>NC_069486.1:2925839-3017484 GCF_026875155.1 Cherax quadricarinatus
ACTGTGGGTGTTCCCACAATGTAACTATCATATAGAATAGTGTAGCAACACACTGTGGGTGTTCCCACAATGTAACTATCATATAGAATAGTGTAGCAACACACTGTGGGTGTTCCCACAATGTAACTATCATATAGAATAGTGTAGCAACACACTCTGGGTGTTCCCACAATGTAACTATCATATAGAATAGTGTAGCAACACACTCTGGGTGTTCCCACAATGTAACTATCATATAGAATAGTGTAGCAACACACTGTGGGTGTTCCCACAGTAGGTTAGTCAACTGGTGACTTTGTATTGAATCTGTTGTTGTTTGTCCGTCGATTCGACCAGGACCATCTGGTCATCCTGGGGTCGAAGTTGGTGGGTACGCAGATGACTTGTCAGGCCAATCCGCGCACGAAACGTTCTCTGTAGTACAATAAAAGCCATATTCCAAGGTCTTCACTTGCAGGACGCGTCTTATAAAGAGGTTTTGATCGTTTACAAGTTCCTTTACGATAAAAATTGAGCTCTTATACGAATGCATTAGACTGTCGTGGATGTAGTGCCACACGGGGAATTAGGGCCCTATTTTTCCTGCAGTTTCTGAAGGTTGAACCAGAATTTGCCTCAGAATTACGTGGGTTGAATATCTGTGGCCGTCTTGTTGTTACAGATGCCTCCCCCTTTAAATGAGTGTATTTTAATGAGCCCCGGTTCCTTTACATAACTTGTAGAAGTCTCCCATCTAAATGTTACAGTTTTCTCTTAAGTGGATACTTTGTTCCTTGCAAGGCTACCCTATAATTGCCAGAGACTTCTATGTGATCGAATTTTTTATTATTGCCACGTTAATTAGGCTCAATGATTGTGGGATTTTTCCAGTGCTGTAATATTCATCCTTCTGGCTGGGGGCACTGTTGTGCCTGGGGGCACTTCCGGTACCCTCCTCTGCCTCCCTCACTCACTCCAGTGAAGTACTTACTTGGACAGCCTCCTCTTTTCTGCAATTTTGCAAGCTCCTGATGTGTTGATTGCGGCACGAAAGGCCTAGAGCTGTCATTCTACTCCCCCGTGGTTTTGTATATATATATATATATATATATATATATATATATATATATATATATATATATATATATATATATAAACACTGATCTCTGGCTGAAGGAGACTCGAACCTACGAACCTTGGAACAAGGTACGCAGTGCTTTACCAATCTACCCACACTGGACCAACACCTTGGAGTCCAGCTTGCGCTAGACTTTGATCCAAGGCAGCCAGCTTTCAGGGAGAAGGCTTACAGCTTTTCATCTCATCCCCTGCATGCATCAGCCTTACTAGAGATTTTAACAATGCAAGGAATTCGCAAGAGCTGGCGAAATATACACAAACACTGGACTCCAAGGTATTGGTCCAGTGTGGTGAGTTTGGTATAGCACTGCGTACCTTGTTCCAAGGTTCGTAGGTTCGAGCCTCCTTCAGCCAGAGATCAGTGTTTGTGTATATTTCGCCTGTTCTTGCGACTTTCTTGCATATATATATATATATATATATATATATATATATATATATATATATATATATAAATATATATATATATTATATATATATTGCTGGAACCGGGTTTGGAAATGCAGGAAGGAAGGATACTGCATTGTTGAAGACGGACACAGGTGGCAGCACTGGCTTTCATTAAGACAACGCTTCTCCTGTCAGTTTCGCTCTTACCGTGAGCGACTCTCAGCCAAGCCTCTGTTAGCTCTTTAAATTTCGATAGCTTAAAAGCGATATCGAAAGAATGAGTTGTCTGATGTTAAGAGCTGTAGTGTTCGTACACATGTCGACCATGTTTGGTTCTTAGGAGTGTGTGACTGTTCTGAGGGCCTGGGACGTGATAGGGGCGTGCTTGATGTGGGCGTTCCTGGGGTGTAGGGCGTTTCTGGGGTGTAGAGTGTTCCTGGGGTGTAGGATGTTCCTGGGGTGTAGGATGTTCCTGGGGTGTAGGGTGTTCCTGGGGTGTAGGATGTTCCTGGGGTGTAGGATGTTCCTGGGGTGTAGGGCGTTTCTGAGGTGTAGGATGTTCCTGGGGTGTAGGATGTTCCTGGGGTGTAGGAACTTCCTGGGGTATAGGGCGTTTCTGGGATGTAGGGTGTTCCTGGGGTGTAGGATGTTCCTGGGGTGTAGGGCGTTTCTGAGGTGTAGGATGTTCCTGGGGTGTAGGATGTTCCTGGGGTGTAGGATGTTCCTGGGGTGTAGGGCGTTTCTGGGGTGTAGGGTGTTCCTCGTGTGACGGATGTTCCTGGGGTGTAGGATGTTCCTGGGGTGTAGGGCGTTTCTGAGGTGTAGGATGTTCCTTGGGTGTAGGATGTTTCCTGGGATGTAGGATGTTCCTGGGGTGTAGGATGTTCCTGGGGTGTAGGGCGTTTCTGGGGTGTAGGGTGTTCCTCATGTGTAGGATGTTCCTGGGGTGTAGGATGTTCCTGGGGTGTAGGGCGTTCCTGGGGTGTAGGGCGTTCCTGGGGTGTAGGATGTTCCTGGGGTGTAGGGCGTTTCTGGGGTGTAGGGTGTTCCTGGGGAGTAGGATGTTCCTGGGGTGTAGGGCGTTTCTGGGGTGTAGGGTGTTCCTGGGGTGTAGGATGCTCCTGGGGTGTAGGATGTTCCTGGGGTGTAGGGCGTTCCTGGGGTGTAGGGTGTTCCTGGGGCGTAGGGCGTTCCTGGGGTGTAGGGCGTTCCTGGGGTGTAGGATGTTCCTGGGGTGTAGGGCGTTCCTGGGGTGCAGGGCGTTCCTGGGGTGTAGGATGTTCCTGGGGTGTAGGGCGTTCCTGGGGTGTAGGGCGTTCCTGGGGTGTAGGATGTTCCTGGGGTGTAGGGCGTTTCTGGGGTGTAGGGTGTTCCTCGTGTGTAGGATGTTCCTGGGGTGTAGGATGTTCCTGGGGTGTAGGGCGTTCCTGGGGTGTAGGGCGTTCCTGGGGTGTAGGATGTTCCTGGGGTGTAGGGCGTTTCTGGGGTGTAGGGTGTTCCTGGGGAGTAGGATGTTCCTGGGGTGTAGGGCGTTTCTGGGGTGTAGGGTGTTCCTGGGGTGTAGGATGCTCCTGGGATGTAGGATGTTCCTGGGGTGTAGGGCGTTCCTGGGGTGTAGGGTGTTCCTGGGGCGTAGGGCGTTCCTGGGGTGTAGGCGTTCCTGGAGTGTAGGATGTTCCTGGGGTGTAGGGCGTTCCTGGGGTGTAGGATGTTCCTGGGGTGTAGGGCGTTCCTGGGGTGCAGGGCGTTCCTGGGGTTGTAGGATGTTCCTGGGTGTAGGGCGTTCCTGGGGTGTAGGGCGTTCCTGGGGTGTAGGATGTTCCTGGGGTGTAGGGCGTTCCTGGGGTGTAGGGTGTTCCGGGGGCGTAGGGCGTTCCTGGGGTGTAGGGCGTTCCTGGGGTGTAGGATGTTCCTGGGGTGTAGGGGGTTCCTGGGGTGTAGGGTGTTCCTGGGGCGTAGGGCGTTCCTGGGGTGTAGGGTGTTCCTGGGATGCAGGGTGGTTTCTGGGGTGTAGGGTGTTCCTGGGGTGTAGGGCGTTCCTGGGGTGTAGGGTGTTCCTGGGGTGTAAGGTGTTCCTGGGGTGTAGGTCGTTCCTGGGGTGGGGAGGAGGGTCGTGGTTGTGATGTGGGGTTTGAGGTCGTGGTGGTGGAGGGAATTTTCATATTGGGGTTGGGGAACTTTGTATTTGGAGTGATGGTGTGGAGAGGAGGGGGGTTGTGGTAGCGGGGGGAAGGGGAGAGGTGGGGTGGTTGATCCCCTGCCTGGTGTGGTGGTGATGGATGGCTAGAGTTTATCACCATAATAGCTGCCTCACTCTTCACTGATTAATGGACACTCACTTCTAAATGACACCGAGATGGCCTCTTCCCCCGCCCCGCCTCGCCCCGCCCCGCCCCGCCTCGCCCCGCCCCACTTCGCCCCGCCCCGCCCATATTGAGTTACCATTCTGACCAAACCACTTCGTCTCGTTCTGGCCTGATCCTTTCAACCTTGTATCGTCTCTCTATCCCTGTCCCTTTTAAGACAGGCGAAATCGTTGCCCTGAAGAATGTACAGAGAACCTTCATTGCTCGTATGAATTTAAACGTCTAAATTATTGAACTGTACTCCCTGGCATGTAGAAGAGAAAGATACATAATTACACCGGGAAAAAGTCTGAAAGGACTGGTTTCAAGGCTATACACTAGAATCACTTTCTCCTAGAGCGAGAGTAAGAGAGAGACAGTACAAAGTACCCAGGATGCCATGAGTACTCTAAGAGATGACTCAATAAGTGTATGGAGACCAAGACTCTTCAGCACCCTCTCTTCATATAGATAAACATATCGGTCCCAGACCCGGCTTCCTGGTGGCTGGCTTGATCGATCAGGCTGTTGGTATTCCTCCATCTCTACCCATACCATGCTCCTCTGCATAACATTTTTGCATAAAATATCAACTGGGAAAAAAATCTCATTACTTGGATATGGGAAAGAAAAAAAAATATTCAGAAGGAAAAGATGTTAGATGGGAAGTTGAAGAACCCTTAAGAACGAGAAATAACACCAATGGTGGTTCTACAACGAGTGTTGAAGTCACTTGTGCCCTTAAGTCTGGAATATTGTTCTGTGTTGACGGATCCGTACATAGGAGGAGAGATACCAGTATTGAAATACAAGGTGTATATTGCCAGCGTAGAGACAGTGGAGTATTTACAATATTGGGAATACTTTGGTGTACGTAGAATATCCCACTCCATCTGGCCCACTCATGCTATATATCCCACTCCATTTTTCTGGCCCACTCATACTATCTATCCTATTCCATCTTCTGGGCCACTCATGCCATCTATCTCATTCCATCTGGCCCACTTATACTATCCCACTCTGTCTTCTAGTTCACTCATACTGTCTATCCCACTCCATCTTTTGACCCACTCTTATGTGTGTCTCATTCCATCTTTTGACTCACTCCTATATCCCACTCCATTTTTTTGACCCACTCCTATGTATATCCCACTACTTGTGTATTACTGTGTATGCATTCTGAGTGATCTGACTGGAAAGGTTCTTGTGTGTTTATAGTGATGTTGTTAGTAAGTATCTGTGACGTTGGACGTGGTGTTTAGGTTGTTTGGAGAGGGTTAAGATGACCTACTGTGTTGTACACTGTTGAGATGACCTGCTGTGTTGTACACTGTTGAGATGGCCTGCTGTGTTGTACACTGTTGAGATGACCTGCTGTGTTGTACACTGTTGAGATGACCTGCTGTGTTGTGCACTGTTGAGATGACCTGCTGTGTTGTACACTGTTGAGATGACCTGCTGTGTTGTACACTGTTGAGATGACCTGCTGTGTTGTACACTGTTGAGATGACCTGCTGTGTTGTACACTGTTGAGATGACCTGCTGTGTTGTACACTGTTGAGATGACCTGCTGTGTTGTACACTGTTGAGATGGCCTACTGTGTTGTACACTGTTGAGATGGCCTGCTGTGTTGTACACTGTTGAGATGACCTACTGTGTTGTACACTGTTGAGATGGCCTGCTGTGTTGTACACTGTTGAGATGACCTGCTGTGTTGTACACTGTTGAGATGACCTGCTGTGTTGTGCACTGTTGAGATGACCTGCTGTGTTGTACACTGTTGAGATGACCTGCTGTGTTGTACACTGTTGAGATGACCAGCTGTGTTGTGCACTGTTGAGATGACCTGCTGTGTTGTACACTGTTGAGATGACCTGCTGTGTTGTACACTGTTGAGATGGCCTGCTGTGTTGTACACTGTTGAGATGACATGCTGTGTTGTGCACTGTTGAGATGACCTGCTGTGTTGTACACTGTTGAGATAACCTGCTGTGTTGTACACTGTTGAGATGACCTGCTGTGTTGTACACTGTTGAGATGACCTGCTGTGTTGTACACTGTTGAGATGACCTGCTGTGTTGTACACTGTTGAGATGACCTGCAGGCTTGTACACTGGGAAGTTATTGGAACAGTTGGGGTAGAGCTCCTGGACTAGGCCAGCACCAGATCTTAAAGCCACGGTACCCACAACACATTAAATCATTGAAAAGTGTCAAACACTCTCCCAGCCAGAACGTCATGTTCACCCTTAACACTCTTGATTCTTCCTGTTCCTCATGATCCTCTTTCTGCTGATCCTCCTCCAGGTTCGGATCCTCCTTGTTTTTTCTACTGATCCTGGTTCTGTCTTCAAGATCCTTCACCGGCGCCTGTGGGTCTAGATCCTTCGCTAGTTCTTCCTTCTGATCCCCTTCCTAACTTTGATCCACTTCCTCCTCCTTTTATCTTTTTCTTTACCAGGTTCTTCCTTTACCAGGTTCTTCCTTTACCCGGTTCTTCCTTCCTTTACCCGGTTCTTCCTGTCATAGGTTCCCCTTCCTGAGTGACTGGCGCTGGATTTTTGGGGTCTGTACCTATTTACTTGTATTTGGTTAATATATTGGCGGTGGGATTAAGTGGATTTCTTGAGGGATTTACTGGCGGATACACTTTGAGGGTTCCTAAAAGAAACCCCAAAGAAGCCTCGGTGAACTCTTTAAGGCTTCATAAATGAAAGCTTGAGAATGACTACTGAATGAAGGCTTTCAAAGCAGGATTTTTGAAGGAAGTCTCAGGGACTCGTGAAGGCTGAACCTTGAAGGAAGCCTCAGGGTCTCGTGAAGGCTGAACCTTGAAGGAAGCCTCAGGGACTCGTGAAGGCTGAACCTTGAAGGAAGCCTCAGGGACTCGTGAAGGCTGAACCTTGAAGGAAGCCTCAGGGTCTCGTGAAGGCTGAACCTTGAAGCCTCAGGGTCTCGTGAAGGCTGAACCTTGAAGGAAGCCTCAGGGACTCGTGAAGGCTGAACCTTGAAGCCTCAGGGTCTCGTGAAGGCTGAACCTTGAAGGAAGCCTCAGGGTCTCGTGAAGGCTGAACCTTGAAGGAAGCCTCAGGGACTCGTGAAGGCTGAACCTTGAAGGAAGCCTCAGGGTCTCGTGAAGGCTGAACCTTGAAGCCTCAGGGTCTCGTGAAGGCTGAACCTTGAAGGAAGCCTCAGGGTCTCGTGAAGGCTGAACCTTGAAGGAAGCCTCAGGGACTCGTGAAGGCTGAACCTTGAAGGAAGCCTCAGGGTCTCGTGAAGGCTGAACCTTGAAGCCTCAGGGTCTCGTGAAGGCTGAACCTTGAAGGAAGCCTCAGGGTCTCGTGAAGGCTGAACCTTGAAGCCTCAGGGTCTCGTGAAGGCTGAACCTTGAAGGAAGCCTCAGGGACTCGTGAAGGCTGAACCTTGAAGGAAGCCTCAGGGTCTCGTGAAGGAGGACCTCGAAGGAATTGAAAATTAACCATTTTAAAGGGCCTCCGAAGGAATTCTCCTGAAGGAATTCTAAAGGACTCCTTAAAGAATTCTGAAGGACTCCTGAAGGAGAATGAAGGAACCAGTTGCATCTGAGTGTTTAAATTTTTCTCACAACTATTATTAACATTGGTGTTAACATTTTTAACATTGGCATCCCAGGGGGGGTGCTTAAAAGGAACGAAACGTTTAAAACTTACCTTTTAAATTGTTAACAGTTTTAACAGCAGAGCTCTTTTTGTATTTTAAAAATTTAATTTTTCCCCCTTGTGGTGTGTTTGTGTGCGTGTGTGTGTGTTGGTGTGTGTGTGTGTTGTGTGTGTGTGTGTGTGTTGGTGTGTGTGTGTGTGTGTGTGTGTGTGTTGTGTGTTGTGTTTTAACTCTGTTGTCTCTTTTTAAAAATTATTTAACTAATTTTTGTCGTGTTAAATTTTGAGAATTACAAGATTTAAACCCACGGTTTTTTTCCTCATGTTAACATGACCCCTTATGGCACAATTAGAGAAACATTTTAAACCCCAGGGGTTTTACTCCCCCCCCTCCTCCTCCCCCTCCCCCCCTTTTGGGGGGGGGAGACATGTCCCCCCTCCCTTATTTTAAAAACCCCTTTCATCAAAAACCGGTTCCTCCTCTATTCTTTCTTTATCTTTTTCTATCTCATTTAAAGGGGTTTTTTTTCCCTTTTCCCCCCGTCATCTTCCATTCTTCTTCTTTCCCCATTCTCTCCCCCCACTTCCCACCCCCCATTTTCGCTCTCTCTCTCCTCTCTCTCTCCCATTCTTATAATACTGTCCTTGTTTTTAAGTTTAAAATTAACCTTTAAAATTTCCCCCCACACCTGTGAAGCATTAATTACCCCCACACACCCGCCACAAATCCCCACCTGTGTAAGACCAGCACACGCCGCGGTAAGACCCTCTTTAAAGAACCCTTGTGTCTGGAAAAGACCATTCACCCTTGTGGGGTCCTCACACACTGAAATACGATACACCCTGCAAAAAAAACTTTCCCTTTGAAATGACCCCCAAAAACCTTCAAAAATGGCTACAGCACTTCAACCCCCCGACCCCCACCCACCTTTAGACCCCCCCCCCCACACAACCCCCAAAACCCCCCCACCCCCAAACCCCCCCCCCAACAACCCAAAACCCCCCCCCCCCCCCTTCAAACCCCCACCCACACACACCCAAACCCCCCCCACCCCCCACACCTTCAAAACCACCCCACCCACCCACCCTCAAAAACCACCCCCACCCACCCACACCTTCAAAACAACCCCCACCCACACACCCTTCCAAAACCACCCCACCCCCCCCACACCTCAAAACCACCCACCCCCCCCACACCTCCAAAACCACCCCCCACCCACCCAAAACCTTCAAAAACCACCCCCACCCCCCCCACCTTCAAAAACCACCCCACCCACCACACCTTCAAAACCCCCCACCCCACCCCACCCACCCCTTTCCCAAAACCACCCCCACCCACCCACACCTTCAAAACCACCCCACCCACCCACACCTTCAAAACCACCCCACCCACCCACCCTTCAAAAACCCCCCCATCCACCCACCCCCTCAAAACCCATCCCCACCCACCCACACCTCCAAAACCACCCCCCCCCACCCACACCTCTCAAACCACCCCCACCCCACCCACACCTTCAAAAACCACCCCCACCCACCCACCCCTTCAAAACCCCCCCACCCCCACCCAACACCTCAAAAACCACCCCCCCCCCCACCCAACCTTCAAAACCACCTCCACCCCCACCCACACCTTCAAAAACCACCCCCCACCCACCCACCCCTTTCCCAAAACCACCCCCACCCACCCACACCTTAAAAACCCCACCCCCACCCACCCACACCTTCAAAACCACCCCCACCCACCCACAACCTTCAAAAACCACCCCCACCCACCCACACCTTCAAAACCACCGCCACCCAAACACCTTTAAAAAACCACCCACACAAAAAAAAACCCCCCACACAAAAAAACCACCCACACAAAAAAACCCACCCACACAAAAAAACCCACCCACACAAAAAAACCCACCACACCAAAAAAAACCCACCCACACAAAAAAACCCCACCACACAAAAAAACCCACCCACACAAAAAAACCCCCCACACAAAAAACCCACACCACACAAAAAAACCCACCCACACAAAAAAAACCCACCCACACAAAAAAACCCACCCACACAAAAAAACCCACCCACACAAAAAACCCACCCACACAAAAAAACCCACCCACACAAAAAAACCCACCCACACAAAAAAAACCCACCCACACAAAAAAACCCACCCACACAAAAAACCCACCCACACAAAAAAAACCCACCCACACAAAAAAACCCACCCACACAAAAAAAACCCACCCACACAAAAAAAACCCACCCACAAAAAAAAACCACCCACACAAAAAAAACCACCCACACAAAAAAACCCACCCACACAAAAAAACCCACCCACACAAAAAAACCCACCCACACAAAAAAAACCCACCCACACAAAAAAAACCCACCCACACAAAAAAAACCCACCCACACAAAAAAAAACCCACCCACACAAAAAAACCACCCACACAAAAAAAAACACCACCCCACCACAAAAAAAACCCACCCACACAAAAAAAAACCCCCCACACAAAAAAAAAACCCACCCACACAAAAACCACACCTACCCACAAAAAAAAACCCCACCCACACAAAAACCACCCACATATACATAAAAACCACGGTCTTTCGCTGTTACAAACTTAATCCACTGTTGGAACACTGACTCGCATTTGGACAAGTGTTGCAAGCTGGACAGTTGCAACATGCTCACATTACTGCAGAATCGATACATGATGTCAGATGGACCTGTTCTCTGGCAGCATGATGTCAGATGGACCTGTTCTCTGGCAGCATGATGTCAGATGGACCTGTTCTCTGGCAGCATGATGTCAGATGGACCTGTTCTCTGGCAGCATGATGTCAGATTGACCTGTTCTCTGGCAGCATGATGTCAGATTGACCTGTTCTCTGGCAGCATGATGTCAGATGGCCCTGTTCTATGGCAGCATGATGTCAGATGGCCCTATTCTATATCAGCATGATGTCAGATGGCCCTGTTCTCTGGCAGCATGATGTCAGATGGACCTGTTCTCTGGCAGCATGATGTCAGATGGACCTGTTCTCTGGCAGCATGATGTCAGATGGACCTGTTCTCTGGCAGCATGATGTCAGATGGACCTTTTCTCTGGCAGCATGATGTCAGATGGACCTGTTCTCTGGCAGCATGATGTCAGATGGACCTGTTCTCTGGCAGCATGATGTCAGATGGACCTGTTCTCTGGCAGCATGATGTCAGATGGACCTGTTCTCTGGCAGCATGATGTCAGATGGACCTGTTCTCTGGCAGCATGATGTCAGATGGACCTGTTCTCTGGCAGCATGATGTCAGATGGACCTGTTCTCTGGCAGCATGATGTCAGATGGACCTGTTCTCTGGCAGCATGATGTCAGATGGACCTGTTCTCTGGCAGCATGATGTCAGATGGACCTGTTCTCTGGCAGCATGATGTCAGAAGGACCTGTTCTCTGGCAACATGATGTCAGATGGACCTGTTCTCTGGCAGCATGATGTCAGAAGGACCTGTTCTCGGGCAGCATGATGTCAGATGGACCTGTTCTCTGGCAGCATGATGTCAGATGGACCTGTTCTCTGGCAGCATGATGTCAGATGGACCTGTTCTCTGGCAGCATGATGTCAGATGGACCTGTTCTCTGGCAGCATGATGTCAGATGGCCCTGTTCTATGGCAGCATGATGTCAGATGGCCCTATTCTATATCAGCATGATGTCAGATGGACCTGCTCTCTGACAGCATGATGTCAGATGGACCTGTTCTCTGGCAGCATGATGTCAGATGGACCTGTTCTCTGACAGCATGATGTCAGATGGACCTGTTCTCTGGCAGCATGATGTCAGATGGACCTGTTTCTCTGGCAGCATGATGTCAGATGGACCTGTTCTCTGGCAGCATGATGTCAGATGGACCTGTTCTCTGGCAGCATGATGTCAGATTGACCTGTTCTCTGGCAGCATGATGTCAGATTGACCTGTTCTCTGGCAGCATGATGTCAGATGGACCTGTTCTCTGGCAGCATGATGTCAGATGGCCCTGTTCTATGGCAGCATGATGTCAGATGGCCCTATTCTATATCAGCATGATGTCAGATGGACCTGCTCTCTGACAGCATGATGTCAGATGGACCTGTTCTCTGGCAGCATGATGTCAGATGGACCTGTTCTCTGACAGCATGATGTCAGATGGACCTGTTCTCTGGCAGCATGATGTCAGATGGACCTGTTCTCTGGCAGCATGATGTCAGATGGACCTGTTCTCTGGCAGCATGATGTCAGATGGCCCTGTTCTATGGCAGTATGATGTCAGATGGCCCTGTTCTATGGCAGCATGATGTCAGATGGCCCTATTCTATATCAGCATGATGTCAGATGGACCTGCTCTCTGACAGCATGATGTCAGATGGACCTGTTCTCTGGCAGCATGTTGTCAGATGGACCTGTTCTCTGGCAGCATGATGTCAGATGGACCTGTTCCCTGGCAGCATGATGTCAGATGGACCTGTTCTCTGGCAGCATGTTGTCAGATGGACCTGCTCTCTGACAGCATGATGTCAGGACCTGTTCTCTGGCAGCATGATGTCAGATGGCCCTGTTCTATGGCAGCATGATGTCAGATGGACCTGTTCTCTGGCAGCATGATGTCAGATGGCCCTGTTCTATGGCAGCATGATGTCAGATGGACCTGTTCTCTGGCAGCATGATGTCAGATGGACCTGTTCTCTGGCAGCATGATGTCAGATGGCCCTGTTCTATGGCAGCATGATGTCAGATGGCCCTGTTCTATGGCAGCATGATGTCAGATGGCCCTATTCTATATCAGCATGATGTCAGATGGCCCTGTTCTCTGGCAGCATGATGTCAGATGGCCCTGTTCTCTGGCAGCATGATGTCAGATGGACCTGTTCTATGGCAGCATGATGTCAGATGGACCTGTTCTCTGGCAGCATGATGTCAGATGAACCTGTTCTCTGGCAGCATGATGTCAGATGGACCTGTTCTCTGGCAGCATGATGTCAGAAGGACCTGTTCTCTAGCATCATGATGTCAGAACGATCTCTTCTCTGGCAGCATGATGTCAGATGGACCTGTTCTCTGGCAGCATGATGTCAGATGGGCCTGTTCTCTGGCAGCATGATGTCAGATGGGCCTGTTCTCTGGCAGCATGATGTCAGAACGATCTCTTCTCTGGCAGCATGATGTCAGATGAACCTGTTCTCTGGCAGCATGATGTCAGATGGACCTGCTCTCTGGCAGCATGATGTCAGAAGGACCTGTTCTCTGGCAGCATGATGTCAGAACGATCTCTTCTCTGGCAGCATGATGTCAGAACGATCTCTTCTCTGGCAGCATGATGTCAGATGAACCTGTTCTCTGGCAGCATGATGTCAGATGGACCTGTTCTCTGGCAGCATGATGTCAGAAGGACCTGTTCTCTGGCAGCATGATGTCAGAACGATCTCTTCTCTGGCAGCATGATATCAGATGAACCTGTTCTCTGGCAGCATGATGTCAGATGGACCTGTTCTCTGGCAGCATGATGTCAGATGAACCTGTTCTCTGGCAGCATGATGTCAGAAGGACCTGTTCTCTGGCAGCATGATGTCAGAACGATCTCTTCTCTGGCAGCATGATATCAGAAGGACCTGTTCTCTGGCAACATGATGTCAGAACGATCTCTTCTCTGGCAGCATGATATCAGAAGGACCTGTTCTCTGGCAACATGATGTCAGAACGATCTCTTCTCTGGCAGCATGATGTCACTGCCCATTTTTTGTTCACTCTGCATTAAGTTTTAATAACTGGTCGTGTGAAGCGATAACCAGAGTTGACATTATTGCTCCCTAGGGACGATAGCTACTGTTATCTCTGAGCTGTGTTGATGCTCTCTCTCTCTCTCTCTCTCTCTCTCTCTCTCTCTCTCTCTCTCTCTCTCTCTCTCTCTCTCTCCTCTCTCTCTCTCTCCTCTCTCTCTCTCTCTCTCCTCTTTATCCATCGCGTCTTGGTACCCACTGCCACTTAACCACTACTGCTACTACTGCCATTTAATCACCACCCACTGTCACTTAACCACCACCCACTACCACTTAACCACCACCCACTACCACTTAACCACCACCCACTACCACTTAACCACCACCCACCGTAACCACCAACTAACCACTATCACTGTGTGTACAATCCACCACCAACTAACCACCATCAATGTGTCACAATCCACCACCACCTACCAGCACCACCAGCACACACACCACACTGAGAGTGGTGTTGGTGATGATGTGATATCCTGGGCGGTGTGTTGACCTCTAAACCCCGTTTTGACTTGCAGGACCGCCGTGCCTTGACTCTGAAGAATTCTACTATCCTCACACTGGCGTGACCCGCCCTCCGTGGTGCGACCATTTCTTCAGTAAGTTGTCTCTCTCTCTCTCTCTCTCTCTCTCTCTCTCTCTCTCTCTCTCTCTCTCTCTCTATCTATCTATCTATCTATCTATCTATCTATCTATCTATTTGCTCCTGCTTATCGTTTTTTCTTAATTTTGCAGCTTCTAATCCTCCTCTTTCCCTTTCTCCTCCTCCTCCTCCTCCTGTTGCTATTACTCTTACCTTTGTTACTGCTACTGTTGCTGTGTTTTGCTCCCGTTGCTGCTGTTGATTCTGCTGCTGCTGCCGCTGTTGCCGCTGTTGCTCTCTCCCCTCTCCTTTCTACACCCCCTTTATTCTTCTGGCTAAGCAGTTATCGTTGTTATTATTGATGTCTTTACTTATCTCTTCCATTTAGATACTTTAGACCCAGTGAAGATACTTTTTTTGTGTTATCTATCCACACTAACACGCACACGTCCACGGACAAGAGAGAATAAATAACTGTGAAGTCGGTTGTTTCACACGAACATAGACACGTACGGACACGTACACTCTATCTCCTTCGTAGTAATGTAGTGGGTGTATAGAGTAGAGCTTCGTATCGCAGTAGTAGACAGTAATGTCGTCTATTGACGTGAATTTCTATATACTAGATTTAAAACAAAGGTGAATGCTGTTATATTACAGGAAATTAATTTGTGTATGCACTGTTAACTAGAGAAATACACGGTAATATACACGTGGAAAATATTTGAGGACTGGTTGCCAGACATACACACTACCATAACAACATCTGGAGTGAGAGTTGTGAGGGGTAGTGGAGAATAAATTTTGGGGAAAGCAGGGGCGCCTTGGACACAGTAAGAGAGCACTGTGTCCAAGGCGCCTGGGTGTACCATGGTTACAATAAGAGAACACTGGTAGCAACAACCTGGTTGTACCATGGTCACAATCAGAGAACACTGGCAGCATCAACCTGGTTGTGCCATGGTCACAATAAGAGAACACTGGCAGCATCAACCTGGTTGTGCCAAGGTCACACTCAGAGAACACTGGCAGCAACAACCTTGTTGTACCATGGTCACCATAAGAGAACATTGTGTCAGCATGCGTGGACCAAGACTCTTCAACCTGCTGCCAGCATAATTATGAAAACGTAATAGACATATTGAGATACATGGGTAGCAGTTGGATATCATCTAAGTTGAAAAGTTTGACCTACACGACAGACTTCTTCAGTCAAGGAGATCAGTCCCCAGGTCGGGCCGCCGGATTAGGGTAACTCTGGAAACACTTCATAGGTAAATCAAGGGTGACGTTACCAGGAGGCAGAACTGAGAGGGATTTGTGGATTGGTTGGCCGATAACAGGTGAGGGGGAGGAGAGGATAGTGGAGGAGGATGGAAGTGGAGTGGGAATGATTTGACAGATGGACTGGGAATAGCAAGGAAGATGGAGTGGGAATGGGTGGGCAGATGGAGTGGGAACGTTAAACAGAAGGAGCGGGAACAGTTAAATAGATGGAGTGGGAACAGTTGAACACATGGAGTGGGAACAGTTGAACACATGGAGTGGGAACAGTTGAGCAGATGGAGTGGGAACAGTTGAACACATGGAGTGGGAACAGTTTAACACATGGAGTGGGAACAGTTGAACACATGGAGTGGGAACAGTTGAACAGATGGAGTGGGAGCAGTTGAAGAGATGAAGTGGGAACAGTTGAACAGATGGAGTGGGAACAGTTGAACAGATGAAGTGGGAACAGTTGAACAGATGAAGTGGGAACAGTTGAACACATGGAGTGGGAACAGTTGAACAGATGGAGTGGGAGGAGTTGAACAGATGGAGTGGGAGGAGTTGAACAGATGGAGTGGGAACAGTTGAACAGATGGAGTGGGAACAGTTGAAGAGATGAAGTGGGAACAGTTGAACAGATGGAGTGGGAACAGTTGAACAGATGAAGTGGGAACAGTTGAAGAGATGAAGTGGGAACAGTTGAACAGATGGAGTGGGAACAGTTGAAGAGATGAAGTGGGAACAGTTGAACAGATGGAGTGGGAACAGTTGAACAGATGAAGTGGGAACAGTTGAACAGATGAAGTGGGAACAGTTGAACAGATGGAGTGGGAACATTTGAACAGATGGAGTGGGAACAGTTGAACAGATGGAGTGGGAACAGTTGAACACATGGAGTGGGAACAGTTGAACAGATAGAGTGGGAACAGTTGAACAGATGGAGTGGGAACATTTGAACAGATGGAGTGGGAACAGTTGAACACATGGAGTGGGAACAGTTGAACAGATGGAGTGGGAACAGTTGAACAGATGGAGTGGGAACAGTTGAACAGATAGAGTGGGAACAGTTGAACAGATGGAGTGGGAACAGTTGAACAGATGGAGTGGGAACATTTGAACAGATGGAGTGGGAACAGTTGAACAGATGGAGTGGGAACAGTTGAACACATGGAGTGGGAACAGTTGAACAGATAGAGTGGGAACAGTTGAACAGATGGAGTGGGAACATTTGAACAGATGGAGTGGGAACAGTTGAACACATGGAGTGGGAACAGTTGAACAGATGGAGTGGGAACAGTTGAACAGATGGAGTGGGAACAGTTGAACAGATGGAGTGGGAACAGTTGAACAGATGGAGTGGGAACAGTTGAACGGAATGAGTGGGAATGGTTGGAAGGCTGGAGAGTGAGGAGAGGTAGAGAAATGGAGAGGGAGGAGTTTTGCAAAGGATGGAGTATATTACAAGGATGGAAATTGATGGAGTGATATAAATACCATAGAACAGAAGCTGGAGTAGAAATAACATAGGGAGAAGTGTGTTAGAAAGATGGAGTGTAAGATAGAAAGATGGAGTAAAGATGGAGGGGGAGGAAGTAGGGAGATGGAGTAGAGTAAGAGGGAGAGTGACGGAGGAACAAGAACCAGGTGTTTAATTAACCGAATACAGTAGAAGTTCTGGGTATTTATCCGGAGTTTACCTGGAGAGAGCCGCGGGGGTCAGCGCCCCCCGCGGCTCGGTCTGGGACCAGGCCTCGTGGAAAACAGGAATCTGTTAATTATTCTCGATGTTAAATTAGACACATGTGCAACTCTTGGGTATCTTTATTGAGGAAACGTTTCGCCACACAGTGGCTTCATCAGTCCATACAAAGGAGAATCTTGAAGAACAGGAGGAGAATGAGGTAATCAGTCCCTCAACCTTGAGTCGATGTGGTCAGTCCATCAATCTTGAAGATTGATAGACTGAAGATTGTAGAAGTCCATCAGTCTATTCAAGATTGATGGACTGACCACATCGACTCAAGGTTGAGGGACTGATTACCTCATTCTCCTCCTGTTCTTCAAGTTTATCCTTTGTATGGACTGATGAAGCCACTGTGTGGCGAAACGTTTCCTCAATAAAGATACCCAAGAGTTGCACAGGTGTCTAATTTATCAACGTGTCGGTTCCCTGAACCATTCATCTACGATTCTCGAAGATAAAACCACCGTCAGTACTGGTAGAAGAATTCACAGAACAGATAAGGAAGACACCTGTCTTGAGACACACTTTAAAACCCCTATACTAAATATTAACCTCCTGTGGGATTTGAACCTCTGAGACGTAACAATATACCAGAAATATCTCCTGGCAACCCCCTGGTTTACCAGGAATATTTGTGGGATTTGAACCTCTGAGACGTAACAATATACCAGAAATATCTCCTGGCAACCCCCTGGTTTACCAGGTATATACCAGGTAACTAATAACGCTTTGTAGACAGTTCAGTTTGTTACAACAGATAGGAGAATCCATTAGAGATGGAAATACCCTGGATTTGATAATCACAAGCAACGAATAACTAATCAGAGGTATAACAGTCGCGAAAAATAATATATACTGACCACAGGATCACAGAAATACAGAGTATAAACTCGGGGTTGGGGGAACTAACGTAATAATATACGGGAATTGATTTTAGGTAAGTTGAACTCCATTAATATTATCATTATTATCATGGGGGAACGCTAAACCCCTAGGGATTATATAGCGCCTGTGTGTGTGTGTGTGTGGGAGGGGGTGATGGAAGCCATTTAGGCCTAGTTCGGATCAAGAGCCCCTCCCCATAGAATTAAGTGGGACCAATTTAACAAAGTCCGTTTTAAATAAGCCATGGTACGGGTGGGGTTTGAACTCTCGGCAAGTGAGTCGTAAAATTTAAATAAAACCTGAAAGAAGATAAAATGTAGACAGAGTGTAGGAAAATGTACAGAAGACAAAGAGAGTGTAGGAAAATGTACAGAAGACAAAGAGAGTGTAGGAAAATGTACAGAAGACATAGAGAGTGACCAAATTGTGAATGTGGATGTTATAACGAAGGGAAGAGATCAAGACACAGCAATTAAATTTGGAAAAATTAAATACAAATGCAGTGTAATGTGATCCTTTATTGACAACGTTTCGCCCACGCAGTGGGCTTTATCAAGTCACAAACACATATGCAACAGTTAGGTATCTTTATTATGAAACGTTTCGCCTACACAGTAGGCTTCTTCAGTCAAGTACAGAAAAGTTGATAGAAGCAGAAGAGACTTGAAGACGATGTAATCAGTCCATCACCCTTAAAGTTTTGAGGTGGTCAGTCCCTCAGTCTGGAGAAGAGCATTGTTCCGTTGTCTGAAACAATATGGAGAAGAACTATGGAACAATGCTCTTCTCCAGACTGAGGGACTGACCACCTCAAAACTTTAAGGGTGATGGACTGATTACATCGTCTTCAAGTATCTTCTGCTTCTATCAACTTTTCTGTACTTGACTGAAGAAGCCTACTGTGTAGGCGAAACGTTTCATAATAAAGATACCTAACTGTTGCATATGTGTCTTACCTAACAACCTGTCGGTATTTTATACCATTTTAATGTTCACGTCACAAACAGATCTACCTGGGTAAAGAGTACATAGAAGTATACATAGTGTGAAGAGTCAGGTGGGAAGCACCAGGTAAGTTATATTTGAGACAAACCTGCAAGGGTCGTCCAGTCTCCCGCAGGTCCGCCTCAGACACAGCCTACCCAGCCTTCTCCACCTGACTTTTTATACTATAAACACTCATATGTAGTCTTTGCCCAGGTACATCTCTAAACCATACCACGGGTGGGGTTAGAACCAGCGATCACACAGTCTCAAAACTCCAAACCGTAGCGTGAAGTTTTGTGACTGGCCGCGGGTTCTATCCCCACCCGTGGTATTGTTTGCAACCGTGTCATTACGATTTCGTGAGTCACGTACATTTATATTATATACTTTATTATGTCCATCAATTTAATTTACACAGAACAGTAACACAAAGAGAAGAGCAAGTGTTCGATATATTGCATGAAATCCAAAATATTTCGGCACATTATGCAAAAATCGCGAACAGGCGATGCAGGTACAACAGCCACTGGGGGGAGAGTTGTGTGATAGCTCTAGGCCTTTCGTGTTGCAGTCAACACGTTATCAGGAACTTGCAGTGTTGCGATCACAGGAACGCCTTTACAAAGGCAGTTCCTGGACCATATTCATGGTAACCTGCAGTTCCTGGACCATATTCATGGTAACCTGCAGTTCCTGGACCATATTCATGGTAACCTGCAGTTCCTGGACCATATTCATGGTAACCTGCAGTTCCTGGACCATATTCATGGTAACCTGCAGTTCCTGGACCATATTCATGGTAACCTGCAGTTCCTGGACCATATCATGGTAACCTGCAGTTCCTGGACCATATTCATGGTAACCTGCAGTTCCTGGACCATATTCATGGTAACCTGCAGTTCCTGGACCATATTCATGGTTAACCTGCAGTTCCTGGACCATATTCATGGTAACCTGCAGTTCCTGGACCATATTCATGGTAACCTGCAGTTCCTGGACCATATTCATGGTAACCTGCAGTTCCTGGACCATATTCATGGTAACCTGCAGTTCCTGGACCATATTCATGGTAACCTGCAGTTCCTGGACCATATTCCTGGTAACCTGCAGTTCCTGGACCATATTCATGGTAACCTGCAGTTCCTGGACCACATTCATGGTAACCTGCAGTTCCTGGACCATATCATGGTAACCTGCAGTTCCTGGACCACATTCATGGTAACCTGCAGTTCCTGGACCACATTCATGGTAACTGCAGTTCCTGGACCACATTCATGTAACCTGCAGTTCCTGGACCATATTCATGGTAACCTGCAGCTCCTGGACCACATTCATGGTAACCTGCAGTTCCTGGACCACATTCATGGTAACCTGCAGTTCCTGGACCATATTCATGGTAAACCTGCAGTTCCTGGACCACATTCATGGTAACCTGCAGTTCCTGGACCACATTCATGGTAACCTGCAGTTCCTGGACCACATTCATGGTAACCTGCAGTTCCTGGACCATATTCATGGTAACCTGCAGTTCCTGGACCACATTCATGGTAACCTGCAGTTCCTGGACCACATTCATGGTAACCTGCAGTTCCTGGACCACATTCATGGTAACCTGCAGTTCCTGGACCACATTCATAGTAACCTGCAGTTCCTGGACCATATTCATGGTAACCTGCAGTTCCTGGACCATATTCATGGTAACCTGCAGTTCCTTGACCATATTCATGGTAACCTGCAGTTCCTGGACCACATTCATGGTAACCTGCAGTTCCTGGACCACATTCATGGTAACCTGCAGTTCCTGGACCACATTCATAGTAACCTGCAGTTCCTGGACCACATTCATGGTAACCTGTAGTTCCTGGACCACATTCATAGTAACCTGCAGTTCCTGGACCATATTCATGGTAACCTGCAGTTCCTGGACCACATTCATGGTAACCTGCAGTTCCTGGACCATATTCATGGTAACCTGCAGTTCCTGGACCACATTCATGGTAACCTGCAGTTCCTGGACCACATTCATGGTAACCTGCAGTTCCTGGACCACATTCATGGTAACCTGCAGTTCCTGGACCATATTCATGGTAACCTGCAGCTCCTGGACCACATTCATGGTAACCTGCAGTTCCTGGACCACATTCATGGTAACCTGCAGTTCCTGGACCATATCTCATGGTAACCTGCAGTTCCTGGACCACATTCATGGTAACCTGCAGTTCCTGGACCACATTCAATGGTAACCTGCAGTTCCTGGACCACATTCATGGTAACCTGCAGTTCCTGGACCATATTCATGGTAACCTGCAGTTCCTGGACCACATTCATGGTAACCTGCAGTTCCTGGACCACATTCATGGTAACCTGCAGTTCCTGGACCACATTCATGGTAACCTGCAGTTCCTGGACCACATTCATAGTAACCTGCAGTTCCTGGACCATATTCATGGTAACCTGCAGTTCCTGGACCATATTCATGGTAACCTGCAGTTCCTTGACCATATTCATGGTAACCTGCAGTTCTGGACCACATTCATGGTAACTGCAGTTTCCTGGACCACATTCATGGTAACCTGCAGTTCCTGGACCACATTCATAGTAACCTGCAGTCCTGGACCACATTCATGGTAACCTGTAGTTCCTGGACCACATTCATAGTAACCTGCAGTTCCTGGACCATATTCATGGTAACTTGCAGTTCCTGGACCATATTCATGGTAACCTGCAGTTCTGGACCATATTCATGAAACCTGCAGTTCCTGGACCATATTCATGGTAACCTGCAGTTCCTGGACCATATTCATGGTAACCTGCAGTTCCTGGACCACATTCATGGTAACCTGCAGTTCCTGGACCATATTCATGGTAACCTGCAGTTCCTGGACCATATTCATGGTAACCTGCAGTTCCTGGACCATATTCATGGTAACCTGCAGTTCCTGGACCACATTCATGGTAACCTGCAGTTCCTGGACCATATTCATGGTAACCTGCAGTTCCTGGATCATATTCATGGTAACCTGCAGTTCCTGGACCATATTCATGGTAACCTGCAGTTCCTGGACCATATTCATGGTAACCTGCAGTTCCTGGACCATATTCATGGTAACCTGCAGTTCCTGGATCATATTCATGGATAACCTGCAGTTCCTGGATCATATTCATGGTAACCTGCAGTTCTGGACCATATTCATGGTAACCTGCAGTTCCTGGACCATATTCATGGTAACCTGCAGTTCCTGGACCATATTCATGGTAACCTGCAGTTCCTGGACCACATTCAATGGTAACCTGCAGTTCCTGGACCATATTCATGGTAACCTGCAGTTCTCCTGGACCATATTCATGGTAACCTGCAGTTCCTGGACCACATTCATGGTAACTGCAGTTCCTGGACCATATTCATGGTAACCTGCAGTTCCTGGACGACATTCATGGTCATCATGCAGCTCTGGACCACATTCATGGTCACTCATGCAGTTCCTGGACCACATTCAGTAACCTGCAGTTCTGGACCACATTCATGGTCACTCATGCAGTTCCTGGACCACATTCATGGTCACTCATGCAGTTCCTGGACCACATTCATGGTAACCTGCAGTTCCTGGACCACATTCATGGTAACCTGCAGTTCCTGGACCACATTCATGGTAACCTGCAGTTCCTGGACCACATTCATGGTAACCTGCAGTTCCTGGACCATATTCATGGTAACCTGCAGTTCCTGGACCATATTCATGGTAACCTGCAGTTCCTGGACCATATTCATGGTAACCTGCATTCCTGGACCATATTCATGGTAACTGCAGTTCCTGGACCACATTCATGGTAACCTGCAGTTCCTGGACCATATTCATGGTAACCTGCAGTTCCTGGACCATATTCATGGTAACCTGCAGTTCCTGGACCACATTCATGGTAACCTGCAGTTCCTGGACCATATTCATGGTAACCTGCAGTTCCTGGACCACATTCATGGTCACTCATGCAGCTCCTGGACCACATTCATGGTCACTCATGCAGTTCCTGGACCACATTCATGGTAACCTGCAGTTCCTGGACCACATTCATGGTCACTCATGCAGTTCCTGGACCACATTCATGGTCACTCATGCAGTTCCTGGACCACATTCATGGTCACTCATGCAGTTCCTGGACCACATTCATGGTCACTCATGCAGTTCCTGGACCACATTCATGGTAACCTGCAGTTCCTGGACCATATTCATGGTAACCTGCAGTTCCTGGACCACATTCATGGTAACCTGCAGTTCCTGGACCACATTCATGGTAACCTGTAGTTCCTGGACCATATTCATGGTAACCTGCAGCTCCTGGACCACATTCATGGTAACCTGCAGTTCCTGGACCACATTCATGGTAACCTGCAGCTCCTGGACCACATTCGTAGTCACTCATGCAGCTCCTGGACCACATTCGTGGTCACTCATGCAACTCCTGGACCACATTCGTGGTCACTCATGCAACTCCTGGACCACATTCGTGGTCACTCATGCAGCTCCTGGACCACATTCGTGGCCACTCATGCAGCTCCTGGACCACATTCGTGGTCACTCATGCAACTCCTGGACCACATTCGTGGTCACTCATGCAGCCCCTGGACCACATTCGTGGCCACTCATGCAGCTCCTGGACCACATTCGTGGTCACTCATGCAACTCCTGGACCACATTCGTGGTCACTCATGCAGCTCCTGGACCACATTCGTGGTCACTCATGCAACTCCTGGACCACATTCGTGGTCACTCATGCAGCTCCTGGACCACATTCGTGGTCACTCATGCAGCTCCTGGACCACATTCATGGTCACTCATGCAGCTCCTGGACCACATTCGTGGCCACTCATGCAGCTCCTGGACCACATTCGTGGTCACTCATGCAGCTCCTGGACCACATTCGTGGTCACTCATGCAGCTCCTGGACCACATTCGTGGTCACTCATGCAGCTCCTGGACCACATTCGTGGTCACTCATGCAGCTCCTGGACCACATTCGTGGCCACTCATGCAGCTCCTGGACCACATTCATGGTCACTCATGCAGCTCCTGGACCACATTCATGGTCACTCATGCAGCTCCTGGACCACATTCATGGTCACTCATGCAGCTCCTGGACCACATTCATGGTCACTCATGCAGCTCCTGGACCACATTCATGGTCACTCATGCAGCTCCTGGACCACATCCATGGAACTCTTCGAGTAACTAAAGTATTATGAATACTTGTTAATGTTCTTTGATGCTCATCTACTGAAGAGGACCCCAGGAGAGGGTCGAAATATACAGATCTGAGTTTCTATCCTGACTAGAAATTACAGACCCCTGGCACAGGGAAGGTAGCAGAGCACTAACTAGAAATCACAAACCCCTGGCACAGGGAAGGTAGCAGAGCACTAACTAGAAATCACAAACCCCTGGCACAGGGAAGGTAGCAGAGCACTAACTAGAAATTACAGACCCCTGGCACAGGGAAGGTAGCAGAGCACTAACTAGAAATCACAAACCCCTGGCACAGGGAAGGTAGCAGAGCACTAACTAGAAATTACAGACCCCTGGCACAGGGAAGGTAGCAGAGCACTAACTAGAAATTACAGACCCCTGGCACAGGGAAGGTAGCAGAGCACTAACTAGAAATCACAGACCCCTGGCACAGGGAAGGTAGCAGAGCACTAACTAGAAATTACAAACCCCTGGCACAGGGAAGGTAGCAGAGCACTAACTAGAAATCACAGACCCCTGGCACAGGGAAAGTAGCAGAGCACTAACTAGAAATCACAGACCCCTGGCACAGGGAAGGTAGCAGATCACTAACTAGAAATCACAGACCCCTGGCACAGGGAAGGTAGCAGAGCACTAACTAGAAATCACAGACCCCTGGCACAGGGAAAGTAGCAGAGCACTAACTAGAAATTACAGACCCCTGGCACAGGGAAGGTAGCAGATCACTAACTAGAAATCACAGACCCCTGGCACAGGGAAGGTAGCAGAGCACTAACTAGAAATCACAGACCCCTGGCACAGGGAAGGTAGCAGATCACTAACTAGAAATCACAGACCCCTGGCACAGGGAAGGTAGCAGAGCACTAACTAGAAATCACAGACCCCTGGCACAGGGAAAGTAGCAGAGCACTAACTAGAAATCACAGACCCCTGGCACAGGGAAGGTAGCAGAGCACTAACTAGAAATCACAGATCCCTGGCACAGGGAAGGTAGCAGAGCACTAACTAGAAATTACAGACCCCTGGCACAGGGAAGGTAGCAGAGCTAGAAATTACAGACCAGTAGCACTAATACCAGATACATGGAACAACATAGTCTGCACAACCTAAGTCACCGCGGTTTTACAGCTGAGAGATCATGTCTGTCACTACTAATCCACTGTGATAGAATTACGGAGACTTTGGAAGAAAATCAGAACGGAGTAGTGGTGTACTATGGACTTTCTCGCTAAAGCTGGTGACAAATGCGATTATTGCGTGATTACACGCAAGTTGGCGGTGATTAGGATTTTAAATTTTCTGACAAACAGAACACAAGAGTGGTAAGAAACACGGCAAAAAAACAGCATTAGGAAAGTGGAAAATTCAGTACCCCCAAGGCACTGTCCTGGTGCCTCTACTGTTTCTTACCCTCACGGCTGACGTAGATAAAAATACTCATCACAGTTTTGTATCATCATTTAGAGATAATACCGAAATAAGCATGAAAATTACCTGGGTAGAAGACACGGAAAGATTACTGGAAGATATCAAGTGTTGCAGTGGACACTGGAAGATATCAAGTGTTGCAGTGGACACTGGAAGATATCAAGTGTTGCAGTGGACACTGGAAGATATCAAGTGTTGCAGTGGACACTGGAAGATATCAAGTGTTGCAGTGGACACTGGAAGATATCAAGTGTTGCAGTGGACACTGGAAGGTATCAAGTGTTGCAGTGGACACTGGAAGATAACATGACGTTCAGTGGTGACAAGTTCCAACTTCTGCGATATGAGAAGAATGATGAACTTGAAAGGAACAATGTATACAAATTGGAAGATCATTATATATATATATATATATATATATATATATATATATATATATATATATATATATATATATATATATATATATATATGTAACGAAAGCAACACGTGAAGAATCTGGGTGAAATTATGTCAGGTGACCTGTCTTTTAGAGAACAGTATAAGGTAAAGGTCACGACAACTGCGAAGATGACGGTGGATAACGAGAACTTTCAAAACAAGAGAAATAGTGCCAATGGTGAGACTATTTAAATCACTTGTGATCTTTTGTTTAGAGTATTTAGTGTTGACGACTCCGTTCAGGTCAGGAGAGATATCAGAGCTGGAACAGATACAGAGATCATTTATGGCCAGAATAGAGCCAGTATTTAAATTACTCTGAACGCCTTGAAGTCCAAAATATGTACTCACTGGAACGGAGGAGAGAGAGATACATGATAATATATACCTGGAAGGTACTCGAGAGCTTGGTCCCAAATCTGCACACTGCCATAACAACATACTGGAATGAGAGATATGGGAGGAAGTGTAAAATAAACCCAGTGAGGAGCAGGAGTGCAGTGGGCACAATAAGAGAACACTGTATCAACATCCGGGGTCCCAGACTGTTCAACATCTTACCAGAAGATATCAGAAACACTGCTGGAACAAGTGTTGAAGCCTTCAAGAGGAAACTAGACAAGTATCTTCGCCAGGTGCCAGATCAACCAGGCTGTGATGGATATGTGGGTCAGCGGGTCACCAGCAACAACAGCCTGGTTGACCAAGCCAGCACCAAACGAGCCTGACCCATGGCTGGGCCTCCGGGAGTAGAAAGATGGGGTGGGAGTAGAAAGATAGAGTGAGAGCAGGAAGATGGAGTGGGAACAGGAAGGTGGAGTGGAAACAGAAAGGTGGAGTGGGAACAGGAAGATGGAGTGGGAACAGGAAGATGGAGTGGAAACAGGAAGATGGAGTGGGAACAGGAAGATGGAGTGGGAACAGGAAGATGGAGTGGAAACAGGAAGATGGAGTGGGAACAGGAAGATGGAGTGGAAACAAGAAGATGGAGTGGGAACAGGAAGATGGAGTGGAAACAAGAAGATGGAGTGGGAACAGGAAGATGGAGTGGTAACAGGAAGATGGAGTGGGAAGAGGAAGATGGAGTGGAAACAAGAAGATGGAGTGGGAACAGGAAGATGGAGTGGAAACAGGAAGATGGAGTGGGAACAGGAAGATGGAGTGGGAACAGGAAGATGGAGTGGAAACAGGAAGATGGAGTGGAAAGATGGAGTGAGAAGAGGAAGATGGAGTGGGAACAGGAAGATGGAGTGGAAACAAGAAGATGGAGTGGGAACAGGAAGATGGAGTGGGAAGAGGAAGATGGAGTGGGAACAGGAAGATGGAGTGGAAACAAGAAGATGGAGTGGGAACAGGAAGGTGGAGTGGGAACAGGAAGATGGAGTGGAAACAAGATGGAGTGGGAACAGGAAGATGGAGTGGGAACAGGAAGATGGAGTGGGAACAGGAAGATGGAGTGGAAACAAGAAGATGGAGTGGGAACAGGAAGATGGAGTGGGAACAGGAAGATGGAGTGGAAACAAGAAGATGGAGTGGGAACAGGAAGATGGAGTGGGAACAGGAAGATGGAGTGGGAACAGGAAGATGGAGTGGAAACAAGAAGATGGAGTGGGAACAGGAAGATGGAGTGGAAACAAGAAGATGGAGTGGGAACAGGAAGATGGAGTGGGAACAGGAAGATGGAGTGGGAACAAGAAGATGGAGTGGAAACAAGAAGATGGAGTGGGAACAGGAAGATGGAGTGGGAACAAGAAGATGGAGTGGAAACAAGAAGATGGAGTGGGAACAAGAAGATGGAGTGGGAACAGGAAGATGGAGTGGGAACAGGAAGATGGAGTGGGAACAAGAAGATGGAGTGGGAACAGGAAGATGGAGTGGGAACAGGAAGATGGAGTGGGAACAGGAAGATGGAGTGGGAACAGGAAGATGGAGTGGGAGTAGAAAAACAACTTGACAAAGCTCTACACAGAGCGAAACATCTGATAAAATTGTACACAGAGCGAAACATAAAGCTCTACACGTGTTGAAACATGTTAAAGCTCTACACGTCGAATATAGCTTGTTAAAGCTCTATACACAGTGAATATGGCTTGATCAAGCTCTACAGAGTATGACTCGACAAAGCTCTATACCGCGAATATGACTAGATAAAGCTCTACAGAGTATGATTCGATAAAGCTCTACAGAGTATGATTCGATAAAGCTCTATACCGCGAATATGACTCGATAAAGCTCTACAGAGTATGACTCGATAAAGCTCTATACCGCGAATATGACTCGATAAAGCTCTACAGAGTATGACTCGACAAAGCTCTATACCGCGAATATGACTCGATAAAGCTCTACAGAGTATGACTCGATAAAGCTCTATACCGCGAATATGACTCGATAAAGCTCTACAGAGTATGACTCGATAAAGCTCTATACCGCGAATATGACTCGATAAAGCTCTACAGAGTATGACTCGACAAAGCTCTATACCGCGAATATGACTCGATAAAGCTCTACAGAGTATGACTCGATAAAGCTCTATACCGCGAATATGACTCGATAAAGCTCTACAGAGTATGACTCGATAAAGCTCTATACCGCGATTATGACTTGATAAAGCTCTACAGAAAGTATGACTTTGTAAAGCTCTACACAGAGTATGACTTGTTAAAGCTCTACACAGTGAACATGACTTGGTAAAGCTCTACGTAAAGCGAAACATAATCAAACCCAGCCCGGGGCCGGCTTTTTTTTTGACAGCCTGGTCAACCAGGCTGTTGGTGCTAGCAGTAAGCAGTTCCAGGTATGTAACACAGCCTGGTTAATCAGGAACTGACTTACGTATGGGCGATTTCAAATTATCTAAGAGGATCTGAACTTATCTAAGGGGATTTTATATACTACTGTACTCCAAGATTATATGTACAAGTGTACTTAAGGATTATATATATCCTAGGATTATATGTATCCCTGTATCCTAGGATTATATGTATCCTTGTATCCTGGGATTATATGTATCCCTGTATCCTAAGATTATATGTATCCCTGTATCCTAGAAATATATGTATCCTGGGATTATATGTATCCCTGTATCCTAGGATTATGTATGCTGATGAGGGATACATGAGAGATAAGGGATACGAGGCCTGGTCACAGACCGGGCCGCTGGGGCGTTGACCCCCGAAACCCTCTCCAGGTATACTCCAGGTATACATGTGCAACACTTGGGTAATTTCATTGTGGAATCGTATCGTCTGCTCAGCAGGCTTCTTCGGTTTAATGCAGAGGCGATTTTAAAACTGGAGACTGATGAAGTAGTGAGCTAATTTTATGAGTAAGATGAATGAGGGGAGAGGAGGGGAGGGGAGGGGAAGGTGAATGAGGAGAGGGGAAGGTGAATGAGTGGAGGAGAGGGGAAGGTGAATGAGTGGAGGGGAGGGGAAGGTGAATGAGAGGAGGGGAAGGTGAATGAGTGGAGGGGAGGGGAAGGTGAATGAGTGAGAGGAAGGGGAGGATATGGTAGGTGGGTGGAGAGTTAGAGAGGGCGGGGTGGAGAGGGGGTTAGTAAGGGCAAGGCTGGTGGGTGGGGTTGAAGAGGGGTATGTTAGTGGGGGGAGGGGTTGAAAGAGATAAAAGATGGGGAGGGGAGGGTGAGAGGGGAAAGGAGAGGGTTATCGTTTTCACCTCCCCTTCACCCCTCGTGTCGCTAATTAGAAGACAAGAATCAAGGGGAGACACAATGTGTGTGTGTGTGTGTGTGTGTGTGTGTGTGTGTGTGTGCGTACTCACCTAGTTGTGGTTGCAGGGGTCGAATCATAGCTCCTGGCCCCGTCTCTTCACTGGTTGCTACTGGGTCACTCCCTGAACCATGAGCTTTATCATACCTCTACTTAAAGCTACGTGTGTGTGTGTGTGTGTGTGTGTGTGTGTGTGTGTGTGTGTGTGTGTGTGTGTGTGTTTGTGTTTGTGTTTGCAGATAATACTAGATTATGTAATAAAGTGACATCCATTGAGAACAACAAATCTCTAAGGTGACATAAACTAAGCCTTCCAGTGGGCCACAGACAGCAATATGATGTTTAGACGAGGGGCTTCGGAGTGACAGTGTACGAGGATCTCACTTTCAGGGATTACAACTGTGCCACTATCACAACCCCAAGGAAAATGATAGGATGGATAACTAAAACGTTCAAAAGCAAGGGATGGATAACTAGAACTTTCAAAACAAGGGATGCATAACTAGAACTTTCAAAAGGGGTGGATAACTAGAACTTTCAAAACAAGGGATGGATAACTGGAACCTCCAAAACAAAGGATGGATAACTAGAACCTTCAAAGCAAGAGATGGATAACTAGAACCTTCGAGACAAGGGATGGATAACTAGAACCTTCGAAGCAAGGGATGGATAACTAGAACCTTCAAAACAAGAGATGGATAACTAGAACCTTCAAAACAAAGGATGGATAACTAGAACCTTCAAAACTAAGGATGGATAACTAGAACCTTCAAAACAAAGGATGGATAACTAGAACCTTCAAAACAAGGGTTGCTAAGATAATGATTATACTCTAAAAGTCACTCTAAACTGGAATATTGCTTTACACTAACAGCTTTTAAGGAGGGCGAAATTACAGACGTAGAGAACGTACAGGAACTCTCCACTGCACTGTATGAGAAGTGAGAGCACTGGGATCGTTTGATTTCCATTAACTTGTGCTCCTTGGAATGCAGGTGAGAAAGGTACATCATAATTTACACCAGGAAAATTGTAAAGGGACTGGTCCAGAATCTGCACACGCACATCATTCCCTCCTAAAACATGAGGCTAGACAGACGGTGCAAAATACCTCCAATGAAAAGCAGAGGTGCCATAAATACACTACGAATTAACATAAGTGTAAGGGGCCCAAGACTTCTCAACGGCTTTCTTTCATACATAAGAGGAATTACCAACAAATCCTTGGCCCTCTTCAAATGGTAACTTTATAATTTCCTCAAGTGAGTTCCTGAGTAGTCAGGCTGTGGTTTGTACATTGGACTGCATGCAGAAACTACTAACAGCCTGGTTTATCAGATTTTGATAGACCGGGAGTCCTGGTCTATGACCGGGTTATGGGGACGTTGATCCCTAGTACATTCTCAGTTCCGCAAAAATAATGAAGAATTAAAAAAGAATATCACGTTATACAACAGACTTGAATCAGACATGAGAGCGGAAGACTAGTGCGAGGGAGTCAGGAGTGAGTACTAACATCAGATCTCACCGTCAAGGATCACAACACGGGCTGGGAGGGAGCCAGGAGTGAGTACTAACATCAGATCTCACCGTCAAGGATCACAACACGGGCTGGGAGGGAGCCAGGAGTGAGTACTAACATCAGATCTCACCGTCAAGGATCACAACACGGGCTGGGACGGAGCCAGGAGTGAGTACTAACATCAGATCTCACCGTCATGGATCACAACACGGGCTGGGAGGGAGCCAGGAGCGAGTACTAACATCAGATTCACCGTCATGGATCACAACAACGGGCTGGGAGGAGCCAGGAGTGAGTACAACATCAGATTCAACCGTCAAGGATCACAACACGGGCTGGGAGGGAGCCAGGAGTGAGTACTAACATCAGATCTCACCGTCAAGGATCACAACACGGGCTGGGAGGGAGTCAGGAGTACTAACATCAGATCTCACCGTCAAGGATCACAACACGGGCTGGGAGGGAGTCAGGAGTGAGTACTAACATCAGATCTCACCGTCAAGGATCACAACACGGGCTGGGAGGGAGCCAGGAGTGAGTACTAACATCAGATCTCACCGTCAAGGATCACAACACGGGCTGGGAGGGAGTCAGGAGTGAGTACTAACATCAGATCTCACGGTCAAGGATCACAACACGGGCTGGGAGGGAGCCAGGAGTGAGTACTAACATCAGATCTCACCGTCAAGGATCACAACACGGGCTGGGAGGAGCAGGAGTGAGTACTAACATCAGATCTCACCGTCATGGATCACAACACGGGCTGGGAGGGAGCCAGGAATGAGTAATAACATCAGATCTCACCGTCATGGATCACAACACGGGCTGGGAGGGAGCCAGGAGCGAGTACTAACATCAGATCTCACCGTCATGGATCACAACACGGGCTGGGAGGGAGCCAGGAGTGAGTACTAACATCAGATCTCACCGTCATGGATCACAACACGGGCTGGGAGGGAGCCAGGAGCGAGTACTAACATCAGATCTCACCGTCATGGATCACAACACGGGCTGGGAGGGAGCCAGGAGCGAGTACTAACATCAGATCTCACCGTCATGGATCACAACACGGGCTGGGAGGGAGCCAGGAGTGAGTACTAACATCAGATCTCACCCTGTCCAATGGATCACAACACGGGCTGGGAGGGAGCCAGGAGCGAGTACTAACATCAGATCTCACCGTCATGGATCACAACACGGGCTGGGATGGAGCCAGGAGCGAGTACTAACATCAGATCTCACCGTCATGGATCACAACACGGGCTGGGAGGGAGCCAGGAGCGAGTACTAACATCAGATCTCACCGTCATGGATCACAACACGGGCTGGGAGGGACCCAGGAGCGAGTACTAACATCAGATCTCACCGTCATGGATCACAACACGGGCTGGAACGGAGCCAGGAGCGAGTACTAACATCAGATCTCACCGTCATGGATCACAACATGGGCTGGGAGGGAGCCAGGAGCGAGTACTAACATCAGATCTCACCATCATGGATCACAACACGGGCTGGGACGGAGCCAGGAGCGAGTACTAACATCAGATCTCACCGTCAAGGATCACAACACAGGCTGGGACGGAACCATGAGTGAGTACTAACATCAGATCTCACCGTCAAGGATCACAACACGGGCTGGGAGGGAGCCAGGAGTCAGGAGTGAGTACTAACATCAGCTCTCACCGTCAAGGATCACAGCACGGGCTGGGAGGAAGCCAGGAGTGAGTACTAACAAATCGGATCTCACCGTCAATGATCACAGCACGGGCTGGGAGGGAGCTAGGAGTGAGTACTAACATCAGATCTCGCCGTCAAGGATCACAACACGGGCTGGGAGGGAGCCAGGAGTCAGGAGTGATACTAACACACAGATTTCACCGTCAAGGATCACAATACGGGCTGGGAGGGAGCCAGGAGTGAGTACTAACATCAAATCTCACCGTCAAGGATCACAACACGGGCTGGGAGGGAGTCAGGAGTCAGTACTAACATCATATCTCACCGTCAAGGATCACAACACGGGCTGGGAGGGAGCCATGAGTCAGTACTAACATCATATCTCACCGTCAAGGATCACAACACGGGCTGGGAGGGAGTCAGTAGTGAGTACTAACATCAGATCTCACCGTCAAGGATCACAACACGGGCTGGGAGCGAGCCAGGAGTGAGTACTAACATCAGATCTCACCGTCAAGGATCACAACACGGGCTGGGAGAGAGCCAGGAGTCAGGAGTGAGTACTAACATCAGATCTCACCGTCAAGGATCACAACACTGGCTTGGAGGGAGCCAGGAGTACTAACATCAGATCTCACCGTCAAGGATCACAACACGGGCTGGGAGGGAGCCAGGAGTGAGTACTAACATCAGATCTCACCATCAAGGATCACAACATGGGATGGGAGGGAGCCAGGAGTGAGTACTAACATCAGATCTCGCCGTCAAGGATCACAACACGGGCGGGGAGGGAGCCAGGAGTGAGTACTAACATCAGATCTCACCATCAAGGATCACAACACGGGCTGGGAGGGAGCCAGGAGTGAGTACTAACTGCAGATCTCACCGTCAAGGATCACAACACGGGCTGGGAAGGAGCCAGGAGTCAGGAGTGAGTACTAACATCAGATCTCGTTATCAAGGATCACAACACGGGCTGGGAGGGAGCCAGGAGTGAGTACTAACATCAGATCTCACCGTCAAGGATCACAACACAGGCTGGGACGGAACCATGAGTGAGTACTAACATCAGATCTCACCGTCAAGGATCACAACACGGGCTGGGAGGGAGCCAGGAGTCAGGAGTGAGTACTAACATCAGCTCTCACCGTCAAGGATCACAGCACGGGCTGGGAGGAAGCCAGGAGTGAGTACTAACATCGGATCTCACCGTCAATGATCACAGCACGGGCTGGGAGGGAGCTAGGAGTGAGTACTAACATCAGATCTCGCCGTCAAGGATCACAACACGGGCTGGGAGGGAGCCAGGAGTCAGGAGTGAGTACTAACATCAGATTTCACCGTCAAGGATCACAATACGGGCTGGGAGGGAGCCAGGAGTGAGTACTAACATCAAATCTCACCGTCAAGGATCACAACACGGGCTGGGAGGGAGTCAGGAGTCAGTACTAACATCATATCTCACCGTCAAGGATCACAACACGGGCTGGGAGGGAGCCATGAGTCAGTACTAACATCATATCTCACCATCAAGGATCACAACACGGGCTGGGAGGGAGTCAATAGTGAGTACTAACATCAGATCTCACCGTCAAGGATCACAACACGGGCTGGGAGCGAGCCAGGAGTGAGTACTAACATCAGATCTCACCGTCAAGGATCACAACACGGGCTGGGAGGGAGCCAGGAGTCAGGAGTGAGTACTAACATCAGATCTCACCGTCAAGGATCACAACACTGGCTTGGAGGGAGCCAGGAGTACTAACATCAGATCTCACCGTCAAGGATCACAACATGGGATGGGAGGGAGCCAGGAGTGAGTACTAACATCAGATCTCGCCGTCAAGGATCACAACACGGGCTGGGAGGGAGCCAGGAGTGAGTACTAACATCAGATCTCACCATCAAGGATCACAACACGGGCTGGGAGGGAGCCAGGAGTGAGTACTAACTGCAGATCTCACCGTAAAGGATCACAACACGGGCTGGGAAGGAGCCAGGAGTCAGGAGTGAGTACTAACATCAGATCTCGTCATCAAGGATCACAACATGGGCTGGGAGGGAGCCAGGAGTGACTACTAACATCAGATCTCACCGTCAAGGATCACAACACGAACTGGGACGGAGCCATGAGTGAGTACTAACATCAGATCTCACCGTCAAGGATCACAACACGGGCTGGGAGGGAGCCAGGAGTTAGGAGTGAGTGCTAACATCAGATCTCAACGTCAAGAATCACAACACGGGCTGGGAGAGAGCCAGGAGTGAGTACTAACATCAGATCTCGTTGTCAAGGATCACAAAACGGGCTGGGAGGGAGCCTGGAGTTAGGAGTGAGTACTAACATCAGATCTCACCGTCAAGGATCACAACACGGGCTGGGAGGGAGCCAGGAATGACTACTAACATCAGATCTCACCATCAAGGATCACAACACAGGCTGGGAGGGAGCCAGGAGTGAGTACTAACATCAGATCTCACCATCAAAGATCACAACACGGGCTGGGAGAGAGCCAGGAGTGAGTACTAACATTAGATCTCACCATCAAGGATCACAACACGGGCTGTGAGAGAGCCAGGAGTGAGTACTAACATCAGATTTCACCGTTAAGGATCTCAACACGGGCTGGGAGGGAGCCAGGAGTCAGGAGTGAGTACTAACATCAGATCTCACCGTCAAGGATCACAACACGGGCTGGGAGGGAGCCAGGAGTGAGTACTAACATCAGATCTCACCGTCAAGGATCACAACACGGGCTGGGAGGGAGCCAGGAGTCAGGAGTGAGTACTAACATCAGATCTCACCATCAAGGATCACAACACGGTCTGGGAGGGAGCCAGGAGTGAGTACTAACATCAGATCTCACCGTCAAGGATCGCAACACGGGCTGGGAGGGAGCCAGGAGCCAGGAGTGAGTACTAACATCAGATCTCACCGTCAAGGATCACAACACGGGCTGGGAGGGAGCCAGGAATCAGGAGTGAGTACTAACATCAGATCTTACCGTCAAGGATCACAACACGGGCTGGGAGGGAGCCAGGAGTGAGTACTAACATCAGATCTCACCGTCAAGGATCACAACACGGGCTGGGAGGGAGCTACGAGTGAGTACTAACATCAGATCTCACCGTCAAGGATCACAACACGGGCTGGGAGGGAGCCAGGAGTGAGTACTAACATCAGATCTCACCGTCAAGGATCACAATACGGGCTGGGAGGGAGCCAGGAGTGAGTACTAACATCAGATCTCACCATCAAGGATCACAACACGGGCTGGGAGGGAGCCAGGAGTGAGTACTATCATCAGATCTCAACGTCAAGGATCACAACACGGGCTGGGAGGGAGCCAGGAGTGAGTACTAACATCAGATCTCACCGTCAAGGATCACAGCACGGGCTGGGAGGGAGCCAGGAGTGAGTACTAACATCAGATCTCACCGTCAAGGATCACAACACGGGCTGGGAGGGAGTCAGGAACCAGGAGTGAGTACTAACATCAGATCTCACCGTCAAGGATCACAACACGGGCTGGGAGGGAGCCAGGAGTGAGTACTAACATCAGATCTCACCGTCAAGGATCACAACACGGGCTGGGAGGGAGCCAGGAGTGAGTACTAACATCAGATCTCACCGTCAAGGATCACAACACGGTCTGGGAGGGAGCCAGGAATGAGTACTAACATCAGATCTCACCGTCAAGGATCACAACACGGGCTGGGAGGGAGTCAGGAGCCAGGAGTGAGTACTAACATCAGATCTCACCGTCATGGATCACAACACGGGCTGGGAGGGAGCCAGGAGTGAGTACTAACATCAGATCTCACCGTCATGGATCACAACACGGGCTGGGAGGGAGCCAGGAGTGAGTACTAACATCAGATCTCACCGTCAAGGATCAAAACACGGGCTGGGAGGGAGCCAGGAGTGAGTACTAACATCAGATCTCACCATCAAGGATCACAACACGGGCTGGGAGGGAGCCAGGAGTGAGTACTAACATCAGATCTCACCGTCATGGATCACAACACGGGCTGGAGGGAGCCAGGAGTGAGTACTAACATCAGATCTCACCGTCATGGATCACAACACGGGCTGGAGGGAGCCAGGAGTGAGTACTAACATCAGATCTCACCGTCAAGGATCAAAACACGGGCTGGGAGGGAGCCAGGAGTGAGTACTAACATCAGATCTCACCATCAAGGATCACAACACGGGCTGGGAGGGAGCCAGGAGTGAGTACTAACATCAGATCTCACCGTCAAGGATCACAACACGGGCTGGGAGGAGCCAGGAGTGAGTACTAACATCAGATCTCACCGTCAAGGATCACAACACGGGCTGGGAGGGAGCCAGGAGTGAGTACTAACATCAGATCTCACCGTCAAGGATCACAACACGGGCTGGGAGGGAGCCAGGAGTGAGTACTAACATCAGATCTCACCTTCAAGGATCACAACACGGGCTGGGAGGGAGCCAGGAGTGAGTACTAACATCAGATCTCACCGTCAAGGATCACAACACGGGCTGGGAGGGAGTCAGGAGTGAGTACTAACATCAGATCTCACCGTCAAGGATCACAACACGGGCTGGAGGGACCAGGAGTGAGTACTAACATCAGATCACTCACCGTCAAGGATCACAACACGGGCTGGGAGGGTGCCAGGAGTGAGTACTAACATCAGATCTCACCGTCAAGGATCACAACACTGGCTGGGAGGGAGCCAGGAGTGAGTACTAACATCAGATCTCACCGTCAAGGATCACAACACGGGCTGGGAGGGAGCCAGGAGTCAGGAGTGAGTACTAACATCAGATCTCACCGTCAAGGATCACAACACGGGCTAGGAGGGAGCCAGGAGTGAGTACTAACATCAGATCTCACCGTCAAGGATCACAACACGGGCTAGGAGGGAGCCAGGAGTGAGTACTAACATCAGATCTCACCGTCAAGGATCACAACACGGGCTAGGAGGGAGCCAGGAGTGAGTACTAACATCAGATCTCACCGTCAAGGATCACAACACGGGCTAGGAGGGAGCCAGAGAGATGAGTACTAACATCAGATCTCACCGTCAAGGATCACAACACGGGCTAGGAGGGAGCCAGGAGTGAGCACTAACATCAGATCTCACCGTCAAGGATCACAACACGGGCTGGGAGGGAGCCAGGAGTGAGTACTAACATCAGATCTCACTGTCAAGGATCACAACACGGGCGAGGAGGGAGCCAGGAGTGAGCACTAACATCAGATCTCACCGTCAATTATCACAACACGGGCTGGGAGGGAGTCAGGAGTGAGTACTAACATCAGATCTCACCGTCAAGGATCACAACACGGGCTGGGAGGGAGTCAGGAGTGAGTACTAACATCAGATCTCACCGTCAAGGATCACAACACGGGCTGGGAGGGAGCCAGGAGTCAGGAGTGAGTACTAACATCAGATCTCACCGTCAAGGATCACAACACGGGCTAGGAGGGAGCCAGGAGTCATTAGTGAGTACTAACATCAGATCTCACCGTCAAGGATCACAACACGGGCTGGGAGGGAGCCAGGAGTGAGTACTACAATCAGATCTCACCGTCAAGGATCACAACACGGGCTGGGAGGGAGTCAGGAGTGAGTACTAACATCAGATCTCACCGTCAAGGATCACAACACGGGCTGGGAGGGAGTCAGGAGTGAGTACTAACATCAGATCTCACCGTCAAGGATCACAACACGGGCTGGGAGGGAGTCAGGAGTGAGTACTGACATCAGATCTCACCGTCAAGGATCACAACACGGGCTAGGAGGGAGCCAGGAGTCATTAGTGAGTACTAACATCAGATCTCACCGTCAAGGATCACAACACGGGCTGGGAGGGAGTCAGGAGTGAGTACTAACATCAGATCTCACGTCAAGGATCACAACACGGGCGGGGGAGCCAGGAGTGAGTACTAACATCAGATCTCACCTTCAAGGATCACAACACGGGCTAGGAGGGAGCCAGGAGTGAGTACTAACATCAGATCTCACCGTCAAGGATCACAACACGGGCTGGGAGGGAGCCAGGAGTGAGTACTAACATCAGATCTCACCGTCAAGGATCACAACACGGGCTGGGAGGGAGCCAGGAGTGAGTACTAACATCAGATCTCACCGTCAAGGATCACAACACGGGCTGGGAGGGAGCCAGGAGTGAGTACTAACATCAGATCTCACCGTCAAGGATCACAACACGGGCTGGGAGGGAGCCAGGAGTGAACACTAACATCAGATCTCACCGTCAAGGATCACAACGCGGGCTGGGAGGGAGCCAGGAGTGAGTGCTAACATCAGATCTCACCGTCAAGGATCACAACACGGGCTGGGAGGGAGCCAGGAGTGAGTACTAACATCAGATCTCACCGTCAAGGATCACAACACGGGCTGGGAGGGAGCCAGGAGTGAGTACTAACATCAGATCTCACCGTCATGGATCACAACACGGGCTGGGAGGGAGCCAGGAGTGAGTACTAACATCAGATCTCACCGTCAAGGATCACAACACGGGCTGGGAGGGAGCCAGGAGTGAGTACTAACATCAGATCTCACCTTCAAGGATCACAACACGGGCTGGGAGGGAGCCAGGAGTGAGTACTGACATCAGATCTCACCGTCAAGGATCACAACACGGGCTGGGAGGGAGCCAGGAGTGAGTACTAACATCAGATCTCACCGTCAAGGATCACAACACGGGCTGGGAGTCAGGAGTGAGTACTAACATCAGATCTCACCGTCAAGGATCACAACACGGGCTGGGAGGGAGTCAGGAGTGAGTACTAACATCAGATCTCACCGTCAAGGATCACAACACGGGCTGGGAGGGAGCCAGGAGTGAGTACTAACATCAGATCTCACCGTCAAGGATCACAACACTGTTGTTACCACAACTACAATGAAAAGGATAGGACGGATAACTAGAACCTTCTAAATAAGAGCTAGGTAAGAGGATATAGATGCAACTAATGTGGCATTTTATTTTGGCAACTTTCGCTCTCCAGGAGCTTTTGTCAAGCTGGAGATCGAAATGTTGCCATAATATATCACATTAGTTACATCTATGTTATTTGGTCGGTAATTCTACCATTACTAAACAAGGGTTGCTAAGTTAATGGTGCTTATCTTGAAGTCACTTGTCGTCTATTAACAGGTTAATGGTGCTTATCTTGAAGTCACTTGTCGTCTATAAACAGGTTAATGGTGCTTATCCCGAAGTCACTGTCGTCTATTAACAGGTTAATGGTGCTTATCTTGAAGTCACTGTCGTCTATAAACAGGTTAATGGTGCTTATCTTGAAGTCACTGTCGTCTGTTAACAGGTTAATGGTGCTTATCCCGAAGTCACTGTCGTCTATAAACAGGTTAATGGTGCTTATCCCGAAGTCACTGTCGTCTATTAACAGGTTAATGGTGCTTATCTTGAAGTCACTGTCGTCTATTAACAGGTTAATGGTGCTTATCCCGAAGTCACTGTCGTCTATTAACAGGTTAATGGTGCTTATCCCGAAGTCACTGTCGTCTATTAACAGGTTAATGGTGCTTATCCCGAAGTCACTGTCGTCTATTAACAGGTTAATGGTGCTTATCCCGAAGTCACTGTCGTCTATAAACAGGTTAATGGTGCTTATCCCGAAGTCACTGTCGTCTATAAACAGGATTATCGCTACACACTAGCAGCCCCCTGTTTAAGGCACGCGAAATAACAGAGCTGAATAAAAGACAGAAAACTTTCTGATAACTTAAACACAAAATATAGTACAAATCACAAGGAAATGCAGCATTAGCAGTTAAAAGTTGAGTACCCTGAGGCACCTTCCTGGTTCCTCTTCTGTTTCTTATCCTCACGGCTGACATAGGAACACTCGCCACGGTTACCTGTCGTTTGAAGATACTAAAATAAGCGTGAAAGTTACCTCGGTAGAAGACATGGGGAAATTTGCAGAAGTAAATAGAGTTTTGTAGTGGGCAGTGGAGAATAACATGACGTTCAGTGAAGGGGGGTATCAGGGGTCAGTGCCCCCGCGGCCAGGTCCTCCGTGGCCAGGAGGACCATCTTATAAAGTAAGAAGGAACACGTCAAGGACCTGAATGTAATGTCAGATTACCTATCATTTAGAGACCACAATAAAACAAATGCCACGAAAGACAGAACAATGGCTGGGTGGACAACGAGAACTTTCATATCAAGAGAAATAATGCCAGTGGTGGCACTGTTCAGATCACTTGTGCTCTCTCGTAAAGAATATTGTTCAGTGTTGACGGTTCCGTTCAAGACAGGGGAAACGTCAGAACTGGAAAAGATACAGAGATTCTTTACCTCCAGCATAGACCCAGAAAAGCATTTAAACTGCTGGGAATGAGTTAAATTACTTGATATATTATTTAGAGTGAAGAAAGGTAAGGTTAGGTTAGGTTAGTTCAGGTTAGGTTAGGTTAGATTAAGTTAGGTTAGGTTAGGTCAGGTTAGGTTAGGTTAGGTTAAGTTAGGTTAGGTTAGGTTAGGTTAGGTCAGGTTAGGTTAGGTTAGGTCAGGTTAGGTTAGATTAGGTTAAGTTAGGTTAGGTTAGGTTAAGTTAGATTAGGTTAGGTTAGGTTAGGTTAGATTAGGTTAAGTTAGGTTAGGTTAAGTTAGGTTAGGTTAGGTTAAGTTAGGTTAGGTTAGGTTAGGTTAGGTTAGGTTAGATTAGGTTAAGTTAGGTTAGGTTAAGTTAGGTTAGGTTAGGTTAAGTTAGGTCAGGTCAGGTTAGGTTAGGTTAGGTTAGGTTAGGTTAGGTTAGGTTAGGTCAGGTCAGGTTAGGTTTGTCAGGAAACAGGACAAGTGTTTACTGAGGCGGGTCTTAGTCATGTAATGACCCACAGCTGGAGCTTTTGGTCATCTGACCGAGGCCTTCCACTGGCTTACCCCTCCACCCCTTTAAAATGGTTATCATAACCATTAGAAAGAGATATGTACATAGAAGGTACATAAGGGGACTTAACCAACATACACATAGCTGTCTTCAACTCAGTAAGTTCCTGATCAGCCAGGCTGTGATGCATATGCTGGACTGCACACAACAAGCACGATCGGCCTGGTTGATCAGACCCTTAGTTGGAAGGTCTGGGACCCGAACGCAGATGTAGGATCCCCTGAAATGTATATCGAGGGTATACCTTGCAGGCTTAATGAGGCTCATACAAGGCGTATCACTATACACACTTGGAAGGTTAGCATAGGCCACTACTGTGACCACTAATGAGACGAAAACATACTCCAGGCTGTGATGGATATGTGGGCCAGCGGACCACCAACAGTGAAAGCCTGGTTAACCAGGCAAGCCTGGCTAAGGGCCTGCAACAGCAATAACCTGGGTGACCAGACAAGCGCTATCAAGCTTGGTCCAGGACCACCAGCACCAACAGCCTGGTAGACCAGACAAGCACCATATAAGCTTCATTTGTATAAGACTCACTAAACCGTGCACCTACTCTGCGAGCTTCACCTAAAGAGTGCACTTACTCTGGGAGCCTCACCTGAAGAGTGCACCTACCCTGGGAGCCTCACCTAAAGAGTGCACCTACCCTGGGAGCCTCACCTAAAGAGTGCACCTACCCTGGGAGCCTCACCTAAACAGAGCACCTACCCTGGGAGCCTCACCTAAACAGAACACTTACCCTGCGAGCCTCACCTAAAGAGACCACTTACCCTGGGAGCCTCACCTAAAAAGTGCACTTATCCTGGAAGCCTCACCTAAAGAGTGCACCTAACCTGGGAGCCTCACCTAAAGAGTGCACCTACCCTGGGAGTCTCACCTAAAGAGTGCACCTACCCTGGGAGCCTCACCTAAAGAGTGCACCTACCCTGGGAGCCTCGCCTAAAGAGTGCACCTACCCTGGGAGCCTCACCTAAACAGAGCACCTACCCTGCGAGCCTCACCTAAAGAGAACACCTACCCTGGGAGCCTCACCTAAAAAGTGCACCTATCCTGGAAGCCTCACCTAAAGAATGCGCCTACCCTGGGAGCCTCACCTAAAGAGTGCACCTACCCTGCGAGTTTCACCTAAAGAGTGCACCTACCCTGGAAGCCTCACCTATAGAGTGCACCTACCCTGGGAGCCTCACCTAAAGAGTGCACCTACCCTGGGAGCTTCACCTAGAGAGTGCACCTACCCTGGGAGCCTCACCTAAAGAGCGCACCTAACCTGCGAGTTTCACCTAAAGAGTGCACCTACCCTGGAAGCCTCACCTAAAGAGTGCACCTACCCTGGGAGCCTCACCTAAAGAGTGCACCTACCCTGGGAGCTTCACCTAGAGAGTGCACCTACCCTGGAAGCCTCACCTAAAGAGTGCACCTACCCTGGGAGCCTCACCTAAAGAGTGCACCTACCCTGGGAGCCTCACCTAAAGAGTGCACCTACCCTGGGAGCCTCACCTAAAGAGTGCACCTACCCTGGGAGCCTAACCTAAAGAGCACCTACCCTGGGAGCCTCACCTAAAAAGTGCACCTATCCTGGAAGCCTCACCTAAAGAGTGCACCTACCCTGGGAGCCTCACCTAAAGAGTGCACCTACCCTGGGAGCCTCACCTAAAGAGAGCACCTACCCTGAGAGCCTCACCTAAAAAGTGCATCTTTTCTGGAAGCCTCACCTAAAGAGTGCACCTACCCTGCGAGTTTCACCTAAAGAGTGCACCTATCCTGCAAGCCTCACCTATAGAGTGCACCTACCCTGAGAGCTTCACCTAAAGAGTGCACCTACCCTGCGAGCTTCACCTAAAGAGTGCACCTACCCTGGGAGCCTCACCTAAAGAGTGCACCTACCCTGGGAGCCTCACCTAAAGAGTGCACCTACCCTGCCAGTTTCACCTAAAGAGTGCACCTACCCTGGAAGCCTCATCTAAAGAGTGCACATACCCTGGGAGCCTCACCTAAAGAGTGCACCTGCCCTGGGAGCCTCACCTAAAGAGTGCACCTACCCTGGGAGCCTCACCTAAAGAGTGCACCTACCCTGGGAGCTTCACCTTAAGATTGCACCTACCCTGGGAGCCTCACCTAAAGAGTGCACCTACCCTGGAAGCCTCACCTAAAGAGTGCACCTACCCTGGGAGCCTCACCTAAAGAGTGCACCTACCCTGGGAGCTTCACCTAGAGAGTGCACCTACCCTGGGAACCTCACCTAAAGAGTGCACCTACCCTGCGAATTTCACCTAAAGAGTGCACCTACCCTGGAAGCCTCACCTAAAGAGTGCACCTACCCTGCTAGTTTCACCTAAAGAGTGCACCTACCCTGGAAGCCTCACCTAAAGAGTGCACCTACCCTGAGAGCCTCACCTAAAGAGTGCACCTACCCTGGGAGCTTCACCTAGAGAGTGCACCTACCCTGGGAGCCTCACCTTAAGATTGCACCTACCCTGGGAGCCTCACCTAAAGAGTGCACCTACCCTGGAAGCCTCACCTAAAGATTGCACCTACCCTGGGAGCCTCACCTAAAGAGTGCACCTACCCTGGGAGCTTCACCTAGAGAGTGCACCTACCCTGGGAACCTCACCTAAAGAGTGCACCTACCCTGCGAATTTCACCTAAAGAGGGCACCTACCCTGGGAGCCTCACCTAAAGGGTGCACCCACCCTGGGAGCCTCACCTAAAGAGTGCACCTTCCCTGGGAGCCTCACCTAAAGAGTGCACCTACCCTGGGAGCCTCTCCTAAACTGTACACCTACCCTGGGTGCCTCACCTAAGCCGTGCACCTGCCCTGGGTGCCTCACCTAAGCCGTGCACCTGCCCTGGGTGCCTCATCTAAGCTGTACACCTGCCCTGAGTGCCTCACCTAAGCCGTGCACTTGCCTTGGGTGCCTCACCTAAGCTGTACATCTGCTCTGAGTATCTCAGCTAAGCCGTGCACCTGCCCTGTGTGCCTCACCTACGCCGTGCACCTGCCCTCGCTGCCTCAACTAAGCCATGCACCTGCCCTGGGTGCCTCAACTAAGCCGTGCACCTGCCCTGGGTGCCTCAACTAAGCCGTGCATCTGCCCTAGGTGTTTCACCTAAGCCGTGCACCTGCCCTGGGTGCCTCACTTAAGCCGTGCACCTGCCCTGGGTGCCTCACCTAAGCCGTGCACCTGCCCTGGGTGCCTCACCTAAGCCGTGCACCTGTCCTAGGTGCCTCACTTAAGCCGTGCACCTGCCCTGGGTGCTTCACCTAAGCCGTGCACCTGTCTGGGGTGCCTCATCTAAGCTGTGCACCTACCCTAGGTGCCTCACCTAAGCTGGAGGTTACCTGGAGGTTATTCCGGGGATCAACGCCCCCGCGGCCCGGTCCATGACCAGGCCTCCCAATGGATCTGCCCTAGGTATTTCACCTAAGCCGTGCGTCTTCCTTGGGTGCCCCACCTAAGCCGTGCACCGGCCCTGTGTGTCTCACTTAAGCCGTGAACCTGCCCTGGGTGCCTCAACTAAGCCGTGCACCTACCCTAGGTGCCTCATCTAAGCCGTGCACTTACCCTAGGTGACTCAGCTAAGCCGTGCACCTACCCTAGGTGCCTCAACTAAGCCGTGCACCTACGCTAGGTGCCTCATCTAAGCCGTGCACTTACCGTAGGTGACTCACCTAAGCCGTGCACCTGCCCTAGGTGCCTCACCTAAGCCGTGCACCTGCCCTAGGTGCCTCATCTAAGCCGTGCACTTACCCTAGGTGACTCACCTAAGCCGTGCACCTGCCCTAGGTGCCTCACCTAAGCCGTGCACCTGCCCTAGGTGCCTCACCTAAGCCGTGCACCTGCCCTAGGTGCCTCATCTAAGCCGTGCACTTACCCTAGGTGCCTCACCTAAGCCGTGCACCTGCCCTAGGTGCCTCACCTAAGCCGTGCACCTGCCCTAGGTGCCTCACCTAAGCCGTGCACCTGCCCTAGGTGCCTCACCTAAGCCGTGCACCTGCTGCTTTAAGGTGAAAAAATATGGAGATTTGTAACAAGCAATAAATTCTGCCAGAGTTTCAATTTTTTCTTCATTTTACAATTGTTACGACTTTTTTATTGTTGGTCGAGAGAAAGTGAGGGAAAGTGAGGAGTGGAGAAAGTGAGGAGTGGAGAAAGTGAGGAGTGGAGGAAGTGAGGGAAAGTGAGGAGTGGAGAAAGTGAGGAGTGGAGGAAGTGAGGGAAAGTGAGGAGTGGAGAAAGTGAGGAGTGGAGGAAGTGAGGGAAAGTGAGGAGTGGAGAAAGTGAGGGAAAGTGAGGAGTGGAGGAAGTGAGGGAAAGTGAGGAGTGGAGAAAGTGAGGGGTGGAGGAAGTGAGGGAAAGTGAGGAGTGGAGAAAGTGAGGGAAAGTGAGGAGTGGAGAAAGTGAGGGGTGGAGGAAGTGAGGGAAAGTGAGGAGTGGAGAAAGTGAGGGAAAGTGAGGAGTGGAGAAAGTGAGGGAAAGTGAGGAGTGAAGAAAGTGAGGGAAAGTGAGGAGTGGAGAAAGTGAGGGAAAGTGAGGAGTGGAGAAAGTGAGGGAAAGTGAGGAGTGAAGAAAGTGAGGGAAAGTGAGGAGTGGAGAAAGTGAGGAGTGGAGGAAGTGGGGATAAGTAAGAGTGGAGAAAGTGAGGGAAAGTGAGGAGTGGAGGAAGTGAGGGAAAGTGAGGAGTGGAGGAAGTGAGGGAAAGTGAGGAGTGGAGAAAGTGAGCAGTGGATGAAGTGAGGAGTGGAGAAAGTGAGGGAAAGTGAGCAGTGGATGAAGTAAGGGAAAGTGAGGAGTGGAGAAAGTGAGGGAAAGTGAGCAGTGGAGGAAGTAAGGGAAAGTGAGGAGTGGAGAAAGTGAGGGAAAGTGAGCAGTGGAGGAAGTGAAGGAAAGTGAGGAGTGGAGGAAGTGAGGGAAAGTGAGGAGTGAAGAAAGTGAGGGAAAGTGAGGAGTGGAGAAAGTGAGGGAAAGTGAGGAGTGGAGGAAGTGGGGATAAGTAAGAGTGGAGAAAGTGAGGGAAAGTGAGGAGTGGAGGAAGTGAGGGAAAGTGAGGAGTGGAGAAAGTGAGGAGTGGAGGAAGTGAGGGAAAGTGAGGAGTGGAGAAAGTGAGCAGTGGATGAAGTGAGGGAAAGTGAGGAGTGGAGAAAGTGAGGGAAAGTGAGCAGTGGAGGAAGTAAGGGAAAGTGAGGAGTGGAGAAAGTGAGGGAAAGTGAGCAGTGGAGGAAGTAAGGGAAAGTGAGGAGTGAAGAAAGTGAGGGAAAGTGAGGAGTGGAGAAAGTGAGGGAAAGTGAGGAATGGAGGAAGTGAGGGGAAAGTGAGGAGTGGAGGAAGTGAGGGAAAGTGAGGAGTGGAGAAAGTGAGGGAAAGTGAGGAATGGAGAAAGTGAGGAGTGGAGAAAGTGAGGGAAAGTGAGGAGTGGAGGAAGTGAGGGAAAGTGAGGAGTGGAGAAAGTGAGGGAAAGTGAGCAGTGGAGGAAGTGAGGGAAAGTGAGGAGTGGAGGAAGTGAGGGAAAGTGAGGAGTGGAGGAAGTGAGGGAAAGTGAGGATTGGAGGAAGTGAGGGAAAGTGAGGAGTGGAGAAAGTGAGGGAAAGTGAGCAGTGGAGGAAGTGAGGGAAAGTGAGGAGTGGAGGAAGTGAGGGAAAGTGAGGAGTGGAGAAAGTGAGGGAAAGTGAGCAGTGGAGGAAGTGAGGGAAAGTGAGGAGTGGAGGAAGTGAGGGAAAGTGAGGAGTGGAGGAAGTGAGGAGTGGAGGAAGTGAGGGAAAGTGAGGAGTGGAGAAGTGAGGGAAAGTGAGCAGTGGAGGAAGTGGGGGAAAGTGAGCAGTGGAGGAAGTGAGGGAAAGCGAGGAGTGGAGAAAGCGAGGAGTGGAGAAAGTGAGGAGTGGAGGAAGTGAGGAGTGGAGGAAGTGAGGAGTGGAGGAAGTGAGGAGTGGAGGAAGTGAGGGAAAGTGAGCAGTGGAGGAAGTGAAGGAGAGAAAGTGAGCAATGGAGAAAGTAAGGAGTGGAGAAAGTGAGGTGTGGAGAAAGTGAGGAGTGGAGAAAGTGAGGGAAAGTGAGCAGTGGAGTAAGTGAGGGAAAGTGAACAGTGGAGAAAGTGAAGGAGAGAAAGTGAGCAATGGAGAAAGTAAGGAGTAGAGAAAGTGAGGGGTGGAGAAAGTGAGGGAAAGTGAACAATGGAGAAAGTGAGCAATGGAGAGTGAGGGAGAGAAAATGAGCACTGTTGAAAGTGAGGGAGAGAACGTGAGCAATGGAGAAAATGAGGGAAAGTGAGCAATGGAGAAAGGGAGAGAAAGTGAATAATGTAGAAAGTGAAGGATAGAAAATAAGCAATTTAGAAAGTGAGGAAGATAAAGTTAGCAGTGGAGAAAGGGAGACAAAGCAAGGGAGAAAGTAAGGAAGAAAATGAGCGAGTGAGAAATTGTGCATGGAAGTGAGGGAGAAAGAACGAGTGGGGAAGAAAGTGAGTGAGCAAGATAAGATAAGATAAGATAAGATTTCGTTCGGATTTTTAACCCCGGAGGGTTAGCCACCCAGGATAACCCAAGAAAGTCAGTGCGTCATCGAGGACTGTCTAACTTATTTCCATTGGGGTCCTTAATCTTGTCCCCCAGGATGCCACCCACACCAGTCGACTAACACCCAGGTACCTATTTGCTGCTAGGTGAACAGGACAACAGGTGTAAGGAAACGTGTCGAAAATGTTTCCACCCGCCGGGAATCGAACCCGGGCCCTCCGTGTGTGAAGCGGGAGCTGTAGCCACCAGGCCACCGGGCCAGGGGCAAGGGGAAGATGAGTGAAGAGTGGGCGAGGGAAAGAGAAAGTTAGAGAGTGAAAGACAGTGCGCTAAGGAAAGAATGAGGGTAAAAGAGTTATATAAGTAGGGAGATCGAGGGAAAGAAGTAGAGAGAGAGAGAGAGAGTGAAATCCCTGGCTCACAGATGGCTCCAACTTCACTCTTTTCCCTACTTGTATGTCTCAAAACAATAAAAAGGTTTTTAACCGAGCTGATGTAGGTAACAGCTCTTAGCTTGTAAATAAAGTCAGGATCCCTTAACCTAACCTTGTAAAAGCCCTTGTGTGTATGAGAGAGAGAGAGAGAGAGAGAGAGAGAGAGAGAGAGAGAGAGAGGCAGGTGAGAGGTATTCATTAAGGCTGGTATCCTTTTACCAGTTAGTGAGTGTGGGGTGCACGGTAGATTGCTTCATTTACCACCTCTATATCGTCAGAGTATGGGTGCACAGTCAACTAATTTGTTATCAGAGCTCTCATTATTCTCTCTCTCTCTCTCTCTCTCTCTCATACACACAAGGGCTTTTACAAGGTTAGGTTAAGGGATCCTGACTTTATTTACAAGCTAAGAGCTGTTACCTACATCAGCTCGGTTAAAAACCTTTTTATTGTTTTGAGACATACAAGTAGGGAAAAGAGTGAAGTTGGAGCCATCTGTGAGCCAGGGATTTCTCTCTCTCTCTTCTCTCTCTCTCTCTCTCTCTCTCTCTCTCTCTCCTCTCTCTCTCTCTCTCTCTCTCTCTCTCTCACTTTAAGACAGACAAATTACAGATGTTCAAAATGCCTTCAGAAGGAACAATTGGAAAAAGTGGGCAGATGGATCTTAAGTTGTCTAAGAAATTCCACCTAAACAGCAATATAATCAAGATTGTTACAACAGAGACTGTCACAGTGGAAAGTTGTCTTTCTCAGGGCAATGTACTCGACCCTTTTCTCAGCATAAGACATAGACATGCATACTTAAAGCAATTTTTTCTCATAAAATGTGTGTAATTAAGGACAGATTTCGGTTTTTTTAGAATGGAAATATTTCAGGAAATAGAATTTTGGAAAGATCATTTGCATTTAGAGCATCTCATGGACAGGAGTATAATATGGATGATTTGGGAATGATAATGTCAGGTCTAACCTTCAAAGATCACAACAGTGTCAAGGAATATGATGGACTGGATAACTAGAACTTTCAAAATAAGAGTTGTTGAGGCAGTGATGATACTCTTTAAGTCAGTTTTCTTTAGACTGGATAACTAGAACTTTCAAAACAAGAGTTGTTGAGGCAGTGATGATACTCTTTAAGACAGTTCTCTCTAGACTGGATAACTAGAACTTTCAAAACAAGAATTGTTGAGGCAGTGATATTCTTTAAGTCAGTTCTTTCTAGACTGGATAACTAGAACTTTCAAAACAAGAGTTGTTGAGGCAATGATGATACTCTTTAAGTCAGTTCTCTCTAGACTGGATAACTAGAACTTTCAAAACAAGGGATGTCAAGTCACTTTTTCTGTTTAGACTGGAATCGAAATTGCAGATCTGGAGAATGTACAGCGAACCTTCACTGCTCTTGTAAAATTAGTCAATAACATAAACTATGGGACAGGCCTCCAGTACCATGAGCTGTAGTCCATGTTCCCTCTACACTAGAATATCACTGTATACTAACAGCCCCATTTAAGTCAGGCGAAATTCCTTATGTGGAGAATGTACCCAACTTTCACTGCCTGTATTAATGAATCTTAAAGATTTTTCTAATGGGAGTTCCCTACCATGGCTTCTACCATTCAAGTTTACACCATGAACTAGTATCTGTGTATTCGGGTGACGCACCTTTAATTGCTATCACTGATAATGGGTGGTATTACCAGTGCTGGCAACCATTGATTATTGTTGCATCACTGAGTGCAAGGTTGCAGCGCTGGGTTAAAACTCTCTCTCTCTCTCTCTCATTCTCTCTCTCTCTCTCTCTCTCTCTCTCTCTCTCTCTCTATATATATATATATATATATATATATATATATATATATATATATATATATATATATATATATATATATCTAATATATTATATATAATATATATATATATATATATATATAATATATATATATATATATATATATATATATATATATATATAATATATATATATATATATATATAATATTATACTATATATATATATAATATATATATATATATATATATATATATATATATATATGTGTGTGTGTGTGTGTGTGTGAGAGAAAAGTCACCTCTTTTCGTATTATTTTTTCAGTATTATGAGAGTGTTTTATGAAGACGTGTGGGTAGTTGGCGTCACGCTCCAGAGGGTTATGGGGGTTGTGTGCACGCGCGTGCTCGCGAGAGTGTGCTTGCACGCATGTGCTCTCGTTCATGTGCTCGGGGGGGGGGGGGTTGGCGGGCAGGGGCTGGACCTACACACAAGGGCTGAAGGTCGGGCTCTCAAAGGGCTAAGGGCAGCTCTCTCACAAGGGCTGAGGGCTGCTCTCTCACAAGGGCTGAGGGCTGCTCTCTCACAAGGGCTGAGGGCTGCTCTCTCACAAGGGCTGAGGGCTGCTCTCTCACAAGGGCTGAGGGCTGCTCTCTCACAAGGGCTGAGGGCAGCTCTCTCACAAGGGCTGAGGGCAGCTCTCTCACAAGGGCTGAGGGCTGGGTTCTTATCTCAATTGCAATGGAATTTATTTTTTGGGCTTAAGTTAGAATTGCAGTTGTGGATTTTTTCTCTTCTGGGTAGAAGTTTACCCTCTGGTATAGGGATGGTAGTTTCCCTTCACTGGTACAGGGATGGTAGTTTCCCTTCACTGGTACAGGGATGGTAGTTTCCCTTCACTGGTACAGGGATGGTAGTTTCCCTTCACTGGTGCAGGGATGGTAGTTTCCCATCGCTAGTATGAGGATTTCGCAAAGGCATTCGACAAATGTAATCATGGGTTGATCGCACACAAAATAAGGGCAATAAATATAACTGTAAAAGTGGGCAATATTTCCGTTAGAACACAAAGAATAGTAGTAACTAGCAAAGTCCAGCAGTGGCGAGGTAAAACGTTAAGTACCCCAAGGCGCTGTCTTGGTGCCTCTGCTGTTTCTCATCCTCATAGCAGACAGATAAAAGCACCCATGACTGATAGACATAAACAGGGTTTTCCAGTGGGCAGTGGAGAACAACACAATGCTCAGTGGTGATAAGTTCTAGTTGCTTAGGTATGGAAAGAATTGAGAACTCAAACGCTGTATACAAAACTCATGAGGATCACCAAATAGAACGAAACGAATACGTGAAAGACCTGCGAGTAATTATGTCGGCTGACCTTTGTTTCAAAGAACACAGTAAAGTAAATGTCACAATAGGGGCTCTGGTGGCCTGGTGGTTAACGCTCTCGCTTCACACCGTGAGGGCCTGGGTTCGATTCCCAGCCAGAGTAGAAACATTGGACGTGTTTCTTTCCACCTGTTGTCTATGTTCCCCATCAGTAAAATGGGTACCTGGGTGTTAGTCGACTGGTGTGGGTCGCATCCTGGGACACTGACCTAAGGAGGCCTGGTCACAGACCGGGCCGCGGGGGCGTTGACCCCCGGAACTCTCTCCAGGTAAACTCCAGGTAATAGTCAGGAAAACGAGAACTTTCAAAACAACAGAACTAATGCCAGTGGTAACACTGTTCAAATCACTTGTGTTCTCCTGCTTTTAGTATTGTTCAGTGTTGACGGCTGTGCTCAGGACAGAAGAGACATCAGAGCTGGAATAGATACAGAGATCACTTACTGTCCACAGACCCAATAAATCATTTAGACTACTGTGAATGTCCAGAAGTGCTGTGAATGTCCAGAAGTGCTGTGAATGTCCAGAAGTGCTGTGAATGTCCAGAAGTGCTGTGAATGTCCAGAAGTGCTGTGAATGTCCAGAAGTACTGTGAATGTCCAGAAGTGCTGTGAATGTCCTTCCTGGAGAGGAGACAGATATGATAATATACTCGTGGAAGATGCTGGGGGCCTCGTCCGAAATCTGCTCAGTATCGTAATGTCTGGGTTTGAACATCAAAATGGTATACAATACCGACAGGTTGGTAGGTAAGACACATAGGTAACAGTTAGGCAACTTTATTCCGAAACGTTTCGCCTACACAGTAGGCTTCTTCAGTCGAATACAGAAAGTAGGCAGGAACAGTAGAGATGTGAAGACGATGTAATCAGTCCATCACCCTTGTAGTCGTAGAATTTGAGGTTGTTCCTGACTATGGAACTGAACTTCTCCAGGCTGAGGGACTGACAACCTCAAATTCTACGACTTCAAGGGTGATGGACTGATTACATCGTCTTCACATCTCTACTGTTCCTGCCTACTTTCTGTATTCGACTGAAGAAGCCTACTGTGTAGGCGAAACGTTTCAAAATAAAGATACCTAACTGTTGTATATGTGTCTTACCTAACAACCTGATTGTACCATGGACACAATAATAGAACACTGTCAACACTGGCAGTGTTGACACAGTGCCCTAGTGAAGAGCAGGGGCACCGTGGGCACAATAAGAGAACATTGTATCAACATCCGTGGGCACAATAAGAGAACATTGTATCAACATCCGTGGCTCCAGATTATTCAACATCTTACCAGAAGATATCAGAAACACTGCTGGAACAAGTGTAGAAGTCTTCAAGTGGAAACTGGACAAGTATCTAAAGTCAGTACCTGACCAGCCGGACTGTGGTTCGTACGTCAGTTTGCGTGTGGCCAGCAGTAACAGCCTGGTTGATCAGACCCTGATCCACCACGAGGCCTGGTCACAGACCGGACCGCGGGGGCGTTGACCCCTGAAACCTTCTCCAGGTATACATACCAGATCAACCAGGCTGTGATGGATATGTGGGTCAGTGGGCCGCCAGCACCAACAGCCTCGGTAAAGAGGCTACCAACAGACGAGTCTGAGAATAGAAAAACGCTCGGAATTCATTAAGAATGAACATAAGTAAAGTAAAAGGACACAAGTGCAACTAATGTGACATTTATTGTGGCAACGTTTCGCTCTCCAGGAGCTTTATCAAGCCATGGCTTGATAAAGCTCCTGGAGAGCGAAACGTTGCCACAATAAATGTCACATTAGTTGCACTTGTGTCCTTTTACTTTACATATTGTCGGTAATTCTACCAACTTTGTTAGGTAAGACACATATGCAACAGTTAGACAACTTTATTCCGAAACGTTTCGCCTACACAGTAGGCTTCTTCAGTCGAATGCAGAAAGTAGGCAGGAACAGTAGAGATGTGAAGACGATGTAATCAGTCCATCACCCTTGTAGTCGTAGAATTTGAGGTTGTCAGTCCCTCGGCCTGGAGAAGTTCAGTTCCATAGTTCAGTTCCATAGTTCAGTTCCATAGTTCAGTTCCATAGTTCAGTTCCATAGTTCAGTTCCATAGTTCAGTTCCATAGTTCAGTTCCATAGTTCAGTTCCATAGTTCAGTTCCATAGTTCAGTTCCATAGTTCAGTTCCATAGTTCAGTTCCATAGTTCAGTTCCATAGTTCAGTTCCATACTTCAGTTCCATAGTTCAGTTCCATAGTTCCTGACTATGGAACTGAACTTCTCCAGACTGAGGGACTGACAACCTCAACTTCTACGACTTCAAGGGTGATGGACTGATTACATCGTCTTCACATCTCTACTGTTCCTGCCTACTTTCTGTATTCGACTGAAGAAGCCTACTGTGTAGGCGAAACGTTTCGGAATAAAGTTGTCTAACTGTTGCCTATGTGTCTTACCTACCAACCTGTCGGTATTGTATACCATTTTGATGTTCATCTACCAACTTTATTACAATGAACATAAGAATGAAGGAACACTGCAGAAGGCCTACTGGCCCATGCGAGGCCAGACACATGAAAGATAAAGATCGAATTGAAAATATATTAAATCTACTGATTACAATCAATGTGGAACTAATCAGAGATAATCTTACGTTCAGTATACTTTGATAACCTCACTGAGATCCAAGCTATCTTTAATTTGTGTGTTTATAGCCTGGTTAGCAACTTGTGTGGGAGGCAGGAAGGACCTGTTTTAAACCCGTGTTGGAAATAAATGGTATAAAATACCGACACAATGGAAATATAAACACATATGCAGTATAATGTGATCCTTTATTGACAACGTTTCGCCCACACAGTGGGCTTTTTCAAGTCACACACGGAAGGTACTCTCGTACCTTCCACCCCAGGTAGATCCGTGTGTGACTTGAAAAAGCCCACTGTGTGGGTGAAACGTTGTCAATAAAGGATCACATTATACTGCATATGTGTTTATATTTCCAAACCCGTGTTGACCTGGGTTGTGCAACTGTTGTGATTCATGCGTTTGGCAATATTGCTTCTTTAAATTTGGACCTGCCTAGCATGGGCCAGTAGACCTATGTCAGTGCTCCTTGTTAAGTGGGTGTGACTCCTGTCTAGCATGGGCCGGTAGACCTACAGCAGTGCTCCTTGTTAAGTGGATGTGGCTTGGACCTGTCTAGCATGGGCCAGTAGTCCTACAGCAGTGCTCCTTGTTAAGTGGATGTGACTTGGACTTGCCTAGAATGGGCCAGTAGACCTACAGCAGTGCTCCTTGTTAAGTGGATGTGACTTGGACTTGCCTAGAATGGGCCAGTAGACCTTCAGCAGTGCTCCTTGTTAAGTGGGTGTGACTTGGACCTGCCTAGAATGGGCCATAGTCCTAACAGCAGTGTGCTCCTTGTTAAGTGGGTGTGACTTGGACCTGCCTAGCATGGGCCAGTAGACCTACAGCAGTGCTCCTTGTTAAGTGGGTGTGACTTGGACCTGCCTAGCATGGGCCAGTAGACCTACAGCAGTGCTCCTTCCTTATGTTCTTAGCAAATTTAATTACAACAATCCAAGAATTGACTTCGGTAAATTAATGAACTTCGAAGAGCTGTGTCTTGAAGCCGTCGTGAGCCAGTAGTCCTTCTGCAGTGTTCCTCCCTTCTTAACCCAGGCCAGTGTATGAAGAAGATAAATATAGAAGTATACAAGGCTTTTTTGAAATGTATTTCACACCACTAAGAAAGCCTGGCCTATGGCCGGGCTCCGAGAGTAGTAAGACTCTCGTAAGACACCTGGAGGGTATTCCGGGGATCAACGCCCCCGTCGGCCCGGTCCATGACCAGGCCTCCCGGTGGATCAAGGCCTGATTAACCAGGCTGTTACTGCTAGTCGCACGTGCAGATTTTAGGGAAGAAAATGAGAATGGTGAGCTCTAAAAAAACGTAAATACCTGAAAAACACAGAAAACCTTCACCAACAAGTTGGTGGGACAGTGAGTAAAGTGGTCAAACCAGACAAAAGATAAAAAAATGATTCAGGGAATCAAGAGAAACCCTAAATATTTATTGACATATTAAGACAACAGGATTCGAACCTGCGCACACTGTATCAGAGTACACAATACTTTGGCCACTCAGCCAGATTGCTAATTGTTAAGTATTGTTTATACACGTCAGATCCAAGTCAGAATCTTCCGGTATTAACCATCTACTCTAGATAGATTGACACACAGATGACAGTAAAGAAAAGAGCGAAATGCGTGAAGGAATGACTGAATCAAGGCTCAGTTATGTGTTCGACAGTGAGGTTCAAGATTTTTGTAATTCTTTCACTGGCACTATATAAGGCTCCATTCTGTCACTTCAACTTCATATTGTTTCATACTATGGAACAATGCTCTTCTCCAGACTGAGGGACTGACCACCTCAAAACTTTAAGGGTGATGGACTGATTACATCGTCTTCAAGTATCTTCTGCTTCTATCAACTTTTCTGTACTTGACTGAAGAAGCCTACTGTGTAGGCGAAACGTTTCATAATAAAGATACCTAACTGTTGCATGTGTCTTACCTAACAACCTGTCGGTATTTTATACCATTTCAATGTTAATTCTTTCACTAGTTCTGTCCTACAAATATGTCTGGCAAGACATATCATCCAGAATTCAAAAATGGAAGCAGATAACATGCAGCTCCTGGGCCTGATTCCTGGAATTCGGTATTGGTAAAGAAATGCAAAGTGGTATTAGCAGATTCCTGAGCTAATGGAAGAGGAGCTTAGATTCTGGTGAAATTCCAAAGGTTTTTAAAAGCTCAGACACAGCCTTCACAGAGTGGGCAGCAGAAATGTGGAAAAAAAAGGAGATTAGCAACACTAACGTAACACAAAAAGTCTGATAGGATGATGAGGGACCAAGTTATTATGATTCACGAAATCGTAATGACGTGATTGTAAACCATGTTATGGGTGGGTATTGAACTCGCGGCTGGTGAGTCGTAAAATTCCAGTGTGTAAGCCACTGGTCCAGTGGCTTACACACTGGCCTGGAGATTTACGATTCACTTGCCGCGAGTTCAGACCGGCACCCGTACCGTGGTAAGTTACTATTTTTATGAATAAACAGAGGGATGGGTGGGAGGCTCGAACCGTGGTCCCGAGATTAACAGATCCATCGCGCTACGGCTTCGGCTACGAGACTTCTAATACTGAAGATTCGGAAACACCACTACTATACATGTTACATCAGAGGCACCAACTGTAACCCAAGTGAGTTTCCCACAGCCCAGGAGCTTTAGCAGTACATTCTTAACCCCCTCAAAACCATATAGTCTATGAACGGCTTAATCTTGATAAAGATTTAGACACGTGCAGCATTTGGATATATTTATTGATAAAACGTATCGCCTACACTAGTTTCTTCAGTCCAATACAGACGCAGCAGTAGTAATGAGATAGAGATTATGTAATCAGTCCATCATTGGAGAAAAAGTATTTGAGGTGGTCAGTCCCTCAGCTATTAACCACAACCAGGCTATTGGCGGGGGGGGGGGGTAGTGACCCCCCCAAGAAGCGACTACAGGTAACAACGTAAACTAACCTGAAGGATTCTATGTTCACGTTCCTGAATGCTGTTTTGGAGTTTACTGCTCTTTCATAAGTGTTTGATGTGTATCTATGGCGACATGCTAGGTGTTATGTTGACCTCCAGACCCCACTTTCACTCCCTTGATATTCGCAGTTTCTCGCCTCCAGTGCTGTACTCTGTCTCCGGTCTGTCCTCACCTTGCATGATCTTACATTTGTCAAAGACACTTGTCGATAGACACTTGGTGTGTGTGTGTGTGTGTGTGTGTGTGTGTGTGAAAGAATGTTGTGTATAAAAAGCCTTGAAATGTCAGTGTTACAGTGTAATACAAGGTAGAATGTCAGTGTTACAGTGTAATACAAGGTAGAATGTTAATGTTACAGTGTAATACAAGGTAGAATGTCAGTGTTACAGTGTAATACAAGGTAGAATGTTAATGTTACAGTGTAATACAAGGTAGAATGTCAGTGTTACAGTGTAATACAAGGTAGAATGTCAGTGTTACAGTGTAATACAAGGTAGAATGTCAGTGTTACAGTGTAATACAAGGTAGAATGTTAATGTTACAGTGTAATACAAGGTAGAATGTCAGTGTTACAGTGTAATACAAGGTAAAATGTCAGTGTTACAGTGTAATACAAGGTAGAATCAGTGTTACAGTGTAATACAAGGTAGAATGTCAGTGTTACAGTGTAATAACAAGGTAGAATGTTAATGTTACAGTGTAATACAAGGTAGAATGTCAGTGTTACAGTGTAATACAAGGTAGAATGTCAGTTTACAGTGTAATACAAGGTAGAATGTTAATGTTACAGTGTAATACAAGGTAGAATGTCAGTGTTACAGTGTAATACAAGGTAGAATGTCAGTGTTACAGTGTAATACAAGGTAGAATGTCAGTGTTACAGTGTAATACAAGGTAGAATGTCAGTGTTACAGTGTAATACAGGTAGAATGTCAGTGTTACAGTGTAATACAAGGTAGAATGTCAGTGTTACAGTGTAATACAAGGTAAATGTTAATGTTACAGTGTAATACAAGGTAGAATGTCAGTGTTACAGTGTAATACAAGGTAGAATGTCAGTGTTACAGTGTAATACAAGGTAGAATGTCAGTGTTACAGTGTAATACAAGGTAGAATGTCAGTGTTACAGTGTAATACAAGGTAGAATGTCAGTGTTACAGTGTAATACAAGGTAGAATGTTAATGTTACAGTGTAATACAAGGTAGAATGTCAGTGTTACAGTGTAATACAAGGTAGAATGTCAGTGTTACAGTGTAAATAACAAGGTAGAATGTTAATGTTACAGTGTAATACAAGGTAGAATGTCAGTGTTACAGTGTAATACAAGGTAGAATGTCAGTGTTACAGTGTAATACAAGGTAGAATGTCAGTGTTACAGTGTAATACAAGGTAGAATGTCAGTGTTACAGTGTAATAACAAGGTAGAATGTCAGTGTTACAGTGTAATACAAGGTAGAATGTCAGTGTTACAGTGTAATACAAGGTAGAATGTCAGTGTTACAGTGTAATACAAGGTAGAATGTCAGTGTTACAGTGTAATACAAGGTAGAATGTCAGTGTTACAGTGTAATACAAGGTAGAATGTCAGTGTTACAGTGTAATACAAGGTAGAATGTCAGTGTTACAGTGTAATACAAGGTAGAATGTCAGTGTTACAGTGTAATACAAGGTAGAATGTCAGTGTTACAGTGTAATACAAGGTAGAATGTCAGTGTTACAGTGTAATACAAGGTAGAATTTTAATGTTACAGTGTAATACAAGGTAGAATGTTAATGTTACAGTGTAATACAAGGTAGAATGTTAATGTTACAGTGTAATACAAGGTAGAATGTCAGTGTTACAGTGTAATACAAGGTAGAATGTCATGATTACAGTGTAATACAAGGTAGAATGTTAATGTTACAGTGTAATACCAAGGTAGAATGTTAATGTTACAGTGTAATACAAGGTAGAATGTCAGTGTTACAGTGTAATACAAGGTAGAATGTCAGTGTTACAGTGTAATACAAGGTAGAATGTTAATGTTACAGTGTAATACAAGGTAGAATGTTAATGTTACAGTGTAATACAAGGTAGAATGTTAATGTTACAGTGTAATACAAGGTAGAATGTCAATGTTACAGTGTAATACAAGGTAGAATGTCAGTGTTACAGTGTAATACAAGGTAGAATGTCAATGTTACAGTGTAATACAAGGTAGAATGTCAGTGTTACAGTGTAATACAAGGTAGAATGTCAGTGTTACAGTGTAATACAAGGTAGAATGTCAGTGTTACAGTGTAATAACAAGGTAGAATGTCAGTGTTACAGTGTAATACAAGGTAGAATGTCAGTGTTACAGTGTAATACAAGGTAGAATGTCAGTGTTACCAGTGTAATACAAGGTAGAATGTCAATGTTACAGTGTAATACAAGGTAGAATGTCAGTGTTACAGTGTAATACAAGGTAGAATGTCAGTGTTACAGTGTAATACAAGGTAGAATGTCAGTGTTACAGTGTAATACAAGGTAGAATGTCAGTGTTACAGTGTAATACAAGGTAGAATGTCAGTGTTACATGTGTAATACAAGGTAGAATGTCAGTGTTACAGTGTAATACAAGGTAGAATGTCAGTGTTACAGTGTAATACAAGGTTAGAATGTCAATGTTACAGTGTAATACAAGGTAGAATGTCAGTGATTACAGTGTAATACAAGGTAGAATGTCAGTGTTACCGTGTAATACAAGTAGAATGTCAGTGTTACAGTGTAATACAAGGTAGAATGTCAGTGTTACAGTGTAATACAAGGTAGAATGTCAGTGTTACAGTGTAATACAAGGTAGAATGTCAGTGTTACAGTGTAATACAAGGTAGAATGTCAGTGTTACAGTGTAATACAAGGTTGAATGTCAGTGTTACAGTGTAATACAAGGTAAAAATGCGCTACCAGAAGATTTATAGTCAGTAGGTTTTGTGTTGGCCGAGGCTTCCATCCGTCTAGTGTGTTGGACATGTTAAGCCTTCTCCTGGTTCCCTCCATCCCTACCCTCCATCCCTTGTATTCCTCCTCTTTCCTTCTCTGTTTCCTCTTTGGTGAGTCGTCCTTCCAGTGTCTGCTTCCATCACTCTCTGGTCTCTCCATCTATATCATTCTCTTCTGTCTGCTCCTTCACTCTGGTTCCTTCTTCCTTTTTCCTGTCTGCTCCCTTTATTCTCCCTTGACTTCTTGCTATCACTACTTTATCACTTCCTCCGTTTTCCTCGCTTCCCGCACTCCCTTTCTGCTTGCTTTTCTTCCTCTCTACTCACTTCACTCCCTTATTATTCACATCACTCCCTCTCTACTCACTCCACTCCCTTTCTATTCCCCTCTCCCTCATTCATCTCACGTTCTCTTTCTGTCTCACAATACTATCCTCATTGCTTTACCACTGTCTCCCATTCTACTGCCTCACCCCTGCCTCTATATTGCTTCACCCCTCCCTCTATACTGCTAACCCTCCACACCCTGCCTCTACACTGCCTCACCCCTGCCTCTATATTGCTTCACCTCTCCCTCTATACTGCCTCACCCCTGCCTCTATATTGCTTCACCCCTCCCTCTATACTGCCTCACCCCTGCCTCTATATTGCTTCACCTCTCCCTCTATACTGCCTCACCCCTGCCTCTATATTGCTTCACCTCTCCCTCTATACTGCCTCACCCCCTCGCCTCTATATTGCTTCAACCTCTCCCTCTATACTGCCTCACCCCTGCCTCTATATTGCTTCACCTCTCCCTCTATACTGCCTCACCCCTGCTCTATATTGCTTCACCTCTCCCTCTATACTGCCTCACCCCTGCCTCTATATTGCTTCACCTCTCCCTCTATACTGCCTCAACCCCTGCCTCTATATTGCTTCACCTCTCCCTCTATACTTGCCTCACCCCTGCCTCTATCTGCTTCACCTTTCTCCCTCTATACTGCCTCACCCTGCCTCTATATAGCTTCACCCTTCCCTCTATACTGCCTCACCCCCTGCCTCTATATGCTTCACCCCTCCCTCTATACTGCCTCACCCCTGCCTCTATATTGCTTCACCTCTTCCCTCTATACTGCCTCACCCCTGCCTCTATATTGCTTCACCTCTCCCTCTATACTGCCTCACCCCTGCCTCTATATTGCTTCACCCTTCCCTCTATACTGCCTCACCCCTGCCTCTATATTGCTTCACCTCTCCCTCTATACTGCCTCACCCCTGCCTCTATATTGCTTCACCCTTCCCTCTATACTGCCTCACCCCTGCCTCTATATTGCTTCACCTTCTCCTCTATACTGCCTCACCCCTGCCTCTATTTGCTTCACCTCTCCCTCATACTGCCTCACCCCTGCCTCTATATTGCTTCACCCATCCCTCTATACTGCCTCACCCCTGCCTCTATATTACTTCACCCCTCCCTCTATACTGCCTCACCCCTACCTCTATATTACTTTCACCCCTCCCTCTCTTATACTGCCTCACCCCTGCCTCTATATTACTTCACCCCTCCCTCATATACTGCCTCACCCCTGCCTCTAATATTACTTCACCCCTCCCTCTATACTGCCTCACCCCTGCCTTCTATATTGCTTCACCCCCCCTCTATACTGCCTCATCCCTGCCTCTATATTGCTTCACCTCTCCCCCTATACTGCCTCACCCCTGCCTCTACACTGCCTCACCCCTCCCTCTATACTGTCTCACCCCTGCCTCTACACTCCTTCACCCCTGCCTCTACACCTGCCTCACCCCTGCCTGCCTCTACACCTGCCTCACCCCTGCCTGCCTCTACACCTGTCTTACCTCTGCCTCTACACTCCCTCACCCCTGCCTCTACACCTGTCTCACCTCTGCTTCTACACTCTTCACCCCTGCCTCTTCACTCCCTTACCCCTGCTTCTACACTGCCTCACCCCTGCCTCTACACTCCCTCACCCCTGCCTCTACACTGCTTCACCAATGCTTTTACTCTGCCTCACCCTGCTTCTACACTTCCTCACCCCTGCCTCTACACTGCCTCACCCCTGCTTCTACTCTGCCTCACCCTGCTTCTACACTCCCTCACCCCTGCCTCTACACTGCCTCTACACTCCCTCACCCCTGCCTCTACACTCCCTCACACCCCTGCCTCTACACTGCTTCTACACTCCCTCACCCCTGCCTCTACACTGCCTCTACACTCCCTCACCCCTGCCTCTACACTGCTTCTACACTTCCTCACCCCTGCCTCTACACTGCCTCACCCCTGCTTCTACTCTGCCTCACCCTGCTTCTACACTGCCTCACCCCTGCCTCTACACTGCCTCACCCCTGCCTCTACACTCCCTCTCCCCCGGTCTCTCCACCCACCGTTGCGAAATTGATAGATTTGCAGTTGCATCACCGGATTTGCCCTGTCTTGTGGTGCTGATGGAGTCTCCGACCCCACAACTCTCACACGAAACCCTCCCCACCCCACCCACACCCCGTTCCCCCACCCAACCTCCCCCTTCCCCAAACCCCCTTTCCCACCCAAACCTCCCCCTTCCCCACACCCCCTTCCCCACCCAAACCTCCCCTTCCTCCCCACACCACCCTCACCTTCCCCACACCACCATCACCCCCTACCCACACCACCCTCACCCCTTCCCCACACTACCCTCACCCCACCAATCTCACCCTCAGTCAAGCATTTGAATTACTGGGAAACACTTGAAATCCCTTCAGCTGTTCACCTCAAAACGTAGACGAGAGAAATATTACACAATTTGCAACTGGAAAATCCTAGAGGAACTGGTCCCAAATCTACTCACTGAAATCACTCCCCACTAGAGCAAGAGGCTTGGAGGACGGTGCAAAATACCTCTAGTGAAAAGCAGGGATGTTGTGAGTACACTAAGAGATTGCTAAGTGTAAAGGGACCAAGACTCTCCAAACAGCCTTCATACATAAAGGGAATTACCAACACTTGGTAAATTTATCTAATTCGTGTCACCCTTGTTGTAGTGGACATGTTGGACTGCTTGTAGCTAGCACCAAGAGCCTGGTTGATCAAGCCAGCCACCAGGAGGCCTGGTATGGTACCTGGCCGCTGGGGCGGTGACCCCTGGAAGCATCTACAGGTAACCTACAGGTACAGGAGCTTTCTAGAAGGTTTTATTCTGACAACAAATTCGTCTCCGTCATGGCGTCAGGCTAGGTCACGGCTGACAACTATTTCGTAATATTTAATAAATTCTAGCTACCTCTAGAGACTTATTAAGTATTACAGTTCTTAGGATTTTAATTGTTTGAAAAGTGCCGGTGATCTAAGCAAAATAAGTTTAAATAGTAGAGGAAATACGAACATTTTGAAATGTGTGCCATCCCGCCAGGTTGGTATCCTTGTCAAAACATCTAGAATTAGAGGAAAACAGATTTAAACCTCAGTGTGCATTAGCACGTCGTGGGGAGGGGATGTATACTCGCTCAGCTAACTAAAACATGTGACTAATTAGTGAACTGGAGAATATTCAGTGTATCAACTAAGTACTTATAAGTGATGAGACGTTATTCTCAGTGTTGAACTGATTATTGCAAGTGACTTTGTCAGTGTTAGTGGATATTGCTAGTGTTGTCAGTGCTTGTGGATATTGCTAGTGTTGTCAGTGTTAGTGGATATTGCTAGTGTTGTCAGTGTTAGTGGAGATTGCTAGTGTTGTCAGTGTTAGTGGATATTGCTAGTGTTGTCAGTGCTAGTGGATATTGTTAGTGTTGTCAGTGCTTGTGGATATTGCTAGTGTTGTCAGTGCTAGTGGATATTGCTAGTGTTGTCAGTGTTAGTGGAGATTGCTAGTGTTGTCAGTGTTAGTGGATATTGCTAGTGTTGTCAGTGCTAGTGGATATTGTTAGTGTTGTCAGTGCTAGTGGATATTGCTAGTGTTGTCAGTGCTAGTGGATATTGCTAGTGTTGTCAGTGCTAGTTGATATTGTTAGTGTTGTAATGCTATGGATATTGCTAGTGTTGTCAGTGTTAGTGGATATTACTAGTGTTGTCAGTGCTAGTGGATATTGCTAGTGTTGTCAGTGCTTGTGGATATTGCTAGTGTTGTCAGTGCTTGTGGATATTGCTAGTGTTGTCAGTGCTAGTGTTGTCAGTGCTAGTGTTGTCAGTGCTAGTGGATATTGCTAGTGTTGTCAGTGCTAGTGGATATTGCTAGTGTTGTCAGTGTTAGTGGATATTGCTAGTGTCAGTGCTTGTGGATATTGCTAGTGTTGTCAGTGCTAGTGGATATTGCTAGTGTTGTCAGTGTTAGTGGATATTGCTAGTGTTGTCAGTGTTAGTGGATATTGCTAGTGTTGTCAGTGCTAGTGGATATTGCTAGTGTTGTCAGTGTTAGTGGATATTGCTAGTGTTGTAAGTGCTAGTGGATATTGCTAGTGTTGTCAGTGTTAGTGGATATTGCTAGTGTTGTCAGTGTTAGTGGATATTGCTAGTGTTGTCAGTGTTAGTGGATATTGCTAGTGTTGTCAGTGCTAGTGGATATTGCTAGTGTTGTCAGTGCTAGTGGATATTGCTAGTGTTGTCAGTGTTAGTGGTTTATTGCTGTGTTGTTAGTGCTAGTGGATATTGCTAGTGTTGTCAGTGCTAGTGGATATTACTAGTGTTGTCTGTGCTAGTGTTTTCAGTGCTAGTGGATATTGCTAGTGTTGTCAGTGCTAGTGGATGTTGCTAGTGTTGTCAGTGCTAGTGGATATTACTAGTGTTGTCTGTGCTAGTGGATATTACTAGTGTTGTCAGTGCTAGTGGATATTGCTAGCGTTGTCAGTGCTAGTGGATTATTGCTAGTTTTGCCCAGTGTTGTGGATATTACTAGTGTTAGTGCTAGTGGAAATTTTTGCTAGCGTTGTCAGTGCTAGTGGATATTGCTAGTGTTGTCAATGCTAGTGATATTGCTAGCGTTCCCTCCAGTGCTAGTGAATATGCTAGTGTTGTCAGTGCTAGTGGATATTGCTAGCGTTTCGTGCTAGGGGTTATTGCTAGTGTCAGTGCTAGTGGATATTGCTAGCGTTGTCAGTTGGCTAGTGGATATTGCTAGTGTTGTTCAGTGCTTGTGTGGAATTATTGCTAGCGTTGTCATTTTTGCTTAGTGGATATTGCTTTAGTTTTGTCAGTGCTATGTGGGATATGCTAGTGTTGTCAGTGCTATGTGGAATATTGATAGTTTTGTTTTGTCAGTGCTGGTGGAATATTTGCTTAGTGTTGTCAGTCCTCGTCAGTGCTGGTGGGATATTGATAGTTGTTGTTCAGGGCTAGTGGATATTGCTAGTGTTGTCTGTGCTAGTGGTTATTGCTTGGTGTTGTCAGTGCTAGTGGAATATAGCTAGTTGTTGTCAGTGCTAGTGCATAATTGTAGTTGTTGTCAGTGCTAGGGATATTGCTAGTGTGGTTTCAGTGCTTGGGTTTGGATATTGCTTGTGTTGTCAGGTGCTAGTGGATATTGCTAGTTGTAGTCAGTGCTAGTGGATTGGGCTATCAGTGCTTGTGGATATTGCTTGTGGTTGTCAGTTGGCTAGTGAATATTAGCTAGTGTTGTCAGAGTGCTATGTGATTTATTGCTAGTGTCAGTGTAGTGAATATTGCTATGTGTTGTCAGTGCTAGTTGATATTGCTAGTGTTGTCAGTGCTAGTGGATATTGCTAGTGTTGTCAGTGCTAGTGGATATTGCTAGTGTTGTCAGTGCTAGTGGATATTGCTGTGTTTTCTGGGCTAGTTGATTTATTGCTAGTGTTGTCATTGTATAGTGGATATTGCTAGTGTTGTCAGTTGTTAGTGGATATTACTTTTCAGTACCATTAACCCTAGTGTTGTCCAGTCCCAGTAACTAGTGTTGTCAGTACCAGTAAATAGTGTTGTCACACTGACTATCGTCATTTCTAGTGACTAAGTGTTATTAGTACTAGTGTTGTCAGTGGTGAACTAGTGACTAGTGTTGCTCTCCAGACAACTGACAACGTCAACATTGTCCATCAGTGCTAGGAAAACCACACTGCTTCACACCACAGGTTGTTGAAGCGTCGTTAAAACACAGGTGCGATAGTGTAGGTTGTCAACTGGAATATCTAATTTGCAGTTTTAATTGGCGTAAATTTCTCCGGTAATACCTGATTATCTCTCATTCCTTGGGCACTGTATGACTTCCTGTGGGTTTAGTGCTTTCTCCACAATGTAATAATAATAATTTGGCCTAAAGAGCACGGGATATTTCCCCTTTCGTCAAAATATACTGTCGCGTGTAGCTTCAAACTTACGACTCGGCCCAAAAAAAAAAACAAGAGCTGGGATTATTTCCCTTTCGTCAAAAAAATTTTACTGTTACTTGTAACTTAAGACTTAAAACTAATTAAGTGTATTTGTAAATTAGTCACATGAGTGAAACCAGACTAGGTTTTTGGTTGGTGGCCTGATCAACTAGGTTGTTGGTGCTAGCAGCACTCAGTCCAACGTGTGCACCACAGCCCGGCTGATCAGGAACTTATCTTCAGTCTTGAAGACAGCTAGGTTTGTGTTGGTTATTATCTTTATGTATGAAGGAAGGGCGTTGAAGAGTCTTGATCCCCTTACACTTATTGAATTATGAGATAATGATTAAACTCGATTCCCAATAAAAAATATATATAATTAAAAAATAATTATAACGTCTAACAACTTTCTCGTTTTATCTTCCATCTCTATGTTCCCTTCTATATTTCTCCAGTATCTTCCATCTATGTTCCCTCTTATATTTCTCCAGTATCTTCATCTATGTTCCCTCTCTTATATTTCTCCAAGTATCTTCCATCTATGTTCCATCTCTATATTTCTCCAGTATTTCCATCTATGTTCCCTCTCTATATTTCTCCAGTATCTTCCATCTATGTTCCCTCTCTATATTTCTCCAGTATCTTCCATCTATGTTCCCTCTCTATATTTCTCCAGTATCTTCCATCTATGTTCCCTCGCTATATTTCTCAGTATTCTCCATCTATGTTTCCTCTCTATATTTTCAGTATCTTCCATCTATGTTCCCTCTCTATATTTCTCCAGTATCTTCCATCTATGTTCCCTCTCTATATTTCTCCAGTATCTTCCATCTATGTTCCCTCTCTATATTGTCTCAGTTCTTCAATACTATGTTCCCTCTCTATATTTCTCCAGTTTATTTCCATCTATGTTCCTCCTCTTTATTTTCTCCAGTATCTTCCATCTATGTTCCCTCTCTATATTCTCCAGTATCTTCCATCTCTGTTCCCTTCTATATTTTCTCCAGTATCTTCATCTATGTTCCCTCTCTATTTTCTCCAGTATCATCATCCTATGTTTCCCTCTCTATATTTCTCCAAGTATTTCCATCTATGTTCCACTCTCTATATTTTCTCCGGTGTCTTCCATCTTATTTTCCCTCTCTATAGTTCTCCAGATTCTTCCATCTATGTTCCCTCTCTATATTTCTCCAGTATCTTCCATCTATGTTCCCTCTCTATATTTCTCCAGTATCTTCCATCTATGTTCCCTCTCCACATTTCTCCAGTATCTTCCATCTATGTTCCATCTCCACATTTCTCCAGTATCTTCCATCTATGTTCCCTCTCCACATTTCTCCAGTATCTTCCATCTATGTTCCCTCTCCAATTTCTCCCCGTATTTCTTCCATCTTGTTCCCTCTCTATATTTCTCCAGTATCTTCCATCTATGTTCCTCTCACATTTCTTGTATTTCCCATCTATGTTACATCTTCCACATTAATCTCAGTATCTTCATCTATGTTCCTTCTCCACATTTCCCGTATCTTCCATCTATGTTCTCTCTCAAATTTCTCCAGTATCTTACATCTATTTTCCCTCTCCCACATTTTCGCAGTTCTTCATCTATGTTCCCATTCCACATTTTCTCCAGTATCTTTCCATTTATGTTCCCTCTCCCCATTTCTCCAGTACTTCCAATCTTTTTCCCTCTCCACATTTTCCAGTATCTTCCATCTATGTTCCCTCCTCAATTTCTCCCGTATCTTCCATCTATGTTTCCATCTCACATTTTCTCCCAGTATCTTCCATCTATGTTCCCTCTCCAATTTCTCCTGGTATCTTTCCATCTGTGTTTCCCTCTCCACATTTTTTCTACAGTATCTTTTCCATCTAATGTTCACTCTCCACATTTTCTCCAGTATCTTCCATCTATGTTCCTCTCCCATTTTTCTCCAGTTATCCTTCCATCTATGTCCCTCTCTATATTTCTCCAGTATCCTTTCCATCTATGTTCCCTCCTCACACTTTCTCCAAGTATCTTCCATTCTGTTCCTCTCCACATTTCACAGTATCTTCCATCTATGTTCCCTCTCCACATTTCTCCGGAGTCTCTTCCATCTGGGTCCTCTCCACAGTTCTCCAGTATGTTTCCATCTATGTTCCCTCTCCACATTTCTCCAGTATCTTCCATCTATGTTCCCTCTCCACATTTCTCCAGTATCTTCCATCTATGTTCCCTCTCCACATTTCTCCAGTATCTTCCATCTATGTTCCCTCTCCACATTTCTCCAGTATCTTCCATCTATGTTTCCATCTCCTAATTCTCCAGTATCTTCCATCTATGTTCCCTCTCCACATTTCTCCAGTATCTTCCATCTATGTTCCCTCTCCACATTTCTCCAGTATCTTCCATCTATGTTCCCTCTCCACATTTCTCCAGTATCTTCCATCTATGTTCCCTCTCCACATTTCTCCAGTATCCTTCCAATCTATGTTTTCCCCTCTCCACATTTCTCCAGTATCTTCAACTCTATGTTCCCTCTCCACATTTCTCCCAGTATTCTTCCATCTTATGTTCCTCTCCACCCATTTCTCGTATTTCCATCTAATTTTCCATCTCACATTTCTCCAGTTTCTTCCCATTCTATGTTTTCCCTCTCCACATTTCTCCAGTATCTTCTATCTATGTTCCATGTCCACATTTCTCCCAGTATCTTCATCTTGTTCCCATTCTCAACATTTTATCCCAGTATCTTCCATCTAATGGTTCCCTCTCCACAATTCTCCAGTTAAATCTTCCATCTATGTTCCCTCTCACATTTTCTCCAGTATATCTTCCATCTATGTTCCCTCTCCACATTTTTTTTCTCCCCAGTAATATCTTCCATCTATGTTCCCTCTCACATTTTTTCTCCAGTATCGTTTTCCATCTATGTTCCTCTCCACATTTTGCCTGCGCATTTTCAATTTGTGCTGATCATCAACGTCTCTTCCACTCTTTTGGAACTGTCGTTAATACTATTCCTGTGAGAGGGAGAATGTGGGAACAAGGTGTTAGGCAAGCGTTTTCCTACCATGCAATTCGACCCCCCAGTACCCACCCCCCAGAACCCAGGACCAGCCCCCCCCCCCAGCAGGGGCCCCAGACCAGACAGACAGACCCCCCAGCCCGACAGCCCCCAGCCCCCCCCCCAGCCCCCCCCCCCCAGCGGACCCACCCCCCCCAGCCTGCCCCCCCCCCCAGGCCAAGCTGATCATGTTCGTCTTGCTAGTTCACTTTAACCCTTTTTAAATAAGGATTATGTTTAGGTACCTGTGTAAGTTCATAGGCTTTTCAACCTCGTTGGGCCCCCTCGAGGACAGGTTCCTTGATGTTGTGCGTGAGGGGCTCTTGATTTAGGGAATTGGATCTGTTGATCCAGTTGGCCCCGACCCGAAATTTAAGGCCTGGAGCCTTTCCACATCCTCCCCCCCAGGCGCTGTATAATCCTCCGGGTTTAGCGCCTCCCCTTGATTTTAATTTCAAAACTCGTTTAATCTAGCAGTCAGGGCAAAATGGAAGTCAGGCAGGCTGCAGGTGGGCCTAGGCTTGGCTTCCTGTTTTACAACCTTCATTGGCAAGCATCTGGTGAACATTTCGTAAGTCAAAAGGCGGTGACGTTTTTGTGCTTATTTGGGGCAAACAAGAGTGGTACATTGTTTATTATGGTACGTGAACGGAAAGGTTTGTGGAGTGGGGGTGGAGGTTTGGTGGGTTGGGGGGGGGGGAGGGATTTTTTTCTTTTGTGTTTTGTGAGTGAGTTGAATTTTAACACAGCAGGTTAAGACATGTTGTTACTGACTCGACGCAAATTTCACACACTCATCCATGCCTCACACACCCCCCTTACCCTTTGCTTGCACTCCACTTTTCACCCCGTGCCTCAACCACCTCACACCACATTTACCTCCACAACCCCATGCCTCACACTTCACCCCACACGCCTCACACTCTTTTACCCCACATGACCTCACACACCTCACCCGTTGCCTCTCACCACCTTTCCACCACATGTCACACACTTACCATGGGCTCACACACTCACACATGCCTCACCACACTTACCCCATTTTTGCTCACACACTCACACATGACCCCTCACACACTTACCCAGGCCTCTTACCGTACCCATGCCCTCACACACTCATGCCTCACACACTCACACATGCCTCACACACTCACACATGCCTCACCCCAACTCACACATGCCTCACACATCCCTACGAAAGTAAAAGCCCTGGGGCAGGCGATGCAAAATGCCCCCAATAAAAAGTAGGGGGGGCCATTGGTACACCTAAGGGAAAACACCATTAAGGTGTCCGGGGCCCAAGACTGTCAACAGCCTCCCATCAAGCATTAGGGGAATTACCAATAAACCCCCGGGGCTGCCTTCAAGAGAGAGCTGGACGGGATACCTAAAGTCAGTGCCGGATCAGCCGGGCTGTGGCTCGTCGTTGGCCCTGCGTGCGGCCCAAGCAGTAACAGCCCCCCCCTAGTTGATCAGGCCCTGATCCCTTTCCGGGAGGCCTGGTCATGGACCGGGCCCGGGGGGCTTTTGATCCCCGGAAAACCCTTTCCAGGTTAACCTCCAGGTAGCCTCACACAACTCACACATGCCTCACACACTCCCCAAGGGCCCTCACACACTCACCCATGCCTCACACACTCACCCATCCTCACCCAATTCCCCATGCCTCACGCACTCACCCATGCCTCCACACTCACACTCCTACACACTCACCCCACCCTCACCACCCATGCTCACCACACCCATGCCCACACACTCACCCATGCCTCAACACACTCACCCATGCTCACACACTCACCCATGCCTCACCACCTCACCCATGCCTCACACACTCTACCCATGCCTCACAACACTCACCCATGCCTCCACATCACCCATGCCTAAACACACTAAACCCCATCCCTCACACACTTCCCCATGCCTTCACAACTCACCCATGTCCTCACACACTCACCCTTTGCCTCACACTCACTCACATGCCTCACACACTCACCCATCCCTCACACACTCACCCTCCCCACCCCATGCCTCACACACACCATGCCTCACACCCCACTAAACCCATCCTCACACACTCACCCATCCCTCACCCACCTCACCCATGCCTCCCCCCACTCAACCATCCCTCACACACTCACCTTTGCCTCACACACTCACCCCATGCCTCACCCCTCACCTTTGCCTCACACACTCCCCCATGCCTCACACACTCACCCTTTGCCTCACACACTCACATGCCCCCACATCACCCAGGGCCTCACACACTCACCCATGCCTCCACTCACCCATGCCTCACACACTCAACCATGCCTCACACCACCCCAACCCATCCCCTCACAACATCACCCATGCCTCACACCCATGCCTCACACACACCATTCCTCACACTCACCCATGCCTCACACACTACCCATGCCTCAACACTCAACCATGCCTCACACACTCACCCATGCCTCACACACCCATGCCTCACACTCACCCATGCCTCACACACATGCCTCACACCCAAACCCATGCCTCACACACCCATGCCTCACACACTCACCCATGCCTCAGTGTTATCAATGTTCTCACGTCTTCTATACCAAAGTAACTCTTATCTTCCTTCTTTTGTTTCCTTCTGAGAATGACAATGTCTTCCATTTACTTGAAGAATATACGTTCACTCGCCTCTTTTCTTCTTCTCTCTTGTTTATCTCATGTTTTCTCTTTCCTTGCTTCTCTTCTCTTCTCTCATCTCTTCCCAACATTCCTGTTCTGTCTTCTTTGTTACTCTATATATTCTTACCTATTCTCCCTGCATCTCCCTTTCCTGCACCTCCTTCTTTCTCTGCACCTCCCTTCCCTACACCTCCCTTCCCTGCACCTCCTTTCTCTGCACCTCCCTTCCCTGCACCTCCCTTCCCTTGCACCTCCCTTCCCTGCACCTCCCTTCCCCCTTGCACCTCCCTTCCATGACCCCCCTTTTCCCTGCACCTCCCTTCCCTCCCACCTCCCTTCCCTGCAACCTCCTTCCCTGCACCCCTTTCCCATCCCTTCCTGCACCCTCCCTTCCCTGCACCTCCTCCCTGCACCTCCCTTCCCTGCACCTCCCTTCCCTGCACCTCCCCTTCCCTGCACCCTCCCTTCCCGGGGCACCTCCCTTCCCTGCACCTCCCTTCCCTGCACACTCCCTTTCCCCTGCACCCCCCTTCCCTGCCCCTCCCTTCCCTGCACCTTTCCCTTTCCCCTTTGCACCCTTCCCTTCTCCCTGCACCTCCCTTCCCCTGCACCTCCCTTCCCTGCACTTCCCCTCCTGCCCCTCCCTTCCCTGCACCTCTTCCCTTTCCCCGGGACCTCCCTTCCTGCACCTCCCTTCCTGCACCCCTTCCCTGCACTTCCCTTCCCTGCACCTCCCTTTCCATGCACCTCCCTTCCATGCACCTCCCCTTCCCTGCACCTCCCCTCCCAGCACCTCCTTTCCCTGCACCTCCCTTCCAGTGCACCTCCCCTTCCCTCCCCTCCCCCTCCCTGCACCTCCCTTCCCTGCACCCTCCCTTCCTGCACCTCCCTTCCCTGCCCCTTTCCCTTCCCTGCACCTCCCTTCCCTGCACCTCCCTTCCCTGCACCTCCCTTCCCTGCACCTCCTTTCTCTGCACCTCCCTTCTCTGCACCTCCCTTCCCTGCACCTCCCTTCTCTGCACCTCCCTTCCATGCACCTCCCCTTCCCTGCAACCTCCCTTCCCCTGAAACCCCCTCCCCTGCACCTCCCTTTCCCTGCACCTCCCTTCCCTGCACCTTCCTTCCTTTGCACCTCCCCTTCCCTACACCTCCCCTTCCCTGCCCCTCCTTTCTCTGCACCTCCCTTCCCTGCACCTCCCTTTTCCCTGGCACCTCCCTTCCTGCACCTCCCTTCCCTGCACCTCCCTTCCCTGCACCTCCCTTCCCTGCACCTCCCTTCCCTGCACCTCCCTTCCCTGCACCTCCCTTCCCTGCACTTCCCTTCCCTACACCTCCCTTCCCCCTGCCCCTCCTTTCCCTGAGCACCTCCCTTCCCGCACCTCCCTTCCATGCACCCTCCCTTCCTGCACCTCCCTTCCCTGCACCTCCCTTCCCTGCACCTCCCTTCCCTGCACCTCCCTTCCATGCACCTCCCTTCCATGCACCTCCCTTCCCTGCACCTCCCTTCCCTGCACCTCCCTTCCCTGCACCTCCCTTCCATGCACCTCCCTTCCCTGCACCTCCCTTCCCTGCACCTCCCTTCCCTGCACCTCCCTTCCATGCACCTCCCTTCCTGCACCTCCCTTCCCTGCACCTCCCCCCCTGCACCCTCCTTCCCTGCACCCCCCTTCATGAAACCCTCCCTTCCATGCACCTCCCTTCCCTGCACCCTCCTTCCCTGAAACCTCCTTTCCTGCACCTCCTTCCATGAAACCTTTCCCTTCCCTGCACCTCCCCTCCATGCACCTCCCTTCCCTGCACCTCCCTTCCATGCACCTCCCTTCCCTGCACCTCCCTTCCCTGCACCTCCCTTCCCTGCACCTCCTTCCCTGCACCTCCCTTCCCTTGCACCTCCTTTCTCTGCACCTCCCTTTCTCTGCACCCCCTTCCCTGCACCTCCCTTCTCTGCACCCTCCCTTCCCTGCACCTCCCTTCCCTGCACCTCCCTTCCCTGCACCTCCCTTTCCCCTGCACCTTCCTTCCATGCACCTCCTTTCCCCTGCACCTCCTTCCTTCCATGCACTCCCCTTTCCCCCTGCACCCCCTTCCCTGCACCTCCTTTCTCTGCACCTCCCTTCCCTGAACACTCCCTTCCATGCACCTCCCCCTTCCATGCACCTTCCCTCCATGCACCTCCTTCCCCTTTGCACCTCCCTTCCCTGCACTCCTTCCCTGCACCTCCCCTTTCCCTGCCCCTCCTTTCCCTGCACCTCCTTTCCCTGCACCTCCTTTCCCTGCACCCCTTCCCTGCACCTCCCTTTCCCTGCCCTCCTTTCCATGCACCTCCTTTCCCTGCACTCCCCTCCCCCCCCCCTTTGCCCTCCTCTCCCTGCACCTCCTCTCCCCTGCACCTCCCCTCCATGCACCTCCCCTCCATGCACCCCCCTCCCTGAAACCTCCCCCCTCCCTGCACCTTCCTTTTCCATGCACCTCCCTTCCCTGCATCTCCCCTCCATGCACCTCCCCTCCATGGCACCTCCCCTCCATGCACTCCCTCCCTGCACCTCCCCTCCCTGCATTTTTGTCGTACATCTTCTCGCTTTAATCCCCCCGAGGTCCACACCTCCTACCAGCAGCCTAGAGTCCCTCTCTCTTCTCCCCCGTCTCTCTCTCTCTCCTCCCCTCCCCTCTCTCCTCTCTCTCTCTCTCCTCCTTTTCTCTCTCTTCTCTCTCCATCTCTCCCTTCTCCTCTGCCTCACCTGGGACACGATGAGGTGAGGACTTGTTTTTTTACGACCCTTGTGAGTGACACTGAAGGTACGACCCCCATGTTGCTTCCTGTTTTAATATCTCCCACTGACCACTCCCACTGGAACTCCCCAAGCCATGACCCTAGCACTGACAACTCCCACTGACACTAGCACTGACCTCCCCATGACCCTAGCACTGACACTCCCACTGACCCTAGCACTGACACTCCCACTGACCCTAGCACTGACACTCCCACTGACCCTAGCACTGACACTCCCACTGACCCTAGCACTGACACTACCACTGGCATTTCCATTGACACTACTACTGGCACTCCTACTGACACTCCCAGTGTCTTCATATTCTCAATGGCATTCCCACTTTCTTGGTGCCACTATCTTCATTGCATCCCCTCTGTCTTCACCTCGTTACCAATATCTTGGCACACCCACTATCTTGATGGCACACACCTCTCTTGATGGCACAACCACTATCATGATGGCACACCACTGTCTTGATGGCACTTCTATCTTGCTGTCATCCCCGGTGTCATGATGGCTTCCCTGCCATCTTGTCACTACAAATCTTAGGCATTGGAATAACGATTACACAAATCACCGTTTGTTAGGTAAGACACTTATGCAACAGTAAGATAACTTTATTCTGAAACGTTTCGCCTACACAGTAGGCTTCTTCAGTCGAATACAGAAAGTAGGCAGGAACAGTAGAGATGTGAAGACGATGTAATCAGTCCATCACCCTTGTAGTCGTAGAATTTGAGGTTGTCAGTCCCTCGGCCTGGAGAAGTTCAGTTCCATAGTTCAGTTCCATAGTTCAGTTCCATAGTTCCTGACTATGGAACTGAACTTCTCCAGGCCGAGGGACTGACAACCTCAAATTCTACGACTACAAGGGTGATGGACTGATTACATCGTCTTCACATCTCTACTGTTCCTGCCTACTTTCTGTATTCGACTGAAGAAGCCTACTGTGTAGGCGAAACGTTTCAGAATAAAGTTGTCTAACTGTTGCCTATGTGTCTTACCTAACAACCTGTCGGTATTATATACCATTTTGATGTTCAATTCACCGTTTCTCACATCTGACGTACACGGAGACAGAAATCGTAATAGCATCCGTGTGTGTATTTTGCAGACGATACTAGCATGTGTGAGAGTAACGTAGATGTCACGGCAAATCTCCAAGCTGATATAAACCAAGTCTGATATAAACCTGGTCTTCCAGTGGGTCACTGATATAAACCAAGTTTGATATAAACCAGGTCTTCCAGTGGGTCACTGATATAAACCAAGTTTGATATAAACCAGGTCTTCCAGTGGGTCACTGATATAAACCAGGTCTTCCAGTGGGTCACTAATATAAACCAAGTCTGATATAAACCAGGTCTTTCAGTGGGTCACTGATATAAACCAGGTCTTCCAGTGGGTCACTGATATAAACCAGGTCTTCCAGTGGGTCACTGATATAAACCAAATCTGATATAAACCAGGTCTTCCAGTGGGTCACTGATATAAACCAGGTCTTCCAGTGGGTCACTGATATAAACCAGGTCTTCCAGTGGGTCACTGATATAAACCTGGTCTTCCAGTGGGTCACTGATATATAAACCAGGTCTTCCAGTGGGTCACTGATATAAACCAGGTCTTCCAGTGGGTCACTGATATAAACCAGGTCTTCCAGTGGGTCACTGATATAAACCAAATCTGATATAAACCAGGCCTTCCAGTGGGTCACTGATATAAACCAGGTCTTCCAGTGGGTCACTGATATAAACCAGGTCTTCCAGTGGGCCACTGATATAAACCAAGTCTGATATAAACCAGGTCTTCCAGTGGGTCACTGATATAAACCAAGTCTGATATAAACCAGGTCTTCCAGTGGGCCACTGATATAAACCAAGTCTGATATAAACCAGGTCTTCCAGTGGGTCACTGATATAAACCAGGTCTTCCAGTGGGCCACTGATATAAACCAAGTCTGATATAAACCAGGTCTTCCAGTGGGTCACTGATATAAACCAAGTCTTCCAGTGGGCCACTGATAATATGATGTTCAGTGAAGACAGATTTCATTTGCTTTAATAATTAAAAATAGAAGAATTGAAAATTGAAAATGATCAGCAGAGTGGAAAAGTAATGTGAGAGACTTGGGAGTGATAATGTTAGATCTTAATTCAAGAATGATAACGGAACGAAAATGATAGACTGGATAACTAGAACCTTCAAAATAATGGTTGCGAAGCCTATGTTGATACTCTTAAGTCACGTGTTCACTTCAGGCTGGATTACTGCTCTACACTAACAATTTGTAAATCAAGGCAGGTAAAATTGCCGATCTGGAGAATGTCCAGAGAACCTTCACTGCTCGTATAAATTCGCAACCCCTGGATGTTGCCACTCTTAGATGTTGCGACCCCTGGATGTTGCGACCCCTGGATGTTGTAACTCTTGGATGTTGCGACCCCTGGATGTTGCGAGCCCTGGATGTTGTAACTCTTGGATGTTGCGACCCCTGGATGTTGTGATATTTGGATGTTGCGACCCCTGGATGTTGTAACTCTTGGATGTTGCGACCCCTGGATGTTGCAACCCCTGGATGTTGTAACTCTTGGATGTCGCGACCCCTGAATGTTGCAACTGTTGGATATTACGGCCCCTGGATGTTACGACCTCTGGATAATTCCACACTTGGTGTCATCTCACTATACCTGCGCCTGGGCGTGTAATCTCGCCGCACCTCTCGGTGATAATTCAGTTTTTTGCGCCTGTGGCCACTGCGGATTATCCGCTTAACTAGGAATACCTGCAGGTGTTGGGAACGGCTGGGCGCCGCGCAGAGGTCGTTAGTGGAGGTGGGTTTAAAACCTGGTGTGGTTGGGCCTGTTCCTCCCTCCCTTGTTTATCTTAGATTTACTGGGTATTGAAAGGTTTTCAACCCTTTGTGGTCGAGTTATGTGTTGGTGGACTTGATCACGGATTTCAAGGCCCTTCGAAGCCTTTTTTTGACACGGTTTTCAAGCTGAGGGACTGACCACCTCAAAGCTACGTCGTCAAGGGTGACAAGACTGATGACATCGTATTTACATCGCTACTGCTTTTGCTAACCCTTCTGTACTCGGTATTGTATACCATTTCCAGATTAACTACGTAGTGGTGAAAGTCGTACCGAAACGTCTGTGTGTATCGATATATAAAATACTTGGGTGTCCTTATCCTGGAAACGTTTCGCCAGTCAGTGTAAGAACCACTGCAGAGAAAGGTCAGAGAAGGGGAGGAGTATGAGGTAATCAGTCCCTCAGAGTGTGAGGTAATCAGTCCCTCAACCTGGAGTATGTTTCGATACTATGTCTATTGTTTTTTATATATTATCTTAGGACACATCCCATTTTTTAAGTGGGGTTATTCTATGTTGTACCAGTGGAAGGTCATTACGATATCGCAATAGGAAACGGAATTTCTGGGAGTTTTCAGATTTCAACCACTGGGAGTTTTCAGATTTCAACCACTGGGAGTCTTCAGATTTCAACCAGTGGGAGTCTTCAGATTTCAACCAGTGGGAGTCTTCAGATTTCATCCACTGGGAGTCTTCAGATTTCATCCACTGGGAGTCTTCAGATTTCAACCACTGGGAGTCTTCAGATTTCAACCGCTGGGAGTCTTCAGATTTCAACCACTGGGAGTCTTCAGATTTCAACCAGTGGGAGTCTTCAGATTTCATCCACTGGGACAGACTCCAGGGTAAGATGATCTAGTATCGGGTCTTGGAACATACACTGACGACAGCAAAGAAACTTAGTGAAATACTCACATCCCAGTACGACTCAGTGTTTAGCGAACCATTAGTCAGCCTGAAGACTGACGACCCAAATGAGTTCTTTACGAACGAGACAGAAAAATGCCGCAGACATCACCGTAATCTCTGATAGGGCGCTAGCCTCGTCTGACTTCAAAGAAGGCATTGATTGCATGTCCATGCGCTCCACCCTGAGGCCCTGAGGCCCTGACTCTTGTAACTCCTCAGTCATCAAGGATTTCTAGAAGCCATTAATCACGTGCCTTAAATGATCACTGGAGGAGTCTGGACACAGGAGTTATTCCACACTTATTTAAAACCTCTGACATAGTTCCACTCCACAATAGTGACTGACGTCCCACATTAACAATTTTGAAGGGATTTTATGAAGCAAGATTGCTAAACAAATGTATATTGTATGTATGTGTATGTTGAGAAGCCCAGGAGCCTTACCTTGTACAGTCTAGCCCAGCGGGAGCTGAGGGAGAACGCTGCGGCCTAGGGCTAGCATGTAATGGGTGTCGTGACGTCTTAGCTAGTAAGGGAGCCTATAAGAACATAGAAAGGAGGAACACTGCAGCAGGCCTATTGGCCCATACTAGGCAGGTCCTTTACAATCCATCCCACTAATAAAACATTTGCCCAACCCAATTTTCAGTGCCACCCAAGAAATAAGCTTTGATAACTCTATCCACTCTGTAAAGTAAAAGGACACAAGTGCAACTAATGTGACATTTATTGTGGCAACGTTTCGCTCTCCAGGAGCTTTATCAAGCCATTACATATCTATAAAGTTACTGGGTTTTTATAAGTATACTACACAAGTACACAGTAACACTACTGATATGACAACACTTGCACAAGCCAGCCCAACATGGGTTTAGATCAGGTCGCTCCTCCCTCTTGGATGTACTGGACGACGAACTAAATACAGTGTACGTAAGAACATAACATAAAAAGGAAGGAACACTGCAGCAGGCCTACTGGCCCATGCAAGGTAAACTCAGGGACTGGTACAGTGAAAAATTAGTTTCCCCAAAGCACAGTACTCGCCCCCACTGCCGTTTTTTCATTCTCATACCTGACATAGACACAAGCCATAGCACTGTAATCCTTTGGAAAGGATAGTGGAATATGCATGAGTCATCCATAGAAGACACAGCTGATATAAGCAAACAAATTTCAGTTGCTACGACTTAAGAAATCGTAATGACACGATTGCAAATAAACCATACCCCCGGCCGGGATTGAACCCGCGGTCATATTCTCAAAACTCCAGCCCGTCGCGTTAGCCACTAGACCAGCTAGCCACAATAAGATTCATCCAACTAGGTATATTTCTACACCATAGGAAGGTTAGCACAGGCACCTCTGTGACCACAAATGCAAGTTTTTACAGACGAATCTCCAGCTAGCGTGGCCGTGACGAACTCTAGCTCAAGTCCCTTCACTGCAATCGTGTCATTACGATTTCTTGAGTCATGTTGACGGCAGTGAAGGGACTTGAGCTAGAGTTCGTCACGGCCACGCTAGCTGGAGATTCGTCTGTAAAAACTTGCATTTGTGGTCACAGAGGTGCCTGTGCTAACCTTCCTATGGTGTAGAAATATACCTAGTTGGATGAATCTTATTGTGGCTAGCTGGTCTAGTGGCTAACGCGACGGGCTGGAGTTTTGAGACTCTATGACCGCGGGTTCAATCCCGGCCGGGGGTATGGTTCAGTTGCTACGTTAAGGAGTAACTGAGGAAACAAACAGGATTGGAGCACAGGAAAAACTCAGATCACCCGGAATAACATGTCAAGTGCGAGAAACCTGGGAGTGATAATGTTAGATCTCACCTTCAGTGAGCACAACAAATCATTACAGCCGCAAGGGAAATAAGACTCTTGATAACTGTTACTTTCAAACTAGATGCCAAACCAGTGACCCTCTTCTAGTCACTGGTTCTCTAGGTTGGAATATTGCAGTGTTCTAGCGGCCCCTTTTAAACCAAGAGAAATTCCACAACCAGGAATTGTACAGAGAACCTTCACTGTTTGTGTGAATTCAGTCAGTCATCTAAATTACTTAGTGCTTGAAGTCCCTAGAACTGTACTCTTTAGGACCTGAAATATACTGGAGGGATTGATATCAAACCTGTACCCGTAAATCATTACATATGAACACAGAGGGCTCGGCAGACGGTGACACATACCTCCGATGATGTATCTTGCACTGAGTGAGAGAACTCAAAAAGTGTAAGGGAACCACGGCTCATCAACACCTTTAATTCATGAGTGGGATTACAAACCCTTGGCTGTCGAGGGAACTCAACAGATCATTAAATCAGTTGCTTACCAGCCATGCTATGCCAGCACTAACAGCCTAATCGATCAGGTCAGGAATCATTAGGTCTAGATTATTCAGCATCTTACCGGAAGATATTTGAAACACTGCTGGAACAAGTGTAGAAGTCTTCGAGAGGAAACTGGACGAGTACCTTCACCAGGTGCTAGATCAACCAGGCTGTGATGGTTATGTGGGGGCAGACGGCTACCACCAGCAACAGCCTGGTTGAGAATACAAGCACCAGACGAGCCTGGCCCAAGGCCGGGATACGGGAGAAGCAAAACTCTCGAAATCCATCAAGGTATAGCTGAAAGTGTGTGCTATTCTCGAGGTAATATGTTTATTACGTGTTAATTTCTTACAGATACTTGTTAAATTATTTGTAGGTAATGAGAGGTTGGTATTAGTAACCCGTCAGGGAGGTGGTGCTGTCCTGTCGTAGGAGTGGGGACCAGGAGCTGGTAAATAATTTACACTCTGACGGGATTGTTGATTGGTGATTCATGAAGATTGGGGAAGGGCAAAGAAGACCGCAGACGGAGTACAGTCTAGGGGGCCAGAGATTACAAACCTCACTCAAGGAAAAAGATTTTGGGGTGAGTATAACACCAGGCACATCTCCTGAAGCGCACATTAACCAAATAACTGCTGCAGCATATGGGCGCCTAGCAAACCTCAGAACAGCATTCCGACATCTTAATAAGGAATCATTCAGGACCCTGTACACCGTATACGTTAGGCCCATATTGGAGTATGCGGCACCAGTTTGGAACCCACACCTAGCCAAACACGTAAAGAAACTAGAGAAAGTGCAAAGGTTTGCAACAAGACTAGTCCCAGAGCTATTAGGTATGTCCTACGAGGAGAGGTTAAGGGAAATCAACCTGACGACACTAGGACAGGAGAGATAGGGGGGACATGATAACGACATACAAAATACTGAGAGGAATTGACATGGTGGACAAAGACAGGATGTTCCAAAGATGGGACATAGTAACAAGGGGACACAGTTGGAAGTTGAAGACACAGATGAATCACAGGGATGTTAGGAAGTATTTCTTCAGCCACAGAGTAGTCAGGAAGTGGAATAGTCCGGGAAGCGATGTAGTGGAGGCAGGATCTATACATAGCTTTAAGCAGAGGTATGATAAAGCTCACGGTTCAGGGGGAGTGACCTAGTAGCGACCAGTGAAAAGGCGGGGCCAGGAGCTTGGACTCGACCCCTGCAACCTCAACTAGGTGAGTACATCTGAGTACACACACACACACACACACACAAACAATAATCGATGAACACTGCAACAGGCCTACTGGCTCAAAAAAAGGCAAGTCACACACACAATCTCTCTCACACCAGTGAAGAGGTAGAGTCAGGAGCTATGAATCGACCCCTGAAGCCACAATTAGGTAAGTACACCACACAAACAGGCCAAGTATCTATCGACGAGTGCTTTTAACTAGTAACTACAAATACCACCACCACCACTGCTATTACTACTACCACAACTACTGCTACTACTACAACTACTACTACTACCACAACTATTACTACTACTACAACTACTACTACTACCACAACTACTACTACTACCACAACTACTACTACTACTACAACTACTACTACTACTACAACTACTACTACTACTACAACTACTACTACTACCACAACTACTACTACTACCACCACAAAGGGGGGTGAGGGGTCTCCAGGGGCGTTGCTTATTGGTAGGTCAGTAAAAACTGTGTGGAATTAATTACACAGTTGAACGGTTATTCCAATTACGGATAAAAAAGGTGAAAAACGAAGGCAAGAGAAGCTGTGGTGTTGTAGGATATGTAGACGAACCACGCACTCTGTGGTGCACAGTGTGTGGAACCACGCACTCTGTGGTGCACAGTGTGTGGAACCACGCACTCTGTGGTGCACAGTGTGTGGAACCACGCACTCTGTGGTGCACAGTGTGTGGAACCACGCACTCTGTGGTGCACAGTGTGTGGAACCACGCACTCTGTGGTGCACATAGTGTGTGGAACCACGCACTCTGTGGTGCACAGTGTGGGAACCACGCACTCGTGGTGCACAGAGTGTGTGGAACCACGCACTCTGTGGTGCACATAGTGTGTGGAACCACGCACTCTGTGGTGCACAGTGTGTGGAACCACGCACTCTGTGGTGCACAGTGTGTGGAACCACGCACTCTGTGGTGCACATAGTGTGTGGAACCACGCACTCTGTGGTGCACAGTGTGTGGAACCACGCACTCTGTGGTGCACGTGTGTGTGGAACCAACGCACTCTGTGTGCACATAGTGTGGAACCACGCACTCTGTGGTGCACAGTGTGGAACCACGCACTCTGTGGTGCACAGTTGGTGGAACCACGCACCGTGGTGACAGTGTGGAACCACGCACTCTGGTGCACATAGTGTGGAACCACGCACTCTGTGGTGTACAGTGTGGAACCACGCACTCTGTGGTGTACAGTGTGGAACCACGCACTCTGTGGTGTACAGTGTGGAACCACGCACTCTGTGGTGCACAGTGTGGAACCACGCACTCTGTGTACAGTGTGGAACCACGCACTCTGTGGTGTACAGTGTGGAACCACGCACTCTGGTGTACAGTGTGGAACCACGCACTCTGTGGTGCACATAGTGTGGAACCACGCACTCTGTGGTGCACATAGTGTGGAACCACGCACTCTGTGGTGCACAGTGTGTGGAACCACGCACTCTGTGGTGCACAGAGTGTGGAACCACGCACTCTGGTGCACAGTGTGGAACCACGCACTCTGTGGTGCACAGTGTGGAACCACGCACTCTGGTGCACAGTGTGGAACCACGCACTCTGTGGTGCACAGTGTGGAACCACGCACTCTGTGGTGCACAGTGTGGAACCACGCACTCTGGTGCACATAGTGTGGAACCACGCACTCTGTGGTGCACAGTGTGGAACCACGCACTCTGTGGTGCACAGTGTGTGGAACCACGCACTCTGTGGTGTACAGTGTGGAACCACGCACTCTGTGGTGCACATAGTGTGGAACCACGCACTCTGTGGTGCACATAGTGTGGAACCACGCACTCTGTGGTGCACAGAGTGTGGAACCACGCACTCCTGTGTGCACAGAGTGTGGAACCACGCACTCTGTGTGCACATGTGTGACCACGCCTCTGTGGTGCACATAGTGTGGAACCACGCACTCTGTGGTGCACAGTGTAGTGGAACCACGCACTGTGGTGCACCAGTTGTGAACCACGCACTCTGTGGTGCACCATGTGTGGAACCACGCACTCTGTGGTGCACCTAGAGTGTGAACCACGCACTCTGTGGTGCACATAGTGTGGAACCACGCACTCTGTGGTGCACATAGTGTGGAACCACGCACTCTGTGGTGCACATAGTGTGGAACCACGCACTCTGTGGTGCACATAGTGTGGAAACCCACGCACTCTGTGTGCACAAGTGTGGAACCACGCACTCGTGGTGCACATAGTGTGGAACCACGCACTCTGTGGTGCACATGTGTGGACCACGCACTCTGTGGTGCACAATGTGGAACCACGCACTCTGTGGTGCACAATGTGGAACCACGCACTCGTGGTGCACAGAGTGTGGAAACACGCACTCTGTGGTGCACATAGGGTGGAACCACGCACTCTGTGGTGCACAAGTGTGGAACCACGCACTCTGTGGTGCACATAGTGTGGAACCACGCCACTCTGTGGTGCACATAGTGTAGAACCACGCACTCTGTGGTGCACAAGTGTGAGAACCACGCACTCTGTGGTGCACTAGTGTGGAACCACGCACTCTGTGGTGCACATAATGTGGAACCACGCACTCTGTGGTGCACATAGTGTGGAACCACGCACTCTGTGGTGCACATAGTGTGGAACCACGCACTCTGTGGTGCACATAGTGTGGAACCACGCACTCTGTGGTGCACATAGTGTGGAACCACGCACTCTGTGGTGCACATAGTGTGGAACCACGCACTCTGTGGTGCACATAGTGGTGGAACCACGCACTCTGTGGTGCACATAGTGTGGAACCACGCACTCTGGGTGCACATAGTGTGGAACCACGCACCTCTGTGGTGCACATATGTGGAACCACGCACTCTGTGGTGCACATAGTGTGGAACCACGCACTCTGTGGTGCACAAGTGTGGAACCACACGCACTCTGTGGTGCACATAGTGTGGAACCACGCACTCTGTGGTGCACATAGTGTGGAACCACGCACTCTGTGGTGCACATAGTGTGGAACCACGCACTCTGTGGTGCACATAGTGTGAACCACGCACTCTGTGAGTGCACATAGTGTGGAACCACGCACTCTGTGGTGCACATAGTGTGGAACCACGCACTCTGTGGTGCACATAGTGTAGAACCACGCACTCTGTGGTGCACATAGTGTGGAACCACGCACTCTGTGGTACACATAATGTAGAACCACGCACTCTGTGGTGCACATAGTGTAGAACCACGCACTCTGTGGTACACATAATGTAGAACCACGCACTCTGTGGTGCACATAGTGTAGAACCACGCACTCTGTGGTGCACATGTCGTACACGCTGTGCACGGATATCCCTCAAGGAAGGTTCCTTGACGCTGGTGAGGGGCTCTTGATCTAGGGAATTGGATCTGTGCCCCAGTTAACTGAATTAAGCCTGAATACCTTCCATCCCCCCCCCACAGGCGCTGTATAATCCCTAGGGGTTTAGCGCTCCCTCATGATTATAATGTGCACGGATCACCGTGATGTGAAAAATTAAGTCGCTTGCAATGTCTGGAAAATTTTTAATCTGGAAAGGTTAGGCTGAGGGACCGATTACCTCAAACTTTTCCTCATCTGTCAGGGTTCATCTCTGTTGATGATTAAGACACATGTGCCACTGTTGGGTATCTTTATTATTGAAACGTTTCGCCTACATAGTAGACTTCTTCAGTCAGATACAGAGGCAGCCGGTGTAGTAGAGATGTAAAGATGTAATCAGTCCATCAGTTTTGGTGAAATAGTGTTTGAGGTGGTCAGTCCCTCAGCCTGGAGAAGAGTTCAGCTCCATGGTCTGGAACAAGGTGGTCAGACCCTCAGCCTGGAGAAGAGTTCAGCTCCATGGTCTGGAACAAGGTGGTCAGTCCCTCAGCCTGGAGAAGAGTTCAGTTCCATGGTCTGGAACAAGGTGGTCAGTCCCTCAGCCTGGAGAAGAGTTCAGCTCCATGGTCTGGAACAAGGTGGTCAGTCTCTCAGCCTGGAGAAGAGTTCAGCTCCATGGTCTGGAACAAGGTGGTCAGTCCTTCAGCCTGGAGAAGAGTTCACCACCATGGTCTGGAATAAGGTGGTCAGTCCTTCAGCCTGGAGAAGAGTTCACCACCATGGTCTGGAACAAGGTGGTCAGTCCTTCAGCCTGGAGAAGAGTTTCAGCTCCATGGTCTGAACAAGGTGTCAGTCCCTCAGCCTGGAGAAGAGTTCAGCTCCATGGTCTGGAACAAGGTGGTCAGTCCTTCAGCCTGGAGAAGAGTTCACCACCATGGTCTGGAACAAGGTGGTCAGTCCCTCAGCCTGGAGAAGAGTTCAGCTCCATGGTCTGGAACAAGGTGGTCAGTCCTCAGCCTGGAGAAAGTTCCAGCTCCATGGTCTGGAACAAGGTGTCAGTCCCTCAGCCTGGAGAAGAGTTCAGCTCCATGGTCTGGAACAAGGTGGTCAGTCCCTCAGCTGGAGAAGAGTCCGCTCCATGGTCTGGAACAAGGTGTCAGTCCCTCACCTGGAGAAGAGTCCAGCTCCATGGTACTGGAACAAGGTGGTCAGTCCCTCAGCCTGAGAAGAGTTCAGCTGCATGGTCTGGAACAACGTGGTCAGTCCCTCAGCCTGGAGAAGAGTTCACTCCAGGTCTGGAACAAGGGGGTCACCCCTCAGCCGGGAGAAGAGTCCAGCTCCAGGGTCGGAACAAGGTGGCGTCCCTCGCCTGGAGAAGAGTCCAGCCCATGGTCGGAAACAAGGGGGTACCCCTCAGCCTGGAAGTTCCCCCCAGGGTCTAACAAGGTGTCACCCCTCAGCCGGAGAAGATTTCAGCCCCCATGGTCGGAACAAGGGGGGTAAGTCCCTCAGCGGGAAAAGATTCAGCTCCATGGTCGGGAAAAAAGGGGGAACAGTCCCTCACCTGGAGAAGAGTCCAGCCCCAAAGGCGGGGAACAAGGGGTCATCCCTACCGGGAAAGAGTTCATTCCTGGTCGAACAAGTGGTCATCCCTCACCTGGAGAAGAGTCACCAGGGGCGGGAACAAGGTGGTCTCCCCACCTGGAAAATTCACCCAGGGCCCGGAAACAAGGTGGCAGCCCTCACCGGAGAAGAGTCGTTCCAGGGTCTGAAAGCACTGTGTTGCCAGACATTCACAGCTTGTTTTTTTTATTTCTAAAATTGGGTTTTAAAATGTAGTGCATATAATAAGGAAACCGCCATCGAACAGCCGGGTTAAACCCAGACAACCTTGGCAGAACCACAGCGCCCCAACCGGTTTGCCCAAACCCCCGACAAGCCCTGTTTTTGTTTGAAACATCGACCCCAGGCTGTGGGATGCTACCAAAACCCCCCTCACTTCCCCTTCTCTGTGGACTGAAGAAGACGTGGGGATACTTTTTAAGACTGAAACCTACCGTTAGGCGAAACGTTGCATCAATAAAATAGTCCCTGTTTTACCATTTGTATTCTTATGAAAAAGGGAAAGGTAGGGAATAAAATACAAGGTACAAGAGTGAATTGAGAAGGAAGGGGGGCCAGATGAAAATAGGGTAATATGAGAGAGGAAAATTTAAAATTTGTTTGAGCAACGGGCAGCAGCAAAAAGGGGAAAGAGGGGGGGAGCAGGCAACAACAGGAGAAAACAGGGGGGAAACTACGGAGCATAAATAAATGGAAGGGGAAAAGGGGGGGAGAGAGAGAGAAAATAAAGAGATGAGAGAGAGATGGGGTGGGAGGAAGCTTGGTTATAAGGTAAAAACTCTAGTGAGCTGTAGGGGCACAACATGACAACAGCAATAGCAGCAGGACACAACAGTATATAGCAGCCGAGCAGCAAAATAGCACAGTGGCAGTTACAAGCAGCAGCCCCCCAAAAAAAAAAAAGTTAAACGCAGGAAAACAGAAACAGCAAAAAGTGGGAAAGGCCAAACAGGAAAACAAAAAACCCCCCAAAAAACCCAGCATACAACAGAATCAGTAGAACGGCCAATCAGCAGTAGTAACGCATAAAAAACCCAAAAAACAGCGGGGCCAAAACCAAACAACAGCACAAAAACAGAAAGCGCAATAACAGCAGTGCAACAGCAGCAATAACAGCAGTAGCACAAAAAGCAGAAGCAACAGCAGCAATAACAGCAGTAGCGACAAAACACATACAACAGCCAAAAACGCAGTACGACAATAACAGCAGTAGAAACAGAGCAATAACAGCGTACACAAAACACAGCAGCAGCATCCGGCACTACATCAGATTCTGGGGTATTCCTCTTCATTAACCTCCGTCAGCGCCCCCTTGCTCCTCTTCCTTACAACTTCAAGTAAAAGTTATTGTGCCCTCCAGCAAAGTTCCGATCCCGGCGCGCCGTCGCTTCGGCGGAGCCGCTCCCTTAAAAGGGCGTCGAAAAGCGCGCTATGTCTTAAGAGCTGGAGGCCCTAACTACATCACGACACGCTGTTGTGTTGTTTATAACTTTGCAAAAATGTTCTCTTCCATAATGGATTGTCTTAAAACAGTCCAACCTCTGGTGTTTGCGTTATGTGTTGTGGTGGTGTGTGCACCATCACCAATAGTTTCATTTGATCACACCGTCTACAGGAGACCTGGGATAAAACCACTTGGTTCTTTTGGGCCGGAAGGTTCGTCTTGTATAACGGCTTTGTCAGCGGATCAACACAAAAACATGTAATGTCAATTTGAAGGGGGTGTATGAGAGTCTGTGTGTGTGGGTGTGTGTGTGTGTGTGTGTGTGTGGTGGTGTGTGTGTGTGTGTGTGTGTGGTTTTGTGTGTGTGTGTGTGTGTGTGTTTGTTGTTTCGACTCATAAAACATCTTTATTTCATTTCACTAGTATACGACATGAAGAAGTCTCCTGTATAGGCGAAATATTCCCACAACAAGGACACCAAGGTGTTTAACATGTCATATTATCGGTTTCTCGATATTGTTTACCGTCATGAACTGGGAGATCTGGTCGTATTCCGGGTTGTCGGGGCGACGATCCCAGTAACCATCTGCAGGCAAATTAATCCCAGATTAAACACTTATAATACGGAACTGGATTTCTCACGAAATTTCCTTGGAACAGATAAGTCATGTGTAGATATGAATATAGAAGCATTGATTACTCTTTTATTGCCTAGTTCCTAGGTCTTCTGTGTTTCCATATGCTCTTGTGCTACCATCCACAGGATGGATATGATGTACACAATAAACTAGCCACTACCATCCACAGGATGGATATGAGGTACACAATAAACTAGCCACTACCATCCACAGGATGGATATTTAGGTACACAATAAACAGCCACTACCATCCACAGGATGGATATGAGGGACACAATAAACTAGCCACTACCACCACTGATGGATATGAGGTAACACAATAAAGCCCAAATACCATCCACAGGATGGATATGAGGTACACAATAAACTAGCCACTACCATCCACAGGATGGATATGAGGTACACAATAAACTAGCCACTACCATCCACAGGATGGATATGAGGTACACAATAAACTAGCCACTACCATCCACTGGATGATATGAGTACACAATAAACTAGCCACTACCATCCACAGGATGGGGTATGAGGTACACAATAAACTAGCCACTACCATCCACTGGATGGATATGAGTACACAATAAACTAGCCACTACCACCACTGGGTGGATTTTGAGGTTTCACAAAAACTACCACTACCCTCCACAGGATGGATATGAGTACACAATAAACTAGCCACTACCATCCACAGGATGGATATGAGGGACACAATAAACTAGCCACTACCATCCACAGGATGGATAAAGAGGTACACAAAAACTAGCCACTACCATCCACAGGATGGATAAAGAGGTACACAATAAACTAGCCACTACCATCCACAGGATGGGTATGAGGGACACAATAAACTAGCCACTATCATCCACAGGAGGATATGAGGTACACAATAAACTAGCCCACTATCATCCCCCAGGATGGATATGAGGTACACAATAAACAGCCACTACCATCCACAGGATGGATATGAGTACACAATAAACTAGCCACTACCATCCACAGGATGGATATGAGGTACACAATAAACTAGCCACTACCATCCACAGGATGGATATGAGGTACACAATAAACTAGCCACTACCATCCACAGGATGGATATGAGGTGAACAATAAACTAGCCACTACCATCCACAGGATGGATATGAGGTACACAATAAACTAGCCACTACCATCCACAGGATGGATATGAGGTACACAAACTAGCCACTACCATCCACAGGATGCTTGAGGTACACAAACTAGCTACTTCGGCTGCAGAATCTAATTTAATTACTAATGTAAGAAGATTGACAGGGATCCGGGCAGGTAATCTCAGCACAGTCAGATCAGGGTTTCGAAACCCCCAGAATTTCATTTTGATTACTGTCGAGTTCTTGGGCTTTAAATCTAGCAATGTATGGGATGATTCTGTCATGTAACAGCATTAAGGTTTTTACCCGATACGGGGAAATTTATTCCAAGACTTGCAGATTGTAGCAGTAAGTATGTTATGGGATAAGTGAGAGGGACCTAATCTTCACACAACCCCCTCACTTCATCCATTTGAGGAACCAAAATCCCCCTCCTCTCTTGTCTCACACACGTACGACGTCTTCCCAAGAGGGAACTTTTAAGCTCCTCAAGATTAGTCCTATCATCCAAGCGTGGTGCATACGTTTTGGGCCGCCGTATCTTCCAACAGACTGGTTGGTCAGGCTTTTAAGTTCTCAACAAACTGAACTTAAATATATATTACAAATTTACAGCGAACAGTACACTGGTACACAGGTACACTTTTACACAGCACACGGTGCACAGGTGTAGACACCTTACTGACAGAACACACAGCCTAGCCGTCTGCTTCTGACTAGTTTATATCGCGGCATTTAGGGGCGCCCTCTGTAGCTCACCCAGGCATGGGAGGCACACCCAGCCGCTCTCACTCCTAGGCCGAAACCCACTTGACAGACACAAAGGCTCCCCCTCCACGGGGGTTGGGTCACACTCCCTACCTCCCGGTTTTATACCCCAACCCCCTTTTTCCCCCCCCTT
>NC_069486.1:3017984-3030484 GCF_026875155.1 Cherax quadricarinatus
ACAACAGGCAGGGACCTGGAGTTATAGCCCTTGGAAAGCTAACTTCGGGGCCGGCCCTGGTTTTTAAGCCCTGGAAGCATGAACTTCAGATGAACCTGGCTAGAGACCTGGAGATAAACTGTCCCTGGTACTCACAGTTGACACTTAAAATTGAATACTTTCGACTCAGTTCCAAACAGTTCCTCATCAGCAGTGTTTGTGTTTACGTTTTGCCAGCACCAGTAGCCTAACTGATCACCCTACCAAACAGGAGTCTCTCGTTGTAATGACAACCAGGTAGCAAAATACTAAACAGGGCAAGACAGTGTACTCGTAAATATGCTTTTCCCGTCCTCCACGAGGACAAAAACTACAGCATCGGGTCATGTTTTGAAACTCAGTAGAAGATACTGAAACATTACTTAGGATGTTTAACAGTATATGTACACTGAGAGGTGTGTATATGTCAGTGTTTATACACTGAGAGGTGTGTTTATACACTGAGAGGTGTGTATATGTCAGTGTTTATACACTGAGAGGTGTGTATATGTCAGTGTTTATACACTGAGAGGTGTGTATATTTCAGTGTTTATACACTGAGAGGTGTGTATATGTCAGTGTTTATACACTGAGAGGTGTGTATATTTCAGTGTTTATACACTGAGAGGTGTGTGTGTATACACAGATGTGTGTAGCTCATTGTATATACACTGAGAAGTGGATATATATCTGAGCGAATATACACTGAGTGGTTTGTGTATCTCAATGTATATGTGTACATTGAGAGATTATGTTGACGGGTATTTGAAGTATCAATGTGTTATTGACTGGTAGTGAGCAGGTGACATTCAGCCTTATTGACCCTCGTGTAGTACACTTTAAACCTTATTAACCAACGTCCCAAAAAATTAACTGCAGTTTTGGGACCAATAAAAGCAGGGGCGCCGTGGGCACAATAAGAGAACACTGTATCAACATCCATGGACCAAGACTCTTCAACCTGCTATACATCGTAGCAAATACAGAAGCAGATATAGAATATTAAATTTAAGAATTCGAGGAGAGCGCCGTGCAAAACGTGGGCAGGAATAGCCTGGCTGATAAGGCGGTCACCAGAAAGCCTGGGCTCGGGAAGGACTGCCAGAGGAGCCGACTAAAATTTTCTTGTCTGACTTGACCGCTAAACTCACAGTATAACTCTACGGTGTTCCCCATCCACGTTTTACTGCCTCAAACATCCACTCTTAAAAAAACCACGGTATGTTTGGGTTTAGATCCATGGGTTCTAACCCCACCCCTACTGTCGTTTTGTTTGTTTTCGTTTAATTACGATTTCGTTGATTCTCCATTATTTTTTACGCTATCTGTAGACGATCCCTGGGTTACCTGTAGACGATTCCTGGGTTACCTGTAGACGATTCCTGGTTTACCTGTAGACGATTCCGGTTTCCCTGTAGACGATTCCTGGATTACCTGCAAAATTTCCCTGGATTACCTGCAGACGATTCCTGGGTTACCTGTAGACGATTCCTGGGTTACCTGCAGACGATTTCTGGGTTACCTGTAGACGATTCCTGGGTTGCCTGTAGACGATTCCTGCGTTACCTGTAGACGTTTCCCCGCGGGGATACCCCCAGTTTTTGAGATAAAATTGGTGCCTACATGTTCTCTGGGGCTGGGTTGGAGGATATTGTTAGCCGCCTTGACAGTATCATGAATCGTAACAGGATTATTCTAATTATCTGTCTCAGTGCTGGAGGCAATGATGTGGACAGGCGTAGAAGTGAGGATTTAGACGGTATAGGACAGCTCAGTGCTGGAGGCAGAGATGTGGACAGGCGTAGAAGTGAGGATTTAGACGGTATAGGACAGCTCAGTGCTGGAGGCAGAGATGTGGACAGGCGTAGAAGCGAGGATTTAGACGGTATAGGACAGCTCAGTGCTGGAGGCAGAGATGTGGACAGGCGTAGAAGTGAGGATTTAGACGGTATAGGACAGCTCAGTGCTGGGGCAGAGATGTTGGACGGCGTAGAAGTGAGGTTTTTAGCCCGGTATAGGACAGCTCAGTGCGGGAAAGGGCAGAGTGGGGGAAACAGGCGTAGAAGTGAGGATTTAGACGGTATAGGACAGCTCAGTGCGGGAAGTAGTGATGTGGACAGGCGTAGAAGCGAGGATTTAGACGGTATAGGACAGCTCAGTGCGGGAGGCAGTGATGTGGACAGGCGTAGAAGTGAGGATTTAGACGGTATAGGACAGCTCAGTGCTGGAGGCAGAGATGTGGACGGCTTTAGAAGTGAGGATTTAGACGGTTAGGACAGCTCAGTGCGGGAGGCAGAGATGTGGACAGGCGTAGAAGCGAGGATTTAGACGGTATAGGCAGCCCCAGTGCTGGAGGCAGAGATGTGGACAGGCGTAAGAAGTGAGGATTTAGACGGTATAGGACAGCTCAGTGCTGGAGGCAGAGATGTGGACAGGGCTTTTAGAAGGAGGATTTAGACGGTATAGGACAGCTCAGTGCTGGAGGCAGAGATGTGGACGGGCGTAGAAGTGAGGATTTAGACGGTATGGGACAGCTCAGTGGGGGAAGTAGTGATGTGGACAGGCTTTAGAAGCGAGGATTTAGAGGGTATAGGACAGCTCAGTGCGGGAGGCAGTGATGTGGACAGCGTAGAAGTGAGGATTTAGACGTATAGGACAGCTCAGTGCTGGAGGCAGAGTTTGTGGACGGGGCGTAGAAGTGAGGATTTAGACGGTATTAGGACAGCTCAGTGGGGGAGGCAGAGATGTGGACAGGCGTAGAAGTGGGGATTTAGACGGTATAGGACAGCTCAGTCCCGGAGGCAGTGATGTGGACAGGCTTTAGAAGCGAGGATTTAGACGGTTATAGGACAGCTCAGTGCTGGAGGCATGATGTGGACAGGCGTTAAAGTGAGGATTTAGACGGTATAGACAGCTCAGTGCGGGAGGCAGTGATGTGGACAGGCTAGAAAAAAGTGAGGATTTAGACGGTATAGGACAGCTCAGTGCTGGAGGCAGAGATGTGGCCCAGGCGTAGAAGTGAGGATTTAGACGGTAAAAGGACAGCTCAGTGCTGGGGGCGGAGATGTGGAAAAGGCGTAGAAGTGAGGATTTAGACGGTATAGGACAGCTCAGTGTGGAGGCAGAATTGGACAGGCGTAGAAGTGAGGATTTAGACGGTTAGGACAGCTCAGTGCGGGAGGCAGAGATGTGGACAGGCGTAGAAGTGAGGATTTAGACGGTATAGACAGCTCAGTGCTGGAGGAAAATGATGTGGACGGGCGTAGAAGTGAGGTTTTAGAGGGTTTATAGGACAGCTCAGTGCTGGAGGCAGAGATGTGGACAGGCGTAGAAGTGAGGATTTAGACGGATAGGACAGCTCAGTGCTGGAGGCAAGAGATGTGGACAGGCGTAGAAGTGAGGATTTTAGACGGTATAGGACAGCTCAATGCTGGAGGCAGAGATGGGGGACAGGCGTAGAAGCGAGGATTTAGACGGTTTTGGACAGCTCGTGCTGGAAGTAGTGATGGGGACAGGCGTAGAAGTGAGGAGGATTTAGACGGTATAGGACAGCTCAGTGCTGGAAGTAGTGATGTGGACAGCGTAGAAGTGAGATTTAGACGGTATAAGGACAGCTCAGTGCGGGAAAGGCAGAGATGTGGACAGGCGTAGAAGTGAGGATTTAGACGGTATAGGACAGCTCAGTGCTGGAGGCAGAGATATGGACAGGCGTAGAAGTGAGGATTTAGACGGTATAGGACAGCTCAGTGCTGGAGGCAGAGATATGGACAGGCGTAGAAGTGAGGATTTAGAATTTATAGGAGAGCAATAAGCATAATTAGGAAGAAGAGTCCCAGGATGAATCTCGTCTTTGCATTTTCTGTAATGTTTAGCTTGTTAATAGAGGAACTTGAACCTGGCGTTTGCTCTTTATACTACATCGTTCAACCTAATTAAGCCATCAACCATGAGTAGTGGTTGATGGCTTGATTAGATGGTTGATGCTGGCCCCTTGTGGTCATATCCACACTTACATTTCACCGTTTAGCAGTGAGGAAGCCTGGTCATGGACCGGGCTGCGAGGGCGTTGGCCCCCGGAACACCCTCCAGGTAGAGTTAGTGGAGCTGGGATGTTAGTGTATTTCTGGTTATATCGTCTCTGGTTAATTCCTCGTTTATTGTATTACTAGTTATGATGTCTCTGGTTAATTCCTCGTTTATTGTATTACTGGTTATGATGTCTCTGGTTAGTTCCTCGTTTATTGTATTACTAGTTATGATGTCTCTTGGTTAGTTCCTCGTTTATTGTATTACTAGTTATTACTCGTTTATTATGAGACACATCTTAGTAAACAAACTAGTGGTTAACGCACTGGCCTGGAGTTTTAGGACTAACTCGCCACGGATTCAAACCCCACCCGTCCCGTGGTTGGTTTGCAATCGTGTCGTCCAGATTTCGCAAATCAGTCAAGTCTTAGCTATTGTTTTAAGTCTTCTGTTCTCTGCCTATTCTCCGGCTCCTTAATTTAAGGTACCTTTAAAGTGGCTGCCACTGTACAGGAATATTCCAGCCTAGAGAGAACAAGTGACCTTAAGAGTATCATTACTGGCTCGGTATCTTTTAATTTTGAAGGTATAGTTATACCCCTTATTATTTTCCTTGTGATTAAGTGTACCAAAGTATCGGTAGAAAAGGTTTGGTATCGTCACTACCATTGTAGTGATTCTCGAATGTGTGATTTTGTGGCATTATCACTCCCAGGTCTCTCACTTTCATCTTCTACTCCACTGAGTGGCTTGACTCTGTTTTGTGATCTGTTCTAGTCTTTATTTTCTCAAAATTTCCCCGCTGAGTAACTAAAATTTATCTTAAGTGAGCATATTGATCTCAGTGGTCCACTGGAAGACTTGGTTGATAACAGTGACCCACTGGAAGACTTGGTTTATATCAGTGGTCCACTGGAAGACTTGGTTGATAACAGTGACCCACTGGAAGACTTGGTTTATATCAGTGGTCCACTGGAAGACTTGGTTGATATCAGTGGTCCACTGGAAGACTTGGTTTATATCAGGGGGTCCACTGGAAGACTTGGTTGATAACAGTGGTCCACTGGAAGACTTGGTTGATATCAGTGGTCCACTGGAAGACTTGGTTGATATCAGTGGTCCACTGGAAGACTTGGTTGATATCAGTGGTCCACTGGAAGACTTGGTTGATATCAGTGGTCCACTGGAAGACTTGGTTTATACCAGTGGTCCACTGGAAGACTTGGTTGATACCAGTGGTCCACTGGAAGACTTGGTTGATATCAGTGGTCCACTGGAGACTTGGTTGTACCAGTGGTCCACTGGAAATCTTGGTTGATACCAGTGGGGCCACTGGAAGACTTGGTTGATACAGTGGTCCACTGGAAAGACTTGGTTTTTTATCAGTGGTCCACTGGAAGACTTGGTTTATATCAGTGGTCCACTGGAAGACTTGGTTGATATCAGTGGTCCACTGGAGACTTGCTGTGTCCCCAACGAATGACTTTCGTTATGAAGTTTGTGTTGGTATGTGTGAATTAGTTAAAGGTTGTATTTAGTTCACACTGGTCGTCACTCAACACGCTGGTCGTCACTCAACACGCTGGTCGTCACTCAACACGCTGGTCGTCACTCAACACACTGGTCGTCACTCATCAACACGCTGGTCGTCACTCAACACACTGGTCGTCACTCATCAACACGCTGGTCGTCACTCAACACACTGGTCGTCACTCATCAACACGCTGGTCGTCACTCAACACACTGGTCGTCACTCATCAACACGCTGGTCGTCACTCAACACACTGGTCGTCACTCATCAACACGCTGGTCGTCACTCATCAACACGCTGGTCGTCACTCATCAACACGCTGGTCGTCACTCATCAACACACTGGTCGTCACTCAACACTGGTCGTCACTCATCAACACACTGGTCGTCACTCATCAACACGCTGGTCGTCACTCAACACATGGTCGTCACTCATCAACACACTGGTCCCTCACTCAACACACTGGTCGTCACTCATCAACACGCTGGTCGTCACTCATCAAAACACTGGTCGTCACTCTCAAAACCCTTGGTCGTCACTGAACACACTGGTCGTCACTCATCAACACGCTGGTCGTCACTCATCAACACACTGGTCGTCACTCATCAACACACTGGTTTGTCACTCAAACAACACGCTGGTCCCTCACTCAACACACTGGTCGTCACTCATCAACACATTTGGGCGTCACTCAACACACTGGTCGTCACTCATCAACACGCTGGTCGTCACTCATCAACCCCATGGTCGTCCTCTTCAACACGTTGGTCGTCACTGAACACACTGGTCGTCACTCATCACACGCTGGTCGTCACTCATCAAACACTGGTCGTCATAACAAACACACTGGTCGTCCTCAACACGCTGGTCGTCACTCATCAACACACTGGTCGTCACTCATCAACACGCTGGTCGTCACTCATCAACACGTTGGTCGTCACTGAACACACTGGTCGTCACTCATCAACACGCTGGTCGTCACTCAACACACTGGTCGTCACTCAACACACTGGTCGTCACTCAACAACACGCTGGTCGTCACTCATCAACACCACTGGTCGTCACTCATCAACACGCGGTCGTCACTCATCAAAAACACTGGTCGTCACTCAACACACTGGTCGTCACTCATCAACACGCTGGTCGTCACTCAACACACTGGTCGTCACTCAACACACTGGTCGTCACTCATCAACACGCTGGTCGTCACTCAACACACTGGTCGTCACTCAACACACTGGTCGTCATTCATCAACACGCTGGTCGTCACTCAACACACTGGTCGTCATTCATCAACACACTGGTCGTCACTCACACTGGTCGTCACTCATCAACACGCTGGTCGTCACTCATCAACACGCTGGTCGTCACTCAAAAACACTGTCGTCATTCATCAACACACTGGTCGTCACTCAACACACTGGTCGTCATTCATCAACACGCTGGTCGTCACTCAACACGCTGGTCGTCATTCATCAACACACTGGTCGTCACTCAACACACTGGTCGTCACTCATCAACACGTGGTCGTCACTCACACACTGGTCGTCATTCATCAACACGCTGGTCGTCATTCATCAACACGCTGGTCGTCACTCATCAACACGCTGGTCGTCACTCATCAACACGCTGGTCGTCATTCATCAACACGCTGGTCGTCATTCATCACCAAACTGGTCGTCACTCAACACACTGGTCGTTTACTCATCAACACGCTGGTCGTCATTCATCAACACGCTGGTCGTCATTCATCAACACACTGGTCGTCATTCATCAACACACTGGTCGTCACTCATCAACACACTGGTCGTCACTCATCAACACACTGGTCGTCATTCATCAACACACTGGTCGTCACTCATCAACACCCCTGGTCGTCACTCAACACGCTGGTCTCATTCAATCAACACGCTGGTCGTCATTCATCAACACACTGGTCGTCACTCATCAACACACTGGTCGTCACTCAACACGCTGGTCGTCATTCATCAACACACTGGTCGTCACTCAACACACTGGTCGTCACTCATCAACACACTGGTCGTCACTCAACACACTGGTCGTCACTCATCAACACATGGTCGTCACTCAACACACTGGTCGTCACTCATCAACACACTGGTCGTCACTCAACACACTGGTCGTCATTTATCAACACACTGGTCGTCACTCAACACACTGGTCGTCACTCATCAACACACTGGTCGTCACTCAACACACTGGTCGTCATTCATCAACACACTGGTCGTCACTCAAACCACTGGTCGTCATTCATCACACGTGGTCGTCATCATCAACACAAATGGTCGTCACTCAAACACACTGGTCGTCACTCATCAACACGCTGGTCGTCACTCATCAACACATGGTCGTCACTCATCAACACCGCTGGTCGTCACTCATCAAAACGCTGGTTTGTCACTCATTAACACGTGGTCGTCACTCATCAACACGCTGGTCGTCACTCAACACACTGGTCGTCACTCATTAACACGCTGGTCGTCACTCAAACACGCTGGTCGTTCACTCATCACACACTGGTCGTCACTCATTAAAAACGTGGTCGTCACTCATCAAAAACGCTGGTCGTCACTCATCAACACACTGGTCGTCACTCATCAACACGCTGGTCGTCATTCATCAACACACTGGTCGTCACTCATCAACACACTGGTCGTTACTCATTAACACGCTGGTCGTCATTCATCAACACACTGGTCGTCACTCATCAACACACTGGTCGTTACTCATTAACACGCTGGTCGTCACTCATTAACACGCTGGTCGTCACTCATCAAGGTACAGTGACTTTAAAAGAAGAATCACATTCACCATCATTCTCTTAATCACTGTCTTGCTAGAAGCTGACATTCCATTTCAGGTGACTTTTCGACTGTCGGAGGATCTCACCTTCAAGGACCATAACATTGTATCAATCGCATCTGCTAGAAAAATGACAGGATGGATAATGAGAACCTTCAAAACTAGGGAGGCCAAGCCCATGATGACACTCATCAGGTCACTTGTTCTATCTAGGCTGGAATATTGCTGCACACTAATAGCACCTTTCAAGGCAGGTGAAATTGCTGACCTAGAAAATGTACAGAGAACTTTCACGGCGCGCATAACGGAGATAAAACATCTCAATTACTGGGAGCGCTTGAGGTTCCTAAACCTGTATTCCCTGGAACGCAGGAGGGAGAGATACATGATTTATATACACCTGGAAAATCCCAGAGGGGCTAGTACCGAACTTGCACACGAAAATCATCACTACAAAGCAAAAGACTTGGCAGACGATGCAATATCCCCCCAATGAAAAACAGGGGTGTCACTAGCACGTTTAAGAGACCATACAATAAGGTCAGGGGGCCCCAGACTGTTCAACTGCCTCCCAGCACACATAAGGGGGATTACCAACAGACCCCTGGCAGTCTTCAAGCTGGCACTGGACAAGCACCTAAAGTCAGTTCCTGATCAGCCGGGCTGTGGCTCGTACGTTGGTTTGCGTGCAGCCAGCAGCAACAGCCTGGTTGATCAGGCTCTGATCCACCAGGAGGCCTGGTCACAGACCGGGCCGCGGGGGCGTTGACCCCCGGAACTCTCTCCAGGTAAACTCCAGGTAACATCCTCACTCATCCTTCAGAGTACAGGTACTGTACTTCCCACCTCCAGTACTGTAACATCCTCACTTTATCCTTCAAGATACAGGGACTGTATTCCCACCTCCAGTACTGTAACATCCTCACTCATCCCTTCAGAGTACAGGTACTGTACTTCCCACCTCCAGTACTGTAACATCCTCACTCATCCTTCAGAGTACAGGTACTGTACTTCCCACCTCCAGTACGAAAAATCCTCACACATCCTTCAGAGTACAGGGAAATGTACTTCCCACCCCAGTACTGTAAAAATCCTCCTCATCCTTAGAGTACAGGTACGTACTTCCCACCTCCAGTACTGTAACATCCTCACTCATCCTTCAGAGTACAGGTACTGTACTGCCACCTCCAGTACTGTAACATCCTCATCATCCTTTTAGAGTGTAGGGACTGGACTTGCAACCTCCAGGACTCAAGTCCGGCTAACCGGTTTCCCCTGAATCCCTTCGTAAATGCTACCTCACTCACACTCCAACACCACGTCAAACCTACAAAATCAACTTGTCCCCCACTCCGGTTAATGAGGATAATTAGGCATTTTTTAGCCGTATGTGGGATAATTATTGGGTTTCGTTCGTGAGGAGAATTTTTATCAGTATTTAAGGATAATCTATTTTGTGTTTGGATGTGATGGTAATTTCGATTTTTCTTTCGTTTTTCCCACGGTAATTATGATACCTTTGTGACCTATTGTGTGATTCTGGTAAATCTTGGGGGGGGGGGAGATATTGTGGGAGGTACTGAGGTTATAAATATATATATATTATATATATATAAATATATATATATATATATATATAATATATATTATATATATCTTCCCCCCGGGTTTGGTCTCAGACCAGTCTCCTTGGTTAGGGTGGATCATGAGACAGGAAGAAGATACCAGTAACACTGCCAGAGTGCAAAACATTATCCCCAGTCTTGTGACTGGACGGTTTGTACGTACTTAACTGGTTGTCACTCAACCTTCTACCTTCCAGTTGCAACAATGTCTATGGAAGCTCTTTTCTGTTCGGCCCTAAAGCTGTTGTTGCCACCTCGAGCCACCAGCGTCTACTCTACGTCCCCCTGTGACCTACAAGTCAGTCCTTTCTCGAAGAACTACAGAAATATTCTGTGTAGGTTCAGGCTCTGGGAGACACCTAACGTGGGAGTATCTCAAAGTACTTGGAATGTTCTCTCTGGAGTGGAGAAGAGAGAGATCTGGTGTGTGTGTGATGCTGAATAGGTCAAACTTGCGATTTTGGCTTAAATAGCAGCGCTCTTCTTGCCGAATAAAGCAAGCGAAATTTGTGTATACAGTAATTTCGCAAAAATTATTCTGAACATAACGAAAAAATATATTTCGTTGTGTTTATTATTAAATTACTGTGAACTTATCTAAAATATATTTAGTTGGATTAGGCTAAATTAAATTTGGCTTGTTATAATTAGGTCAGGTAAGTTTTCTAAGGTTCTTTTGGTGCAAAATTATTAATTTTTACATTAATATAAATGAAAAAAAAATATCTTTAAACGTATAAAAAGAAAAACGTTTAGAAAGGACTTAATTTTAAATGAGTTCTTGATAATTGATCAGATTTATCTATTCGGCACGACATATATATGGAAGATACTCGAGGGTCTGTTCGTAAATCTACTCACTACTATAGCAACATAAATGAAGTGAGAGGTATGGGAGGACCTGAAGTAAACCCAGTGAAAAGCAGGGGCACCATGGGCACAACAAGAGAACACTGTATCAATATACACTGGCAGCAATAACCTGGTTGTACCATGGTCACAATAAGAGAACACGTTCAACACTGGGAGGAACAACCTGGTTGTACCATCGTCACAATAAGGAACACTGTGTCAACCTGGCAGGAAACCTGGTTGTACCATCGTCACAATAAGAGAACACTGTGTCAACACTGGCAGGAACAACCTGGTTGTACCATCGTCACAATAAGAGAACACTGTGTCAACACTGGCAGGAACAACCTGGTTGTACCATCGTCACAATAAGAGAACACTGTGTCAACACTGGCAAGGAACAACCTGGTTTTACCATCGTCACAATAAGAGAACACTGTGTCAAACACTGGGAGCAACAACCTGGTTGTACCATGGTCACAGTAAGATAACACGTGTCAACAACTGGCAGCAACAACCTGGTTTTACCCTGGTCACAATAAACAACAATACTGGCAGCAACAACCTGGTTGTACCATGGTCACAGTAAGATAACACTGTGTCAACATGCGTGGACCAAGACTCTTCAACCTGCTACCAACAGATATCAGAAATGTTGCCACAACAAATATTGAAATTTTTGAGAGGAAACTGGATTACTGTCTCCACGAAGTGCCAGGTCAACCAGGCTGTGATGGCTATGTTATCCAGGGGCCACCAACAGCAACAGTCTAGTTGACCAGGAGGTCAACAAGAAACCCAGGTCCTAGACCGAGTTGCATCAGTAGATAAAAACCTCAGAATAGGTCACAGGTACGAGACATGTCATTGTGTTTACGTTTCGCAACACGGTATTTTTTCAGTAGTTTGCAAGGTTTTTTAAACTGTCAGGATTGAATACATATAATGTTTTAATTGCTGGCTGGTTTTTGTTTCACTGTTTTTGTAACCGTTGTATGCGAGCCCTGGGTTTATGTTTTAACTGTAAAGAACTGTATAAACTTCCATTTATCTGCCCATCATATCTGTCACTAATTCCCTTTACACTGCTTTCATGGAATCCCAAATCTTCCCACGACTCCACAAATCTTCCCACGATTCCCCAAATCTTCTCCCCAACTGCACAATTCTTCCACGACTCCACAAATCTTCCACTGACTCCACAAAACTTCAACGACTCCACAAGTCTTCCCACGACTCCACAAATCTTCCCACGACTCCACAAATCTTCCCACGACTCCACAAATCTTCCCACGACTCCACAAATCTTCCCACGATTCCACAAATCTTCCCACGACTCACAAATCTTCCCACGATTCCACAAATTTTTCCCACGATTCCACAAATCTTCCCACGACTCCACAAATCTTCCCCCGACTCCACAAGTCTTCTCACGACCCACAAATCTTCCACGACTCCACAATCTTCCACGACTCCACAAATCTTCCCCCGACTCCACAAATCTTCCCCCGACTCCACAAATCTTCCCCACGACTCCACAAGTCTTCTCACGACTCCCCAAATCTTCCCACGACTCCACAAATCTTCCACGACTCCACAAATCTTCCACAATCCACAAAATCTTC
>NC_069486.1:3035484-3038091 GCF_026875155.1 Cherax quadricarinatus
GCTCTCAGCTGGTGATTGATGTACTTAGAGCAGCTGGCATTTCTTCTCTTGGATAAGTGAATTCATGTACACCCTCGCAAATGCATGGTCTGGATGAGATAAGAAGGCGTTGAAGTAACATTCCATAACAATGGACCCACCCTTCCTTTGAAACTTGCCCCAATAGATGTCTTTTTGATTCCTTTCCATTGAGAACTACACTTAGAGATCTACCATGAAAAATCACTGGGGAAACATAGCGTGAACCTGAAATTCCCCAGGCTTGAAGTTTTGCAAGAGGCCCTGTGCCACCCCGGGTCCCCAAAACCCCCGGTCGAAACCCCCAGAAATGCCCCAGTCTACCACACAGCTGATTTTGGGTTTCATCCAGTGACTGGTGCCACTTGTGGAGAGGTTTACAACAGACACAGCAAGAAAATTTTTCCGAACCCCCTTTTGACATCAAAAGTATGATGGATCAAAAAACTCTGTCATTTGTTTTAAATTTATTGTCCTCAAGGACTTACCCAGTGTTTTGCGGGATGACACTGGTCTGAGTTGGATTTCTGCTCTGCCTTCTTTTTTTAACAGGGACTACATTGCCCTTTCCATAGAGAGGGCCTTTACCGTACTGGGCAGTGCTAAAGAGCAGTTAGGGTGCTGCTAGCGGGTCGCAATCTTCTCAACAATCTGGCCAAACTTATCGGGGCCCACACCCTTTTCTTGGTCAACGATTTAGAGGAAATGCACCTCCCCCTCCTTATTGTCACCACTGACATTTTACACAGTTTTGGGCAGCTGCCGAGGGGCCCTTTCTGGATCGGGAACTTGCTTTTTGGTAGCAAAGTTTTCAGCAAAGAGGTCAATTTCTCTTGACATAGTAGAGGGTTCCATCCTTCGATTAGAGGTGGAATAAGTTCACGGGCAGATAAACCTTGTCTGTCCTTGCCCCGGGGACCACCTTTTTTGGGACCTACCCTACCTATGCTAACTTTTTTTTTAGTGCCCACCTCCCTTTTACCCCAATGGCCCACTTTTGAACATCACCCATAGCCAAAAGGGTTGCCTTGGGAAGTTCCTGTTAAGGTGGTTGGATTCTCTTATACCCTTTGCCCCTGCTTTGAAAATCTCTCTCTCTCTCTCTCCCTCTCTCTCTCCTCTCTCTCTCCTCTTTTCCCCTTTTCCCTCTCTCTCCCCCTCCACCCCCTCCCCTCTCTCCTCTCCCTCTCCCTTTTCCCTCCCCCTCCTCATGCAGTTGAAAGGTTCTGGGGTTGGTGCGGGGAAATGAACCTCCCACTGTGAAACGACAGTTGAAAACCCCCATTAAGGTGGGAAAATAAAACATTGGATTGAACACCGGAACATAAAACTCTGCTGGTGTGTTCCTTGTTTCTATTTTTATCGCGTTTTTTTTAATTGTTAATCAAAATGTGACGTAATTGTTGGGTCTGCAGTAGGTGGAGGGGGTGGTTGGGGTGGTTTTGTGGGTGTGTTGGGGTTTTTGGGGTGGGGGGTTGGGGGGGGGTGGGGGTTATGTGGTGGTTGTGGGGTGTGGGGTTTTGGGTGGTGGGGGGTGGTTGGTGGGGTGGGGGGTTGGTGTGTGGTATGGTGGTTGGTGGGGGGGTGGGGGTTTGATGTGGGTTTTTGGGGGGTGGGTTTTTGTGGTGTGGGGGTGGTTGGGGGGGGGTGGGTTGGGGTGGGGTAGTTGTGGTTTGTGTGGGGGGTGGTGGTAGTGGGTGGGTGGTGGGGGTTGGGGGTGGGGGTGTGTGGTTGGGGGGTGGTTGGTGGGTGGTGGGGGGTTGGTTGTGGTGGGGGTTGGATGGTGGGGTTGGTGGGGGGGGTGGGGGTTGGGGTGTGGGGGGGGTATGGTGGTGATTTGGGGTGGGTGGGGGTGGTTTGGGGGGGTGGGGTGGGTTTGGGGGTTTTGGGGGGTGGTGGGGTTGGTGGGGTGGTGGGGGTTGGTGTGTGGTGTAGTGGGTGGTTGGGGTTTTGGGGGGGTGGGGTTGTGGGGTGGGGTGGTGGTGGGGTTTTGGGGGTGGTGTGTGGTGGGGGGGGGTTGGTGGGGGGGTGGTGGTTGGGGTGGTGTGGTGGGGGTTGGGGGGGTGGGGTGGTTGGGGTGTGGTAGTGGGGGTTTGGGGGGGTGGGGGGTGTTGGTGTGTGTGGTGGGGATGGGTGGTTGGTGGGGTTTGATGATTTTCGTTTTTGGCTGTTACGTTGCTACTCTTCTGCTCGCTACTACTACTACACACACTATACTACTACACACACTATTAACTACACACTGTTAGTAATTTTTCAAATGTACAAAAGAGAGAAAGAAAACAACCCAAAATTTTTCATATTTTATACATTTTTTAAAAATAATTTAAATTTTGGACAACACAAAAACTCTTACTCTCCCGTATTAATGGATTATCATTATTATACAAGGGAAGCGCAAACCCGAGGGTTTTAAAAAAAAAAAGGCACAAACCGGACTGGAACATACCAAATAACCCCACATAACTTTCGACGACGTTTCGGTCCGATTTTGGACCTTGGCATCACAGTGTGACTTTGTCAATGGTCCAAGTCGGCCGAAACCGTCGAAGCTTCTCTCTTTTTTTTGCGGGGTTTTTGTGTTCCGGG
>NC_069486.1:3038591-3046091 GCF_026875155.1 Cherax quadricarinatus
ATTAAATTTGAAAAGGATGCGTACATAATGGTAGTGGTAAGTAAGGCACATGTGTAAGTGTTAGGTATCTTTATTCCTGAACGTTTCGCCTGTTCAGTAGGATTCTTCAGTCAGGTTGACAGAAGTAGTAGAGATGTGATGACGCTGTAATCAGTGCCTCACCCTTGAAAACATTGTTTTGAGGTGGTCAGTCCCTCAGCCTGGAGAAGAGTTCTTCCATAGTCTGGAACAATGTGAGGTTAGAGCGACAGTATGGAGACTTATGTACTGTCAGAAGGGGAGGTGTAGTTCACTAGTAGAAGAAAGAATGCAGTCAATGAGAGGTCAGGTCACTCTCAAATCCAGCCATTCTCACCTGTAAAAGTTGACCGAGGTGTTTTCAAGAATGGTGGACAGATTACACCTTCACATCTCTACTGCTGCTGTCAGCTTTTTGCACTCGACTGAAAAAGCCTACTGTGTAGGCGAAACGTTTCGGAATAAAGATTCCTAACAGTTACAATACCAACCTGTATTGTAGACCATTTTAATATACCCGTAGAGTACAGGTACTATGTCGTCTCCCAGTGTGTATTAACTGGAGTTTGCTAATGCAGACTCCAGAACTAGCAGAGGAGAAGGTTCAGTAGTACCCCAAGGTGCGGTTCTGGTGCCTCTTTTGTTTCTCAGCTTAGTTTACAGACACAAAGGCAAACCACAACTTTGTGTTGTCCTTTTCTGGACGATTCGGGTTAAGCATGAAGGTCATCCCGGTGAAAGACTGAAAAAACTGGAAGATGTAAGCAGTCTTGCAGTGGTCAGTTTCCAGTGTTACGGGTTACTGATGCCGGCTTTTTCAGTCGAATATAACAGTGGAAGTAATTTTGAGGTGGTTAGTCCCTCAGATTTGATAGGTGGTAGTCAGTCCCTGTTTATCAGCCGTGGGTATGGAATACCACCAGTAATATAATAGTGGTGGTAGTGGTAGTAGTGGTGGTAGTGGGGGTGGTTTACGGCACTAAGTACGTTAGGTTAATATAGATAAAAGCCATCCCCTTCCCCTGGTGCGTCCCCCCTCTCTCCTACCCCTTCCCCTGGTGCGTCCCCCCCTCTCTCCTACCCCTTCCCCTGGTGCGTCCCCCCTCTCCCCTACACCCTTCCCCTGTTGCGTCCCCCCTCTACCCTACCCCTTCCCCTGGTGCGTCCCCCCTCTCTCCTACCCCTCCCCTGGTGCGTCCCCCCTCTCCCCTACCCCTTCCCCTGGTGCGTCCCCTCTCTCTCCTACCCCTTCCCCTGGTGCGTCCCCCCTCTCTCCTACCCTTCCCCTGGTGCGTCCCCCCTCTCTCCTACCCCTTCCCCTGGTGTGTCCCCCCCTCTCCCTACCCCTTCCCCTGGTGCGTCCCCTCTCTCCCTACCCCTTCCCCTGGTGCGTCCCCTCTCTCCTACCCCTTCCCCTGGTGCGTCCCCTCTCTCTCCTACCCCTTCCCCTGTTGCGTCCCTCTCTCTCCTACCCCTTCCCCTGGTGCGTCCCCCCTCTCTCCTACCCCTTCCCCTGGTGCGTCCCCCTCTCCCCTACCCTTCCCCTGGTGCGTCCCCCCTCTCCCCTACCCCTTCCCCTGGTGCGTCCCCCCTCTCTCCTACCCTTCCCCTGGTGCGTCCCCCCTCTCCCCTACCCCTTCCCCTGGTGCGTCCCCCCTCTCCCCTACCCCTTCCCCTGGTGCGTCCCCTCTCTCTCCTACCCTTCCCCTGGTGCGTCCCCCCCTCCCCCCACCCCTTCCCCTGGTGCGTCCCCCCTCTCCCCTACTCTTCCCCTGGTGCGTCCCCCCTCTCTCCTACCCCTTCCCCTGGTGCGTCCCCCCTCTCTCCTACCCCTTCCCCTGTTGCGTCCCCTCTCTCTCCTACCCCTTCCCCTGGTGCGTCCCCCCTCTCCCCAACCCCTTCCCTGGTGCGTCCCCTCTCTCTCCTACCCCTTCCCCTGGTGCGTCCCTCTCTCTCCTACCCCTTCCCCTGGGTGCGTCCCCCCTCTCCCCTACCCCTTCCCTGGTGCGTCCCCTCTCTCTCCTACCTCTTCCCCTGGTGCGTCCCCCCTCTCCCCTACCTCTTCCCCTGGTGTGTCCCCCCTCTCTCCTACCCCTTCCCCTGTTGCGTCCCCTCTCTCTCCTACCCCTTCCCCTTGTGCGTCCCCCCTCCCCTACTCTTCCCCTGGTGCGTCCCCCCTCTCTACCTACCCCTTCCCCTGGTGCGTCCCCCCTCTCTCCTACCCCTTCCCCTGTTGCGTCCCCTCTCTCATCCTACCCCTTCCCCTGGTGTCGTCCCCTCTCTCTCCTACCCCTTCCCCTGGTGCGTCCCCTCTCTCTCCTACCCCTTCCCCTGGTGCGTCCCCCCCCTCTCTCCTACCCCTTCCCCTGTTGCGTCCCCTCTCTCTCCTACCCCTTCCCCTGGTGCGTCCCCTCTCTCTCCTACCCCTTCCCCTGGTGCGTCCCCTCTCTCTCCTACCCCTTCCCTGGTGCGTCCCCTCTCTCTCCTACCCCTTCCCCTGGTGCGTCCCCTCTCTCTCCTACCCCTTCCCCTGGTGCGTCCCCCCTCTCTCCTACCCCTTCCCTCGTTGCGTCCCCTCTCTCTCCTACCCCTTCCCCTGGTGCGTCCCTCTCTCTCCTACCCCTTCCCTGGTGCGTCCCCTCCTCTCCTACACCCCTTCCCCTGGTGCGTCCCCCCTCTCTCCTACCCCTTCCCCTGTTGCGTCCCCTCTCTCTCCTACCCCTTCCCCTGGTGCGTCCCCTCTCTCTCCTACCCCTTCCCCTGGTGCGTCCCCTCTCTCTCCTACCCCTTCCCCTGGTGCGTCCCCTCTCTCTCCTACCCCTTCCCCTGGTGCGTCCCCTCTCTCTCCTACCCCCTTCCCTGGTGCGTCCCCCTCTCTCTCCTACCCCTTCCCCTGGTGCGTCCCCTCTCTCTCCTACCCCTTCCCCTGTACGTCCCCCCTCTCTCCTACCCCTTCCCCTGGTGCGTCCCCTCTCTCTCCTACCCCTTCCCCTGTTGCGTCCCCTCTCTCTCCTACCCCTTCCCCTGGTGCGTCCCTCTCTCTCTACCCCTTCCCCTGGTGCGTCCCCTCTCTCTCCTACCCCTTCCCTGTGCGTCCCCCCTATCTCCTACCCCTTCCCCTGGTACGTCCCCCCTCTCCCCTACCCCTTCCCCTGGTGCGTCCCCTCTCTCTCCTTACCCCTTCCGCTGGTCCGTCCCTCTCTCTCCTACCCTTCCCCTGGGGGCGTCCCCCTCTCCCCTACCCCCTTCCCCTGGTCCGTCCCCTCTCTCTCCTACCCCTTCCCTGTTGCGTCCCCTCTCTCTCCTACCCCTTCCCCTGGTGCGTCCCCTCTCTCTCCTACCCCTTTCCCTGGTGCGTCCCTCTCCTACCCCTTTACCTGGTGCGTCCCCTCTCCTACCCCTTCCCCTGGTCCGTCCCCTCTCTCTCCTACCCCTTCCTCTGGTGCGTCCCCCGTCTCCCCTATCCCTTCCCCTGGTGCGTCCCCTCTCTCTCCTACCCCTTCCCCTGGTCCGTCCCCTCTCTCTCCTACCCCTTCCCCTGGTCCGTCCCCTCTCTCTCCTACCCCCTTCCCCTGGTGCGTCCCCCCTCTCTCCTACCCCCTTCCCCTGGTGCGTCCCCCCTCTCTCCTACCCCTTCCCCTGGTGCGTCCCCCCTCTCTCCTACCCCTTCCCTTGGTCCGTCCCCTCTCTCTCCTACCCCTTCCCCTGGTCTGTCCCTCTCCTCTCCTACCCCTTCCCCTGGTCGTCTCCCTCTCCTCCTACCCCTTTCCCTGGTGCGTCCCCTCCTCTCCTACCCCTTCCCCTGGTCCGTCCCTCTCTCTCTCCTACCCCTTCCCCTGGTGCGTCCCCTCTCTCTCCTACCCTTTCCCCTGGTGTGTCCTCTCTCTCTCTTACCCCTTCCCCTCGTCCGTCCCCTCTCTTCCCTACTCCTCATCTTGATCTTCCCTCCCCTATTCTTCCCTTGGTCTGTCCCTTATTTATTTCCTCCCCTTTCCCTCTCACCATCTCCTTTCCATTCCCCTCTTATCCCCTTTCTCCTTCCTACATTCTCTTCTCCTTTCCACATTCCTTTTTTCCCCCTAGTCTTCCCCAGGGAGTGACCAGGGAGGTAAGGGAGTTACCAGGGAGGTAAGGGAGTGACCAGGGTGGTAAGGCAGTGACCAGGGAGGTAAGGGAGTGACCAGGGTGGTAAGGCAGTGACCAGGGAGGTAAGGGAGTGACCAGGGTGGTAAGGGAGTGACCAGGGAGGTAAGGGAGTGACCAGGGTGGTAAGGGAGTGACCAGGGTGGTAAGGGAGTGACCAGCTTGATGCTGACCTGCCTCTCACCCATCACTGGTCTCTCAGCCTGCAGCATCCTGCTCTTGGCTTGATGCTGACCTGCCTCTCACCCATCACTGGTCTCTCAGTCTGCAGCATCCTTGCTCTTGGCTTGATGCTGACCTGCCCCCTCACCCCACCCACTGGTCTCTCAGTCTGCAGCATCCTGCTCTTGGCTTGATGCTGATCTGCCTCTCACCCATCACTGGTCTCTCAGCCTGCAGCATCCTGCTCTTGGCTTGATGCTGACCTGCCTCTCACCCATCCTGCTCTTGGCTTGATGCTGACCTGCCTCTCACCCATCACTGGTCTCTCAGCCTGCAGCGTCCTGCTCTTGGCTTGATGCTGACCTGCCTCTCACCCATCACTGGTCTCTCAGCCTGCAGCGTCCATGCTCTTGGCTTGATGCTGACCTGCCTCTCACCCATCACTGGTCTCTCAGCCTGCAGCATCCTGCTCTTGGCTTGATGCTGACCTGCCTCTCACCCATCACTGGTCTCTCAGCCTGCAGCATCCTGCTCTTGGCTTGATGCTGACCTGCCTCTCACCCATCACTGGTCTCTCAGCCTGCAGCATCCTGCTCTTGGCTTGATGCTGACCTGCCTCTCACCCATCACTGGTCTCTCAGCCTGCGCATCCTGCTCTTGGCTTGATGCTGACCTGCCTCTCACCCATCACTGGTCTCTCAGCCTGCAGCATCCTGCTCTTGGCTTGATGCTGACCTGCCTCTCCACCATCACTGGTCTCTCCAGCCTTCAGCATCCTGCTCTTGGCTTGATGCTGACCTCCCTTTCCACCCATCACGGGTCTCTCAGCCTGCAGCATCCTGCTCTTGGCTTGATGCTGACCTGCCTCTCACCCATCACTGGTCTCTCAGCCTGCAGCGTCCTGCTCTTGGCTTGATGCTGACCTGCCTCTCACCCATCACTGGTCTCTCAGCCTGCAGCATCCTGCTCTTGGCTTGATGCTGACCTGCCTCTCACCCATCACTGGTCTCTCACTTATTCTGTTAATTCTGTCTGAAAGGCCTGCCACCACCAGGGCCACGGTTCGAACCCCCGTCCATCTCTGTTCATTTACTTACATTGTTGCTACTGTTGCTACTGTTGACGTTACTGCTGTTGCTACTGTTGACGTTACTGCTGCTGCTACTGTTGATGTTACTGCTGCTGCTACTGTTGACGTTACTGCTGCTGCTACTGTTGACGTTACTGCTGCTGCTACTGTTGACGTTACTGCTGCTGCTACTGTTGACGTTACTGCTGCTGCTACTGTTGACTTTTACAGCTGCTGCTATGTTAACGTACGTTACTGCTGCTGCTACTGTTGCCGTTACTGCTGCTGTACTGTTGACGTTACTCCCTTGCTACTGTTACGTTCCCGCTGTGTACGTTGAGTTACGTTTTGCTACTGTTGACTTTACGCGTTGCTACTTTTGACGTTACGCTGTTGCTACTTTTGACTTTATGCTTTTGCACTGTTGACGTTACTGCTGTTGCAACGTTACGTTACTGCGTTGCTACGTTGACTTACTGCTTTTCTACTGTTGCGTTCTGCTTTTGCTACGTTGACTTTACTGCTTTTGCTACGTTACGTTACTGCTGCTGCACGGATGTTACGCTGCGCTACTGTTGAGTTACGGGCTGGCTACGTTATTTTTCGCGCTGCTACTGTTGACGCTGCTGCTCGTTGACGTTACGCTTTTGCACTGTTGACGTTATGCGCTGCCGTACGTTACTGTGCGCACGTTGACGTTATGCGCTGCTACTTTGCGTTACTGCTGCGCTACGTTGACGTACTCGCTGCTACGTTGACGATCTGCCTGCTACGTTGACTTTACTGTGCTGCTCTGTGACGTTACGCGCTCACGTGATGTTACGCGCTGCCTTTTAGTTACGCTGCGCTACTTTTTGACGTTACTGTGCTGTACTGTTGACTTTACTGTGCTGCACTATTGACGTTACTGCGCTGTACTTTTGAGACTGCTCTGCATTTTTTTGACTTTACTGCTGCTGCTACTTTTTAGTTACGCTGCTGCACGTACGTTACTGCTGCTGCTACTTTTGACGTACTGCGCTGCTATGTTGACGTTACTGCTGCGCTACTGTTGACGTCTCTGCGCCTATTTGCCCGTTACGCTGCTGCTACTGTTGACGTTATGCTGCTGCTATGTTGACGTTTACTGCTCGCTACTGTTGACGTTACTGCGCGTACTGTTGCGTTTACTGCGCTGCTCTGTTGACTTTATGCTGCGCAATGTTGACGTTACGTTGCGTTTCCTGTTACCTATTTTCTCCATGATGTTGCTTCCCTTTTTTTTCACGCCCCATTTCCACCTTTTGCTTTCTTTCCCCTTTAAAAAAAACTTTCAAGTAAAAAAGTAAAAATTTTCAATGCAAAATTTTAAATATTTAAATTTGTAATTCTTATTTAACTATTTTGACTTAAGAGAAATGTTAGTGTGTCACATTTGGGGAGATAAGAGAAATGGGGCTTTATGTCGAATGAGACACTTGTACAACGTTTCGCCAATGTTTCTTGAGGAAACGTTTCGCCAGGAAGCGGCGTCTTCAGTCTAACACTGAGGAGAACCTGTCGGTTTTCTAAGTTATTTAGATTATATCAGGTTTGATACCGAGAGAGAGAGAGAGAGAGAGAGAGAGAGAGAGAGAGAGAGAGAGAGAGACTAACGCAACATCCTTGGATCAAGAACCCTTCGGAGGCACCAAAGCGAAGTATTCACCAGGTGCCAGATATACCAGGCTGTGACGGATATGTGGAGTAGCGGGCCTCCAGTAGCGACAGCCTGGTTGACCAGGCAAGCACCAGACGAGCCTGGCCCATGGCCGGGCTCGGAGAGTAGAGAAACTCTCGAAACTCTTGAAAGGTATATCAAAGATTATAAGAGAAAGTGAGGGTTAAGAGTGCCAGGTTTATGTCCGTTCTTAGTGGTCTGACCTGTGTGGCTTGAGCCTCAGGAACAGGAAATTGATCCACTTCCTCACTATTTCCATCTCTACCCTCCATCCTCCATATCCTCCCCCTCCATCTGCTTCCCCTCCATCCCCACCCCTCCAATATTTTGACCTTGCTTTGGCTATAATGGAAGCATGGTGTTTTAGCTACGTGATGTACAGTGCCTCTTACGAGGCAGTACTGAGTGC
>NC_069486.1:3051091-3163591 GCF_026875155.1 Cherax quadricarinatus
GACATCTCCCCATGGGTCCTTAGAGAAGGACCAGAGATGCTGTGCGTGCCTCTATCCACAGTCTTCAACACATCCCTTGAAACTGGGCAACTACCTGAGAAATGGAGGAGAGCAAATGTAGTCCCCATATTTAAGAAAGGAAACAGAAACGAGGCGCTAAACTACAGACTTGTGTCTCTGACATGTATTGTGTGCAAAGTCATGGAGAAGATTATCAGGAGGAGAGTGGTCGAACACCTGGAAAGGAACAAGATTATAAATGAAAACCAGCATGGGTTCATGGAAGGCAAATCTTGTATCACAAACCTCCTGGAGTTTTATGACAAGTTGACAGAAGTAAGACACGAGAGAGAGGGGTGGGTTGATTGCGTTTTCCTAGACTGCAGGAAGGCCTTTGACACAGTTCCCCACAAGAGATTAGTGCAGAAGCTGGAGGATCAGGCGCATGTAACAGGGAGGGCACTGCAGTGGATCAGGGAATACCTGACAGGGAGGCAGCAACGAGTCATGGTACGTGAAGAGGTATCACAGTGGACGCCTGTGACGAGCGGGGTCCCACAGGGGTCAGTTCTAGGACCAGTGCTATTTTTGATATATGCGAACGACATGATGGAAGGAATAGACTCTGAAGTGTCCCTATTCGCAGATGATGTGAAGTTGATGAGAAGAATTAAATCGGATGAGGATGAGGCAGGACTGCAAAGAGACCTGGACAGGCTGGACATGTGGTCCAGAAACTGGCTTCTCGAATTCAATCCTGCCAAATGCAAAGTCATGAAGATTGGGGAGGGGCAAAGAAGACCGCAGACAGAGTATAGGTTAGGTGGACAAAGACTACAGACCTCACTCAGGGAGAAAGACCTTGGGGTGACCATAACACCGAGCACATCACCGGAGGCACACATCAACCAAATAACCGCTGCAGCATACGGGCGCCTGGCAAACCTGAGAATAGCGTTCCGATACCTTAATAAGGAATCGTTCAAGACACTGTACACTGTGTATGTTAGGCCCATACTGGAGTATGCAGCACCAGTCTGGAACCCACACCTGGTCAAGCACGTCAAGAAGTTAGAGAAAGTACAAAGGTTTGCAACAAGGCTAGTCCCAGAGCTCAGGGGAATGTCGTACGAGGAAAGGTTGAGGGAAATCGGACTGACGACACTGGAGGACAGAAGGGTCAGGGGAGACATGATAACGACATACAAGATACTGCGGGGAATAGACAAGGTGGACAGAGATAGGATGTTCCAGAGAGGGGACACAGGGACAAGGGGTCACAACTGGAAGCTGAAGACTCAGACGAGTCACAGGGACGTTAGGAAGTATTTCTTCTGTCATAGAGTCGTCAGGAAGTGGAATAGCCTAGTAAGTGAATTAGTGGAGGCAGGAACCATAACACACACAACACACCACACACACAAAACCCACACACACACCTGCTCCACACACCACACACACACAACACACACACCACAACACACACACACACCTGCTCCACACACACACACACACACACACACACACACACACACACAACACACACACACACATCACACACCCACACCACCACACACACACACACACACACACACACACACACCACACAAATACACACACAACACACAACACACACCACAAACACACACACACAACACACACACACAACACACACACACACACACACACACACACACACACACATACACACACATACACACACACACACACACACACACACACACACCTGCTCCACACACATCACACACGTGTCATGTTTGTCAGGTGTGGCGCTAATTCCCAGTTTTATCGCCTGGTCCTTCCAAAAAAAATTGAATTATATCAATTACAACCTTTTTAAACTTCCAACCTCAAAGTTGCCTTTGATGTGTGTTGCCAGTTGCCCCTTGAGCGTGACCTGGCGCTTGAGTGTGACCTCACCTGATGCTTGAGCGTCATACCAACACAAATGGCGGAAGGATCAGTATTTAGACATGTAAGGTGAAACAGCTATTGTGTGAGTGATGGTAAATGTGCTTTCTTCTTTTAGATCTCTTCACCGTGGTAAGTGTTGGGTATCTTGGACTTCTATCTTGGGTCTTGTTGTATCTAGTCTTGAAGATGTGTAATATTGAGTTTGCCTCCACCACTTCCTCGTCCAAGTCCTTCCACTTTTTAGCCATCCTGAGGCTAAAGGAATGAGTCTGTCAGCTCAGGCTGACACTACTGAAGTCTGTCAGTTCAGGCTGACACTGCTGAAGTCTGTCAGTTCAGGCTGACACTACTGAAGTCTGTCAGTTCAGGCTGTCACTACTGAAGTCTGTCAGCTCAGGCTGACACTACTGAAGTCTGTCAGTTCAGGCTGACACTACTGAAGTCTGTCAGTTCAGGCTGACACTGCTGAAGTCTGTCAGTTCAGGCTGACACTGCTGAAGTCTGTCAGTTCAGGCTGTCACTACTGAAGTCTGTCAGCTCAGGCTGACACTACTGAACTCTGCCAGCTCAGGCTGACACTACTGAAGTCTGCCAGCTCAGGCTGACACTACTGAAGTCTGCCAGCTCAGGCTGACACTGCTGAAGTCTGCCAGCTCAGGCTGACACTACTGAAGTCTGCCAGCTCAGGCTGACACTACTGATGTCTGCCAGCTCAGGCTGACACTACTGAAGTCTGCCAGCTCAGGCTGACACTACTGAAGTCTGTCAGCTCAGGCTGACACTACTGAAGTCTGTCAGCTCAGGCTGACACTACTGAAGTCTGCCAGCTCAGGCTGACATCTGAAGAGTCTGTCAGCTCAGGCTGACACTACTGAAGTCTGCCAGCTCAGGCTGACACTACTGAAGTCTGCCAGCTCAGGCTGACACTACTGAAGTCTGCCAGCTCAGGCTGACACTACTGAAGTCTGTCAGCTCAGGCTGACACTACTGAAGTCTGCCAGCTCAGGCTGACACTACTGAAGTCTGCCAGCTCAGGCTGACACTACTGAAGTCTGCCAGCTCAGGCTGACACTACTGAAGTCTGCCAGCTCAGACTGACACTACTGAAGTCTGTCAGCTCAGGCTGACACATCAACACTATCTATGTCACTCATCCAGTGTGATGGAATATGACAGGGAAACATAGCTAGCTTTTGTTCCCACAATGTAACTATCATATAGAATAGTGTAGCAACACACTGTGGGTGTTCCCACAATGTAACTATCATATAGAATAGTGTAGCAACACACTGTGGGTGTTCCCACAATGTAACTATCATATAGAATAGTGTAGCAACACACTGTGGGTGTTCCCACAATGTAACTATCATATAGAATAGTGTAGAAACCCCCTGGGGGTTTTCCCACATTGTACTATCATATAGAATAGTGTGAACCACTGTGGGTTTTTCCCACAATGTAACATCAATAAAATATTTTAAAGCACCACTGTGGGTGTTCCCACATGAATATCATAAAGAAAGTGTACAACACACTGTGGGTGTTCCCACAATGTAACACATATGAATAGTGTAGCAGCACATGTGGGTGTTCCCCAATGAAAACCTTCATATAAATGTGTAGCAGCACACTGGGGGTGTTCCCAAATGTAATTCATATAGAATGTTAGCAACACACTGTGGGGTTTCCCACAAGTAACTATCATTGAAAGTGTAGAGCACACTGGGGGTTGTTCCCACAATAAAACTATCATAAGGTGTGTAGCAACACACTGTGGGGTTCCCACAAGTAACTATCAATAGAATAGTGTAGCAGACATGGGGGTTTCCCCCAAAATGTAACTATATATAGAATAGTGTAGCAGCACACGGGGGTGTTCCCAAAATGTAACTATCTATAGAATAGTGTAGAACACATGGGGGTTTTCCCCCAAAGTAACTTCATAATAGAATAGTGTAGCAAACACTGTGGGTTTCCCAAAATGTACTATATATGAATAGTTTTAGAACACACTTTGGGTTTTCCCCAAAAAAGTAATATATAAGAAAGTTTTAAAAACCCACTGTGGGTTTCCCCAATGTAACTATCTTTTGAATGTGATAAAGGAAATAGAAGAGACATTTTAATGAAAAAAAGGAAAAATGAGGATGTAGGATGAAGGGGGCGGGGAAGAGGATAAAGGGGGGAGAGAAGAGGATGAAGGGGAGCAGGAAGAGGATGAAGGGGAGCAGGAAGAGGATGAAGGGGAGCAGGAAGAGGATGAAGGGGAGCAGGAAGAGGATAGAAGGGGAGCAGGAAGAGGATGAAGGGGAGCAGGAAGAGGATGAAGGGGAGCAGGAAGAGGATGAAGGGGAGCAGGAAGAGGATGAAGGGGAGCAGGAAGAGGATGAAGGGGAGCAGGAAGAGGATGAAGGGGAGCAGGAAGAGGATGAAGGGGAGCAGGAAGAGGATGAAGGGGAGCAGGAAGAGGATGAAGGGGAGCAGGAAGAGGATGAAGGGGAGCAGGAAGAGGATGAAGGGGAGCAGGAAGAGGATGAAGGGGAGCAGGAAGAGGATGAAGGGGAGCAGGAAGAGGATGAAGGGGAGCAGGAAGAGGATGAAGGGGAGCAGGAAGAGGATGAAGGGGAGCAGGAAGAGGATGAAGGGGAGCAGGAAGAGGATGAAGGGGAGCAGGAAGAGGATGAAGGGGAGCAGGAAGAGGATGAAGGGGAGCAGGAAGAGGTGATAAGGGGAGCAGGAAGAGGATGAAGGGGAGCAGGAAGAGGATGAAGGGGAGCAGGAAGAGGATGAAGGGGAGCAGGAAGAGGATGAAGGGGAGCAGGAAGAGGATGAAGGGGAGCAGGAAGAGGATGAAGGGGAGCAGGAAGAGGATGAAGGGGAGCAGGAAGAGGATAAAGGGGAGCAGGAAGAGGATGAAGGGGAGCAGGAAGAGGATGAAGGGGAGCAGGAAGAGGATGAAGGGGAGCAGGAAGAGGATGAAGGGGAGCAGGAAGAGGATGAAGGGGAGCAGGAAGAGGATAAAGGGGAGCAGGAAGAGGATAAAGGGGAGCAGGAAGAGGATGAAGGGGAGCAGGAAGAGAAGGGGAGGAAAAATCTGTCATATGAAACAGTGATTAGGAATTATGGGGAAACACGATCAGGAAAATAAGAAATAAACGGGAAAATGTGGAGAAGAGGTGATAGTTAAGATAGGTAACAGAGAGAGAGAGAGAGAGAGAGAGAGAGAGAGAGAGAGAGAGAGAGAGAGTGGCCACCAACAATCCATCATGGAGGGGAGACCTATCTTCACACCAACTTGGTTCCATTGTTCAGTCCCCTCAGCCATCCCCTCTTTCACCCCCCCCCTCTCTCTCTCTCTCTCTCTCGTTACCTATCTTTCTCTTTTCACTACTTTTCTCTCTCCCCCCTCCTGCACCTCTCCGTTATTCCACTCCCAATTTGCTCCCTTGTTCATAATACTCTCCCTCCCCCTCTCCGTTTGTTCATTTCTCCCTCCCTCTCTCTCCCTCTCTCCCACTCCCTCTCTCCCACTCCCCCTCCCTCTCACTAGCCTGCACACAAACTGATAAACACTTTTACCCACCTGAACACTTCGCACTTTATCGAAAAGAATTGAAATGTGTAGCCACTGGGTGTAGGTGGGTGTAGGTGTACTAGGGTCTAGTCTGGTGTAGGTGGAGTGTGTAAGAGTGTAGAGACGTGCGTATGTAGGTGTCATTGGAGTGTAGGTGGGTATATAACAGTAGTGTCAGTGGAGTGTAGGTCAGAGGAGGTGGTGTGTAGGTCAGAGGAGGTGGTGTAGTCAGAGGGTGGAGTGTAGGTCAGAGGAGGTGGAGTGTAGGTCAGAGGAGGTGGAGTGTAGGTCAGAGGAGGTGGAGTGTAGGTCAGAGGAGGTGGAGTGTAGGTCAGAGGAGGTGGAGTGTAGGTCAGAGGAGGTGGAGTGTAGGTCAGAGGAGGTGGAGTGTAGGTCAGAGGAGGTGGAGTGTAGGTCAGAGGAGGTGGAGTGTAGGTCAGAGGAGGTGGAGTGTAGGTCAGAGGAGGTGGAGTGTAGGTCAGACCAGGTGGAGTGTAGGTCAGAGCAGGTGGAGTGTAGGTCAGAGCAGGTGGAGTGTAGGTCAGAGCAGGTGGAGTGTAGGTCAGACCAGGTGGAGTGTAGGTCAGAGCAGGTGGAGTGTAGGTCAGAGCAGGTGGAGTGTAGGTCAGAGGAGGTGGAGTGTAGGTCAGACCAGGTGGAGTGTAGGTCAGAGCAGGTGGAGTGTAGGTCAGACCAGGTGGAGTGTAGGTCAGAGCAGGTGGAGTGTAGGTCAGAGCAGGTGGAGTGTAGGTCAGAGCAGGTGGAGTGTAGGTCAGAGCAGGTGGAGATGTAGGTCAGAGCAGGTGGAGTTGTAGGTCAGACCAGGTGGAGTGTAGGTCAGAGCAGGTGGAGTGTAGGTCAGACCAGGTGGAGTGTAGGTCAGACCAGGTGGAGTGTAGGTCAGACCAGGTGGAGTGTAGGTCAGAGGAGGTGGAGGCAGGTCAGAGCAGGTGGAGTGTAGGTCAGACCAGGTGGAGTGTAGGTCAGACCAGGTGGAGTGTAGGTCAGACCAGGTGGAGTGTAGGTCAGAGCAGGTGGAGTGTAGGTCACACCAGGTGGAGTGTAGGTCAGACCAGGTGGAGTGTAGGTCAGAGCAGGTGGAGTGTAGGTCAGAGCAGGTGGAGTGTAGGTCAGACCAGGTGGGAGTGTAGGTCAGAGCAGGTGGAGTGTAGGTCAGACCAGGTGGAGTGTAGGTCAGAGCAGGTGGAGTGTAGGTCAGAGCAGGTGGAGTGTAGGTCAGAGCAGGTGGAGTGTAGGTCAGAGCAGGTGGAGTGTAGGTCAGACCAGGTGGAGTGTAGGTCAGACCAGGTGGAGTGTAGGTCAGACCAGGTGGAGTGTAGGTCAGAGGAGGTGGAGTGTAGGTCAGAGGAGGTGGAGTGTAGGTCAGAGGAGGTGGAGTGTAGGTCAGAGGAGGTGGAGTGTAGGTCAGAGGAGGTGGAGTGTAGGTCAGAGGAGGTGGAGTGTAGGTCAGAGCAGGTGGAGTGTAGGTCAGACCAGGTGGAGTGTAGGTCAGAGCAGGTGGAGTGTAGGTCAGAGCAGGTGGAGTGTAGGTCAGAGCAGGGGGGAGGTGTAGGTCAGAGCAGGTGGAGTGTAGGTCAGAGCAGGTGGAGTGTAGGTCAGACCAGGTGGAGTGTAGGTCAGACCAGGTGGAGTGTAGGTCAGAGCAGGTGGAGTGTAGGTCAGACCAGGTGGAGTGTAGGTCAGACCAGGTGGAGTGTAGGTCAGAGCAGGTGGAGTGTAGGTCAGAGCAGGTGGAGTGTAGGTCAGAGCAGGTGGAGTGTAGGTCAGAGCAGGTGGAAGTGTAGGTCAGGACCAGGTGGAGTGTAGGTCAGACCAGGTGGAGTGTAGGTCAGACCAGGTGGAGTGTAGGTCAGACCAGGTGGAGTGTAGGTCAGAGGAGGTGGAGGCAGGTCAGACCAGGTGGAGTGTAGGTCAGAGCAGGTGGAGTGTAGGTCAGAGCAGGTGGAGTGTAGGTCAGAGCAGGTGGAGTGTAGGTCAGAGCAGGTGGAGTGTAGGTCAGAGCAGGTGGAGTGTAGGTCAGACCAGGTGGAGTGTAGGTCAGACCAGGTGGAGTGTAGGTCAGAGGAGGTGGAGTGTAGGTCAGAGGAGGTGGAGTGTAGGTCAGACCAGGTGGAGTGTAGGTCAGACCAGGTGGAGTGTAGGTCAGAGCAGGTGGAGTGTAGGTCAGAGCAGGTGGAGTGTAGGTCAGAGCAGGTGGAGTGTAGGTCAGACCAGGTGGAGTGTAGGTCAGACCAGGTGGAGTGTAGGTCAGACCAGGTGGAGTGTAGGTCAGAGCAGGTGGAGTGTAGGTCAGAGCAGGTGGAGTGTAGGTCAGACCAGGTGGAGGCAGGTCAGACCAGGTGAAAATGTTTATTTAATTATCTTAATGAGGTCTCTTAATCACGTAATTAATAAATCATTAAGTGATGTCTAGTGGTGTCTTAATTATCCTCGTTAAAGATGGGCCAGACTGTGGGTGGAGTGAGGTGTGGGCGGCAATTTGGGCGGTGATTTGGGTGACTTTACCTTCCAAGTTAGTTGGGCAAGTGTGGGCGTGGATTTACGGAGGCATGGGCGTGTACAGGGAGGCATGGGCGTGTACATGGGCAGGTGTGGGAGGACTTTAAGGGGAAACTCATCAATTTTCATGAAATTACTGGGCAACCCTCGGTATAATTTGTGAGCGCTGCCTTTAGTATTATTAAAACATTAGTGGATGAATTATGTGCAGATACTTTTAGGTGTAGTGTCCTAGGTGTTGTGCCCTAGGTGTTGTGCCCTAGGTGTTGTGCCCTAGGTGTTGTGTTGACTGAGGTACTCACCTTGTTGTGTTTAGGGGGTCGAGACTCGGCCCCTGGCCTCGCCTCCTGGACTGTTGTCATTGACATCACTGACTTGGTTCCTTGGACCTTATAACTACTCGTGAAGCTCTGTATTATTGAGTTTGTCTCCACCGCTGCCGTATCCGAGTCATTCCACTTTTCAACCAGCCTGAGACTAAAGAAATACTTCCTAACATCCCTGTAGTTCATGTGTCTTTAGTTCCCACCTGTGTCCTTTTGATCCTGGTCCTTTTAATTGTTTGTCCTTATCTGCCCTGTCCGTAACTATTGAGATTTTGTAGTAATCATGTCTCCTCTCATTTCTTTCCTCCAAGGTCGTCATGATCATTTCAGTCTCCTCATAATGCATTCCTCTCGGCTCTGATTGCAAACATTTCAATCTTTTCGAGTTTCGCTCTTGATCAGGTGTGGGCTCCATGGTGGGGCCGCATACTCAATGACTGGCCTAACATATATCGTGTATAAAGTTTTGAAGGAACGTCACGTTCAGTGGTTTGTGTATATCTGGAGATATGCTTGGTGTTATGCTCACCCCCAAGTGCTTTTTTTAGTCAAATATTTGCAGCTTGGTCATGGACCGGGCCGTAGGGGCGTTGCCCCCCAGAACCTCCTCCGGGTAGACTCCACCTTCTCTCTGCCCATGCTGTACTCTGTCCCGTCTGATCTCACGTCCAGTATAACCTTGCATTTGTACTGGTTGAACTCGAAAAGCCACTTTCTCGTATCACATCTATAGGTCTCCCGGAGTTTCTCTGTTTTTATTACTCTCATTAGTTTCACATCATCAGCAAACAGTGACACACGGGACTCGATCCCTAATGGTGGGTCGTTAATGTATATATTTGGAAAAATAGTAAGGCCTTGTGTTGAAGCCTGTAGGCCTCCCATTTGTAATTCTTATCCCTTGGTTGCTACACCTCTGTTTTGTCATTCAGATCCTCCCTAATCCACTAGAACACTCTGATTTTTAATAATTCTTGCTTCTCTAATTTCTGGACTAGTAAAAAAAAAATTAACACGGGTGGGGCTAGAACTCGCGGTCAGAGTCTCAAAACTCCAGACCGTCGCGTTAGCTACTAGACCAGCTAGCCACAATAAGATTCATCCAACTAGGTATATTTCTACACCATAGGAAGGTTAGCATAGGCCACCACTGTGACCACAAATGCAAATTTTCTACAGACGAATCTCCCGCTAGCGTGGCCGTGACGAACTCTAGCTCATGTCCCCTCAAAGCCGTCAACACGACGGCTTTGAGTTCTGGACCAGTCTCTGGTGTAGTAGTTTATCAAACACGTCCCTCCTACTCTAAGATATAATCCACTCAGCCCTGTCTTAATTGTATATATCTGTCACTCTTACACAACTCCATCAAGTTTTTAAAACAGGATTTTCTATGCTTAAATACGTACCTTATTTCCCCCTCCCCCCTTGAATTATTTTCTCTTTAAGTGCCCCAAAATCTTTTCACATACGATCTTCGCCAGAAATCTTGACAGTATGAAAGTCAGAAATACTGGGCAGTAGGTTCGGTTCCTCTTGTCTGTCCTCCCCCTTTTTATATATATATTTGGATGGTATTGGCCCATTTTTTTCAAAATTTTCTAGCAGCTGCCCTGAGTAGAGAGATTAGACCAGGCAAGCACCAGACGAGCCTGGCCCTTGGCCGGGCTCCGAGAGTAGTGGAACTCTCGAAACTCTTCAAAGGTATATCAGAGGTAAAAGGTATGTCTTTGTTATTGTGTGACACAGTGTTTATGTTTTTTTCCTCCGGAGCACCCAGGGAGATATGTTGCCTAGTCCCACTGCTTATATGTGGACTCTGTCTTAGTACTGTCATTATTGATCTTACGTGCACTATGTCTTAGTACTGTCATTATTGATCTTACGTGCACTATGTCTTAGTACTGTCATTATTGATCTTACGTGCACTATGTCTTAGTACTGTCATTATTGATCTTACGTGCACTATGTCTTAGTACTGTCATTATTGATCTTACGTGCACTATGTCTTAGTACTGTCATTATCACTCTCGTTTTACTGAGACTTCGTATCACTTGTTATCTTGTGACGACAATGGCTTCAGGTAGTTCTTAACTTTTTATCTGGGAAAGCTCTCTGAATCTTTTAGTAAGCTGTAAGCTTCCTCCTCTGTTATCGTCTGTTATCTCTTCTTCCTACCTCAGCATTATTTCTTGCTATTTTCTTCCTTCTTACGTGGCTGTGGAGTAAATTTACTTCGGTTATGGATTTTTATGCTATTTTAAACACGATGTCAGGTTGATCAAGTCTAGTTCACCAGGTTTTGATTTTCTAGGAGGCCTGGTCTGGGGCCGGAGCGGGGGCGTTGACCCCTGGAAACGTCCCTGTTGGTGTCCTTCAGGTCTCTGAGTCACCCTTATGTTCGTCACTTATAAGTTACTGGTTGTGTTCAAGGGGAAATATGACAGGTTCTGCAAATCAGTGTCATGTCAGCCTGTGTTCAAGGGGCAACATGACAGGTGCTGCAAATTAGTGTCATGTCAGCCTGTGTTCAAGGGGAAACATGACAGCTGCTGCAAATTAGTGTCATGTCAGCCTGTGTTCAAGGGGAAACATGACAGGTGCTGCAAATTAGTGTCATGTCAGCCTGTGTTCAAGGGGCAACATGACAGCTGCTGCAAATCAGTGTCATGCCAGCCTGTGTTCAAGGGGCAACATGACAGCTGCTGCAAATCAGTGTCATGCCAGCCTGTGTTCAAGGGGCAACATGACAGCTGCTGCAAATCAGTGTCATGCCAGCCTGTGTTCAAGGGGCAACATGACAGGTGCTGCAAATCAGTGTCATACCAGCCTGTGTTCAAGGGGCAACATGACAGCTGCTGCAAATCAGTGTCATACCAGCCTGTGTTCAAGGGGCAACATGACAGGTGCTGCAAATCAGTGTCATACCAGCCTGTGTTCAAGGGGCAACATGACAGGTGCTGCAAATCAGTGTCATGTCAGCCTGTGTTCAAGGGGCAACATGACAGGTGCTGCAAATCAGTGTCATGCCAGCCTGTGTTCAAGGGGCAACATGACAGGTGCTGCAAATTAGTGTCATGTCAGCCTGTGTTCAAGGGGCAACATGACAGGTGCTGCAAATTAGTGTCATGTCAGCCTGTGTTCAAGGGGCAACATGACAGGTGCTGCAAATTAGTGTCATGTCAGCCTGTGTTCAAGGGGCAACATGACAGGTGCTGCAAATTAGTGTCATGTCAGCCTGTGTTCAAGGGGCAACATGACAGCTGCTGCAAATTAGTGTCATGTCAGCCTGTGTTCAAGGGGCAACATGACAGCTGCTGCAAATTAGTGTCATGTCAGCCTGTGTTCAAGGGGCAACATGACAGCTGCTGCAAATTAGTGTCATGCCAGCCTGTGTTCAAGGGGCAACATGACAGCTGCTGCAAATTAGTGTCATGTCAGCCTGTGTTCAAGGGGCAACATGACAGGTGCTGCAAATCAGTGTCATGTCAGCCAGGCTATAGTTCGTACTTTGGACTATCTGAGGCCAGTAGTAACTGTCTGGTTGATCAGGCCTTTGATTCACCTTGAGGCCTACTCTGGGACCGGGCCGTGGGGTCGTTGACCCCCCGGAAAGCAGCTTTTAAGTGTCCTACAGCTTTTAGCTTTTTTCTGTGATGTACCTTTGAGTTTTGAGAGTTTCTCTACTCCCAGTGCCCGACCCTGGGCCAGGCTCGTCTGGTGATGCCTTTGACGTTTTCTTCCACTTTCCTGATCCAACCCTGAGCGCTCTAGCTCACGTAGCTCGGTTGGTAGCGCACTCACCTCTCACATTGAGGTACGTGGTTCGATCCCCGGTAGGGGTCGAAACATTATGCGTGTTTCCTCAAGACACCTGCTGTTCCTGCTCACCTAGCAGTAAGTAGGTACCTGAGTATTAGTCGACTGTTGTAGATCGCGTCCTGGGGACAAAATTAATCTAAGTTGCGGGAAATGATTTGCATAAACAAAGAGCTTTCTAAATAGTATGTCATAGGTGTGAGCTATGGTCTGTATAAGTTATATCGTGTACTTGTAGATATAAAGATATTAAATGGAGCAGTTCTTTAGTGGTGGGTTTAGTAGTGGTTTACCACTGGGTATAGTGGGGTGTGTGTGTTTACCTACGTACGTGGAGGGTATTCTGGGGTTTTCAATACCCCCGCGGCCAGTCCTTAACCAGGTCTCCCTGCAGATCAGGGCCTGATCAACCAGGCTGTAGTGCAATAAATCATGATAATACTTGAGAACCGGTGAGAAATGCCATCGGTAAGTAGAAAGAAGGAATGGTGATAATAGAGGGGGGGGGGAAAGTGAAGGGTGTAAATAAGGAATAGGAAATAAATAAATGGGAAAGGAATAAGCGTTAAGTAACGTAAATAAAGGAACGTTGCTGTGGTACCAAGATGATCAGCCGTAACAACAGCAGCAGCAGCAGTGGTGTACGCAGCAGCAGCAGCAGCAGCAGTGGTGTACGCAGCAGCAGCAGCAGCAGCAGCAGTGGTGTACACAGCAGCAGCACAAGCAAGCGGAGTGGTGAGCAGCAGCAACGCAAGCGCAGGCAGCAGCAGTGGTGTACGCAGCAGCAGCAGCAGCAGCAGCAGCAGTGGTGTACGCAGCAGCAGCAGCAGCAGTGGTGTACGCAGCAGCAGCAGCAGTGGTGTACGCAGCAGCAGCAGCAGCAGCAGCGGTGGTGTACGCGCAGCAGCAGCAGCAGCAGTGTACGGTACAGCAGCAGCAGCAGCAGTGGTGTACGCAGCAGCAGCAGCATGCGTGTGTACGCAGCAGCAGCAGCAGCAGCAGTGGTGTACGCCAGCAGCAGCATTTACAGCAGCAGCAGCAGTTGACAGCAGCAGCAGCGCAGTGGTGTACGCAGCAGCAGCAGCAGCAGCTGGTGTACCGCACCCAGGCAGCAGCAGTGGTGTACACAGCAGCAGCAGCAGCAGCAGCAGTGGTGTACGCACAGCAGCAGCAGCGCAGTGGGTAACGCAGCAAGCAGCAGCAGCAGCAGCAGCAGTGGTGTACGCAGCAGCAGCAGCAGCAGCAGTGGTGTACGCAGCAGCAGCAGCAGCAGCAGTGGTGTACACAGCAGCAGCAGCAGCAGCAGTGGTGTACGCAGCAGCAGCAGCAGTGGTGTACGCAGCAGCAGCAGCAGCCAGTGGTGTACACAGCAGCAGTGCAGCAGCAGCAGCACAGTGGTGTACGCAGCAGCAGCAGCAGCAGCAGCGCAGCAGCAAGCAGTGGTGTACGAGCAGCAGCAGCAGCAGTGGTGTACACAGCAGCAGCACAGCAGCAGTGGTGTACGCAGCGCAGCGGGCAGCAGCAGTGGTGTACGCAGCAGCAGCAGCAGTGGTGTACGCAGCCAGCAGCAGCAGTGGTGTACGCAGCAGCAGCAGCAGCAGCATGTGTACAGCAGCAGCAGCAGCAGTGGTGTACCAGCAGCAGCAGCAGCAGCAGTGGTGTACGAGCAGCAGCAGCAGTGTGTACAAGCAGCAAGCAGTGGTGTACGCAGCAGCAGCGCAGCAGCAGCAGTGGTGTACGCAGCAGCAGCAGCAGCAGCAGCAGTGGTGTACGCAGCAGCACAGTGTGTACGCAGCAGCAGCAGCAGCAGTGGTGTACGCAGCAGCAGCAGCAGCAGTGGTGTACGCAGCAGAGCTAGCAGCAGCAGCAGCAGTGGTTGCACAGCAGCAGCAGCAGCAGCCAGCAGTGGTGTACACAGCAGCAGCAGCAGCAGCAGTGGTGTACCCCCAGCAGCAGCAGCAGTGGTGTACGCAGCAGCAGCAAGCAGCAGTGTGTACGCAGCAGCAGCGCAGCTGGTGTACGCAGCAGCAGCAGCAGCACAGCAGTGGTGTACGCACAGCGCAGCTGTGTACGCACAGCAGCAGCAGCAGCAGCAGTGGTGTACGCAGAGCAGCAGCAGCAGCAGCAGCAGTGGTGTACCAGCAGCAGCAGCAGCAGCAGCAGTGGTGTACACAGCAGCAGCAGCAGCAGCAGCAGTGGTGTACACAGCAGCAGCAGCAGCAGCAGCAGCAGCAGCAGCAGTGGTGTACGCAGCAGCAGCAGCAGCAGTGGTGTACGCAGCAGCAGCAGCAGTGGTGTACACAGCAGCAGCAGCAGCAGCAGTGGTGTACGCAGCAGCAGCAGCAGCAGCAGCAGCAGCAGCAGCAGTGGTGTACGCAGCAGCAGCAGCAGCAGTGGTACAGCAGCAGCAGCAGCAGCAGTGGTGTACGCAGCAGCAGCAGCAGCAGCAGCAGCAGCAGTGGTGTACGCAGCAGCAGCAGCAGCAGTGGTGTACACAGCAGCAGCAGCAGCAGTGGTGTACGCAGCAGCAGCAGCAGCAGCAGCAGTGGTGTACGCAGCAGCAGCAGCAGTGGTATACGCAGCAGCAGCAGCAGCAGCAGCAGCAGTGGTGTACGCAGCAGCAGCAGCAGCAGCAGTGGTGTACACAGCAGCAGCAGCAGTGGTGTACACAGCAGCAGCAGCAGCAGCAGTGGTGTACGCAGCAGCAGCAGCAGTGGTGTACGCAGCAGCAGCAGCAGTGGTGTAACGCGCAGCAGCAGCAGCAGCAGCAGCAGCAGCAGCAGCAGTGGTGTACGCAGCAGCAGCAGCAGTGGTGTACACAGCAGCAGCAGCAGCAGCAGTGGTGTACGCAGCAGCAGCAGCAGCAGCAGCAGCAGCAGTGGTGTACGCAGCAGCAGCAGCAGTGGTATACGCAGCAGCAGCAGCAAGCAGCAGCAGCAGTGGTGTACACAGCAGCAGCAGCAGTGGTGTACACAGCAGCAGCAGCAGCAGCAGCAGCAGTGGTGTACGCAGCAGCAGCAGTGGTGTACGCAGCAGCAGCAGCAGTGGTGTACGCAGCAGCAGCAGCAGTGGTATACGCAGCAGCAGCAGCAGCAGCAGCAGCAGTGGTGTACGCAGCAGCAGCAGCAGTGGTGTACGCAGCAGCAGCAGCAGCAGCAGTGGTGTACGCAGCAGCAGCTGTATAACAACAGCAGGAAGAGAGTAGTTTAAGCAGCAGGACGAAGGGCAGGTGAGCAGTTGAAAGGGTAGGTACAGCAGTAACAGCAGCTGCGGAAGAAACAGTAGCAGGCGTAAAAGTTGCTGGAACAGCAGGACCTAGGGGAGCAGGAGCATTAGTTGGAACAGCAGAAGAAGCTGTAAGTGCAGAAGGAGCAGGGAGAGACTCGGCAACAGCAATAACAGCAGGACTGACAGCAGAAGCAGACCCAGCAACAGCAATAACAGCAAGACTGACAGCAGGAGCAGACCCAGCAACAGCAATAACAGCAAGACTGACAGCAGGAGCAGACCCAGCAACAGCAATAACAGCAAGACTGACAGCAGGAGCAGACCCAGCAACAGCAATAACAGCAGGACTGACAGCAGAAGCAGACCCAGCAACAGCAATAACAGCAAGACTGACAGCAGGAGCAGACCCAGCAACAGCAATAACAGCAAGACTGACAGCAGAAGCAGACCCAGCACAGCAATGACAGCAAGACTGACAGCAGAAGCAGACCCAGCAACAGCAATAACAGCAAGACTGACAGCAGGAGCAGACCCAGCAACAGCAATAACAGCAAGACTGACAGCAGGAGCAGACCCAGCAACAGCAATAACAGCAAGACTGACAGCAGAAGCAGACCCAACAACAGCAATGACAGCAAGACTGACAGCAGAAGCAGACCCAGCAACAGCAATAACAGCAAGACTGACAGCAGGAGCAGACCCAGCACAGCAATGACAGCAAGACTGACAGCAGAAGCAGACCCAGCAACAGCAGGACCGGCAACCGGAGCAGCAATCATAATAGAATTAAGAGTAAAAGCAGAATCAAGAGTAGGAGAAGGAGGAAGAGGAAGAGGAGGAGGAAGAGGAGGAGGAGGAGGAGGAGGAGGAGGAGGAGGAGGAGGAGGAAGAGGAGGAAGAGGAAGATGAGATGTTGCTTCGACTGAGCCTTCTTCAACTGGCCAGAGATAAGAGGCCACTGTATCTGTGTGGGGGGGAGGGGAAGGAGGAGGGGGAAGAAGAGGAAGGGGGAGGGGAAGAGAGATAGGAAGGGTGTGAGGAGGCAGGAAGCGTGGTGGTGGTGTTCACGCCTCACAGCTCAACCACTGAAGACTCTCCAACCATTTCTGCTCATCAAGATTTTTGTTGTGGGGTGGGAGGCTGTGAAACTTGCTTCTCTCTCTCTCTCTCTCTTCTCTCTCCTCTCTCTCTCTCTCTCTCTCTCTCTCTCTCTCTCTCTCTTTTCCCTCCCCTGCCACTCGCTCCTGTCCCTCCTCCACTTCCCCTCCTCATCCGCATTCTACTCTTGAGCTGTGAGCTTCCCCGATCATCTCTGAGTATAGAGCTTGTCTCAGGCATAACATGTCACACCCCTTTCAGAACTCTGGCTTTGTAAATGGTCCAAGTCGGACCGAAACGTCGTCGTAAGCTTCTCTCTTTTATGTGCGGGTTATTTGTGTATCTGGCTCAATCGAAGCCCCTCCTCCCTTTCCAGAAGCTAGACCCGACCCTTTCCACACACTTCTCACCCGCTTTCTACGTTTTTTCCAGCTCTTTCTGCCTGTATTTTCAACCCTGTCAGCCTCATTGAGCTTGCGAATATTTTTAATGTTGATATACATACCTCTAACCTGTTTCCATGATTCTTCAGTCTTCACAGCCCTGCCTGAGGTCAGGCTTGCTTGCTAATTGCCTGTTTGAACAGGCTGCTGCTGCTAGCACCCCGCTGGTCAACGTAGCCATCACGGCCTCGTTAATCTGGCATTTGGAGGTGGTCCATTTACTTCTTAAAAAACTTTAGTATTTGTTGTGGCAATATTTCTGATATCTGCTGGTGGCAGGTTGAAGAGTCTTGGTCCACGCATGTTGACACAGTATTCTCTTATTGTGCCAGTGGATTGACCGAGTCGAAGCACCGAGTACTGATCTACCAGGTCAGGGCACCGAGTGATTTACCAGGTCAGGGCACCGAGTGATCTACCAGGTCAGGGCACCGAGTGATCTACCAGGTCAGGGCACCGAGTGATCTACCAGGTCAGGGACCGAGTGATCTACCAGGTCAGGCACGAGTGATCTACCAGGTCAGGGCACCGAGTGATCTACCAGGTCAGGCACAGAGTGATCTACCAGGTCAGGGCACAGAGTGATCTACCAGGTCAGGGCACCAAGTGATTTACAAGGTCAGGGCACCAAGTGATTTACAAGGTCAGGGCACCAAGTGATTTACAAGGTCAGGGCATCAAGTGATTTACCAGGTCAGGGCACCGAGTAATATTAAAATTATGACCTACTTGCCTCTCATGTCAAGGTAAATTGTTTTTGGAACAGTTTAGAATTCTTTCAAGCATTGATCTGTGGATCACAGGTAAGATTTGTTGTAAATAGGACATGGTGTAGTCTGGAAACTTGAAGACTGAAATTACGAGACCTGGGCCTGGAGGTACAGACCTGGAAGCATGAACTTCGAGGCATGGACCTGGAGTTATAGACCTGGAAGCACGAACATCGAGGCATGGACCTGGAATTATAGACCTGGAAGCATGAACTTCGAGGCATGGACCTGGAGTTATAGACCTGGAAGCACGAACATCGAGGCATGGACCTGGAGTTATAGACCTGGAAGCATGAACTTCGAGGCATGGACCTGCAGTTATAGACCTGGAAGCATGAACTTCGAGGTATGGACCTGGAGTTATAGACCTGGAAGCATGAACTTCGAGGTATGGACCTGGAGTTATAGACCTGGAAGCACGAACATCGAGGCATGGACCTGGAGTTATGGACCTGGAAGCATGAACTTCGAGGAATGGACCTGGAAGCATGAACTTCGAGACATGGACCTGGAGTTAGAGACCTGGAGATAAACTCTACCTGGTACTCACAATTGACACTTAAAAATTGAATACTTTCGACTCAGTCCAAACAGTTCCTCATCAGCAGTGTTGTGTTTACGTTTTGCCAGCACCAGTAGCCTAACTGATCACCCTACCAAACAGGAGTCTCTCGTTGTAATGACAACCAGGTAGCAAAATACTAAACAGGGCAAGACAGTGTACTCGTAAATATGCTTTTCCCGTCCTCCACGAGGACAAAAACTTCAGCATCACTGAGAGGTGTGTATATGTCAGTGTTTATACACTGAGAGGTGTGTATATGTCAGTGTTTATACACTGAGAGGGGTGTATAGTCAGTGTTTATACACTGAGAGGTGTGTATATGTCAGTGTTTATACACTGAGAGGTGTGTATATGTCAGTGTTTATACACTGAGAGGTGTGTATATGTCAGTGTTTATACACTGAGAGGTGTGTATATGTCAGTGTTTATACACTGAGAGGTGTGTATATGTCAGTGTTTATACACTGAGAGGGTGTGTATATGTCCAGTGTTTATTACACTGAGAGGTGTGTATATGTCAGTGTTTATACACTGAGAGGTGTGTATATGTAGTGTTTATACTGGAGGTGTGTATATGTCAGTGTTTATTACACTGAGAGGTGTGTATATGTCAGTGTTTATACACTGAGAGGTGTGTATATGTCAGTGTTTATACACTGAGAGGTGTGTATATTTCAGTGTTTATACACTGAGAGGTGTGTGTGTATACACAGATGTGTGTAGCTCATTGTATATACACTGAGAAGTGGATATATATCTGAGCGAATATACACTTGAGTGGTTTGTGTATCTCAATGTATATTGAGAGATTATGTTGACGGGTATTTGAAGTATCAATGTGTTATTGACTGGTAGTGAGCAGGTGACATTCAGCCTTATTGACCCTCGTGTAGTACACTTTAAACCTTATTAACCAACGTCCCAAAAAATTAACTGCAGTTTTGGGACCAATAAAAGCAGGGGCGCCGTGGACACAATAAGAGAACACTGGACCAAGACTCTTCAACCTGCTATACATCGTAGCAAATACAGAAGCAGATATAGAATATTAAATTTAAGAATTCGAGTAGGAGAGCGCCGTGCAAAACGTGGGCAGGAATAGCCTGGCTGATAAGGCGGTCACCAGAAAGCCTGGGCTCGGGGAGGACTGCCAGAGAAGCCGACTAAAATTTTCTTGTCTGACTTGACCGCTAAACTCACAGTATAACTCTACGGTGTTCACCACCCACGTTTTACTGCCTCAAACATCCACTCTTAAAAAAACCACGGTATGTTTGGGGTTAGAATCCATGGGTTCTAACCCCACCCCTACTGTCGTTTGTTTGTGTTCGTTTAATTACGATTTCGTGATTCATCCATTATTTTTTACGCTATCTGTAGACGATTCCTGGGTTACCTGTAGACGATTCCTGGTTTACCTGTAGACGATTCCTGGTTTACCTGTAGACGATTCCTGGGTTACCTGTAGACGATTCCTGGGTTACCTGTAGACGATTCCTGGGTTACCTGCAGACGATTCCTGGGTTACCTGTAGACGATTCTTGGGTTACCTGTAGACGATTCCTGGGTTACCTGTAGACGATTCCTGGGTTGCCTGTAGACGATTCCTGCGTTACCTGTAGACGATTCCCCCGGGGATACTCCCAGTTTTTGAGATAAATGGGTGCCTACATGTTCTCTGGGGCTGGGATGGAGGATATTGTTAGCCGTCTTGACAGTATCATGAATCGTAACAGGATTATTCCTATTATCTGTCTCAGTGCTGGAGGCAATGATGTGGACAGGCGTAGAAGTGAGGACTTAGACCGGTGTAGGACAGCTCAGTGCGGGAAGTAGTGATGTGGACAGGCGTAGAAGCGAGGATTTAGACGGTATAGGACAGCTCAGTGCGGGAAGTAGTGATGTGGACAGGCGTAGAAGCGAGGATTTAGACGGTATAGGACAGCTCAGTGCGGGAGGCAGTGATGTGGACAGGCGTAGAAGTGAGGATTTAGACGGTATAGGACAGCTCAGTGCTGGAGGCAGAGATGTGGACAGGCGTAGAAGCGAGGATTTAGACGGTATAGGACAGCTCAGTGCTGGAGGCAGAGATGTGGACAGGCGTAGAAGCGAGGATTTAGACGGTATAGGACAGCTCAGTGCTGGAGGCAGAGATGTGGACAGGCGTAGAAGTGAGGATTTAGAATTTATAGGAGAGCAATAAGCATAATTAGGAAGAAGAGTCCCAGGATGAATCTCGTCTTTGCATTTTCTGTAATGTTTAGCTTGTTAATAGAGGAACATGAACCTGGCGTTTGCTCTTCGTACTACATCGTTCAACCTAATTAAGCCATCAACCATGAGTAGTGGTTGATGGCTTGATTAGATGGTTGATGCTGGCCCCTTGTGGTCATATCCACACTTACATTTCACCGTTTAGCAGTGAGGAAGCCTGGTCATGGACCGGGCTGCGGGGGCGTTGGCCCCCGGAACACCCTCCAGGTAGAGTTAGTGGAGCTGGGATGTTAGTGTATTTCTGGTTATATCGTCTCTGGTTAATTCCTCGTTTATTGTATTACTGGTTATGATGTCTCTGGTTAGTTCCTCGTTTATTGTATTACTGGTTATGATGTCTCTGGTTAGTTCCTCTTTTATTGTGAGACTCAGATCTTAGTAAACAAACTATTGGTTAACGCACTGGCCTGGAGTTTTAGGACTAACTTGCCACGGATTCAAACCCCACCCGTCCCGTGGTTGGTTTGCAATCGTGTCGTCCAGATTTCGCAAATCAGTCAAGTCTTAGCTATTGTTTTAAGTCTGTGTTCTCTGCCTATTCTCCGGCTCCTTAATTTAAGGTACCTTTAAAGTGGCTGCCACTGTACAGGAATATTCCAGCCTAGAGAGAACAAGTGACCTTAAGAGTATCATTACTGGCTCGGTATCTTTTAATTTTGAAGGTATAGTTATACCCATTATTATTTTCCTTGTGATTAAGTGTACCAAAGTATCGGTAGAAAAGGTTTGGTATCGTCACTACCATTGTAGTGATTCTCGAATGTGTGATTTTGTGGCATTATCACTCCCAGGTCTCTCACTTTCATCTTCTACTCCACTGAGTGGTTTGACTCTGTTTTGTGATCTGTTCTAGTGTTTATTTTCTCAAAATTTCCCCGCGGAGTAACTAAAATTTATCCTAAGTGAGCATATTGATCTCAGTGGTCCACTGGAAGACTTGGTTTATATCAGTGGTCCACTGGAAGACTTGGTTTATATCAGTGGTCCACTGGAAGACTTGGTTTATATCAGTGGTCCACTGGAAGACTTGGTTTATATCAGTGGTCCACTGGAAGACTTGGTTTATATCAGTGGTCCACTGGAAGACTTGGTTGATATCAGTGGTCCACTGGAAGACTTGGGTTATACCAGCTTGGAGACTTGCTGTGTCCCCAACGAATGACTTTCGTTATGAAGTTTGTGTTGGTATGTGTGAATTAGTTAAAGGTTGTATTTAGTTCACGCTGGTCGTCACTCAACACGCTGGTCGTCACTCATCAACACGCTGGTCGTCACTCATCAACACGCTGGTCGTCACTCATCAACACACTGGTCGTCACTCATCAACACGCTGGTCGTCACTCAACACACTGGTCGTCACTCATCAACACGCTGGTCGTCACTCATCAACACGCTGGTCGTCACTCATCAACACGCTGGTCGTCACTCATCAACACACTGGTCGTCACTCATCAACACGCTGGTCGTCACTCATCAACACACTGGTCGTCACTCATCAACACGCTGGTCGTCACTCATCAACACGCTGGTCGTCACTCATCAACACGCTGGTCGTCACTCATCAACACACTGGTCGTCACTCATCAACACGCTGGTCGTCACTCATCAACACGCTGGTCGTCACTCAACACGCTGGTCGTCACTCATCAACACGCTGGTCGTCACTCAACACGCTGGTCGTCACTCATCAACACGCTGGTCGTCACTCATCAACACACTGGTCGTCACTCATCAAAAACGCTGGTCGTCACTCATCAACACGCTGGTCGTCACTCATCAACACGCTGGTCGTCACTCATCAACACCACTGGTCGTCACTCATCAACACGCTGGTCGTCACTCATCAACACGCTGGTCGTCACTCATCAACACGCTGGTCGTCACTCATCAACACACTGGTCGTCACTCATCAACACGCTGGTCGTCACTCATCAACACGCTGGTCGTCACCCCATCAACACACTGGTCGTCACTCATCAACACGCTGGTCGTCACTCATCAACACGCTGGTCGTCACTCATCAACACGCTGGTCGTCACTCATCAACACACTGGTCGTCACTCATCAACACGCTGGTCGTCACTCATCAACACGCTGGTCGTCACTCATCAACACGCTGGTCGTCACTCATCAACACACTGGTCGTCACTCAACACGCTGGTCGTCACTCATCAACACGCTGGTCGTCACTCATCAACACGCTGGTCGTCACTCATCAACACGCTGGTCGTCACTCTCAACACGCTGGTCGTCACTCATCAACACGCTGGTCGTCCACCCTCATCCAACACGCTGGTCGTCACTCAACACACTGGTCGTCACTCATCAACACGCTGGTCGTCACTCATCAACACGCTGGTCGTCACTCATCAACACGCTGGTCGTCACTCATCAACACCCTCTTCGTCACTCATCAACACGCTGGTCGTCACTCATCAACACACTGGTCGTCACTCATCAACACGCTGGTCGTCACTCATCAACACGCTGGTCGTCACTCCATCAAACATCCCCCTGGGTCGTCACTCATCAACACGCTGGTCGTCACTCATCAACACGCTGGTCGTCACTCATCAACACACTGGTCGTCATTCATCAACACGCTGGTCGTCACTCAACACGCTGGTCGTCACTCATCAACACGCTGGTCGTCACTCATTAACACGCTGGTCGTCACTCATCAACACACTGGTCGTCACTCATCAACACGCTGGTCGTCACTCATCAACACGCTGGTCGTCACTCATCAACACGCTGGTCGTCACTCATCAACACGCTGGTCGTCACTCATCAACACACTGGTCGTCATTCATCAACACGCTGGTCGTCACTCATCAACACGCTGGTCGTCACTCATCAACACACTGGTCGTCATTCATCAACACGCTGGTCGTCACTCATCAACACGCTGGTCGTCACTCATCAACACGCTGGTCGTCACTCATTAACACGCTGGTCGTCACTCATCAAGGTACAGTGACTTTAAAAGAAGAATCACATTCACCATCATTCTCTTAATCACTGTCTTGCTAGAAGCTGACATTCCATTTCAGGTGACTTTTCGACTGTCGGAGGATCTCACCTTCAAGGACCATAACATTGTATCAATCGCATCTGCTAGAAAAATGACAGGATGGATAATGAGAACCTTCAAAACTAGGGAGGCCAAGCCCATGATGACACTCATCAGGTCACTTGTTCATCTAGGCTGGAATATTCTGCACACTAATATGCACCTTTCAAGGCAGGTGAATTGCTGACCTAGCAAAATGTACAAGAACTTTCACGGCGCGCAAAACGGAGATAAAACATCTCAATTACTGGGAGCGCTTGAGGTTCCATAACCTGTATTCCCTGGAAAGCAGGAGGGAGAGAATACATGATTATATACACCTGGAAAATCCTAGAGGGACTAGTACCGAACTTGCACACGAAAATCACTCACTACGAAGAGCAAAAGACTTGGCAGGACGATGCAATATCCCCCAATGAAAAGCAGGGGTGTCATAGCACGTTAAGAGACCATACAATAAGTGTCAGGGGCCCGAGACTGTTCAACTGCCTCCCAGCACACATAAGGGGGATTACCAAACAGACCCTGGCAGTCTCAAGCTGGCACTGGACAAGCACCAAAAGTCAGTTCCGATCAGCCGGGCTGTGGCTCGTACGTTGGTTTGCGTGCAGCCAGCAGCAACAGCCTGGTTGATCAGGCTTGATCCACCAGGAGCCTGGTCCAGACCGGGCCGCGGGGGCGTTGACCCCCGGAACTCTCTCCAGGTAAACTCCAGGTAACATCCTCACTCATCCTTCAGAGTACAGGTACTGTACTTCCCACTCCAGTACTGTAACATCCTCACTCATCCTTCAGAGTACAGGTACTGTACTTCCCACCTCCAGTACTGTAACATCCTCACTCATCCTTCAGAGTACAGGTACTGTACTTCCCACCTCCAGTACTGTAACATCCTCACTCATCCTTCAGAGTACAGGTACTGTACTTCCCACCCCAGTACTGTAACATCCTCACTCATCCTTCAGAGTACAGGTACTGTACTTCCCACCTCCAGTACTGTAACATCCTCACTCATCCTTCAGAGTACAGGTACTGTACTTCCCACCTCCAGTACTGTAACTTTCCTCACTCATCCTTCAGAGTACAGGTACTGTACTTCCCACCTCCAGTACTGTAACATCCTCAGTCACCCTTTTCAGAGTACAGGTACTGTACTTCCACCTCCAGTACTGTAACATCCTCACTCATCCTTCGGGAGTACAGGTACTGTACTTCCCACCTCCAGTACTGTAACATCCTCACTCATCCTTCAGAGTACAGGTACTGTACTTCCCACCTCCAGTACTGTAACATCCTCACTCATCCTTCAGAGTACAGGTACTGTACTTCCCACCTCCAGTACTGTAACATCCTCACTCATCCTTCAGAGTACAGGTACTGTACTTCCCACCTCCAGTACTGTAACATCCTCACTCATCCTTCAGAGTACAGGTACTGTACTTCCCACCTCCAGTACTGTAACATCCTCACTCATCCTTCAGATACAGGTACTGAAACTTCCCACCTCCAGTACTGTAACATCCTCACTCATCCTCAGAGTACAGGTTACTGTACTTCCCACCTCCAGTACTGTAACATCCTCACTCTCCTTCAGAGTACAGGTACTGTACTTCCCACCTCCAGTACTGTAACATCCTCACTCATCCTTCAGAGTACAGGCACTGTACTCCCACCTCCAGTACTGTAACATCCTCACTCATCCTTCAGAGTGTAGGCACTGGACTTGCAACCTCCAGGACTCAAGTCCGGCTAACCGGTTTCCCCTGAATCCCTTCGTAAATGCTACCTCACTCACACTCCAACACCACGTCAAACCTACAAAATCAACTTGTCTCCTCTCCGGTTAATGAGGATAATTAGGCAGTTTTTAGTCGTATGTGGGATAATTATCTGGCTTTCGTTCGTGAGGAGAATTTTTTATCAGTAGTTAAGGATAATCTATTTTGTGTTTGGATGTGATGGTAATTTCGATTTTCTTTCGTTTCCGACGGTAATTATGATACCTTTTGTGACCCTATTGTGTGATTTCTGGTAAATCTTGGGGGGTGGGGAGATATTGTGGGAGGTACTGAGATTTTATATATGTGTATGTATATATGTGGTGCCGAATAGGCAGAACTTGCCATCTTGGCTTAAATATCAACGCACATCTTGCCATATAGGACAAGTGAAAATTTGTGTATGCAATAATTTCGCCAAAATCATTCTGAACCTAACGAAAAAAATATATTTCACTGTGTTTGTTTAGTATTAAATTATTATGGACGTATTTAAAATATATTTAGTTGGGTTAGGCTAAAATAAATTGTTCTTGTTATAATAAGGTTAGGTAAGTTTTCTAAGATTCTTTTGGTGCAAAATTATAAATTTTTACATTAACATTAATGAAAAAAAATATTCTTTAAACGTATAGGAGAAAATTTCAGAAAGGACTTAATTTTAAATGAGTTCTTGCTAATTGACCAGTTTTACATATTCGGCACGACATATATATATATAAATATATATATATATATATATATAATATATATATATATATATAATATATATATATATTATATATATATATATATATATATATATATAATATCTTCCCCAGGGTTGGTCTCAGACCAGTCTCCTTGGTTAGGGTGATCATGAGACAGGAAGAAGATACCAGTAACACTGCCAGAGTGCAAAACATTATCCCCAGTCTTGTGACTGGACGGTAGTACGTACTTAACTGGTTGTCACTCAACCTTCTACCTTCCAGTTGCAACAATGTCTGTGGAAGCTCTTTTCTGTTCGGCCCTAAAGCTGTTGTTGCCACCTCGAGCCTCCAGCGTCCATTCTACGTCCCCCTGTGACCTACAAGTCAGTCCTTTCTCGAAGAACTACAGAAATATTCTGTGTAGGTTCAGGCTCTGGGAGACACCTAACGTGGGAGTATCTCTAAGTACTTGGAATGTTCTCTCTGGAGTGGAGAAGAGAGAGATCTGGTGTGTGTGTGATGCTGAATAGGTCAAACTTGCGATTTTGGCTTAAATAGCAGCGCTCTTCTTGCCGAATAAAGCAAGCGAAATTTGTGTATACAGTAATTTCGCAAAAATTATTCTGAACATAACGAAAAAATATATTTCGTTGTGTTTATTATTAAATTACTGTGAACTTATCTAAAATATATTTAGTTGGATTAGGCTAAATTAAATTTGGCTTGTTATAATTAGGTCAGGTAAGTTTTCTAAGGTTCTTTTGGTGCAAAATTATTAATTTTTACATTAATATAAATGAAAAAAAAATATCTTTAAACGTATAAGAGAAAACGTTAGAAAGGACTTAATTTTAAATGAGTTCTTGATAATTGATCAGATTTATCTATTCGGCACGACATATATATGGAAGATACTCGAGGGTCTGTTCGTAAATCTACTCACTACTATAGCAAAATACTGAAGTGAGAGGTATGGGAGGACCTGAAGTAAACCCAGTGAAAAGCAGGGGCACCATGGGCACAACAAGAGAACACTGTATCAATATACACTGGCAGCAATAACCTGGTTGTACCATGGTCACAATAAGAGAACAGTGTGTCAATACTGGTAGCAACAACCTGGTTGTACCATCGTCACAATAAGAGAACACTGTGTCAACACTGGCAGGAACAACCTGGTTGTACCATCGTCACAATAAGAGAACACTGTGTCAACACTGGCAGGAACAACCTGGTTGTACCATCGTCACAATAAGAGAACACTGTGTCAACACTGGCAGCAACAACCTGGTTGTACCATGGTCACAGTAAGATAACACTGTGTCAACACTGGCAGCAACAACCTGGTTGTACCATGGTCACAATAAGCAACAATACTGGCAGCAACAACCTGGTTGTACCATGGTCACAGTAAGATAACACTGTGTCAACATGCGTGGACCAAGACTCTTCAACCTGCTACCAACAGATATCAGAAATGTTGCCACAACAAATATTGAAATTTTTGAGAGGAAACTGGATTACTGTCTCCACGAAGTGCCAGGTCAACCAGGCTGTGATGGCTATGTTATCCAGGGGCCACCAACAGCAACAATCTAGTTGACCAGGAGGTCAACAGGAAACTCAGGTCCTAGACCGAGTTGTATCAGTAGATAAAAACCTCAGAATAGGTCACAGGTACGAGACATGTCATTGTGTTTACGTTTCGCAACACGGTATTTTTTCAGTAGTTTGCAAGGTTTTTTAAACTGTCAGGATTGAATACATATAATGTTTTAATTGCTGGCTGGTTTTTGTTTCACTGTTTTTGTAACCGTTGTATGCGAGCCCTGGGTTTATGTTTTAACTGTAAAGAACTGTATAAACTTCCATTTATCTGCCCATCATATCTGTCACTAATTCCCTTTACAGTACTGCTTTCATGGAATCACAAATCTTCCCACGACTCCACAAATCTTCCCACGACTCCACAAATCTTCCCACGACTCCACAAATCTTCCCATGATTCCACAAATCTTCCCACGACTCCACAAATCTTCTCACAATTGCACAAATCTTCCCACGACTCCACAAGTCTTCCCACGACTCCACAAATCTTCCCACGACTCCACAAATCTTCCCACGACTCCACAAATCTTCCCACGACTCCACAAATCTTCCCACGACTCCACAAATCTTCCCACGACTCACAAATCTTCTTACAACTGCACAAATCTTCCCACGACTCCACAAATCTTCCCACGACTCCACAAATCTTCTCACAACTGCACAAATCTTCCCACGACTCCACAAATCTTCCCACGACTCCACAAATCTTCCCACGACTCCACAAATCTTCCCACGACTCCACAAATCTTCTTACAACTGCACAAATCTACCCACGACTCCACAAATCTTCCACGACTCCACAAATTTCTCACAACTGCACAAATCTTCCACGACTCCACAAATCTTCCCACGATTCATCAAATCTTCCCACGACTCCACAAATCTTCCACGACTCCACAAATCTTCTCACAAACTGCACAAATCTTCCCACGACTCCACAAATCTTCCCACGACTCCACAAATCTTCCCACGACTCCACAAATCTTCCCACGACTCCACAAATCTTCCCACGACTCCACAAATCTTCTCACAACTGCACAAATCTTCCCACGACTCCACAAATCTTCCCACGACTCCACAAATCTTCTCACAACTGCACGAATCTTCCCACGACTCCACAAATCTTCCCACGACTCCACAAATCTTCCCAAGACTCCACAAATCTTCTCACAACTGCACAAATCTTCCCACGACTCCACAAATCTTCCCACGACTCCACAAATCTTCCCACGACTCCACAAATCTTCCCACGACTCCACAAATCTTCCCACGACTCCACAAATCTTCTCACAACTGCACGAATCTTCCCACGACTCCACAAATCTTCCCACGACTCCACAAATCTTCTCACAACTGCACGAATCTTCCCACGACTCCACAAATCTTCCCACGACTCCACAAATCTTCCCACGATTCCACAAATCTTCCCACGATTCCACAAATCTTCCCACGATTCCACAAATCTTCTCACAACTGCACGAATCTTCCCACGACTCCACAAATCTTCTCACAACTGCACAAATCTTCCCACGATTCCACAAATCTTCCCACGATTCCACAAATCTTCCCACGATTCCACAAATCTTCCCACGACTCCACAAATCTTCCCACGACTCCACAAATCTTCCCACGACTCCACAAGTCTTCTCACGACTCCACAAATCTTCCCACGACTCCACAAGTCTTCTCACGACTCCACAAATCTTCCCACGACTCCACAAGTCTTCCCACGACTCCACAAATCTTCCCACGACTCCACAAATCTTCTCACAACTCCACAAATCTTCCCACGACTCCACAAATCTTCCCACGATTCCACAAATCTTCCCACGATTCCACAAATCTTCCCACGACTCCACAAATCTTCCCACGACTCCACAAATCTTCCCACGACTCCACAAGTCTTCTCACGACTCCAAAATCTTCCCACGACTCCACAATGTCTTCTCACGACTCCACAAATCTTCCCACGACTCCACAAGTCTTCCCACGACTCCACAAATCTTCCCACGACTCCACAAATCTTCTCACAACTCCACAAATCTTCCCACGACTCCACAAATCTCTCCCCACGACTCCACAAATCTTCCCACGACTCCACAAATCTTCCCACGATTCCACAAATCTTCTCACAACTCCACAAATCTTCCCACGACTCCACAAATCTTCCCACGACTCCACAAATCTTCTCACAACTGCACAAATCTTCCCACGATTCCACAAATCTTCCCACGATTCCACAAATCTTCTCCACGATTCCACAATCTTCCCACGAACTCCAAAATCTTCCACGACTCCACAAATCTTCCCACGACTCCACAAGTCTTCTCACGACTCCACAAATCTTCCCACGACTCCACAAGTCTTCTCACGACTCCACAAATCTTCCCACGACTCCACAAGTCTTCCCACGACTCCACAAATCTTCCCACGACTCCACAAATCTTCTCACAACTCCACAAATCTTCCCACGACTCCACAAATCTTCCCACGACTCCACAAATCTTCCCACGACTCCACAAATCTTCCCACGATTCCACAAATCTTCTCACAACTCCACAAATCTTCCCACGACTCCACAAATCTTCCCACGACTCCACAAGTCTTCCCACGACTCCACAAATCTTCTCACGACTCCACAAATCTTCCCACGACTCCACAAATCTTCCCACGACTCCACAAATCTTCTCACAACTGCACAAATCTTCCCACGACTCCACAAGTCTTCTCACGACTCCACAAATCTTCCCACGACTCCACAAGTCTTGCCCGTGTAACCTACACTCTCCAGCATTTCTGGACGTCGGTCCAAAGCACTTTACGTCTCTTCATGACTCTTTAAGGATTCCAGGATCTCTTAGTGGCTCTTCGGAGCTCTTAATGGCTCCTCCGTACTCTTAGTGGCTCATCCGAGCTCTTACTGGCTCCTCCGAGCTTTTAGTAGCTATTACTGATTCCTCAGGATACCTGGTAGATTTTTTGGGGAGGGTCAACGCCTACGCGGCCCGGTGTCAGACTAGGCCTCCTGGTGGATAGTCACAGATAATCACACCGTTGTTATCCTTGAAGGCGAGATCCTTTTAACATTGTCACTCCTAAGTACTTCGCGTTAGTTTTTCGCTCTGTTGAGTGGTTTGTTTTATTTTTTTTTCATAGCGGAGTAACTTAAATTTGTCCTCTTTTAACGTCATATTGTTGTCACTGATCCACTGGAAGACTTTATTTATATCTGCTTGGAGATTTGCAGTGTCCCTAATGGATACCGCTGCCGTATTAAATCTAGTGTCTTCTGCAGTGGAAGACACGGTGCTGTGATTTATGTCCTTGTCTATGTCGGATATATTTACATAAACAAAAGTATGGGGGCGCGTACTGTGCCTTGAGGAACAGAGATTTTCACTGGGGCAACTTCTGGCTTAACTCTGTCTACTACTACTACTCTGGGTTTTATGTGATAGAAGTTTGAAAATCCATCTGCCTACTTTTCCAGTTATTCCTTTTTGCACCCATTTTGTGTGCCATATCCCTACTTGTTGAACGTTTTGTCCAAGTCTACATGGGTAATTTATCCTCCAGCGTATCCAAGACTGTCATGGTGATCTAGCAGTTGTGAGAGGCAGGAGTGACCTACTCTAAACCCATTTTGCCCTGGGTTGTGCAACTGGTGCAAATCCATATGGTTTGTGATCTTGGTTCTTAAAACCCAGATTTTTATTATGTGGGTCATCAGTGCTATCAGTCTACATCCACGAAATGGTAATAATTAAATAAGTCACATGTCCGTTCTGTGGTTTAACTAGCAGAGAGGGAACATTAACCCAATGCTTAGGCTCCCATTCCATGGATCATTTTAGGCACACGATGGAGGCTTCTTGTAGTTCATGAACATGGAGTTCCATGAGTCTAGGTCTAGGGCAGAGTGTAAGGGCATGTTGTCAGTGGCTTAATCGAAGCCAGTGTGATAAGGGTTATGTCAGAAATTTTGACTGTGTCAATTAAGTCGTTTTTGTATTGATCAGTTTAAGATCCTTCGTCTTCAAGCAAAAGACACATAATATAGTTTTTGTCCGGGATTATGTGTGTGAGAAGAAGTATTTTGGATTTCCTTCAAATGGCTGACCAGATAAACACACAGTAGTGGAGGCAGGAACCATACATAGTTTTAAGATGAGGTATGATAAAACTCATGGAGCAGGGAGAGAGGACCTAGTAGTGCCCAGTAAAGAGGCGGGGCCAGGAGCTATGAATCGACCCCTGCAACCACAGTTAGGTGAACACAGACACATACACTCATAAGAACATAAGAAAGAAGGAACACTGCAACAGGCCTACTGGTCTATGCGAGGCAGCTCCAATTCTCTCACCGGCTTAAGCCAATTCCTTGACCTAGTGAGGTCAGACACGTCACTTAAGGGAGGAACACTGCATCCGACCTAGTAGCACAAGCTAGTCAGGTCCAACTCATACACACACACACACACACACACAAACACACAACACACACACAACACACACACAACACACACAAACAACACACACAAACACACACAACACACACACAAAACACACACACAACACACACAACACACACACACAACACAAACACAACACACACACAAACACACACACAACACAAACACAACACACACACAAACACACACACAACACACACACAACACACACACACAACACAAACACAACACACACACAACACAAACACAACACACACGCACACACACACACAACACAAACACAACACACACACAAACACACACACAACACACACACAACAACACACACACACAACAACACACACACAACAACACCACACAACACAAACACAACACACACACACAACACACACAAACAACACACACACAACATACAAAAACAACACACACACACACAACACACACACACACAATACATTTACCCCCCCCCCCCCCGACCTTCTCTATTTTCCTACCCCGAGATATTTCCCACCCGGGGGGGGGATAGTAGTAGTACATCACTCACACTACTACCCGGGGGGGGGATAGTAGTAGTACATCACTCACACTACTACTCTACTTGTTCCAATTAACTACCCAATTTTTTTCAAGATTCTTGGATTTTTTTTTTTTGTAATCGGAATTCCTTTCCTGATCAGATTTTTTTCATTGTGATCGGATTTTTTCCTTTTCAATGTTTTTTGTTTTTTTGGTAATCGGGTTTTTTTCTTTCCGATCGAATTTTTTTTCGGTCGTATTTTTATTTTTGACTTCCCAAGGAGACGTTGTGTCGGTGACGTGTTGACTTCCCATGTACGTGTTTAGTGTGTACATATGTTTCGTGTGTACATGTGTTTAGTGTGTACATGTGTTTCGTGTGTACATGTGTTTAGTGTGTACATGTGTTTAGTGTGTACATGTGTTCAGTGTGCGTGTTTCGTGTGTACATGTGTTCAGTGTGCGTGTTTCGTGTGTACATGTGTTTAGTGTGTACATGTGTTCAGTGTGCGTGTTTTGTGTGTACATGTGTTCAGTGTGCGTGTTTTGTGTGTACATGTGTTTAGTGTGTACATGTGTTTAGTGTGTACATGTGTTTAGTGTGTACATGTGTTTAGTGTGTACATGTGTTTAATGTGTACATGTGTTTAGTGTGTACATGTGTTTAATGTGTACATGTGTTTAGTGTGTACATGTGTTTAGTGTGTACATGTGTTTAGTGTGTACATGTGTTTAATGTGTACATGTGTTTAGTGTGTACATGTGTTTAGTGTGTACATGTGTTTAATGTGTACATGTGTTTAGTGTGTACATGTGTTTAATGTGTACATGTGTTTAGTGTGTACATGTGTTTAATGTGTACATGTGTTTAGTTGTGTACATGTGTTTAATGTGTACATGTGTTTAGTGTGTACATGTGTTTAGTGTGTACATGTGTTTAGTGTGTACATGTGTTTAATGTGTACATGTGTTTAATGTGTACATGTGTTTAGTGTGTACATGTGTTTAGTGTGTACATGTGTTTAATGTGTACATGTGTTTAGTGTGTACATGTGTTTAATGTGTACATGTGTTTAGTGTGTACATGTGTTCAATGTGTACATGTGTTTAGTGTGTACATGTGTTTAGTGTGTACATGTGTTCAATGTGTACATGTGTTTAGTGTGTACATGTGCTCAGTGTGCGTGTTTCGTGTGTACATGTGTTTAATGTGTACATTTTTTACCGATTAGCATAAAACTAAATGTATCCGTGATAGTACTCTCTCTCTCTCTCTCTCTCTCTCTCTCTCTCTCTCTCTCTTTCTCTTTCTCTTTCTCTTTCTCTCTCTCTCTCTCTCTCTCTCTCTCTCTCTCTCTCTCTCTCTCTCTCTCTCTTCTCGTTATACAGGGTTCTACAAGGTTATGTTTCTCTCTCTCTCTCTTTTTTTTTTACACAGGGTTTGACAAGGTTAAGGATCCCTAGCTTTATTGACAGCTATTTACAGGTTAAGGATTCCTAACTTTATTGGCAAGCTAAGAGCTGTTACCTACATCAGCTCATTTGAAAGCATTTTTATTGTTATGAGACATACAAGTAGGGAACAGGATGAAGTTGGAGCCATCTGTGGGCCAGCATTTTCATTTGATCAACTGACTTTATCTCGTTGACATCATTATGCTGTACGAATGTGTTCCATACTCGAGTCATCCTGGGTATGTATGATCTCAGATGGAGTGATGTTCTGGAGAAGGGTACAGCCAGAGTGAAGTTGCTGCTGGCTGCCCGTCTTGTGGCATAAAAGCTTGTTTCACGCTGTCCTCCAAGTGGATCCAAGTGTGGTATTTTGACAATATTGGCCTTGTACATAACAGTTAGGCCACCCACATCCCTCCTATGTTGAAGGATCTGCTGAAATGACAGATCTATCCAGGATGGGTCCAGGCGAGAGATGAGACGTCTTGCTCTGTTCTCTACTCTGTCAAGCAGTCGCAGATGAGGGGGGGGGGGCAGGCAAACCAAGAAAGTGGAGCATACTCAAGGTGCGAGCGTACTTGTGCCTCGTACAGGATCTTGCAACCCCTACTGTCAAGCAGATGGGAGATACGGCGAAGTGCTGTAAGCTTCCTGGCTGCCTTGTTTGCAAGATTTACAACATGGTTCTTCATGGTTAGTTTGGAGTCAAATTTCACCCCAAGGATATCAACTTCTTCTCCAGGTGCCAACATCCTCCCATTCATCCTTACTACTGCACCAGCATTACCATCATGGTGCCTAGAGACGATCATTTGCGTTTTCTCAGGTGCAAATGTTACTTGCCATCTATTTCCCCAAGCTGATATAGCTCTCAGCTGGTGATTGATGTAGCTTAGAGCAGCTGGCATTTCTTCTCTTGGATAAGTGAATGTCAGTGTACAGTCGTCTGCATATGCATGTGATTCTGGGATGAGATGAAGAAGGTCGTTGAAGTAGACATTCCATAACAATGGTCCCAGCACACTTCCTTGTGGAACACTTGCCCCAATAGGATGTCTTGCTGATTCCGTTCCATTGAGAACTACACTTAGAGATCTACCATGAAGGTAATCACTGAGGAGACATAGCGTAGAACCTGCAATTCCCAGTGCTTGAAGTTTTGCTAAGAGGCCCTGGTGCCACACCTGGTGCCACACCCGGTGCCACACCCGGTCGAAAGCGCCAGCAATGTTCAGTGCTACCACACAGCTGACTTTAGATTCATCCAGTGACTGGTGCCACTTAGTGGAGAGGTTTAACAACAGATCAGCAGCAGAGTAACCTTTCCTGAAGCCATATTGACGATCACAAAGTAGTGAGTGGTAGTCAAAAAACTCTGTCATTTGTCTTGAGATTATTGTCTCAAGGATCTTGCCAGTGATTGACAGTAGTGACACTGGTCTTGCCAGTGATTGACAGCAGTGACACTGGTCTGTAGTTGCTGATTTCTGCTCTCTCTTCTTTTTGTGAACAGGGACTACATTTGCCTCTTTCCATGGAGAGGGCCATTTACACTGTACTAGGCAGTGCTGAAAGATGCGAGTTAGAGGTGCTGCTAGCTGGTCTGCACATCTTCTCAACAATCTTGGGCTCAACTTGTCTGGGCCCACAGCCTTTTCTTGGTCAAGCGATTTAAGTAGGAAATGCACCTCCCCTTGCCTTATTGTCACCACTGACAGTTTTGACACAGTTCTTGCAGCTAGCCAAGGAGGGTCCCTTGCTGGATCAGGAACTTGCATTTTGGTAGCAAAGTGTTCACCAAAGAGGTCCGCCTTCTCTTGACTACTAGTAGAGGTGGTCCCATCCTGTCGATTTAGAGGTGGAATAAGTTCATCAGGCAGATAACCTTGTCTGTCCTTGACCAGGGACCACCAGGTTTTGGAGCCTACCCTACCTGATGCTAGCTTTCTTTTAGTGTCCACCTCCCATTTAGCAATGGCCCACTTTTGAACATCACCCATATGCCTACAGGCTTGCCTGTGCAAGTTCCTGTTATAGGTGGTTGGATGTCTCTTATACCTTCGCCATGCTTTGTACTCTCTCTCTCTCTCTCTCTCTCTCTCTCTCTCTCTCTCTCTCTCTCTCTCTCTCTCTCTCTCTCTCTCTCTCTCTCTCTCTCTCTCTCTCTCTCTCTCAGTGCTAGTTGATAGGTTCTGGTGTTGGTGTCGTGAGAGTGAACCTCCCACTGTGAACACGACAGTTGAACCTCCATTAAGGTGGAACATAAAACATTGTGATTGAACACCGTGAACAGTAATAAACTCTGCTGGTGTGTTCCTTGTTTCTATTGTTATCGCGTTTTTCTAGATTGTTAATCAAACTAGTGACGGTAATTGTTGGGTCTGCAGATAGGTGGTGGTTGGTGTGTGGTGGTGGTTGGTGGAGTGGTGGTGGTTGGTGGAGTGGTGGTGGTTGGTGTGTGGTGGTGGTGGTTGGTGTTGTGGTTGGTGTGTGGTGGTGGTGGTAGTGGTGGTGGTTGGTGGGGTGGTGGATGTGATTATGCTGTTTCTGCTGCTGTTACAGTTGCTACTCTTGCTCCTGCTGCTGTTGCTGCTGCTGCTATTACTACTACTACTATTACTACTACTACTATTACTACTACTACTATTACTACTACTACTACTACTACTACTACTACTACTATACTATTACTACTACTACTACTACTACTATTACTACTACTACTACTACTACTACTACTACTACTACTACTACTACTAGTATTACTAGCACTACTGTTAGTAATGTTACTACTGTACAAAAGAGAGAAGGAAAATCATGACCCAATATTTGCATATTTTATACATTTTAAATATAATTAAGTATTGGACAACACAGAAGAACTCTTACTCTCCCGGTATTAAATGGATTATCATTATTATAATCAAGGGGAAGCGCTAAACCCGGAGGGTTATAAATAAAAAAAGGCACAATACCGTGACTGGAACGATACACAAATAACCCGCACATAAGCTTACGACGACGTTTCGGTCCGACTTGGACCATTGGCAGTCACAGTGTGACTTTGTCAATGGTCCAAGTCGGACCGAAACGTCGCCGTAAGCTTCTCTCTTTTATGTGCGGGTTATTTGTGTTCCGGAGGATTATACAGCGCCTTGGGGGGGGGGGAGAGATGTGGAAGGCATTCAGGCTTAATTCGGGGAACTGGAGCACAGATCCAATTACCTAAATCAAGAGCCCCTCACCAACATCAAGGAATCTTCCCTGAGGGGACGGTGTTTGTAGCCACGAGAATATTGAGAAGCGTTGGCCTCACCTATTGATGTCGATGTGTTGGATTGATGTTTCACTGATTTTTCTTAGGCTTTGGAATTCATTGCTGTATAGCCCTTGTGGTTTAGCGCTTTTTTTTATTATAAATAATAATCTGGAATTGATTGCGTGTGCACGCATTCGTGTGTGTTCATGCGTGTGTGGGTAATTCGCGTGAGTACGTGTGTCTGATTTTTGCGTGTGTACTCACTAACAGTTCTACCATTACGGAAAACTAGTACATCTATCAGTATATATATATCCTTCGTGCACATGTGTACGTGCTTATGTAGGTGCCTAGTGGCGTAACACCTGCCTGCCAGGACCTACAGGTGTTTTACACTTGTCTAACTGCTGCTTCTCTGCGCCTTCCATCTTCCCTGCGCTATCTGCACGTACTTGTTGGGATATTTCTGTCGCTGTTGTAAATGTTAGAGTCTTGTGAGGCGGGGAGGGGGGCGCCTCCCCCTCTGCTCCATCGGTTCAGAGACTGTTTACGTGAGGGGGAGAGGTTTGAGGGGATAAATAGTGTGGAGAATTGTGTGAGGGGACTCCTAGGAGACTTGGACCTGGTGCTCTTTGAAGGCTTCCAGGTGGTGTTCCTAGGAGCCTCCTGGCTGGTGCTGCTGGAACCTTCTAGCTAGTGCTATGGAGCCTTCCAGATAGTGCTGCTGGAGCCTCCCAGATGGTGCTATGGAGCGTTCTAGCTGATTCTACTAGAATCTCCCAGCTGGTGCTTCTGTAGCCTCCCAGCTGGTTTTCCTGGAACCTCCCAGCTGGTGCTGCTGGAGCCTCACAGCTGGTGTAAGGGGCAGTTATCATCACCACGTCACTGACTACATTAATTGCCAGTGTCGGTCAAGCAGACAGACACACACACTATTGTTATATCCTGCTGCTGCTGCCTCTGCTGGCTGCTTGCACGGTCAGCAGGCACCAGGGGTAGTCAGCAGGGGGCTAAAGAGTCACTGGACCGTCAGCAGGGAGCAGGGGAAGTCAACCACAAGCCCACCACCACATTACCTGTCTACAACACCACCACCACCACCACATTACCTGTCTACAACACCACCACCACCACATTACCTGTCTACAACACCACCACCACCACCACCACCACCACATTACCTGTCTACAACACCACCACCACCACATTACCTGTCTACAACACCACCACCACCACATTACCTGTCTACAACACCACTACCACCCACTACTTTATGTGTCTACAAGACGACAAACACATTATCTATATACAGCACCACCAGCACAAGATGACCACCATATTATCTATAAAACGACCACTAGACTGTCTACAACCACCACCACTACACCAGCTGCACCACTCCACTACACCAGCTGCACCACTACACCAGCTGCACCACTCCACTACACCAGCTGCACCACTCCACTACACCAGCTGCACCACTCCACTACACCAGCTGCACCACTCCACTACACCAGCTGCACCACTCCACTACACCAGCTGCACCACTCCACTACACCAGCTGCACCACTCCTGAGTGATGTGCGGGTATAAATTACAGTACAAAAAAACAAAAAAACACCGTTCCTGTCTCTGGTTTGTTGAAAAAAATCCAGACAGCAGGTAGCAACAACAGCAGTAGCAGTAGGAACACTGCAACAGTAGCAGTAGGAACACTGCAGCAGTAGCAGTAGGAACACTGCAACAGTAGCAGTAGGAACACTGCAGCAGCAGGAGTAGCAGTAGGAACACTGCAGCAGCAGGAGTAGCAGTAGGAACACTGCAGCAGCAGGAGTAGCAGTAGGAACACTGCAGCAGTAGCAGTAGGAACACTGCAACAGTAGCAGTAGCAGTAGGAACACTGCAGCAGTAGCAGTAGGAACACTGCAGCAGTAGCAGTAGGAACACTGCAACAGTAGCAGTAGCAGTAGGAACACTGCAGCAGTAGCAGTAGGAACACTGCAGCAGCAGGAGTAGCAGTAGGAACACTGCAGCAGCAGGAGTAGCAGTAGGAACACTGCAGCAGCAGGAGTAGCAGTAGGAACACTGCAGCAGCAGGAGTAGCAGTAGGAACACTGCAGCAGTAGCAGTAGGAACACTGCAACAGTAGCAGTAGCAGTAGGAACACTGCAGCAGTAGCAGTAGGAACACTGCAGCAGTAGCAGTAGGAACACTGCAGCAGTAGCAGTAGGAACACTGCAGCAGTAGCAGTAGGAACACTGCAGGAGCAGGAGTAGCAGTAGGAACACTGCAGCAGCAGGAGTAGCAGTAGGAACACTGCAGCAGCAGGAGTAGCAGTAGGAACACTGCAGCAGTAGCAGTAGGAACACTGCAACAGTAGCAGTAGCAGTAGGAACACTGCAGCAGTAGCAGTAGGAACACTGCAGCAGTAGCAGTAGGAACACTGCAGCAGTAGCAGTAGGAACACTGCAACAGTAGCAGTAGCAGTAGGAACACTGCAGCAGTAGCAGTAGGAACACTGCAGCAGCAGGAGTAGCAGTAGGAACACTGCAGCAGCAGGAGTAGCAGTAGGAACACTGCAGCAGCAGAGGTAGTAGCAGTAGGAACACTGCAGCAGTAGCAGTAGGAAACACTGCAACAGTAGCAGTAGCAGTAGGAACACTGCAGCAGTAGCAGTAGGAACACAGTAGCAGTAGGAACACTGCAGCAGTAGCAGTAGGAACACTGCAACAGTAGCAGTAGCAGTAGGAACACTGCAGCAGTAGCAGTAGGAACACTGCAGCAGTAGCAGTAGGAACACTGCAACAGTAGCAGTAGCAGTAGGAACACTGCAGCAGTAGCAGTAGGAACACTGCAGCAGCAGGAGTAGCAGTAGGAACACTGCAGCAGTAGCAGTAGGAACACTGCAACAGCAGCAGTAGCAGTAGGAACACTGCAACAGTAGCAGTAGGAACACTGCAGCAGTAGCAGTAGGAACACTGCAGCAGTAGCAGTAAGAACACTGCAGCAGTAGCAGTAGGAACACTGCAGCAGCAGGAGTAGCAGTAGGAACACTGCAGCAGTAGCAGTAGGAACACTGCAACAGCAGCAGTAGCAGTAGGAACACTGCAGCAGTAGCAGTAGGAACACTGCAGCAGCAGGAGTAGCAGTAGGAACACTGCAGCAGTAGCAGTAGGAACACTGCAACAGCAGCAGTAGCAGTAGGAACACTGCAGCAGTAGCAGTAGGAACACTGCAGCAGTAGCAGTAGCAGTAGGAACACTGCAGCAGCAGCAGTAGGAACACTGCAACAGCAGCAGTAGCAGTAGGAACACTGCAGCAGTAGCAGTAGCAGTAGGAACACTGCAGCAGCAGGAGTAGCAGTAGGAACACTGCAGCAGTAGCAGTAGGAACACTGCAACAGCAGCAGTAGCAGTAGGAACACTGCAGCAGTAGCAGTAGGAACACTGCAACAGCAGCAGCAGTAGCAGTAGGAACACTGCAGCAGTAGCAGTAGGAACACTGCAGCAGCAGGAGTAGCAGTAGGAACACTGCAGCAGTAGCAGTAGGAACACTGCAACAGCAGGAGTAGCAGTAGGGACACTGCAGCAGTAGCAGTAGGAACACTGCAACAGCAGGAGTAGCAGTAGGAACACTGCAGCAGTAGCAGTAGGAACACTGCAACAGCAGGAGTAGCAGTAGGAACACTGCAGCAGTAGCAGTAGCAGTAGGAACACTGCAGCAGTAGCAGTAGGAACACTGCAGCAGTAGCAGTAGGAACACTGCAACAGCAGGAGTAGCAGTAGGAACACTGCAGCAGTAGCAGTAGGAACACTGCAGCAGCAGGAGTAGCAGTAGGAACACTGCAGCAGTAGCAGTAGGAACACTGCAACAGCAGCAGTAGCAGTAGGAACACTGCAGCAGTAGCAGTAGGAACACTGCAACAGCAGCAGCAGTAGCAGTAGGAACACTGCAGCAGTAGCAGTAGGAACACTGCAGCAGTAGCAGTAGGAACACTGCAGCAGCAGGAGTAGCAGTAGGAACACTGCAGCAGTAGCAGTAGGAACACTGCAACAGCAGGAGTAGCAGTAGGAACACTGCAGCAGTAGCAGTAGGAACACTGCAACAGCAGGAGTAGCAGTAGGAACACTGCAGCAGTAGCAGTAGGAACACTGCAACAGCAGCAGTAGCAGTAGGAACACTGCAGCAGTAGCAGTAGGAACACTGCAACAGCAGGAGTAGCAGTAGGAACACTGCAGCAGTAGCAGTAGGAACACTGCAACAGCAGCAGTAGCAGTAGGAACACTGCAGTAGCAGTAGTACGAACACTGCAACAGCAGCAGCAGCAGCAGTAGGAACACTGCAACAGCAGCAGTAGCAGTAGGAACACTGCAACAGCAGCAGTAGCAGTAGTACGAACACTGCAACAGCAGCAGCAGTAGGAACACTGCAGCAGCAGCAGTAGCAGTAGGAACACTGCAACAGCAGCAGTAGCAGCAGTACGAACACTGCAACAGCAGCAGCAGCAGCAGTAGGAACACTGCAACAGCAGCAGTAGCAGTAGGAACACTGCAGCAGCAGCAGCAGCAGCAGCAGCAGCAGCAGTAGCAGTACGAACACTGCAGCAGCAGCAGCAGCAGCAGCAGCAGCAGCAGCAGTACGAACACTGCAGCAGCAGCAGCAGTAGGAACACTGCAACAGCAGCAGTAGCAGTAGTACGAACACTGCAGCAGCAGCAGTAGCAGTAGGAACACTGCAGCAGCAGCAGCAGTACGAACACTGCAACAGCAGCAGCAGCAGTAGGAACACTGCAACAGCAGCAGTAGCAGTAGTACGAACACTGCAACAGCAGCAGCAGCAGTAGGAACACTGCAGCAGCAGCAGCAGCAGCAGTAGCAGTAGGAACACTGCAACAGCAGCAGTAGCAGTAGGAACACTGCAGCAGCAGCAGCAGCAGCAGCAGTAGGAACACTGCAGCAGCAGCAGTAGCAGTAGGAACACTGCAACAGCAGCAGTAGCAGTACGAACACTGCAACAGCAGCAGCAGCAGCAGCAGTAGGAACACTGCAGCAGCAGCAGTAGCAGTAGGAACACTGCAACAGCAGCAGCAGTAGGAACACTGCAGCAGCAGCAGTAGCAGTAGGAACACTGCAACAGCAGCAGCAGTAGGAACACTGCAACAGCAGCAGCAGCAGCAGTAGGAACACTGCAGCAGCAGCAGTAGGAACACTGCAACAGCAGCAGTAGCAGTAGGAACACTGCAACAACAGCAGCAGCAGCAGTAGTAGGAACACTGCAACAGCAGCAGTAGCAGTTGGAACACTGCAACAACAGCAGCAGCAGCAGTAGTAGGAACACTGCAGCAGCAGCAGTAGCAGTAGGAACACTGCAACAACAGCAGTAGCAGTAGGAACACAGCAGCAGCAGCAGCAGCAGCAGCAGCAGCAATGCAACAGCAGCAGCAGCAGCACTAGCTGTAGCTGACGAGGTTTAATGTATGGAGGTATGTGTGTACTCGCCTATTTGTGATTGCAGGGGTCGATTCACAGCTCCTGGCCCAGCCTCTTCGCTGGTCGCTATTAGGTCCACTCTCTCCCTGCCCCATGAGCTTTATCATACTTCATCTTAAAACTATGTATGGATCCTGCCTCCTTTATCACTTTCCAGACTATTCCACTTCCTGACAACTCTGTGACTGAAGAAATACTTCCTAACATCCCTGTGATTCATCTGAGTCTTCAACTTCCAACTGTGACCCCTTGTTGCTGTGTCACGTCTCTGGAACATCCTGTCTCTGTCCACCTTGTCAATTCCTCGCAGTATTTTATATGTCGTTATCATGTCTCTCCTGTCCAGTGTCGTCAGGTTGATTACCCTTAACCTTCCCTCGTAGGACATTCCCCTTAGCTCTGGAACTAGTCTTGTTGCAAACCTTTGCATTTTCTCTAGTTTCTTGAGATGCTTGGCCAGGTGTGGGTTCCAAACTGGTGCCGCATACTCCAGTATGGGCCTGACGTACACGGTGTACAGTGTCTTGAACGATTCCTTACTGAGGTATCGGAACGCTATTCTCAGGTTTGCCAGGCGCCCATATGTTGCAGCAGTTGTCTGGTTGATGTGCGCCTCAGATGTTTGTGTGTTGGGGAGGTGTGTAGGGAAGAACCATCTGTGGGGAGTGTGAGAGAATGTGGGAAATCCTCTCTTTCTGGAACACCACCTCATTATGTCACCCCTACCTCCCCATTATATGGGGTTGTATATCACTGTATACGTGTATAACGTGTGTTGTATGGGGTTGTATATCACTGTATACGTGTATAACGTGTGTTGTATGGGGTTGTATATCACTGTATACGTGTATAACGTGTGTTATATGGGGTTGTATGTCACTGTATACGTGTATAACGTGTGTTGTATGGGGTTGTATATCACTGTATACGTGTATAACGTGTGTTGTATGGGGTTGTATATCACTGTATACGTGTATAACGTGTGTTGTATGGGGTTGTATATCACTGTATACGTGTATAACGTGTGTTGTATGGGGTTGTATATCACTGTATACGTGTATAACGTGTGTTGTATGGGGTTGTATGTCACTGTATACGTGTATAACGTGTGTTATATGGGGTTGTATATCACTGTATACGTGTATAACGTGTGTTGTATGGGGTTGTATATCACTGTATACGTGTATAACGTGTGTTGTATGGGGTTGTATATCACTGTATACGTGTATAACGTGTGTTGTATGGGGTTGTATATCACTGTATACGTGTATAACGTGTGTTGTATGGGGTTGGCCACACTACGCAACGTGGCCACACTAACTTGGCCACAGAGAGGGACTGGCACTGACGACCCTTGTGTTTGTCTACCTTAATTGTGGCACACTGAAGCCCCTGGATCCCCTGGCACCTCCCGGCACCCCTAGCACATCTTGGCACCCCCCTGGCACACTTGGCATCCCATGGCACCTGCTACCCAAACACACTCTGGCACCCCTAGAACACCCTGGCACCCCCTGGCACACCCTCGCATCCTCTGGCAAGCCCTGGAACACCCTGGCACTGTTGTGACTACATAATTGTGTGCACGGTTATGTTGGCACTACTGAGGAGAACACGCTTGGTCACGTTGGCACGATTAATAATAATAATAATAATAATAATAATAATAATTATTATTATTATTGCTGTTATTCTTGAACGCGGGTTCAAACCCCGCCCGTGGTATGGTTTGTTTCACCTTTTAACTAGTTAGTTATGTTAAAGGTTCTTGTCAAAAGACACTTGATCTGGTGTGGGTACTAGTTGTCAAAGGCACTTGTCGATAAACACTTGGTCTGTTTGTGGTGTGTGTGTGTGTGTGTGTGTGTGTTGTGTGTGTGTGTGTGTTAAAGTTCTCGACTCTAGTGTGTGTGTCTTAGAGTTCTCGACTCTAGTGTGTGTGTTAGAGTTTCTCGACTCTAGTGTGTGTGTGTGTGTGTGTGTGTGTGTGTGTGTGTGTGTGAGTTCTCGACTCTAGTGTGTGTGTGTGTGTGTGTGTGTGTGTGTGTTAGAGTTCTCAACTCTAGTGTGTGTGTTAGAGTTCTCGACTCTAGTGTGTGTGTGTTAGAGTTCTCGACTCTAGTGTGTGTGTTAGGGTTCTCGACTCTAGTGTGTGTGTGTTAGAGTTCTCGACTCTAGTGTGTGTGTTAGAGTTCTCGACTCTAGTGTGTGTGTGTTAGAGTTCTCGACTCTAGTGTGTGTGTGTGTGTGTGTGTGTGTTAGAGTTCTCGACTCTAGTGTGTGTGTGTGTGTGTTAGAGTTCTCGACTCTAGTGTGTGTGTGTGTGTGTTAGTGTTCTCGACTCTAGTGTGTGTGTTAGAGTTCTCGACTCTAGTGTGTGTGTGTGTGTTAGAGTTCTCGACTCTAACAGAGAAGAACCAGAGGTCCTGTGCCAATTGCTGGCAAGAGATCCGCAGAACAGCTTACCTGCTTCCAGAGATTTTTCACCCTCGCAGACCGGTCTGGGACCAGTCTTACTAACCACCTTGTCAACCAGACCAGAAAAATGACCCTAAGAATATTACCAGCGGCTTTATAATATTCACGAGGAAGCGCTAAATCTCTAGGGGTAACTCCAAAACCTTGCATCAAGAGCCTTAAATAACTGTATCTTCTGAGGATCCTGGACCACACATGTATAGAAACACGAGAAAGTCTAAAGATTCGCCACCAAATTAGTCCAGAGCTAGTCCCAGAACTACGTAGTTTCAGAGCTGGTAAAATTCTCTTGATATTGCTAGTTTGTGTACCTCAGTGGCTAGTTTGTGTACCTCAGTGGCTAGTTTATTGTGTACCTCAGTGGCTAGTTTATTTTGTACCTCAGTGGCTAGTTTGTGTACCTCAGTGGCTAGTTTGTGTACCTCAGTGGCTAGTTTATTTTGTACCTCAGTGGCTAGTTTATTGTGTACCTCAGTGGCTAGTTTATTGTGTACCTCAGGGCTAGTTTATTGTGTACCTCAGTGGCTAGTTTATTGTGTACCTCAGTGGCTAGTTTATTGTGTACCTCAGTGGCTAGTTTATTGTGTACCTCAGTGGCTAGTTTATTGTGTACCTCAGTGGCTAGTTTATTGTGTACCTCAGTGGCTAGTTTGTGTACCTCAGTGGCTAGTTTATTGTGTACCTCAGTGGCTAGTTTATTGTGTACCTCAGTGGCTAGTTTGTGTACCTCAGTGGCTAGTTTATTGTGTACCTCAGTGGCTAGTTTATTGTGTACCTCATATTCATCCTGTGGATGGTAGTGGCTAGTTTATTGTGTACCTCATATCAATCTGTGGATGGTAGTGGCTAGTTTTACTGTGGTTACCTCATCCATCCTGTGCATGGTAGTGGCTAGTTTATTGTGCACCTCATATCCATCCTGTGCATGGTAGTGGCTAGTTTATTGTGTACCTCATATCCATCCTGTGCATGGTAGTGGCTAGTTTATTGTGTACCTCATACCCATCCTGTGGATGGTAAGTGGTAGTTTACTGTGTACCTCATATATCCCCTGTGCATGGTAGTGGCTAGTTTATTGTGTACTCATATCCTCCTGTGGATGGTAGTAGCTAGTTTATTGTGTACCTCATATCCATCCTGTGGATGGTAGTGGCTAGTTTATTGTGTACCTCATATCCATCCTGTGGATGGTAGTGGCTAGTTTGTGTACCTCATATCCATCCTGTGGATGGTAGTGGCTAGTTTATTGTGTACCTCATATCCATCCTGTGGATGGTAGTAGCTAGTTTATTGTGTACCTCATATCCATCCTGTGGATGGTAGTGGCTAGTTTATTGTGTACCTCATATCCATCCTGTGGATGGTAGTGGCTAGTTTATTGTGTACCTCATATCCATCCTGTGGATGGTAGTGGCTAGTTTATTGTGTACCTCATATCCATCCTGTGGATGGTAGTGGCTAGTTTATTGTGTACCTCATATCCATCCTGTGGATGGATTGAGGGCCCCTGGCTTCAGTCCATCAGGAATGATTCAACCATTGACGAATGAGGGCCCCTGTCCTCGGTACATCAGAGAGGTCCCAACCATAGACGGACGAGGTGCTCGCTCTGAGACGGAACCAGGAGCTGTAGTCGAACATCAGGTGAAAAGATAAGGTCAATATTGTCTTTTGTAAATTGTTCCAGACACGGCAACGTTTTGCCCGTGCAAGAGGCGAAAGTCAATTATACAAGGGATTGGCATGTTGCACAGGCAACATAATTGCAACATACACACGTAAATTTAACACATATGTAACACCTGCCAGTCTTTGTTTTGCTTATTCCATAAGCTTTGAATTGAAGCCTCTGGTTGAGCTGATGAAGCCTCTGGTTGAACTGATGAAGCCTCTGGTTGAACTGATGAAGCCTCTGGTTGAACTGATGAAGCCTCTGGTTGAGTTCATGGAGCCTCTGGTTGAGCTGGTGAAGCCTCTGGTTGAACTGATGAAGCCTCTGGTTGAACTGATGAAGCCTCTGGTTGAGTTCATGGAGCCTCTGGTTGAGCTGGTGAAGCCTCTGGTTGAGTTGAAGCCTCTGGTTGAGTTGATGAAGCCTCTGGTTGAGTTGATGAAGCCTCTGGCTGAGCTGAAGCCTCTGGTTGAGCTGATGAAGCCTCTGGTTGAGCTGATGAAGCCTCTGGTTGAGCTGATGAAGCCTCTGGTTGAGTTGAGGCCTCTGGTTGAGTTGATGAAGCCTCTGGCTGAGCTGAAGCCTCTGGTTGAGTTGATGAAGCCTCTGGCTGAGCTGAAGCCTCTGGTTGAGCTGATGAAGCCTCTGGTTGAGTTGAGGCCTCTGGTTGAGTTGATGAAGCCTCTGGTTGAGTTGATGAAGCCTCTGGTTGAGCTGATGAAGCCTCTGGTTGAGCTGAAGCCTCTGGTTGAGTTGAAACCTCTGGCTGAGCTGATGAAGCCTCTGGCTGAGTTGATGAAGCCTCTGGTTGAGCTGATGAAGCCTCTGGCTGAGCTGAAGCCTCTGGTTGAGTTGAAACCTCTGGCTGAGCTGATGAAGCCTCGGGTTGAGCTGATGAAGCCTCTGGTTGAGCTGATGAAGCCTCTGGTTGAGCTGATGAAGCCTCTGGCTGAGCTGAAGCCTCTGGTTGAGTTGATGAAGCCTCTGGTTGAGCTGATGAAGCCTCTGGTTGAGCTGATGAAGCCTCTGGTTGAGCTGATGAAGCCTCTGGTTGAGTTGATGAAGCCTCTGGTTGAGTTGATGAAGCCTCTGGTTGAGCTGATGAAGCCTCTGGCTGAGCTGAAGCCTCTGGTTGAGTTGATGAAGCCTCTGGTTGAGCTGATGAAGCCTCTGGTTGAGCTGATGAAGCCTCTGGTTGAGCTGATGAAGCCTCTGGTTGAGCTGATGAAGCCTCTGGTTGAGCTGATGAAGCCTCTGGTTGAGTTGATGAAGCCTCTGGCTGAGCTGAAGCCTCTGGTTGAGTTGATGAAGCCTCTGGCTGAGCTGAAGCCTCTGGTTGAGTTGATGAAGCCTCTGGCTGAGCTGAAGCCTCTGGTTGAGTTGATGAAGCCTCTGGCTGAGCTGAAGCCTCTGGTTGAGTTGATGAAGCCTCTGGTTGAGTTGATGAAGCCTCTGGTTGAGTTGATGAAGCCTCTGGTTGAGTTGAAACCTCTGGCTGAGCTGATGAAGCCTCTGGCTGAGTTGATGAAGCCTCTGGTTGAGTGATGAAGCCTTGGCTGAGCTGAAGCCTCTGGTTGAGTTGATGAAGCCTCGGGTTGAGCTGATGAAGCCTCTGGTTGAGCTGATGAAGCCTCTGGCTGAGCTGAAGCCTCTGGTTGAGTTGATGAAGCCTCTGGTTGAGCTGATGAAGCCTCTGGCTGAGCTGAAGCCTCTGGTTGAGTTGAAGCCTCTGGTTGAGCTGATGAAGCCTCTGGTTGAGCTGATGAAGCCTCTGGTTGAGCTGATGAAGCCTCTGGCTGAGCTGAAGCCTCTGGTTGAGTTGATGAAGCCTCTGGTTGAGCTGATGAAGCCTCTGGCTGAGCTGAAGCCTCTGGTTGAGTTGATGAGCCTCTGTTGAGCTGATGAAGCCTCTGGTTGAGCTGATGAAGCCTCTGGTTGAGCTGATGAGCCTCTGGCTGAGCTGAAGCTCTGCTTGAGTTGATGAAGCCTTGGTTGAGCTGATGAAGCTCTGGTTGAGTTGATGAAGCCTCTGGTTGAGCTGATGAAGCCTCTGGTTGGGGTTGATGAAGCCTTGGTTGAGCTGATGAAGCCTCTGGTTGAGCTGGGTGAAGCTCTGGTTGAGCTGATGAAGCTCTGGTTGAGTTGATGAAGCCTCTGGTTGAGCTGATGAAGCCTCTGGCTGAGCTGATGCCTCTGGTTGAGTTGATGAAGCCTCTGGTTGAGCTGATGAAGCCTCTGGTTGAGCTGATGAAGCCTCTGGTTGAGCTGATGAAGCCTCTGGCTGAGCTGAAGCCTCTGCTTGAGTTGATGAAGCCTCTGGTTGAGCTGAAGCCTCTGCTTGAGTTGATGAAGCCTCTGGTTGAGCTGAAGCCTCTGCTTGAGTTGATGAAGCCTCTGGTTGAGTTGATGAAGCCTCTGGTTGAGCTGATGAAGCCTCTGGCTGAGCTGAAGCCTCTGGTTGAGTTGATGAAGCCTCTGGTTGAGCTGAAGCCTCTGCTTGAGTTGATGAAGCGTCTGGCTGAGCTGAAGCCTCTGCTTGAGTTGATGAAGCCTCTGGCTGAGCTGAAGCCTCTGCTTGAGTTGATGAAGCCTCTGCTTGAGTTGATGAAGCCTCTGGCTGAGCTGAAGCCTCTGCTTGAGTTGATGAAGCCTCTGGTTGAGTTGATGAAGCCTCTGGTTGAGCTGATGAAGCCTCTGCTTGAGTTGATGAAGCCTCTGGTTGAGCTGATGAAGCCTCTGGTTAAGTTGAAGCCTCTGGTTAAGTTGAAGCCTCTGGTTGAGCTGATGAAGCCTCTGGTTAAGTTGAAGCCTCTGGTTGAGCTGATGAAGCCTCTTGGTTAAGTTGAAGCCTCTGGTTGAGTTGATGAAGCCTCTGGTTGAGCTGATGAAGCCTCTGGTTGAGCTGATGAAGCCTCTGGCTGAGCTGATGAAGCCTCTGGCTGAGTTGATGAAGCCTCTGGTTGAGCTGATGAAGCCTCTGGTTGAGTTGATGAAGCCTCTGGTTGAGCTGATGAAGCCTCTGGTTGAGCTGATGAAGCCTCTTGGTTAAGTTGAAGCCTCTGGTTGAGCTGATGAAGCCTCTGGTTGAGCTGATGAAGCCTCTTGGTTAAGTTGAAGCCTCTGGTTGAGCTGATGAAGCCTCTTGGTTAAGTTGAAGCCTCTGGTTGAGCTGATGAAGCCTCTTGGTTAAGTTGAAGCCTCTGGTTGAGTTGATGAAGCCTCTGGTTGAGTTGCAGCAATAACACAGATACATTAGTTGTGTGTTGTGGTTTTAAAGGAGCAGTGTTGCAGCTGTGTGTTGCAACATCTGGACCTCGGCTGTTGCAACAGCTGAGGCTGAAGCGTAATTACTTGGGTCACAGCGAACCAATAAGCGTGGGTTACCAGCTTGAGGAACCTGTTCTGTTCGTGTTGTGTGTGAGGTGGTGATGGTGCTGCGTCGTTATGGTGGTGGTAGTGCTGGGTCGTTATGGTGGTGGTAGTAGTGCTGGGTCGTTATGATGGTTGTAGTGCTGGGTCGTTATGGTGGTGTAGTGCTGGGTCGTTATGGTGGTAGTAGTGCTGGGTCGTTATGGTGGTAGTAGTGCTGGGTCGTTATGGTTGTAGTGCTGGGTCGTTATGGTGGTAGTAGTGCTGGGTCGTTATGGTGGTAGTATGCTGGGTCGTTATGGTGGTTAGTAGTGCTGGGTCGTTATGGTGGTGGTGGTAGTAGTGCTGGGTCGTTATGATGGTTGTATAGTGCTGGGTCGTTATGGTGGTAGTAGTGCTGGGTCGTTATGGTGGTAGTAGTGCTGGGTCGTTATGGTGGTAGTAGTGCTGGGTCGTTATGGTGGTAGTAGTGCTGGGTCGTTATGGTGGTGGTGGTAGTAGTGCTGGGTCGTTATGGTGGTAGTAGTGCTGGGTCGTTATGGTGGTAGTGCTGGGTCGTTATGGTGGTGGTAGTGATGGGTCGTTATGGTGGTAGTGCTGGGTCGTTATGGTGGTGGTAGTGCTGGGTCGTTATGATGGTAGTGCTGGGTCGTTATGATAGTGCTGGGTCGTTATGATGGGAGAAGTGCTGGGTCGTTATGGTGGTAGTAGTGCTGGGTCGTTTGGTGGTAGTAGTGCTGGGTCGTTATGGTGGTAGTAGTGCTGGGTCGTTATGGTGGTGGTAGTGATGGGTCGTTATGGTGGTAGTGCTGGGTCGTTATGGTGGTGGTAGTGATGGGTCGTTATGGTGGTGGTAGTGCTGGGTCGTTATGGTCGTGGTAGTGGCTGGGTCGTTATGATGGTAGTGCTGGGTCGTTATGGTGGTGGTAGTGCTGGGTCGTTATGGTGGTGTAGTGCTGGGTCGTTATGGTGGTGGTAGTGCTGGGTCGTTATGATGGTAGTGCTGGGTCGTTATGATGGTAGTGCTGGGTCGTTATGATGGTAGAAGTGCTGGGTCGTTAGGGTGGTGGTGGTAGTAGTGCTGGGTCGTTATGGTGGTGGTAGTAGTGCTGGGTCGTTATGATGGTTGTAGTGCTGGGTCGTTATGATGGTGGTAGTAGTGCTGGGTCGTTATGATAGTGCTGGTTCGTTATGATGGTGGTAGTAGTGCTGGGTCGTTATGATGGTGGTAGTAGTGCTGGGTCGTTATGATGGTGGTAGCATTGCTGGTCGTTATGGTGGTGGTAGTAGTGCTGGGTCGTTATGATGGTAGTAGTGCTGGGTCGTTATGATGGTAGCACTGCTGGGTCGTTGTGGTGGTAGTAGTGCTGGGTCGTTATGATGGTAGTGCTGGGTCGTTATGATAGTGCTGGGTCATGATGGTGGTGGTAGTGCTGAGTCGTTATGATGGTAGTGCTGGGTCGTTATGATGGTGGTAGTAGTGCTGGGTCGTTTTGATGGTAGTAGTGCTGGGTCGTTATGATGGTAGTGCTGAGTTGTTATGATGGTGGTAGTAGTGCTGGGTCGTTATGATGGTAGTGCTGGGTCGTTATGATGGTGGTAGTGCTGGGTCGTTATGATGGTGGTAGTAGTGCTGGGTCGTTATGATGGTGGTAGTACTGCTGGGTCGTTATGGGGTGGTAGTTAGTGCTGGGTCGTTATGATGATAGTAGTGCTGGGTCATTATGATGGTGGTAGTGCTGGGTCGTTATGATGGTGGTAGTGCTGGGTCGTTATGGTGGTGGTAGTAGTGCTGGGTCGTTATGGTGGTAGTGCCGGGTCGTTATGGTGGTGGTAGTAGTGCTGGGCCGTTATGATGGTAGTAGTGTTGGGTCGTTATGATGGTGGTAGTGCTGGGTCGTTATGATGGTGGTAGTAGTGCTGGGTCGTTATGATGGTGGTAGTGCTGGGTCGTTATGGTGGTAGTGCTGGGTCGTTATGGTGGTAGTGCCGGGTCGTTATGGTGGTGGTGGTAGTAGTGCTGGGTCGTTATGATGGTAGTGCTGGGTCGTTATGATGGTGGTAGTGCTGGGTCGTTATGATGGTGGTAGTAGTGCTGGGTCGTTATGATGGTAGTGCTGGGTCGTTATGATGGTGGTAGTGCTGGGTCGTTATGATGGTAGTAGTGCTGGGTCGTTATGGTGGTAGTAGTGCTGGGTCGTTATGATGGTAGTAGTGCTGGGTCGTTATGATGGTAGTGCTGGGTCGTTATGATGGTAGTGCTGGGTCATGATGGTGGTAGTAGTGCTGGGTCGTTATGGTGGTAGTAGTGCTGGGTCGTTATGATGGTAGTGCTGGGTCGTTATGTTGGTGGTAGTGCCGGGTCGTTATGATGGTAGTGCTGGGTCGTTATGGTGGTGGTAGTAGTGCTGGGTCGTTATGGTGGTAGTAGTGCTGGGTCGTTATGATGGTAGTGCTGGGTCGTAATGTTGGTGGTAGTAGTGCCGGGTCGTTATGATGGTAGTAGTGCTGGGTCGTTATTGTGGTAGTAGTGCTGGGTCGTTATGGTGGTGGTAGTAGTGCTGGGTCGTTATGGTGGTAGTAGTGCTGGGTCGTTATGATGGTAGTGATGGGTCGTTATGTTGGTGGTAGTAGTGCCGGGTCGTTATGATGGTGGTAGTAGTGCTGGGTCGTTATTGTGGTAGTGCCGGGTCGTTATGATGGTGGTAGTAGTGCTGGGTCGTTGTGGTAGTGCCGGGTCGTTATGTTGGTGGTAGTAGTGCTGGGTCGTTATGATGGTAGTGCTGGGTCGTTATGGTGGTAGTAGTGCTGGGTCGTTATGATGGTAGTGCCGGGTCGTTATGATGGTGGTAGTAGTGGTGGGTCGTTATGGTAGTAGTGCTGGGTCGTTATGGTGGTCGTGGTGCTGGTATTCTTTGTTTACCTACAAGTATATTAATATTCATCACCTCTGCGTCCTGGTCACAAATCAGACCACTTATTTGACTATCGTAGTCAACCAGGCTGTTGGTGCTGGCCTCAGAGTATGCACCACAGCCTGTCTGATCAGCAGCTAACTTGACGAACTTAGCAAGTTTCCTCTTATAGACAGCAAGGGGTGAATGGGTAATTCCTTTAATATATAAAAGGAGGGTGTTAAAGAGTCTTGGTCCCTTTACACTTGTTGAGTTATTTCTTAGTGTACTCGTGGCTTTCCACTTGGAGGTATTTTGCACCGTCTGCCAAGTCTCTTGCTCCAGTAGGGAGTGATTTCAGTGTGCAGCTTTGGGAGTAGTCCATCCAGAAATTTCCAGATGTAAATTATGATGTATCTTTCTCGCCTATGCTCCAGGGAGTACAGTGCTTCTAACATTTTCCATGTCCTCTCGATCTTGTTAATTTTTTTACTGTCTCTATTGTCTTGTGTTGTTATTGTCTTTGACGACAACGTTTCGCTCAAGACTAGTTTTATTAAGATGTACATAATAATAATCTTTATTGCTACCAGTACATGATACAACTTGTACAGACCATAGCTCACACCTATGACATATAGAAAGTTCCTGGTTATGTAGAGCATTTCCCGCAACTTAGGTTAATTTTGTCCCCAGGATGCCACCCACACCAGTCAACTAACACCTAGGTACCTATTTATTGCTAGGTGAACAGTGACAGCAGGTGTAAGGTAACACCTAGGAAGCGGGACAGGAGGTACCTACTTCTCGGTGAACAGGGACAGCAGGTGTAAGGTAACACCTAGGAAGCGGGACAGCAGGTACCTACTTCTAGGTGAACAGTGACAGCAGGTGTAAGGTAACACCTAGGAAGCGGGACAGCAGGTACCTACTTCTAGGTGAACAGGGACAGCAGGTGTAAGGTAACACCTAGGAAGCGGGACAGCAGGTACCTACTTCTAGGTGAACAGTGACAGCAGGTGTAAGGTAACACCTAGGAAGCGGGACAGCAGGTACCTACTTCTAGGTGAACAGGGACAGCAGGTGTAAGGTAACACCTAGGAAGCGGGACAGCAGGTACCTACTTCTAGGTGAACAGGGACAGCAGGTTTAAGGTAACACCTAGGGAAGCGGGACAGCAGGTACCTACTTCTAGGTGAACAGGGACAGCAGGTTTAAGGTAACACCTAGGAAGCGGGACAGCAGGTACCTACTTCTAGGTGAACAGGGACAGCAGGTGTAAGGTAACACCTAGGAAGCGGGACAGCAAGTGAAAGGTGACTAACTCCCTGGTACCTACTTGTAGGTGAACAGTGACAGCAGGTGTAAGGTAACACCTAGGAAGCGGGACAGCAGGTGAAAGGTGACTAACACCCTGGTACCTACTTCTAAGTGAACAGGGACAGCAGGTGTAAGGTAACACCTAGGAAGCGGGACAGCAGGTGAAAGGTGACTAACACCCTGGTACCTACTTCTAGGTGAACAGGGACAGCAGGTGAAAGGTGACTAACACCCTGGTACCTACTTTTAGGTGAACAGGGACAGCAGGTGAAAGGTGACTAACACCCTGGTACCTACTTCTAGGTGAACAGGGACAGCAGATATCTTAAGGAAACACGTCCTAATTTCTCCACCCGTACCGGGAATCGAACCACGGTCCTCAATATATGAGCCGAGTGCGTTACCAACCGTCTTCTTTGTCCTTATCAATTTTTTGGCACTGTGCCTTTCATCGCTGGCAGTGCCATCTTCCTTAAGAACTCAATACCATTTATTCCTGCCTTCGGCTTTACATAAGTGGGAACGGCATTTCGGATTATTTTCCACTTCCACTAATGTGGCCTTTTTCTCTCTCCTGGGCCTTGTACGAGCCCTTTATTTTAGGCTCGGTATTTTGTAGTTTGTAACGTGTGGTTGTGGTGATTGTGGTTGTTAGCCCGTGGTGGTGGTTGTTAGGTTGTGGTGGTGGTAGAGGTGATCGTTAGGTTGGGGGGGTGATAGTGGTGGTCGTTAGGTTGGGGGGGTGGTAGTGGTGGTTGTTAGGTTGGGGGGTGGTAGTGGTGGTAGGTTGGGGGGTGGTAGTGGTGGTTGTTAGGTTGGGGGGTGGTAGTGGTGGTAGGTTGGGGGGTGGTAGTGGTGGTTGTTAGGTTGGGGGGTGGTAGTGGTGGTTGTTAGGTTGGGGGTGGTAGTGGTGGTAGGTTGGGGGGTGGTTGTGTGGGGGTAGGTTGGGGGGTGGTAGTGGTGGTTGTTAGGTTGGGGGGTGGTAGAGGTGATCGTTAGGTTGGGGTGGTGGTCGTTAGGTTGGGGGGTGGTAGTGGTGGTCGTTAGGTTGGGGGGTGGTAGAGGTGATCGTTAGGTTGGGGTGTGGTAGTAGTGGTCGTTAGGTTGGGGGGGTGGTAGTGGTGGTTGTTAGGTTGGGGGGTGGTAGTGGTGGTTGTTAGGTTGGGGGTAGTGGTGGTCGTTAGGTTGGGGTGGTGGTAGTGGTGGTTGTTAGGTTGGGGTGGTGGTAGTAGTGGTGGTTGTTAGGTTGGGGGGTGGTAGTGGTGGTCGTTAGGTTGGGGGGTGGTAGAGGTGATCGTTAGGTTGGGGTGGTGGTAGTGGTGGTCGTTAGGTTGGGGTGGTACAGGTGGTCGTTAGGTTGGGGGTGTGGTTAGAGGTGTGTCGTTAGGTTGGGGGAGTGGTAGTGGTGGTCGTTAGGTTGGGGTGGTAGTGGTGGTCGTTAGGTTGGGGGGTGGTAGTGTGGTCGTTCGGTTGGGGGTGGTAGTGGTGGTCGTTACGTTGGGGGTGGTGGTAGAGGTGGTCGTTAGGTTGGGGTGGTGGTAGTGGTGGTCGTTACGTTGGGGTGGTACAGGTGGTCGTTAGGTTGGGGTGGTGGTAGAGGTGGTCGTTGTGTTGGTGTTTTGATGGTAAACAAATTGTGGTGGTGGTGGTGAACTGGGTTGGTGGTCGTTAGGTCACTGCACTGTGCTAGCACCAACAGCCTAGTTGACCAGGCAGCCAAAAGGTAAGCCTGACCTGCAAGGGCACTTCTGTGATCGTGTTTGCTTGGACTTCCTCCTCTTTTCTGCAGCATTGCAAGCTCCTGATGTCTTGCGTGCAACACGAAAGGCCTAGAGCTATCATTCAACTCCCCCGTAGTTATTTTGCACCTGGTATCGCTTGTTTGCGATTTTTGCATAAATATATATGTACATGTCTGTATATTTTGGGTTTGTACTCACCTATTTGTGGTTGCAGGGGTCGAGTCACAGCTCCTGGCCCCGGCTCTTCGCTGGTAGCTACTAGATCCACTCTCCCCCTGCACATGTATCTTATTTAACAACGGGAGTTATGTCTTGGGTAGGTTTGGGTAGAAGTCGTTTTGATAAGGCCTGCCTCGCATGGGCCAGTAGGCCTTCTGCAGTGTTCCTTCATTCTTATGTTCCATTAGCATTATCATACCTCTTTTTAAAGGTGTGTATGGACCCTGCCTCCACTACATCAGTCTCCAGATTGTTCCACTTCCTAACAACTCTGTGGCTGAAGAAATACTTCCTAACATCCCTGCGACTCATCTGAGTCCTTAACGTGGGTGTGAGAGGCTTAATATATAAAGATTTTAATGGTGTAGGAAATGTAAGAGAATCGTTCATACCTGAAGCGTCTTCTTGTCTTGACATGGTAAAATATTCCTCTATTTCTGAAGGAACAGTCAGCAGTGAGCGAGGGGAACGTTCCTGGTGGAGTGAGAGGGTGGAGTGGGAGCTTTCAGTGGGACTGGGACGTGTGCGTGTGGCTGCTCCCAGAGGGTGGAGTGGGAGCTTTCAGTGGGACTGGGACGTGTGCGTGTGGATGCTCCCAGAGGGTGGAGTGGAACCTTTCAGTGGGACTGGGACGTGTGCTTGTGGCTGCTTCCAGAGGGTGGAGTGGAACCTTTCAGTGGGACTGGGACGTGTGCTTGTGGCTGCTTCCAGAGGGTGGAGTGGAACCTTTCAGTGGGACTGGGACGTGTGCTTGTGGCTGCTCCCAGAGGGTGGAGTGGGACCTTTCAGTGGGACTGGGGCGTGTGCTTGTGGATGCTCCCAGAGGGTGGAGTGGGACCTTTCAGTGGGACTGGGACGTGTGCTTGTGGCTGCTTCCAGAGGGTGGAGTGGGAGCTTTCAGTGGGACTGGGGCGTGTGCTTGTGGCTGCTCCCAGAGGGTGGAGTGGGAGCTTTCAGAGTGGGACTGGGACCTGTGCTTGTGGATGCTCCAGGGTAAGTGGTGAGCTTCAGTCGGGCTGGGCGTCGTGCTTGTGGTGTCACCGAGGTGTGTTGGCAGCTTTCAGAGTTGTGACTGACCTGTGCTTGTTAGTTGTCTCCCAGATGTGATTGGGAGCTTTCAGATTGCGGGACTGGACATTGCTTGTGCCTGACCTCCCAGAGGGCCTGAAGTGGGAAAGCTCTTCAACTGGACTGGGGCGTGTGCTTGTGGCTGCTCCCAGAGGGTGGAGTGGGAGCTTTCAGAGTGGGACTGGGACCTGTGCTTGTGGCTGCTCCCAGTGTCAAGCAGTGAACCTCACTGTCTGTGTGAGACAGTCCTCTTGTGATGTCACCTTCACTGTTGCTTGTTCTCACCTTCACTGTTGCTTGTTCTCACCTTCACTGTTGCTTGTTCTCACCTTCACTGTTGTTCTCATATTCAGTATTATTTTATTATTTAAATTTCTCACATCTTGCCCGGGATCACTGCAAAATCTTGCCCTCGATCACTGTAAAATCTTGCCCTGGATCACTGCAAAATCTTGCCCTCGATCACTGTAAAATCTTGCCTGGATCACTGCAAAATCTTGCCCTCGATCACTGTAAAATCTTGCCCTCGATCACTGTAAAATCTTGCCCTGGATCACTGTAAAATCTTGCCCTCGATCACTGTAAAATCTTGCCCTGGATCACTGCAAAATCTTGCTCTGGATCACTGCAAAATCTTGCCCTGGATCACTGCAAAATCTTGCTCTGGATCACTGCAAAATCTTGCTCTGGATCACTGCAAAATCTTGCTCTGCATCACTGTAAAATCTTGCCCTGCATCACTGTAAAATCTTGCCTTGGGGGTCCCCCGGGACCCAGTTTGAGAACCTGAGACTAATATAATCAGAAGTAGAGACCACTGAGTGGCCTCGTGTCATTTAATCTATCTCTCTCGCCATGGATGCTGGGAGCCTTGCCAGATGACGCCTCTCTTGTGTAATTGTTTGTGAAGTTTTGACGGCAGGCACGCTTACACCAGCTCTCTCTCTCTCTCTCTCTCTCTCTCTCTCTCTCTCTCTCTCTCTCTCTCTCTCTCTCTCTCTCTTCTCTCGCTTTATCTTTCTCAAGCGGGTTGTGGTTTGTCAAGAGACAGTGTACATCTTTGTAGGAATTTGCTTTGTAGACAGCAAATACTGGTGGCTGGGTGACCTGCCTTGTTGATACTGGTGGCTGGGTGACCTGCCTTGTTGATACTGGTGGCTGGGTGACCTGCCTTGTTGATACTGGTGGCTGGGTGACCTGCCTTGTTGATACTGGTGGCTGGGTGACCTGCCTTGTTGATACTGGTGGCTGGGTGACCTGCCTTGTTGATACTGGTGGCTGGGTGACCTGCCTTGTTGATACTGGTGGCTGGGTGACCTGCCTTGTTGATACTGGTGGCTGGGTGACCTGCCTTGTTGATACTGGTGGCTGGGTGACCTGCCTTGTTGATACTGGTGGCTGGGTGACCTGCCTTGTTGATACTGGTGGCTGGGTGACCGGGCTTGTTGATACTGGTGGCTGGGCGACCTGCCTTGTTGATACTGGTGGCTGGGTGACCTGCCTTGTTGATACTGGTGGCTGGGGACCTGCCTTGTTGATACTGGTGGCTGGGTGACCTGCCTTGTTGATACTGGTGGCTGGGTGACCTGCCTTGTTGATACTGGTGGCTGGGTGACCTGCCTTGTTCGATACTGGTGGCTGGGTGACCTGCCTTGTTGATACTGGTGGCTGGGTGACCTGCCTTGTTGATACTGGTGGCTGGGTGACCTGCCTTGTTGATACTGGTGGCTGGGTGACCTGCCTTGTTGATACTGGTGGCTGGGTGACCTGCCTTGTTGATACTGGTGGCTGGGTGACCTGCCTTGTTGATACTGGTGGCTGGGTGACCTGCTTGTTGATACTGGTGGCTGGGTGACCTGCCTTGTTGATACTGGTGGCTGGGTGACCTGCCTTGTTGATACTGGTGGCTGGGTGACCTGCCTTGTCGATACTGGTGGCTGGGTGACCTGCCTTGTTGATACTGGTGGCTGGGTGACCTGCCTTGTGATACTGGTGGCTGGGTGACCTGCCTTGTTGATACTGGTGGCTGGGTGACCTGCCTTGTCGATACTGGTGGCTGGGTGACCTGCCTTGTCGATACTGGTGGCTGGGTGACCTGCCTTGTTGATACTGGTGGCTGGGTGACCTGCCTTGTTGATACTGGTGGCTGGGTGACCTGCCTTGTTGATACTGGTGGCTGGGTGACCTGCCTTGTTGATACTGGTGGCTGGGTGACCTGCCTTGTTGATACTGGTGGCTGGGTGACCTGCCTTGTTGATACTGGTGGCTGGGTGACCTACCTTGTTGATACTGGTGGCTGGGTGACCTGCCTTGTTGATACTGGTGGCTGGGTGACCTGCCTTGTTGATACTGGTGGCTGGGTGACCTGCCTTGTTGATACTGGTGGCTGGGTGACCTGCCTTGTTGATACTGGTGGCTGGGTGACCTGCCTTGTTGATACTGGTGGCTGGGTGACCTGCCTTGTTGATACTGGTGGCTGGGTGACCTGCCTTGTTGATACCTGGTCTGTGGACATACATTTCCACAGACCACTTCAAGAGGCCTAGTCTTGCAGGTTGCCATAAAGTCAAAGTTCATTATCACCTGCTATTGCGACCCCTGAATGGGTCACAATGTATGTAATGTATATTATAACATGTATATTACCTGTTCATATAATTTTATTTTGCTTATATTTGCGATATTAGTTAAATCGTAAATATATTGCTTTATATTATTATTTGACTTAGTTATATTATTAGGTAGGATGTAACATTTATATATTATACAGAGCTCATAGTTCGAGTGTTAAGTAGCTGACAAGATTGTCTAACAATCGTTGTGCTCGTTACGCTGCCGGCTTCTCTGTGTTGCTGGGCAGCAGCAGTCCACTGAGTCAGGTGATCAGGGGGGGGGGGTGATCACACTTAATCTGGGTGAGACTGTTCTTGCTTTGACTCGCTCTCTCTTGTCTGTTTGACGTTGCTTCTAACAAGAGGTCCCTCACCAGCTCTCCTTTGTGGGCCCTTGTTGGAAGATCGTCTCTGTCGCTTTCTTGTTGTTGGTTCTGTGGAACTCTGTTCACAGAACATTGTATAGACTTAGTGATTTTCGACGTTGTACTGAGGTTGTGGGTCACATAGACACTCTGAGCAACTCAGGTCCTGAGCTGTAGCTTCTGACCTAACTTGTACTGGTATCTGTGTACTGTCACAGTCGGGGATTTTCTTATGCTGAACTTAGATTCAGTAGTATGGGAGTTTTGTGACTTTTGTGGAGGATCTGCTGATGATCCCTACTTATTGTCGTTATATTATCTCCTTGTTCCTGATTCTGTGTCGCAGTTGCTTGTTATATTGCTGTTCGGCTTATCAGTCGTTTTATTGTTCAAGCAAGCTGTGAGGACTTTTAGTCAGTCACTGGTTAAGTCTAGTCGAATCTTCAGACATAGCGAACTACTTAGAGCACTTACACACACACAAACTTACTCGTATATGTTTGTATTACGTTGTCAGATGCTAATAATATACCAGACGGTACTTAAAGGCCATAATGATGTGATATGTACCTTCAGCACAATAATAGACTGCCATTCCCACGAGCCCCTTTGAGGCGGGGTAGATGGCAGACCGAGGCCTAGCTTCTCCCTACGAGCTCCGTGAGGGCGGGGGATGTGGCTAGGCCTGGGGACAGTTGGTCCCAAATATGAGGGGGTAGTTGTACCTCCTCACATGGGAGACTTAGGTCTCGGGATACTCCTCAGATAGGGAGCCAAGGCCAGTCACCACTATTTGGAAAAGACCCGGGCCGGGAGAATACCGGTGAATAAAAAAAAAAGAAAGCACAGTACTACTGTACACGAGAGAAGTGTACCAACTTGTATCCTATATTCAATTCATTAATTTAATTTGATAATATAGTGGACCCCCGCATAACGATCACCTCCAAATGCGACCAATTATGTAAGTGTATTTATTAATGCGTTTGAGGTATTTTGGGGGGTCTAAATGGAAATCTACTTTCACAATATCCTTAGGGGAAAAAATTCGGTCATACTGGCACTAACACGAGTGAAAAAATACTTTAACCGGGGTCCACTGTTACGCCTAACAACTTTATATTAATAAAACTATTAAATGTATTTCTTTAGTTAGTAACCTACCATTTAAATCCTAACACTAGAATCTTACAAAATTTCCCAAATGGAAAATTTGGCCCGGATACTGACGATTAGACAAAATCCAGTAACAGGCGGGATGCGAAGGGCTGTCCTTTCTAGTTTTACCTGAGTCTTCTAATTATTAGAAACCCCGTATTTGAAAAACCTCCCTGGCAACCAGGCGGGTTGAGCCCGGGCTGCATGCCCACAACCATCTAACCGGTTGATCAACTCATGACGCACCTGTAGGCCAAAAACACAAAAATCCTCTGTTTACCTGGATATCCCTAAAGAGGCTTTCGAGGGGTCAACGCCCCCCCGCCGGTCTTGACCGGGCCTTGGGGGTCAGGCTCGATCAACCAGGCTGTTACTTTTCTCGACTAAACAAAACAGTGTAGGTGAAACGTTTGGGGGCATAAAAACCGAAACTTTTTCGTATTTCCGCTCAAACGTTTCGCTTTAGAAACTAGTCATTGTATAAGGTGTTAAAAACCGAGTATAATGACTTTGACCCTTAAAAATTATTTTAAAATAATGAAGAAAAATTTACAATGTTAAAATGTCTGGAAAAATATTTTTGGATATTTGCGAAAATATATAAGTTGTTTATATAATTGTGAGGAATGTTCGTGTGTGAACCTGTTCCCCAGGATAATTGACGGAATGCTTTTTTATTGATGGTAATGCTGTTTTATTGATGGAACGTGTTTATTGATGGAAAATGCGTGTTTATGATGGAATGCTGTGTTATTGAGGGAAATGCGTTTTTTAGGTAATGCGTGTTTTTTTGGGGGGTAAGCTGTGTTTATTGAGGTAATGCGTGTTTATTGATGGTAATGCGTGTTTATTGAGGTAATGCTGTGTTTTATTGAGGTAATGCGTGTTTGAGGGAAAGCTGTGTTTTTTATAGAGTAATGCCTGTGTTTATTGAGGGTAATGCTGTTTTGGGTAATGCTGGTTTTATTGAGGGTTAATCTTGTTAATTGATGGTAATGCTGTGTTTGAGGGTAATGCTGGTTTTTTGATGGTAATGCTTGTTAAATTGATGTAATGCTGTGTTTGGGGGTAATGCTGTGTTTTATTGATGGTAATGCTGTGTTTAATTGAGGTAATGCTGTTTTTTAATTGGGGTAATGCTTGTGTTTATGAGGGTAATGTTTGTTTTTATTGAGGGTAATTGCTGTGTTTATGGGGTAATGTGTGTTTATTGATGAAATGCTGTGTTTTATTGATGGTAATGATGTTTGAGGTAATGCTGTGTTTGGGTAATCTGTGTTTATTGATGGAAGCTGGTTTATTTAGGGTAAGCGGTTTAGGGAGGGTAATGCGTGTTTATGATGAAATCTGAGTTTATGATGGAAACCCTTGTTTATTGTGAATGCTGTGTTATGAGGGTAAAGCTGTGTTTATTGATGGAATTTCTTTTTTTTGAGGGTAAGGGATGTGTTTATTGATGGTAATGCTGATTAATGATGTAATGCTGTGTTTATTGGTAATTGCTGTGTTTTTGAGGGTATGGTGTTGAGGGGTAATGCTGTTTTTGAGGTAATGCTTGTTTATTGATGTAATGCGTTTTTTTGGGGAAAATTGGTTATTATGGTAATGCTGTTTTTATTGAGGTAATGCTGTTTTTAAATTGAGGGTAATGCTGTGTTTGAGGGTAATGCTGTTTAAATTGATGAATGCTTTTTATTGGGGGTAATGCGTGTTTTGAGGTAATGCTGTGTTTAATGAGGGAATCTGTGATTATTGAGGTAATGCTGTGTTTGAGGAAATGCTGTGTTGAGGTAATGCGGTTTTATTGATGGTAATGCTGTGTTTATTGAGGGTAATGCTGTGTTTATTGAGGGTAATGCTGTGTTTATTGAGGGTAATGCTGTGTTTATTGAGGTAATGCTGTGTTTATGAGGGAATACTGGTTTTTGAGGATATGCGGGTGTTATTTGAAGGGTAATGCGTGTTTAATGAGGGTAAGCTTTTTATTGAGGAAATGCTGGTGTTTATTGAGGGTAAATGCTGTGTTTATTGAGGAAATCTGGTTTATAGATGTAATGCTGTGTTTTTTGGGATGGTAAGCTGGTTTATTGAGGGTAATGGCTGTGTTATTGATGGATTGCTGGTTTATAGGTAATGCTGTTTTTTGAGGGTAAAGCTGTGTTTATTGAGGGTAAGCTGTGTTTATGGGGTAGCTGTTTGAGGGTAATGCTGGTTTGAGGTAATGCTGTGTTTAATGATGGTAATGCTGTTTTTATTGATGGTAATGCTGTTTTATGATAATGCTGTTTTTATGATGGTAATGCTGTTTTATGAGGGAAAAGCTTGTTTATTGAGGTAAATGCTTGTTTATTGAGGTAATGCTGTGATTGAGGGTATTGGGGTTTTGAGGGTAATGCGGGTTTTAAATTAGGTAATGCTGTGTTTATTAGGGTAATGCTGGGGTTTAATTGAGGTAAGTGTTTTATGATGGTAATGCGGGTTTATGATGGTAATGCCGTTTTTTTGATGGTAATGCTGTGTTTATTGATGGTAATGCTTTTGTTTATTGAGGTAATGCTGTGTTTGTTGATGGTAAGCTGTGTTTATTGAGGGAAAATGCTGTTTTGAGGGTAATGCTTTTGTTTATTGAGGATAAGCGGGTTTATTGAGGGTAATGCTGTGTTTATTGAGGGTAATGCTGTGTTTATTGAGGGTAATGCTGTGTTTATTGAGGGTAATGCTGTGTTTATTGAGGGTAATGCTGTGTTTATTGAGGGTAATGCTGTGTTTATTGAGGGTAATCTGTGTTTTATTGAGGATAATGCTGTTTTTATATTGATGGAATGCTGTGTTTATTGATGGTAATGCTGTGTTTATTGATGGTAATGCTGTGTTTATTGAGGTAATGCTGTGTTTATTGAGGGTAATGCTGTGTTTATTGAGGGTAATGCTGTGTTTATTGAGGTAAGCTGTGTTTTAGGGTAAATGCGTGTTTATTGAGGGTAATGCTGTTTTTAAATTGGGGTAATACTGTGTTTATTGAGAAATGCTGTGTTTATTGATGGTAATGCGTTTTATTGAGGGTAAATGCTGTGTTTAAATTGAGGGAAATTTGCTGTGTTATTGATGGTAATTGCGTTTTTTATTGGGTAATGCGTGTTTGAGGGAATGCTGTGTTTATGAGGGTAATGCTGGTTATGAGGGTAAGCTGGTTTATTGAGGAAATGCTGTGTTTTTTGATGGTAATGCGGTTTATGAGGGTAATGCTGTGTTTATTGATGGTAATGCTATTTTAAATGAGGTAATGCTGTTTTATTGACGGTAATGCTGTGTTTATTGTGGTAATGTGTTGAGGAATGCTGTGTTTTTGAGGGTAATGCTGTGTTTATTGGGGTTTAATGCTGTGTTATTGAGGGTAATGCTGTGTTTATTGAGGGTAATGCTGTTTTTTGAGGGTAATGCTGTGTTAATTGATGGTAATGCTGTGTTTATTGATGGTAAACTGTTTTTAAATTGATGGTAATGCTGTTTAATGATGGTAATGCTGTATTGAGGGTAATGCTGTGTTTATTGATGGTAATGCTGTGTTTATTGAGGGTAATGCTGTGTTTATTGATGGTAATGCTGTGTTTATTGAGGGTAATGCTGTGTTTATTGATGGTAATGCTGTTTTTATATTGAGGGTAATGCTGGTTTATTGATGGTAATGCTGTGTTTAATTGAGGAATGCGTGATTAATTGAGGTAAGCTGTGTTTATTGAGGGAAAATGCTGTTTTTTATTGAGGTAATGCGTTTTTTATTGATGGTAATGCTGTGTTTATTGAGGGAATGCTGTTTTTATTGAGGGTAAATGCTGTGTTTGAGGTAATGCTGTGTTATGAGGTAATGCTGTGTTTATTGAGGGAAAATGCTGTGTTTAGGGTAATGCTGTGTTTATTGAGGGTAATGCTGTGTTTATTGATGGTAATGCTGTGTTTGAGGGTAATGCTGTGTTTATTGATGGTAATGCTGTGTTTATTGAGGGTAATGCTGTGTTTAGGTAATGCTGTGTTTATTGATGGAAATGCTGTGTTTATTGATGGAAATAGCTGTGTTTATTGAGGGTAATGCTGTTTTTAAATTGATGGTAATGCTGTGTTTATTGAGGGTAAATGCTGTTTTATTGAGGGTAATGCTGTGTTTATGATGGTAATGCTGTGTTTATTGATGGTTAATGCTGTTTTGAGGGTAATGCTGTTTTGAGGGTAATGCTGTGTTTATTGATGGTAATGCTGTGTTTATTGATGGTAATGCTGTGTTTATTGAGGTAATGCTGTGTTTATTGATGGTAATGGGTGTTTATTTGAAGGTAATGGTTTATTGATGGTAAGCTGTGTTTTTGAGGGTAATGCTGTGTTTATTGATGGTAATGCTGTGTTTATTGAGGGTAATGCTGTGTTTATTGATGGTAATGCTGTGTTTATTGATGGTAATGCTGTGTTTTATTGATGGTAATTGCTGTGTTTTATTGAGGGTAATGCTGTGTTTGAGGTAATGCTGTTTATTGAGGTAATGCTGTGTTTATTGAGGGTAATGCGTGTTTTGAGGGTAATGCTGTGTTGAGGGTAATGCGTGTTTATTGATGGTATGCTGTGTTTATTAGGTAATGCTGTGTTTATTGATGGTAATGCTTGGTTATATTGAAGGGTAAATGCTGTTTTATTGAGGGTAATGCTGTGTTGAGGTAATGCTTGTTTATTGATGGTAATGCTGTGTTTGGGGAATGCTGTGTTTGAGGTAATGCGGTTTTTATTTGATGGTAATGCTGTGTTTATTGAGGGAATGCTGGTTTGAGGTAGCTGGTTTGAGGGTAATGCTGTGTTTATTGATGGTAATGCTGTGTTTATTGAGGGTAATGCTGTGTTTATTGATGGTAATGCTGTGTTTATTGAGGGTAATGCTGTGTTTATTGAGGAAATTTGCTGTTTTATTGAGGGTAATACGTTTATTGAGGATATGCTTGTTTATTGAGGTAATGCTGTGTTTATTGAGGGTAATGCTGTGTTTAATTGGGGGTAATGCTGTGTTTTTTGAGGGTAATGCTGTGTTTTTGATGGTAATGCTGGTTTATTGATGGTAATGCTGTGTTTATTGATGGTAATGCTGTGTTTTTTGAGTAATGCTGTGTTTATTGATGGTAATGTTTGGTTTATTGAGGGTAAGCTGTGTTTGGGTAATGCTGGTTTATTGATGGTAATGCTGTTTTTTATTGAGGGTAATGCGTGTTTATTGAGGGTAATGCTGTGTTTGAGGGTAATGCTGTGTTTATTGAGGGTAATGCTGTGTTTATTGAGGGTAATGCTGTGTTTATAGAGGGTAATGCTGATGTTTTATTGAGGATGCTGTGTTTATTGAGGGTAATGCTGTGGTTTATTGAGGGTAAGCTGTGTTATTTGGGGGTAATGCTGTGTTTTTGAGGGTAATGCTGTTTTATTGAGGGTAATGCGTTTTTTATTGAGGGTAATGCTGTTTTTAAATTGGGGGTAATGCTGTGTTTATTGAGGTAAGCTGTGATTATTGAGGGTAATGCTGTGTTTATTGATGGTAATGCTGTGTTATTGATGGTAATGCCGTGTTTATTGATGGTAAATCCCTGTGTTTATTGATGGTAAATCGTTGTTTAATTAAAGGGTAATCTGTGTTTGTTGATGGTAATGCTGTGTTAATAGGTTTTAAAGCTGTGTTTGAGGGTAATGCGTGTTATTTGAGGATAATCCCGTGTATTGAGGGTAATGCTGTATTTTTTTGAGGGTAAGCTGTGTTTAAATTGAGGGTAATGCTGGTTTATTGAGGGTAATGCTGTGTTTATTGAGGAAATGCTGTGTTAATTTGAGGGTAATGCTGTGTTTTATTGAGGGTAATACTGTGTTATGAGGATAATGCTTTTGTTTATTGATGGTAATTGCTGTGTTTAAATTGATGGTAATGCGTGTTTATTGATGGTAAGCTGTGTTTATTGATGTAATGCTGTTTTTATGGGGTAATGCTGTGTTTATTGAGGGTAATGCTGTGTTTATTGAGGGTAATGCTGTGTTTATTGAGGGTAATGCTGTGTTTATTGAGGGTAATGCTGTGTTTATTGAGGGTAATACTGTGTTTATTGAGGATAATGCTGTGTTTATTGATGGTAATGCTGTGTTTATTGATGGTAATGCTGTGTTTATTGAGGGTAATGCTGTGTTTATTGATGGTAATGCTGTGTTTATTGAGGGTAATGCTGTGTTTGAGGGTAATGCTGTGTTTATTGAGGGTAATGCTGTGTTTATTGAGGGTAATGCTGTGTTTATTGATGGTAATGCTGTGTTTGAGGGTTTAATGCTGTGTTTATTGAGGTTAATGCTGTGTTTATTGATGGAATCTATGTTAATTGAGGGTATGCTGTGTTTATTGACGGAATGCTGTGTTTTTGGGGTAATGCGTGTGAGGGTAATGCTGTGTTTATTGACGGTAATGCTGTGTTTATTGAGGGTAATGCTGTGTTTATTGAGGGTAATGCTGTGTTTATTGAGGGTAATGCTGTGTTTGAGGGTAATGCTGTGTTTATTGAGGAAGCTGTGTTTATTGATGGTAATGCGTGTTTTTTTGATGGTAATGCTGGTTTTGAGGTAATGCTTATTGAGGGTAATGCTTGTTTTTAGATGGTAATGTTTGTGTTATTGAGGGTAATGCTGTGTTTAATTAAAGGTAAGCTTTTGTTTATTGGGGTAATGCGGGTTTAATTAAAGGTAAGCTGTGTTTATTGGGGGTTAAATGCTGTGTTATGATGGTAATCTGTTTTATTGAGGGTAATGCTGTGTTTATTGAGGGTAATGCTGTTTTATTGAGGGTAATGCTGTGTTTATGATGGAAATTGTGTTTTTTGGGTAATGCTGTGTTTATTGAAGGTAATGCTGTGTTTGAGGGTAATCTGTGTTTTTTGATGTAATGCTGTGTTTATTGAGGGAAAATGATTGTTTTTTGAGGTAATGCTGTGTTTAATTGATGGTAATGCTGTTTTTATTGATGGTAAGCTGTGTTTATTGATGGTAATGCTGTGTTTGAGGTAATGCTGTGTTTATTGAGGGTAAAGCTGTTTTTAAAGAGGGAATGATTGTTTATTGAGGGTAATGCTGTGTTTATGATGGTAATGCTGTGTTGAGGGTAATGCTGTGTTTATTTGATGGTAAATGCTGTGTTTATTTGAGGGTAATGCTGTGTTTATGAGGGTAATGCTGTGTTTATTGATGGTAATGCGTGTTTGAGGGTAATGCTGGTGTTTATTGATGGTAATGCTGTGTTTAATTTGAGGGTAATGATGTGTTTATTGAGGTAATTTGTGTTTATTGAGGGTAATGATGTGTTTAATGGGGGTAATGCGTGTTTTTTGATGGTAATGCTGTGTTTATTGATAAAATGCTGTGTTTTTGATGGTAATGCTGTGTTTTTGATGGTAAAGCGTGTTTATTGATGTGTAATGCTGTTTGAGGAAAGGTTTTATTGATGGTAATGCCTGGTTTTATTGGGGTATGCTGTGTTTATTGAGGGTAAGCTGTGTTATGAGGGAAATTTATTGTTATTGAGGGTAATGATGTGTTTTTTGAGGGTAAGCTGTGTTTATTAGGTAATATGTGTTATGAGGGTAATGCTGTGTTTTGAGGGTAATTTGTGTTTAATTGAGGGAAATGATGTGTTTAATTGAGGGTAAAGCTGTGTTTATTGAGGGTAATGATGTGTTTATTGGGGTATGCTGTTTATTGATGGTAATGCTGTGTTTATTGATGTAATGCCGTGTTTGAGGTAAGCTGTGTTTATTGATGGTAATGCTGTGTTTATTGAGGGTAATGCTGTGTTATTGAGGTAATGCTGTGTTTGAGGGTAATGCTGTTTTTATTGACGGTAAATGCTGTGTTTAAGAGGGAAAAGCTGTGTTAATTGGGGGTAATGCTGTGTTTTTTGAGGGTAATGCTGTTTATTGAGGGTAATCCCTGTGTATGAGGGTAAATGCTGTTGTTTATGGGGGGTAATGCTGTGTTAATTGGGGGTAATGCTGTTTATAGGGTAATGCGTGTTTATTGAGGGTAATGATGTGTTTTTTGAGGGTAATGCTGTGTTTGAGGGTAATGCTTGTTTATGGGGTAATGCTGTTTATTGAGGGTAATGATGTGTTTATTGAGGGTAATGCTGTTTTATTGATGGTAATGCTGTGTTTTTTGGGGGTAATGCCTGTGTTTATTGATGGGTAATGCGTGTTTTTATTGGGGGTAATGCTGTGTTTTAATGGGGGAAAAGGGCTGTGTTTTTTGAGGGTAATGCTGTGTTTATTAAATGGTAAGGGCTGTGTTTTTAAAGGGTAATGCTGTGTTTTTTTTAGGTAATGCTGTGTTTATTGAGGGAAATGCTGTGTTTTTTGAGGATAATGCTGTGTTTATTGAGGGTAAATGCTGTGTTTTGGAGGTAATGCTGTGTTTATTGACGGTAATGCTGTGTTTATTGACGGTAATGCTGTGTTTATTGGGGGGGTAAATGTTTGTGTTTGAGGGTAATTTGCTGTTTTAATTGAGGGTAATGCTGTGTTATTGAGGGTAATGCTGTGTTTATTGAGATAATGCTGGTTTATGAGGGAAGCTGTGTTTTGAGGGTTTAATGCTGTGTTAATTTACGGTAATGTGTTTATGACGGTAATGCTGTGTTTATTGAGGTTAATGCTGGTTTGAGGTTAATGCTGTGTTTATTGAGGGTAATGCTGGTTTATTGAGGGTAATGCTGTGTTTATGGGGGTAATGCTTGTTTATTGATGTTAATGCTTTTGTTTATTGAGGAAATTTGCTGTGTTTATTGAGGGAAAATGCTGTGTTTATTGAGGTAATGCGTGTTTATTGAGGGTAATGCTGTGTTTTGAGGGTAATGCGTTTTTATTGAGGTAAGCTGTGTTTGAGGGTAATGCTGTTTTTTATTGACGGTATGTTTGTTTATTGGGGGTAATGCTGTGTTTTTAGGTATGCTGTGCTTGAGGTAAGCTGTGTTTATTGACGTAATGTGTTTTATTGTGGGAAATTTGCTTGTGTTTATTGAGGGTAATGCTGTGTTTATTGAGGGTAATGCTGTGTTTATTGATGGTAATGATGTGTTTATTGATGGTAATGCTGTGTTTATTGATGGTAAATGTGTGTTTTGAGGGAATGATGGTTTATGAGGGTATGCGGGTTTTTTGAGGGTAATGCTGTTTTTATTGACGGAATGCTGTGTTTATTGAGGGTAATGCTGTGTTAATGATGGTAAAAGTGTTTATTGAGGAAATGCTTGTTTATGAGGTAATGATGTGTTTAATTGAGGGTAATGATGTGTTTATTGAGGGTAATGATGTGTTTATTAGGGTAATATTTTTTATGAGGTTAATGCTGTGTTTATTGAGGGTATGTGTGTTTATTGGGGGAAATGCTGTGTTTATTGAGGGTAATGATGTGTTTATTGATGGTAATGATGTTTAATTTGAGGTTAATGCTGTGTTTTATTGAGGGTATGATGTGTTTTATTGAGGGTAATGCTGTGTTTATTGAATGGGAATACTGGGTTTATTGAGGGGTAATAATGGGTTTATGAGGTCAAACTGGGTTTTTTTGGGGGGCAATACTGGGTTTATTGAGGTAAAACTTATTTAATTGATGGTAATGCTGTTTTATATGATGGCTAATGCTGTGTTTATTGAGGGTAATGCTTTGTTAAATTGAGGGTATACTGGTGTATTTGTGGTCGCAGTGGCGGCCCATGTTAACCTCCCTATGGTGTATATCCTTATTTGTTTGCAGTCGTGTCATTACGAGTTATGGGATACGATTTTGTCTTTAAATATTAAAGTGTGTCTGCTGAAAAAAACCCAGATCATTATAGAATCACTGAAATTAAGGTTGGTAGAATCACCGACAATGTTGGGTAAAACGACATTGTATTTTGGCTTCTGGAGAGCGAAACGTTGCCACAAAATGTAGCATTAGTTGCACTTGTGTCCCTTTACCTAACATAGTTCATGATAGACTTGTAGCACTTAGCACTAAAGTGTGATAAGTGGCTTCATCAGTCTAATACAAAGAAGGGTGTCAGTAGAGGAGTTGGAGGTAGTCAGTCCCTCAGCTTGGAGGAGGTAGTCAGTCCCTCAGCTTGGAGGAGGTAGTCAGTCCCTCAGCTTGGAGGAGGTAGTCAGTCCCTCAGCTTGGAGGAGGTAGTCAGTCTTTCAGCTTGGAGGAGGTAGTCAGTCCCTCAGCTTGGAGGAGGTAGTCAGTCCCTCAGCTTGGAGGAGGTAGTCAGTCCCTCAGCTTGGAGGAGGTAGTCAGTCCCTCAGCTTGGAGGAGGTAGTCAGTCCCTCAGCTTGGAGGAGGTAGTCAGTCCCTCAGCTTGGAGGAGGTAGTCAGTCCCTCAGCTTGGAGGAGGTAGTCAGTCCCTCAGCTTGGAGGAGGTAGTCAGTCTCTCAGCTTGCAGTAGACTTATGTGTGGATGAGGTCCGGTTATTCAGGTTGACTTTTATCTATATATGTCTACTGGTAACTCTTCTGTATTAGACTGAAGACGCCCAGTGTGTAGGCGAAACATCTGGGAAAGAAGATACCTAACTGTTGATGATTAAGACACATGGGCAACAGTTGGGTATCTTTATTGATGAAATGTTTCGCCCACACAGTAGGCGTCTTCAGTCAAATACAGAGGCAGCAGGTGTAGTGAAATACCTTGGAGAAAAATACTTGAGGTGGTCAGTCCCTCAGCCTGGAGAAGAGTTAATGGAGATCATGGAACTGGATTCTTCTCCAGGCTGAGGGACTGACCACCTCAAATACTGTTTCTCCAAGGTTGAGGGACTGATTACATCACCTTCATTTCACTACTGCTGCTGCTGCCTCTGGATTTGACTGAAGACGCCTGCTGTGTGAGCGAGACGTTTCAAGAAACCCGACTGTTGCACACGTCTTATTTATCAAGGGTAGGCCTCTCAAAGAGAGTTTCCTTGACGCTGATGGGGGGCTCTTGATCTAGGGAGTTGGAGCTGTGCTCCAGTTTCCTGAATTAAGTCTGAATACCTTCCATCCTCCCCCAGGTGCTGTGTAATCCCTCCGGGTTTAGCGCTCCCCATAATAATATCATGGTTATGGTTTGAGGCCAAAGATTAATTCTTATAGGCCTAGGCATGAGGGCCAGTAGGCCTCTCATTTTTTCATACTGGCGGCCTCACATCACACTCACATCACACTCACATCACACTCACATCACCTTCACATCACACTCACATCACACTCACATCACACTCACATCACACCACATCACCTTCACATCACACTCACATCACACTCACATCACCCTCACATCACACTCACATCACACTCACATCACCTTCACATCACACTCACATCACACTCACATCACACTCACATCACACTCCACATCACACTCATATCACACTCACATCACACTCACAACAACACTCACATCACACTCACATCACACTCATATCACCCTCACAACACACTCACAACACACTCACATCACCCTCACATCACACTCACATCACACTCATATCACCCTCACAACACACTCACATCACACTCACATCACCCTCACAACACACTCACATCACACTCACATCACCCTCACATCACACTCACATCACACTCACAACACACTCACAACACACTCACATCACCCTCACATCACACTCACATCACACTCACATCACCCTCACAACACACTCATATCACCCTCTCACCACATTAGCATCACCCTCACATCACCTTGTCACCCTCACACTATCCTCGCATCAAACCCTCAAGACAGAGGGATCAAACACCTATCAAGGCGAAGGGACTGATCACCTGAAATCAACTCCTTCCCTACTCCAGGTGGACTGATAAAGCCACTGGTTGCATAAGCATCCCCAGCACTTGTCTTCAAGACATATCATCCCTCGCATAATAAAGAATACAGCGAAATAAACAATGACGACTTAAGAAACATCGGTTAATAAGACCAAACTTATTATCAAATGTACACTCTCCCCTCCCATGTGTGTTTATATGTAAATTGTTGTAGAATGAGTAGAAGATTCCGGGGGGGCAACGACCCCTTGTATAGATAGATTGTGTAAGACTCTCTGTATCGAATGTATGTGTAATGTAAGTGTAGTGAGTAGTGTTGTTCCTGGTCCCACCTCTTTACTGGTCGCTACTAGGTCATTCTCCCCGAACCGTGAGCTTTATCATACCTGTGATTAAAGCTGTGTATGGATCCTGCCTCTACTACATCGCTTTCCAAACTATTCCACTTACTGACTACTCTGTGGCTGAAGAAATACTTCCTAACATCCCTGTGATTCATCTGTGTCTTCAACTTCCAACTGTGTCCCCTTGTTACTGTGTCCAATCTCTGGAACATCCTGTCTTTGTCCACCTTGTCAATTCCTCTCAGTATTTTGTATGTCGTTATGATGTCCCCCCTATCACTCCTGTCCTCCAGTGTGTGTGTGTGTGTGTGAGGAAGCAGCACCATGTACACCTGCCCATGTGTAATAATATATATATATATATATATATATATATATATATATATATATATATATATATATATATATATATATATATATATATATATATATAAACACTGATCTCTGGCTGAAGGAGACTCGAACCTACGAACCTTAGAACAAGGTACGCAGTGCTATACCAATCTACCCACACTGCAGGGGATGAGATGAAAAGCTGTAAGCCTTCTCCCTGAAAGCTGGCTGCCTTGGATCAAAGTCTAGCGCAAGCTGGACTCCAAGGTATTGGTCCAGTGTGGGTAGATTGGTAAAGCACTGCGTACCTTGTTCCAACGTTCGTAGGTTCGAGTCTCCTTCAGCCAGAGATGAGTGTTTGTGTATATTTCGCCTGCTCTTGCGAATTCCTTGTGTGTGTGTGTATATATATATATATATATATATATATATAATATATATATATATATATATATATATATATATATGCTAGGAATTCGCAAGAGCAGTCCTATAATTGATAGATTTATGTATACTGGACAGTTCTAGGATTGATGGATTGAACACGTCAGAATGCAGCAGAAAGGTTGACTGTACCTCAGATTTTTCATGTTTCATCAGATTTGTCCTCAAATCTCTGCTGCGCTAATCTGCATTCCACAAACACTGTTCCACGTTTTCTATATTTTTGAAATGTGTAGGACCCCCCCCCCCCTCTCTCTCTCTCTCTCTCTCTCTCTCTCTCTCTCTCTCTCTCTCTCTCTCTCTCTCTCTCTCTCTCTCTCAACATTAAGGGGCTGACCACCGTGTATCAAGGCTGAGGGACTGACCACCGTGTATCAAGGCTGAGGGACTGACCACCGTCTATCAAGGCTGAGGGACTGACCACCGTCTATCAAGGCTGGGGAACTGACCACCGTGTATCAAGGCTGGGGAACTGACCACCGTGTATCAAGGCTGAGGGACTGACCACCGTGTATCAAGGCTGAGGGACTGACCACCGTGTATCAAGGCTGAGGGACTGACCACCGTGTATCAAGGCTGGGGAACTGACCACCGTGTATCAAGGCTGAGGGACTGACCACCGTCTATCAAGGCTGGGGAACTGACCACCGTGTATCAAGGCTGAGGGACTGACCACCGTGTATCAAGGCTGAGGGACTGACCACCGTCTATCAAGGCTGAGGGACTGACCACCGTCTATCAAGGCTGAGGGACTGACTAACTCAAATTACCTCTTTGTTTCCCACACTTCATCCTCCGCATTGGATTAATAGGCACTGATGGGCGAAACGTTTCTCCTCTGTTTATCAGTCTTAGTAACATTCTGTGTATGTACCATCAGGGTGTAAGTTACACCTGCCTTTCCTTCTTCAAGGTAATTGCCTGGGGTAAACTGCACCTGCTTACTCCCACACCTACACTTCATACACCTGCCCCTACACCTACTCCCTCATACACCTGCCCCTACAACTACACTTCATACACCTGCCCCTACACCTACTCCCTCATACACCTGCCCCTACACCTACTCCCTCATACACCTGCCCCTACACCTACTCCCTCATACACCTGCCCCTACACCTACTCCCTCTTACACCTGCCCCTACACCACCCCCCTCATACCCCTCCCCCACATTTCCCTCTAAACCTGCCCCACCCACTCCTCTTACACCGCCCTACACCTTCTCCCTCTACACCGCCCTACCCTACTCCCTCAACCCCTCCCCCTTTCACCTAATCTTTTCTAACCATCCCTCCTACACTTACCCCCCTACCCTACCCTACACTTCTCCTACCCTTTACCCCCCTCCCTAACCTCCCCTCCTACACCTACCTCCCCTACACCTATATAACTCCACTTCCAAACCTATCTCCTACCCTTTTCCTACACCCTCCTACCCCTCCCTCTTACACCTACCCCTTCCCACCACCCCTCTCCGCCTACTCCCCTACACCTCTTCAAACCCTCCCTCTTCCCTCCTCCCTACTCTCTCCTCACTCCCCTCCCCTCTGCCTGCCCTACACCTACTCCCTTAACACTTCCTACACCATTCCTAATCCCCTTAACCACCTTACATACTCCCCTACACCTACTCCCTACACCTACTCCCCTACCCCTATCTCCTACACCTTACTCCTACACCTATCCCTACCCCTTTCCTCCCCCACACTTACCTCCAATTTTCTTTACACCTATCTCCTCCCCTTATCCTACACCTACTCTCCTACCCCCTACCCCCCTACCCCTACTCCCTTTAAAACCTACTCCCCCCACACTACTCCCCTACCCTACTCCCTCCAAACCTACTCTCCCACCTACTCCCCCCTACATCTCTCCTACACCTACCCTTACTACTCCTCACCTCTCCTACACCTTCCTACACCTCCCCTACATCCTACACCTACCCCCCTACACATCCCCTACACCTTCACACCTCTCCCCTACACCCCCCTACACCTCCTCACCTACTCCCACACCTTTTACATACCCGGGGTTGAAAAATTATAAGGTTCCCCCGCCCTCACTCGAGGGAAAACAATTTTAGGAATTTTTAAACCTGTCTTTATATTTTCCCTGTCGGAGGAGAAAGTTGTCTGTACTCCAGTGAAAGTTGTCTGTACTCCAGTGAAAGTTGTCTGTACTCCAGTGAAAGTTGTCTGTACTCCAGTCAGTGAAAGTTGTGTGTACTCCAGTGAAAGTTGTCTGTACTCCAGTGAAAGTTGTCTGTACTCCAGTGAAAGTTGTCTGTACTCCAGACAGTGAAAGTTGTCTGTACTCCAGACAGTGAAAGTTGTCTGTACTCCAGACAGTGAAAGTTGTCTGTACTCCAGCCAGTGAAAGTTTTCTGTATTCCAGTGAAAGTTGTCTGTACTCCAGCCAGTGAAAGTTGTCTGTACTCCAGACAGTGAAATTTTGTCTGAATCTAGACATGAAAGTTGTTGTGCTCCAGACAGTGAAAAGTTGTCTGTACTCAAAGTGAAAGTTGTCGAAATTAGACGGAAATTGTCTGTGCTCCAGACAGTGAAAGTTGTCTGTACTCCAGACAGTGAAAGTTGTCTCTACTCCAGCCAGTGAAAGTTGTCTGTACTCCAGTGAAAGTTGTCTGTACTCCAGCCAGTGAAAGTTGTCTGTACTCCAGACAGTGAAAGTTGTCTGTACTCCAGTAAAATTTTTGCTGTACTCCACCAGTGAAAGTTGTCTGTACCCCAGACAGTAAAAATTTGTCTGTACTCCAGTGAAATTTGTCGTGTCCAGTGAAATTTGTCTGTACCCCAGCCAGTAAAGTTGCTGTACTCCAGAAGTAAAATTTGTTATATCCAGAAGGAAATTGTCTGTACTCCACCCATGAAAGTTGTTGACTCCAGTAAAAGTTGTCTTACTCCAGCCAGTGAAAGTTGCTGTACCCAGACATTTAAGTTGCTGCACCAAACAGTGAAAGTTGCTGTATCCAGACAGTGAAAGTTGTCTGTACCCAGCCGTGAAAAGTTGTTGTACTCCAGCCAGTGAAAGTTGTTGTACCCCATGAAAGTTGCCTGTCCCAGTGAAAGTTTTACTCCAGCCGTGAAATTGTCTGTACTCCACCCAGTGAAAGTTGTCTGTACTCCATGAAAGTTGTCTGTACCCACCCCAGTGAAAGTTATCTTTCTCCAGACAGCGAAAGTTGTCTGTACTCCACCCAGTGAAAGTTGCTGTACTCCAGTGAAAGTTTCTGTACCCCCGACAGTGAAAGTTGTCTGTACTCCGACAGTGAAAGTTGCTGTACCCAGCCAGTGAAAGTTGTCGTATCCAGCCTGTGAAAGTTGTCTGTTTCCCACCAGTAAAGTTGTCTGTACTCCAGACAGTGAAAGTTGTCTGTACTCCGACAGGAAAGTTATCGTACTCCAGACAGCGAATTTGTCTGACTCCAGCCGTGAAAGTTGTCTGTATCCCCCATGAAAAGTTATCTGTACTCCAGACGCGAAATTGTTGTACCCCACCCAGTGAAATTTTCCTGTATCCATGAAAGTTGTCTGACTCCGCCAGTAAAAAGTTGTCTGTTCTCCACCCAGTGAAAGTTGTCTGTACTCCAGACAGCGAAAGTTGTCTGTACTCCAGCCAGTGAAAGTTGTCTGTACTCCAGCCAGTGAAAGTTATCTGTACTCCAGACAGCGAAAGTTGTCTGTACTCCAGCCAGTGAAAGTTGCCTGTACTCCAGTGAAAGTTGTCTGTACTCCAGACAGTAAAGTTTTCTGTACTCCGACAGTAAAGTTCTTCTACCCCAGACAGTAAAGTTTTCTGTACTCAGACAGAAAAAGTTTTCTGTACCCAGACGTAAATTTTTTCGTCTCCAGACAGTAAAGTTTTCTGTACTCCAGACAGTAAAGTTCTCTGTACTCCAGACAGTAAAGTTCTCTGTACTCCAGACAGTAAAGTTTTCTGTACTCCAGACAGTGAAAGTTTTCTGTACTCCAGACAGTAAAGTTCTCTGTACTCCAGACAGTAAAGTTCTCTGTACTCCAGACAGTAAAGTTCTCTGTACTCCAGACAGTAAAGTTCTCTGTACTCCAGACAGTGAAAGTTTTCTGTACTCCAGACAGTGAAAGTTTCTGTACTAACAAAAAATTTTTCTGTACTCCAGACAGTAAAAGTTCTTTATCCAGACAGTAAAGTTTTCTGTACTCCAGACAGTAAAAGTTTCTGTACTCCAGACAGTAAAGTTTTCTGTACTCCAGACAGTAAAGTTTTCTGTACCCCGACAGAAAAGTTTTTTACTAACAGTAAAGTTCTCTGTCTCCAGACAGTAAAGTTCTCTGTACCCCAACAGTAAAGTTTTCTGTACTCCAACAGAAAAAGTTTTCTGACCCCAGACAGAAAAGTTTTTGTACCCCAAAAGTAAAGTTCTCTGTACTCCGACAGTAAATTCTCGTATCCAGACAGAAAAATTTTCTGTATCCAACAGAAAAGTTTTCTGTCCCAGACAGTAAAGTTTTGTACTACTTGTGAAAAAAATGAGCAATAAATCCGCAGGGCCAGGCAGCGCCTTGAGAAGTGAAAGATAATGGGGGTTTGATGCGAGGGAAGGGGGGGGGGGGGGGGGCCTCAGTTTCCCTTGGATCAAAGCTTTCAAATTTCTTGTTTTTATTTAAAGTTTTATTTTTTTATTTAAACTTGGTTTTATTTAAGCTGTATTGTTTATTTAATTTTTGTTTTTTTTAAAGCTTTTTTGTTTTAACTTTTTTTTTTTTAAGCTTTATTTGTTTTAAGCTTTGCTTTATTTAAGCTTTATTTGCTTTATTGTAGCTTTGTTTTATTTAAGCTTTATTTGTTTTATTTAAGATTTATTTGTTTTATTGTAGCTTAATTTTTTTTTTATTTAAGCTTTATTTGTTTTATTTAAGCTTTATTTGTTTTATTTAAGCTTTATTTGTTTTATTTAAGCTTTATTTGTTTTATTTAAGCTTTGTTTTATTTAAGCTTTATTTGTTTTATTTAAGCTTTATTTGTTTTATTTAACTTTTTTTTTTTTAAATTTAAGCTTTTTTTGTTTTTTTTAAGCATTATTTGTTTTATTAAGTTTATTTGTTTTTTAAAAACTTTATTTTTTTATTTAAGCTTTATTTTTTTTAAAGCTTTTTTTTTTTTTTAAAGCTTTATTTGTTTTATTTAAGCTTTTTTTTTGTTTTTTTTAAGCATTTTTTGTTTTTTTTTAAGCTTTATTTTTTTATTTAATTTTTATTTGTTTTATTTAAGCTTTATTTGTTTTATTTAAGCTTTGTTTTATTTAAGCTTTATTTGTTTTATTGTAGCTTTGTCTTCAACTTTATTTTAGCTTTATAATTATAATGTCAGCTTTAGCTTTCTGAGCTTTATTACAACTGTAACTTTACTTTTTATCTTTATTATAGCTTTATTTTTGTTTTTATCATCATTTTAGGTTTTTTGCTTTACCTTTAAGCTTTATTTATTTAACCCTTTTAAACTTTATTTTTCTTACCTTTTAAATTTATTTAGCTTTACCCTTTTGCTTTATTTTAGCTTTTTTCCCCTTTAAACTTATTTTAGCTTTACCTTTAAGCTTTATTTTAGCTTTACCTTTAAGCTTTATTTTAGCTTTACCTTTAAGCTTTATTTTAGCTTTACCTTTAAGCTTTATTTTAGCTTTACCTTTAAGCTTTATTTTGCTTTTCCTTAACTTTATTTTTTGCTTACCTTTAAGCTTTATTTTTGCTTTACCTTTTGCTTTTTAAAATTTTTGCTTTACTTTTCCTTGTGCTTATAAAAATATTTTTGGCTTTAGCTTTTTTTATTATTTTCTGTTGTAAAGTTAGATTTATCTGAAAAATTTTATTTTTAAAGTTTGTTGGGTGTAATTTAAAACATCTTACTGGGTCCCCTCTCTCACTGGCTCTCCACTGGCTCTCTCTCCAGGCTCTCCACTGCTCTCCTCACTGGGTCTCTCCACGGGTCTCCACTGGGTCCCTCCACTGGCTCTCCACTGGCCCCCTCCCCACTGCTCTCTCTCTCACTGGTTCTCTCATGCCCTTTACTGGCTCCTCCTCACTGGGTCTCTCTCACTGCTCTCTCACGGGTCTCTCTCTCACTGGCTCTCTACTGGCCTCTCCACGGGTCTCTCTCCTGGCTTCTCTCCCACTGGCCTCTACTGGCTCTCCTCTCACTGGTTCTTCACTGGCTCTCTCACTGGGTCTCTCTCTCACTGGCTCTCCTCACTGGGTCTCCACTGGGTCTCCTCTCAGGCTCCTCAGGCTCTCTCTCTCACTGGTTCCCTCACGGCCTCTCACTGGTCTCTCCCCTCACTGGCTTTTCCCCACGGCTCTCTCTCTCACGGCTCTCCACTGGCCTCCCCCACTGGCTCTCTCCTCACTGGCTTTTCTCACGGGTCTCTCACTGGCTCTCCTTGGGCCCCTTCTCACTGGGGTCTCTCCACTGGCTCCTCTCTCCTGGGCTCCTCTCTTTTCTGGCTCTCCTCACTTGGGTCTCCCTCACTGGTTTTTCTCTCTTACTGCTCTCCTTAACTGGCTCTCACTGGCCTCTCTCACTGGCTCTCTCTCCCGGCTCTCTCTCTCACTGGCTCTCTCCCCACTGGCTCTCTCCACTGGCTCTCTCTCTCCTGGGTTTTTCTCCTCACTGGATCTCTCTCTCACTGATCCTCACGGGTCTCTCACTGGCTCTCTCTCTCACTGGCTCTCTCACTGGCTCTCTTCACTGGCTCCTCTCCTGGCCCTCTCACTGGCCTCCCTCACTGGCCTCTCACTGGCCTCCTCTCTACTCTCACTGCTCTCTCACTGGCTCCACTGGGTCTCTCTCTCAATGGCTCCTCACGGATTCTTTTCTCACGGCTCCCTCCCTGGTCTCCTCACTGGCTCTCCTCTCACTGGATCTCCCTCTCCACTGGGTCTCCTCTCCTGGATCCTCACTGGCTCTCTCTCACTGGTCTCACTGGCTCTCCCTCACTGGCTCTCCACTGGGTCTCTCTCCTAGCTCTCACTGGGTCTCTCTCTCACTGGCCTCACGGCTCTCTCTCTCACTGGGGTCTCTCACGGATCCTCTCTCACGGGTCTCTCCCCTGGCTCTCTCCCCACGGTCTCCTTTACTGGCTTTCTCTCACGGGTCTCTCACTGGCCCTCTCACTGGGTCTCTCCTCTAGCTCCCTGGCCCCTCTCCCACTGGTCTCTCACTGGCTCTCTCACTGGCTCTCTCCCCTCACTGGCCTCCACGGTTTTTTCTCTCACTTGCACTCTCTCTCACTGGCCCATCTCTCACTGGTTTCTCTCACTGGGCTCTCTCTCTCACTTTCTCTCTCACTGGGTCTCACTGGTCTCTCTCTCACGGTTCCTCTCACTGGATCTCTCTCTCACTGGGTCTCTCACTGGCTCTCCTCTCCACTGGGGTCTCTCACTGGGTTCTCTCCACGGCCCTCACGGCTCCTTTTCTCACGGGTTTCCTCCCTCTGGCTCTCTCTCTCACTGGGTTTTCCCCTCACTGGGTCCCCTCTCTCACTGGCCCCTCCACTGGTTCTCTCTCACTGGCTCTCTCAGGCTCTCTCTCTCACTGGGTTTTCTCTCACTGGCTCTCTCTCCACTGGCTCTCTCACTCTCTCTCTCTCACGGGGTCTCTCTCACTGGCTCTCTCTCCTGGTCTCTCTCTCACTGCTCTCTCTCTCACGGCTCTCTCTCTCACGGCTCTCTCTCATGGCTCCTTCCCCACTGGCTCTCACTGGCTCTCTCTCTCACTGGCCCCCCCCTCCTCTCACTCTCTCTCTTCACGGATTCCCTCACTGGCTCCCTCCTGGCTCTCCTCCTGGCTCTCTCACGCCTCTCACTGGCTCTCTCACTGGGGTCTCCTCTCTAGCTCTCACTGGCTCTCTCCTCACTGGCCTCTCACTGGGGCCCTCCTGGCTCTCCCTCACTGGGTCTCTCACTGCTCTCTCTTCCCCACGGCTCTCCTCACGGCTTCTCTCCACTGGGTTTTCTCCACTGGTTCTCTCCACGGCTCCCGTCTCACTGGCTCTCTCTCTCACGGCCCTCTCACGGCTCTCTCATCCTCTCCCCTCTCCCCACTGGTTCTCTCTCTCACTGGCTCTCTCTCACGGCTCCTTTTACGGCTCCTCTCCGGGGTCTCTCACTGGCTCTCTCTCACTGGCTCTTTTCACTGGGCCCCCTCTCACTGGTTCCTCTCTCCATGGGTCTCTCTCTCACTGGGTCTCTCACTGGCTCCTCTCCTGGCTCCCCTCACGGCGCTCTCTCACTGGCGCCCTCTCACTGCCTCTCTCTATTGGCTCTCCTCACTGGCACTCTCTCACTTCTCTCACTGGCTCTCTCCTATCTCCTCCTTTGGCTCTCCTCACTGGGTCTCTCTCACTGGTTCTCTCTTCACTGGTTCTCCCGGGTCCTCTCCACCCGTCTCTCCCACTGGCCCTCTCTCCTCCACTGGCTCTCTCCACTGCTCTCTCACTGGCTCCTCCTCACTGGCTCTCTCACTGGCCCCCTCTCACTGGGTCTCCTCTCTCCCCTTGGCCCTCTCTCACTGGGTCTCTCTCCACTGGCTCTCTCTCCTGCTCTCCTCACTGGGTTCCCTCCACTGCTCCCACCCCCCCCTCTCACTGGGTCTCCCACTGGGCCCCCTCTGGCTTTTTCTCACGGCCCCTCTCACTGGCTCTCTCTCCTGGCCCCTCTCCAGTCTCCTGCTCCCTCTACTTTTCTTCTCTCACTAGCTCTCCTAGCTCCTCTCCTAGCTCTCCCCTTTTTTCCTACTCTCTAGCTCTCTCCTAAACCCCCTACCTCTCTCACTGGGTCTCTCAGCTCTCTCACACTCCTCAGCTTTTTTCCCCCACTAGCTCTCTACTCTCTCACCTACTCCTCTAGCTCTTTTTCACTGCCTTTTCCCACCCCTCCCAGCCTTCTCTAGCTTTCTCCCCACATCCCCCACCCCCCTAGCTCTCTCACTCTCTCTCAGCTTCCCCTTTTCTCTCTAGCCCTCTCACACTCCTCTAGCCCTCTCTTCCCCTACCCTAGCTCCTCTAGCTCTTTTTTCCCCCCTAGCTCCTCAGCTCTCTCTAGCTCTCTCTAGCTCCCTCTTGCTCTCTCTCCTAGCTCTCTCTACCCCTTCTCCCACCCCTCTCCCACTCTCTGCCCCTCTCACTACTTCTGCTCCTACTTCTCTGCCCTCTAGTTTTTTCTCCCAGCTCCTCCCCCATTGGGCCCCTCTCTACGCTCCCAGCCCCTCCCCTCCTGGCCCCCTGTTTTTTTCACTAGCTCTCTCCCCCAGCTCTCTCTCTCCTCACTAGCTCTTACTCTCTCTACTCCTCCCCAGCCCCTCTCCCAGTTTCCTCCTACCCAGCTCTTCTAGCTCCATGGCTCTCTAGCTCTTCTCCTCCTAGCTCTCTCTCTCATTCACTAGCTCTCTAGCCTCCTAGTTTTTCTCTCACTAGCCCCTCCTCCCAGCTCTCTTTCTTGCTCTCCCTTTTCTCACACTCCCTCTTCTCTCTAGCTCTCTCCTAGCTCTCTTTCTCCTACTCTCTTTGCCCCCTCTCTCACTACTCTCTAGCTCCACTGCCTCTCCTCTCTCACTATCTCTAGCTCTCCGTTTTAGCGCCTAGTTCTCTCCACTCTCACAGCCCCTCACCTCTCAACTTTACTCCTCTCTCACTAGCTCCTTTCTCTCTCCCCTGTCTCTCACTAGCTCTCACTGCTCTTTTTCTCTAGCCCTCTCTCTAGCTCTCTTGCCTCTACTCTATGCTCCTAGCTCTCACAGCTCCTTATCTCCCAGCTTCCATCTCTAGCTCTCCTTCTCTCTAGCTCTCCTCTCCTCTTTCTTCTTTTTCTTTTTTTCCCCCCCTGCTCTTTTTCCCCCCCTCCCCGCTTTTTTCCCATTTTCCCTCCTCCCCTCCCCCTCTTCTCCCCTACCCCTTTCTTTCTCCCCTCTCACTTGCTTCCCTTTTACTTCCCCCCTTTCTTTCCCCCTCTCCTTTCCCCCTCTCTCTTCCCCCTCTCTTTCCCCTCTCTCCCCTCTTTCCCCTCTCTTTCCATTTCTCTCCCCTCTTTCTCCTCTCTTTCCATTCTCTCCCCTCTTTCCCCTCTCTCTTCCCCCTCTCTCTTCCCCTTCTCTCTTTCCCCTTCTCTCTTTCCCCTCTCTCTTCCCCCTCTCTCTTTCCCCCTCTCTCTTCCCCCTCTCTCTTCCCCCTCTCTCTTCCCCCTCTCTCTTCCCCCTCTCTCTTCCCCCTCTCTCTTCCCCCTCTCTCTTCCCCCTCTCTCTTCCCCCTCTCTCTTCCCCCTCTCTCTTCCCCCTCTCTCTTTCCCCTCTCTCTTTCCCCTCTCTCTTCCCCCTCTCTCTTCCCCCTCTCTCTTCCCCCCTCTCTTTCCCCTCTCTCTTCCCCTTCTCTCTTTCCCTTCTCTCTTCCCCCTCTCTCTTCCCCTCTCTCTTCTTCTCACGTGTAATTGACTGTGTGTGTGTGTGTGTGTGTGTGTTTCTGTTGCCGGAGAGAGATTACCGTCTTGTTCCTTTGTTTACAGATGGTGAGTAACGCTGCCGCCAGGGTGCCATCCCACCGGAAGTGCCACACACCTGTTTCACACACCTGTGAACGTTTCGCGAGTTCTACTTCTGACAGTGAGGAGCCGCTCTGACTCTAGTACTCTGTATATATGTACTCGTAGCGGTGGTACTCTTAACTTCACCTTACCTGTGATATACCTTGGACGAGTGCGCAGTGTGTACTCCCGGAGCCCGGCCATAGGCCAGGCTCGTCTGGTGTTTATCCTGGTCAACCAGGCTGTTGCTGCTGCTGTGGGTGTGCTCCTGTAGATTGATTACATTGTGGGTTCCTCTTATGTATAAAGGGAAGGTGTTGAGCAGTCTTGGTCCCTTTACATTTAGTTATCTCTCATCACACCTCTGTAACCAACCTGTGGTCTGTCTGGACCGCCCTAGTGGTGTGGGTCCTAGACCAGGCCTTCCTGGTTGATTAGTCTGGCTGTTGGTGCCACCCTCGATTTGCGGCCTCAAACTGAACTTCCAGAATATTCTGGGTCTGATCAGTGACCTGAAGATGGTAATAAAAGGAGTCGAAATACCTTAAATAAGAAATTCCGTGAGATATCACAAGGAATAAGGAATGTATGTTTCTCAGTGTATATACACTGAGAAGTGTATATCTCTCAGTGCATATACCCTCGTGTAGTAGATGGGCTTGTAACCACATTAATCAATAGTGGGAGAAATCATGGTTGACACATCAACATGTGTGGCCCAAGACTGTTCAACATCTTACCAGAAGATATCAGAAACTGCTGGAACAAGTGTAGAAGTCTTCAAGAGGATCAACCAGGCTGTGATGGATATGTGGGGCAGCGTACCACCGGTAGCCACAGCCTGGTTGACCAGGCAAACACTAGACGAGCCTGACCAATGGCCGGGCTTCAGGAGTAGAAAGACAATAGAAACTCATCAGAGGAATATCCAGAGTAGGAAAACTCCCGGAGCCCGACCATGGGCCAGGCTCGTCTGTTGCTTGCCTGGTCAACCAGGCTGTGGCTACCGGTGGTCCGCTGACCCACATATCCATCACAGCCTGGTTGATCTGACAACATCAGAGAAAATTACACACAGCTGACAGAGGTGAAGACGATAGTGTAAGACAGTAATACAGAAACGTTTTGCCCAGTAATGAGCGAAATGTTGCAGAACTAAAGGACTCTGCATTTGCCTCTTTCGCCAGATGTCTGCTGATAGACAGAAGTGGAAGTAGACAAGTTTCAGTAGACATTACTAGCATACAATTCTTCACAAGATAACGTTTCGCCCAAGGCTGGGCTTTATTAGTGTGGACCGTGCGTGATAAGGCCCAGCCATGGGCGAAATGTTTTGTCAGAAGGATTCTCTGTCACCTGTGTCTTTCCTGGTGTCGGCACTCTGATGTTCTAACAAGTGAATGCGAGAGAAATGTTGCCTCATCTCGAGATGATGCTGAGGGACTGATTGCCTCATCTCGAGATGATGCTGAGGGACTGATTGCCTCATCTCGAGATGATGCTGAGGGACTGATTGCCTCATCTCGAGATGCTGAGGGACTGATTGCCTCATCTCGAGATGCTGAGGGACTGATTGCCTCATCTCGAGATGATGAGGGACTGATTGCCTCATCTCGAGATGATGCTGAGGGACTGATTGCCTCATCTCGAGATGATGCTGAGGGACTGATTGCCTCATCTCGAGATGATGCTGAGGGACTGATTGCCTCATCTCGAGATGATGCTGAGGGACTGATTGCCTCATCTCGAGATGATGCTGAGGGACTGCCTCATTCGAGATGATGCTGAGGGACTGATTGCCTCATCTCGAGAGGATGCTGAGGGACTGATTGCCTCATCTCGAGAGGATGCTGAGGGACTGATTGCCTCATCTCGAGAGGATGCTGAGGGACTGATTGCCTCATCTCGAGAGGATGCTGAGGGACTGATTGCCTCATCTCGAGAGGATGCTGAGGGACTGATTGCCTCATCTCGAGAGGATGCTGAGGGACTGATTGCCTCATCTCGAGAGGATGCTGAGGGACTGATTGCCTTATCTCGAGATGATGTTGAGGACTGATTGCCTCATCTCGAGAGGATGTTGAGGGACTGATTGCCTCATCTCGAGATGATGCTGAGGGACTGATTGCCTCATCTCGAGATGATGAGGGACTGATTGCCTCATCTCGAGATGATGCTGAGGGACTGATTGCCTCATCTCGAGATGATGCTGAGGGACTGATTGCCTCATCTCGAGATGATGCTGAGGGACTGATTGCCTCATCTCGAGATGATGCTGAGGGACTGATTGCCTCATCTCGAGATGATGCTGAGGGACTGCCTCATCTCGAGATGATGCTGAGGGACTGATTGCCTCATCTCGAGAGGATGCTGAGGGACTGATTGCCTCATCTCGAGATGCTGAGGGACTGATTGCCTCATCTCGAGATGATGCTGAGGGACTGATTGCCTCATCTCGAGATGATGCTGAGGGACTGATTGCCTCATCTCGAGATGATGCTGAGGGACTGATTGCCTCATCTCGAGAGGATGCTGAGGACTGATTGCCTCATCTCGAGAGGATGCTGAGGGACTGATTGCCTCATCTCGAGAGGATGCTGAGGGACTGATTGCCTCATCTCGAGAGGATGCTGAGGGACTGATTGCCTCATCTCGAGAGGATGCTGAGGGACTGATTGCCTCATCTCGAGATGATGTTGAGGGACTGATTGCCTTATCTCGAGATGATGTTGAGGGACTGATTGCCTCATCTCGAGAGGATGTTGAGGGACTGATTGCCTCATCTCGAGATGATGCTGAGGGACTGATTGCCTCATCTCGAGATGATGCTGAGGGACTGATTGCCTCATCTCGAGAGGATGCTGAGGGACTGATTGCCTCATCTCGAGATGATGCTGAGGGACTGATTGCCTCATCTCGAGAGGATGCTGAGGGACTGATTGCCTCATCTCCTTCTGTCTTCATTTTCTACATCTTCAAATAACCTCTGTATTGAACTGATAAGAGCCACTAGTGGGCGAAACGTCTTCAAATAGACACCCAGGTGTTGTCCTTGTTTCTAGTCTGCTTCACAAACCTTTCTCCCCTCCCCTTTATGTTCCCCGTCACCCCCTTAACCCCCTTTCCCCTGTCCCCTTCAGGAGCGCCGCTCTTGAGTCCGGGGTCTTCGGTAAATTGCCAATTCCCTATTATCATGCTCGGTTCTTGTAATTATCGGAGTGCATTTGGAGTTGATAGTGGCAGTGAGATTATTGAAGGTGAGGAGAGATTCACTGTGCATGTGGGGGAGGCAGTAGCGGAGGCAGTGGGGAGGCAGTAGCGGAGGCAGTGGGGAGGCAGTAGCGGAGGCAGTGGGGAGGCAGTAGCGGAGGCAGTAGCGAGGCAGTAGCGAGGCAGTAGGGAGGCAGTAGCGGAGGCAGTAACGGAGGCAGTGGGGAGGCAGTAGCGGAGGCAGTAGCGGAGGCAGTAGCGGAGGCAGTAGCGGAGGCAGTGGGGAGGCAGCGGAGGCAGTAGCGAGACGGTAGCGAAGGCAGTAGTGGAGGCAGTAGGGAGGCAGTAGCGGAGGCAGGAAGGCAGTGGGGAGGCAGTAGCGGAGGCAGTGGGGAGGCAGTAGTGGAGGCAGTGGGGAGGCAGTAGCGGAGGCAGTGGGGAGGCAGTAGCGGAGGCAGTGGGGAGGCAGTAGCGGAGGCAGTGGGGAGGCAGTAGCGGAGGCAGTGGGGAGGCAGTAGCGGAGGCAGTGGGGAGGCAGTAGCGGAGGCAGTGGGGAGGCAGTAGCGGAGGCAGTGGGGAGGCAGTAGCGGAGGCAGTGGGGAGGCAGTAGCGGAGGCAGTGGGGAGGTAGTAGCGAGGCAGTGGGGAGGCAGTAGCGAGGCAGTGGGGAGGCAGTAGCGGAGGCATGTGGGGAGGCAGTAGCGGAGGCAGTGGGGAGGCAGTAGCGGAGGCAGTAGCGGAGGCAGTGGGGAGGCAGTAGCGGAGGCAGTGGGGAGGCAGTAGCGGAGGCAGTGGGGAGGCAGTAGCGGAGGCAGTGGGGAGGCAGTAGCGGAGGCAGTAGCGGAGGCAGTGGGGAGGCAGTAGCGGAGGCAGTGGGGAGGCAGTAGCGGAGGCAGTAGCGGAGGCAGTGGGGAGGCAGTAGCGGAGGCAGTGGGGAGGCAGTAGCGGAGGCAGTGGGGAGGCAGTAGCGGAGGCAGTGGGGAGGCAGTAGCGGAGGCAGTGGGGAGGCAGTAGCGGAGGAAGTAGCGAGGCAGTAGCGAGGCAGTAGCGGAGGCAGTATTGAGGGAGTAGCGGAGGCAGTAGGAAGGCAGTATTGAGGCATTAGCGGAGGCAGTATTGAAGCAGTAGGAGGCAGTACTGAGGCAGTTAGCGGAGGCAGTAGGAAGGCAGTACTGAGGCAGTAGCGCAGGCAGTAGGGAGGCAGTAGCAGAGGCAGTGGGGAGGCAGTAGCGGAGGCAGTAGCGAGGCAGTAGCGAGGCCAGTAGCGGAGGCAGTATTGAGGGAGTAGCGGAGGCAGTAGGAAGGCAGTATTGAGGCATTAGCGGAGGCAGTATTGAAGCAGTAGGGAGGCAGTACTGAGGCAGTAGCGGAGGCAGTAGGAAGGCAGTACTGAGGCAGTAGCGCAGGCAGTAGGGAGGCAGTAGCGGAGGCAGTGGGGAGGCAGTAGCGGAGGCAGTAGCGAGGCAGTAGCGAGGCAGTAGCGGAGGCAGTATTGAGGGAGTAGCGGAGGCAGTAGGAAGGCAGTATTGAGGCATTAGCGGAGGCAGTAGGAAGGCAGCATTGAGGCAGTAGCGGAGGCAGTGGGAAGGCAGCATTGAGGCAGTAGCGAGGCAGGAAGGCAGTATTGAGGCAGTACGGAGGCAGTAGGAAGGCAGCATTGAGGCAGTAGCGGAGGCAGTGGGAAGGCAGCATTGAGGCAGTAGCGGAGGCAGGAAGGCAGTATTGAGGCAGTAGCGGAGGCAGTAGGAAGGCAGCATTGAGGCATTAGCGGAGGCAGTAGGAAGGCAGCATTGAGGCAGTAGCGGAGGCAGTGGGAAGGCAGTATTGAAGCAGTAGGAAGGCAGTTTGAAGCAGTAGCGGAGGCAGTATTGAGGGAGTAGCGGAGGCAGTAGGAAGGCAGTATTGAGGCAGTAGCGGAGGCAGTATTGAGGCAGTAGGAAGGCAGTATTGAGGGAGTAGCGGAGGCAGTGGGAAGGCAGTATTGAAGCAGTAGGAAGGCAGTTTGAAGCAGTAGCGGAGGCAGTAGGAAGGCAGTATTGAGGGAGTAGTGGAGGCAGTATTGAGGCAGTAGGAAGGCAGTATTGAGGCAGTAGGAAGGCAGTATTGAGGCAGTATTGAGGCAGTAGGAAGGCAGTATTGAGGCAGTAGCGGAGGCAGTGGGAAGGCAGTATTGAAGCAGTAGGAAGGCAATTTGAAGCAGTAGCGGAGGCAGTATTGAGGCAGTAGGAAGGCAGTATTGAGGCAGTATTGAGGCAGTAGAAGGCAGTATTGAGGCAGTAGCGGAGGCAGTAGAAGGCAGTATTGAGGGAGTAGGAAGGCAGTATTGAGGGAGTAGCGGAGGCAGTATTGAGGCAGTAGGAAGGCAGTATTGAGGCAGTAGGAAGGCAGTATTGAGGCAGTATTGAGGCAGTAGAAAGGCAGTAGCGGAGGCAGTAGGAAGGCAGTATTGAGGGAGTAGAAAGGCAGTAGCGGAGGCAGTAGGAAGGCAGTATTGAGGCAGTAGGAAGGCAGTATTGAGGGAGTAGCGGAGGCAGTAGGAAGGCAGTATTGAGGCAGTAGAAAGGCAGTAGCGGAGGCAGTAGGAAGGCAGTATTGAGGCAGTAGAAAGGCAGTAGCGGAGGCAGTAGGAAGGCAGTATTGAGGCAATAGCGGAGGCAGTAGGAAGGCAGTATTGAGGCAGTAGCGGAGGCAGTATTGAAGCAGTAGCGGAGGCAGTAGGAAGGCAGTATTGACGCAGTAGCGGAGGCAGTAGGAAGGCAGTATTGAGGCAGTAGCGGAGGCAGTATTGAGGCAGTAGGGAGGTAGTATTGAAGCAGTAGCGGAGGCAGTAGGAAGGCAGTATTGAGGCATTAGCGGAGGCAGTAGGAAGGCAGTATTGAGGCAGTAGGGAGGTAGTATTGAAACAGTAGCGGAGGCAGTAGGAAGGCAGTATTGAGGCAGTAGGAAGGCAGTAATTGAGGCAGTAGGGGTAGTATTGAAACAGTAGCGGAGGCAGTAGGAAGGCAGTATTGAGGCAGTAGGAAGGCAGTATTGAGGCAGTAGGGAGGTAGTATTGAAACAGTAGCGGAGGCAGTAGGAAGGCAGTATTGACGCAGTAGCGGAGGCAGTAGGGAGCCAGAAGCGGGGGCAGGGATCAGACAGGTGTGATTGAGGTGACAGGGGTGAAGACTGTGATATACCTTTGACAGATGTCGAGAGTACTTCCCTTGCAACCCATCCTGAGGCCTGGTTGATGTTTTTGTGTTGACCTCTTGTCAACCAGGCTGTGTGTGCTAGCTACCCGCAAGGCCACGTAACCAGTATGTCCCGCATGATCAAGAATTTGCAAATAGTGATCCAGTTAAACCCGATATCTGCTGGTAGCTGGTTGAAGAGTCGTGGACCTCGGATGTTGACACCGTGTTCTCTTATTATGCCTGTGGTGTCCCTGATGTTCACTTATTCCACGCATTCTTCCATATATTTCAGTCTAGTAAGCTATTACAGCAGTGTGCAGGTTAGGGATCAGTCCCTGAATTATCTTTGATGTATATATTATTAGGTATCTTTCTCTTCTTAGTTCCAGAGAGTACAGTTCAGAGTCCTGAAGTGTTACCAATAGAAACTTGGTTTAATAGCCCTCGGAGGAGCTAGTTCATGGTATGAAAAATACTCGTGAACTAGATTATGTGGGAACAAGCTTTCGTAAGAAGAGAGGTGTTACAGGGATGTTAGGAACAAATTTTTTATTCTCCTGATGTTAGGTGACAGGTAGAGGTGATGGATGTAGATGCCTTGCTCAGTTTCAAGAGTAGGTATGATTTGGATATGAAGGCCAAAAATAAGTCCCTCTTGATAGGTGGTGGTCAGTCCCTCAGTCTTGGTAGGTGGTGGTCAGTCCCTCAGTCTTGGTAGGTGGTGGTCAGTCCCTCAGTCTTGGTAGTGGTGTCAGTCCCTCAGTCTTGGTAGGTGGTGTCGGTCCTCAGTCTTGGTAGGTGGTGGTCAGTCTCTCAGTCTTGGTAGGTGGTGGTCAGTCCCTCAGTCTTGGTAGGTGGTGGTCAGTCCCTCAGTCTTGGTAGGTGGTGGTCAGTCCCTCAGTCTTGATAGGTGGTGGTCAGTCCCTCAGTCTTGGTAGGTGTGGTGGTCAGTCCCTCAGTCTTGGTAGGTGGTGGTCGGTTCCTCAGTCTTGGTAGGTGGTGGTCAGTCCCCAGTCTTGGTAGGTGGTGGTCAGTCCCTCAGTCTTGGTAGGTGGTGGTCAGTCCCTCAGTCTTGGTAGGTGGTGGTCAGTCTCTCAGTCTTGGTAGGTGGTGGTCAGTCCCTCAGTCTTGGTAGGTGGTGGTCAGTCCCTCAGTCTTGGTAGGTGGTGGTCAGTCCCTCAGTCTTGGTAGGTGGTGGTCAGTCCCTCAGTCTTGATAGGTGGTGGTCAGTCCCTCAGTCTTGGTAGGTGGTGGTCAGTCCCTCAGTCTATGGTAGGTGGTGGTCAGTCCCTCAGTCTTGGTAGGTGGTGGTCAGTCCCTCAGTCTTGATAGGTGGTGGTCAGTACCTCAGTCTTGGTAGGTGGTGGTCAGTACCTCAGTCTTGGTAGGTGGTGGTCAGTCCCTCAGTCTTGGTAGGTGGTGGTCAGTCCCTCAGTCTTGGTAGGTGGTGGTCAGTCCCTCAGTCTTGGTAGGTGGTGGTCAGTCCCTCAGTCTTGGTAGGTGGTGGTCAGTCCCTCAGTCTTGGTAGGTGGTGGTCAGTCCCTCAGTCTTGGTAGGTGGTGGTCAGTCCCTCAGTCTTGATAGGTGGTCAGTCCCTCAGTCTTGATAAGTGGTGGTCAGTCCCTCAGTCTTGGTAGGTGGTGGTCAGTCCCTCAGTCTTGGTAGGTGGTGGTCAGTCCCTCAGTCTTGGTAGGGGTGGTTTAGTCCCTCAGTCTTGATAGGTGGTGGTCAGTCTCTCTCAGTCTTGGTAGGTGGTGGTCAGTCCCTCAGTCTGATAGGTGGTGGTCAGTCCCTCAGTCTTGGTAGGTGGTGGTCAGTCCCTCAGTCTTGGTAGGTGGTGGTCAGTCCTCTCAGTCTTGATAGGTGTGGTCAGTCCCTCAGTCTTGTAGGTGGTGGTCAGTCCCTCAGTCTTGGTAGGTGGTGGTCAGTCCCTCAGTCTTGGTAGGTGGTGGTCAGTCTCTCAGTCTTGGTAGGTGGTGGTCAGTCCCTCAGTCTTGGTAGGTGGTGGTCAGTCCCTCAGTCTGATAGGTGGTGGTCAGTCCCTCAGTCTTGGTAGGTGGTGGTCAGTCCCTCAGTCTTGATAGGTGGTGGTCAGTCCTCAGTCTTGATAAGTGGTGGTCAGTCCCTCAGTCTTGGTAGGTGGTGGCAGTCCCTCAGTCTTGATAAGTGGTGGTCAGTCCCTCAGTCTTGGTAGGTGGTGGTCAGTCCCTCAGTCTTGATAGGTGGTGGTCAGTCCCTCAGTCTTGATAAGTTGGTGGTCAGTCCCTCAGTCTTGGTAGGTGGTGGTCAGTCCCTCAGTCTTGATAAGTGGTGGTCAGTCCCTCAGTCTTGGTAGGTGGTGGTCAGTCCCTCAGTCTTGATAGGTGGTGGTCAGTCCCTCAGTCTTGATAGGTGGTGGTCAGTCCCTCAGTCTTGGTAGGTGGTGGTCAGTCCCTCAGTCTTGATAAGTGGTGGTCAGTCCCTCAGTCTTGATAGGTGGTGGTCAGTCCCTCAGTCTTCGTAGGTGGTGGTCAGTCCCTCAGTCTTGATAGGTGGTGGTCAGTCTCTCAGTCTTGATAGGTGGTGGTCAGTCCCTCAGTCTTGATAGGTGGTGGTCAGTCCCTCAGTCTTGATAAGTGGTGGTCAGTCCCTCAGTCTTGGTAGGTGGTGGTCAGTCCCTCAGTCTTGATAAGTGGTGGTCAGTCCCTCAGTCTTGGTAGGTGGTGGTCAGTCCCTCAGTCTTGATAGGTGGTGGTCAGTCCCTCAGTCTTGATAAGTGGTGGTCAGTCCCTCAGTCTTGGTAGGTGGTGGTCAGTCCCTCAGTCTTGATAAGTGGTGGTCAGTCCCTCAGTCTTGGTAGGTGGTGGTCAGTCCCTCAGTCTTGATAGGTGGTGGTCAGTCCCTCAGTCTTGATAGGTGGTGGTCAGTCCCTCAGTCTTGGTAGGTGGTGGTCAGTCCCTCAGTCCTTGATAAGTGGTGGTCAGTCCCTCAGTCTTGATAGTGGTGGTCAGTCCCTCAGTCTTCGTAGGTGGTGGTCAGTCCCTCAGTCTTGATAGGTGGTGGTCAGTCTCTCAGTCTTGATAGGTGGTGGTCAGTCCCTCAGTCTTGGTAGGTGGTGGTCAGTCCCTCAGTCTTGATAGGTGGTGGTCATCCCTCATCTTGGTAGGTGGTGGTCAGTCCCTCAGTCTTGATAAGTGGGGTCAGTCCCTCAGTCTTGGTAGGTGGTGGTCAGTCCTCAGTCTTGATAGGTGGTGGTCAGTCCCTCAGTCTTGATAGGTGGTGGTCAGTCCCTCAGTCTTGGTAGGTGGTGGTCAGTCCCTCAGTCTTGATAAGTGGTGGTCAGTCCCTCAGTCTTGATAGTGGTGGTCAGTCCCTCAGTCTTGGTAGGTGGTGGTCAGTCCTCAGTCTTGATAGGTGGTGGTCAGTCTCTCAGTCTTGATAGGTGGTGGTCAGTCCCTCAGTCTTGGTAGGTGGTGGTCAGTCCCTCAGTCTTGATAGGTGGTGGTCAGTCCCTCAGTCTTGATAGGTGGTGGTCAGTCCCTCAGTCTTGATAAGTGGTGGTCAGTCCCTCAGTCTTGGTAGGTGGTGGTCAGTCCCTCAGTCTTGATAGGTGGTGGTCAGTCCCTCAGTCTTGATAGGTGGTGGTCAGTCCCTCAGTCTTGGTAGGTGGTGGTCAGTCCCTCAGTCTTGGTAGGTGGTGGTCAGTCCCTCAGTCTTGATAGGTGGTGGTCAGTCCCTCAGTCTTGATAGGTGGTGGTCAGTCCCTCAGTCTTGGTAAGTGGTGGTCAGTCCCTCAGTCTTGGTAGGTGATGGTCAGTCCCTCAGTCTTGATAGGTGGTGGTCAGTCCCTCAGTCTTGATAGGTGGTGGTCAGTCCCTCAGTCTTGATAGGTGGTGGTCAGTCCCTCAGTCTTGATAGGTGGTGGTCAGTCCCTCAGTCTTGATAGGTGGTGGTCAGTCCCTCAGTCTTGATAGGTGGTGGTCAGTCCCTCAGTCTTGATAGGTGGTGGTCAGTCCCTCAGTCTTGATAGGTGGTGGTCAGTCTCTCAGTCTTGATAGGTGGTGGTCAGTCTCTCAGTCTTGATAGGTGGTGGTCAGTCCCTCAGTCTTGATAGGTGGTGGTCAGCGTCCCTCAGTCTTGATAGGTGGTGGTCAGTCCCTCAGTCTTGATAGGTGGTGGTCAGTCCCTCAGTCTTGATAGGTGGTGGTCAGTCCCTCAGTCTTGATAGGTGGTGGTCAGTCCCTCAGTCTTGATAGGTGGTGGTCAGTCTCTCAGTCTTGATAGGTGGTGGTCAGTCTCTCAGTCTTGATAGGTGGTTGGTCAGTCCCTCAGTCTTGGTAGGTGGTGGTCAGTCCCTCAGTCTTGATAAGTGGTGTCAGTCCCTCAGTCTTGGTAGGTGGTGGTCAGTCCCTCAGTCTTGATAGGTGGTGGTCAGTCCCTCAGTCTTGATAGGTGGTGGTCAGTCCCTCAGTCTTGGTAGGTGGTGGTCAGTCCCTCAGTCTTGATAGGTGGTGGTCAGTCCCTCAGTCTTGGTAGGTGGTGGTCAGTCCCTCAGTCTTGGTAGGTGGTGGTCAGTCCCTCAGTCTTGATAAGTGGTGGTCAGTCCCTCAGTCTTGGTAGGTGGTGGTCAGTCCCTCAGTCTTGATAGGTGGTGGTCAGTCTCTCAGTCTTGATAGGTGGTGGTCAGTCCCTCAGTCTTGGTAGGTGGTGGTCAGTCCCTCAGTCTTGGTAGGTGGTGGTCAGTCCCTCAGTCTTGGTAGGTGGTGGTCAGTCCCTCAGTCTTGGTAGGTGGTGGTCAGTCTCTCAGTCTTGATAGGTGGTGGTCAGTCCCTCAGTCTTGGTAGGTGGTGGTCAGTCTCTTAGTCTTGATAGGTGGTGGTCAGTCTCTCAGTCTTGATAGGTGGTGGTCAGTCCCTCAGTCTTGATAGGTGGTGGTCAGTCCCTCAGTCTTGGTAGGTGGTGGTCAGTCTCTTAGTCTTGATAGGTGGTGGTCAGTCTCTTAGTCTTGATAGGTGGTGGTCAGTCTCTCAGTCTTGATAGGTGGTGGTCAGTCCCTCAGTCTTGATAGGTGGTGGTCAGTCCCTCAGTCTTGGTCAGTCTCTCAGTCTTGATAGGTGGTGGTCAGTCCCTCAGTCTTGATAGGTGGTGGTCAGTCCCTCAGTCTTGGTAGGTGGTGGTCAGTCCCTCAGTCTTGGTAGGTGGTGGTCAGTCCCTCAGTCTTGGTAGGTGGTGGTCAGTCCCTCAGTCTTGGTAGGTGGTGGTCAGTCCCTCAGTCTGGTAGGTGGTGGTCAGTCCCTCAGTCTTGGTAGGTGGTGGTCAGTCTCTCAGTCTTGGTAGGTGGTGGTCAGTCCCTCAGTCTTGGTATGTGGTGGTCAGTCCCTCAGTCTTGGTAGGTGGTGGTCAGTCCCTCAGTCTTGGTAGGTGGTGGTCAGTACCTCAGTCTTGGTAGGTGGTGGTCAGTCCCTCAGTCTTGGTAGGTGGTGGTCAGTCCCTCAGTCTTGATAGGTGGTGGTCAGTCCCTCAGTCTTGGTAGGTGGTGGTCAGTCCCTCAGTCCTGGTAGGTGGTGGTCAGTCCCTCAGTCTTGGTAGGTGGTGGTCAGTCCCTCAGTCTTGGTAGGTGGTGGTCAGTCCCTCAGTCTTGATAGGTGGTGGTCAGTCCCTCAGTCTTGATAGGTGGTGGTCAGTCCCTCAGTCTTGGTAGGTGGTGTCAGATCCCTCAGTCTTGGTAGGTGGTGGTCAGTCCCCTCAGTCTTGATAGGTGGTGGTCAGTCTCTCAGTCTTGATAGGTGGTGGGTCAGTCCCTCAGTCTTGGTAGGTGGTGGTCAGTCCCTCAGTCTTGGTAGGTGGTGGTCAGTCCCTCAGTCTTGATAGTGGTGGTCAGTCCCTCAGTCTTGATAGGTGGTGGTCAGTCCCTCAGTCTTGGTAGGTGGTGGTCAGTCCCTCAGTCTTGGTAGGTGGTGGTCAGTCCCTCAGTCTTGGTAGGTGGTGGTCAGTCCCTCAGTCTTGATAGGTGGTACAGTCCCTCAGTCTTGATAGGTGGTGGTCAGTCCCTCAGTCTTGGTAGGTGGTGGTCAGTCCCTCAGTCTTGGTAGGTGGTGGTCAGTCCCTCAGTCTTGATAAGTGGTGGTCAGTCCCCCAGTCTTGGTAGGTGGTCAGTCCCTCAGTCTTGATAAGTGGTGGTCAGTCCCTCAGTCTTGGTAGGTGGTCAGTCCCTCAGTCTTGATAAGTGGTGGTCAGTCCCTCAGTCCCTCAGGATTCTTTCAGGTATACAGAAGTAAGATCAGGGACAAGATAGGCCCACTCAAAAGTTCCTCGGGTCAGCTCACTGACAGTGATAAGGAAATGTGTAGAATTTTTAACACATACTTCCTCTCAGTTTTTACACAGGAGGATACCAGCGATATTCCAGTAATGATAAATTATGTAGAACAGGACGATAATAAACTGTGTACTATTAGGGTCACAAGTGATATGGTCCTTAGGCAAATAGATAAATTAAAACCTAACAAACCCCCAGGCCCTGATGAACTGTATGCAAGGGTTCTAAAGGAATGTAAAGAGGAGCTTAGCACACCTTTGGCTAATCTTTTCAAACTGGCATGGTGCCAGATAAGTGGAAAATGGCAAATGTGATACCTATTTTCAAAACAGGTGACAGGTCCTTAGCTTCGAACTATAGACCAATAAGCCTAACCTCCATAGTGGGAAAATTTATGGAATCAATAATTGCCGAGGCAGTTCGTAGCCACCTTGAAAAGCATAAATTAATCAATGAATCTCAGCATGGTTTTACAAAGGGGCGTTCCTGCCTTACGAATTTATTAACTTTTTTCACTAAGGTATTTGAGGAGGTAGATCATGGTAATGAATATGATATTGTGTATATGGACTTCAGTAAGGCTTTTGACAGGGTCCCACATCAGAGACTATTGAGGAAAATTAAAGCACATGGAATAGGAGGAGAAATTTTTTCCTGGATAGAGGCATGGTTGACAAATAGGCAGCAGAGAGTTTGCATAAATGGGGAGAAATCAGAGTGGGGAAGCGTCACGAGCGGTGTTCCACAGGGGTCAGTGTTGGGCCCCCTGCTGTTCACAATCTACATAAACGACATAGATGAGGGCATAAAGAGCGACATCGGCAAGTTTGCCGATGACACCAAAATAGGCCGTCGAATTCATTCTGACGAGGTCATTCGAGCACTCCAGGAAGATTTGAATAGACTGATGCAGTGGTCGGAGAAGTGGCAGATGCAGTTTAATATAGACAAATGCAAAGTTCTAAATGTTGGACAGGACAATAACCATGCCACATATAAACTAAATAATGTAGATCTTAATATTACGGATTGCGAAAAAGATTTAGGAGTTCTGGTTAGCAGTAATCTGAAACCAAGACAACAGTGCATAAGTGTTCGCAATAAAGCTAATAGAATCCTTGGCTTCATATCAAGAAGCATAAATAATAGGAGTCCTCAGGTTGTTCTTCAACTCTATACATCCTTGGTTAGGCCTCATTTAGATTATGCTGCACAGTTTTGGTCACCGTAATACAGAATGGATATAAATGCTCTGGAAAATGTACAAAGGAGGATGACAAAGTTGATCCCATGTATCAGAAACCTTCCCTATGAGGATAGACTAAGGGCCCTGAATCTGCACTCTCTAGAAAGACGTAGAATTAGGGGGGATATGATTGAGGTGTATAAATGGAAGACAGGAATAAATAAAGGGGATGTAAATAGTGTGCTGGAAATATCTAGCCTAGACAGGACTCGCAGCAATGGTTTTAAGTTGGAAAAATTCAGATTCAGGAAGGATATAGGAAAGTACTGGTTTGGTAATAGAGTTGTGGATGAGTGGAACAAACTCCCGAGTACAGTTATAGAGGCCAGAACGTTGTGTAGCTTTAAAAATAGGTTGGATAAATACATGAGTAGATGTGGGTGGGTGTGAGTTAGACCTGATAGCTTGTGCTACCAGGTCGGTTGCCGTGTTCCTCCCTTAAGTCAATGTGACCTGACCTGACTAGGTTGGGTGCATTGGCTTAAGCCGGTAGGAGACTTGGACCTGCCTCGCATGGGCCAGTAGGCCTTCTGCAGTGTTCCTTCGTTCTTATGTTCTTATGTTCTTAAATCATTTTATCGTACAAATCACATCTCATTCGACCGACAGTAGTTAAGTTGATCAGGAGCCATGAGTCGACCCCCCTGTAAGCACCAGTGGGCGAGTGCTTGCAGGGGGTCGATTCAGAAGGTCGTAGTTGAAGTCGTCTGACCCGAAATAGAGGTATTTTAAGGCGAGTAGTCTTGAATACGACTGACGTTGCCAGGGTGACTAACAAGAAGGCAATCAGTCCCCTCACCCCCTACCTTCCCCTCACCTCACCCCTACCTTCCCCTCACCTCACCCCTACCTTCCTCTCGCCCTAAAACCCCTCCATTTGTAGTTAACGTAGCTGGTTTCTATTTGTAAGGGGAGCGCTAAGCCCATAAGAGCTAAACGGATGAACGTAAAAATGGAGGAGCACTGCAGCAGCCCTACTGGCCCAGACTAGGCACGTCCATCTCTAAATCAACCATTCCCACCCATCCAGATTTAATCCAGAGTCTTGGATTAAGTTCTCTGTCATTGCATGTACACTGACAGGTGTATATATCCCAGTGTGTATACACCGAGAGGTGTATATATATATCCGGGTATAAACACAGAAAAGGCATGTACGTCAGTGTATATGTGATGAGATTTTACATCAATCTGTATTTTAGGTATTAAAGTATTCTTGACTGGTGTTGGGAAGGTCACTAGAAACCTTAATGATCTCGTTGCCGATAGGATTGAAACCTAAGTAGTCCTATCCTTAAAGAAGCATGAAAGTTGCAGTAACGCGGCTGGAACAAGTAACACGGCTGGAACAGGTAGTAACGCGGCTGGAACAAGGTGGCTGGAATAAGTAACGTGGCTGGAACAAGGTGGCTGGAACAAGGTGGCTGGAATAAGTAACGTGGCTGGAACAAGCAGTAACGTGGCTGTAACTAGTAGTAACGTGCTTGGAACAAGCAGTAACGTGGCTGCTGGAAGGTGGTTGGAAGAAGGTGGAACAAGCAGTAACGTGGCTGGAACAAGCAGTAAGGTGGCTGGAACAATCAGTAAGGTGGCTGGAACAAGCAGTAAGGTGGCTGGAACAAGCAGTAAGGTGGCTGGAACAAGTAGTACGTGGCTGGAACAAGTAGTAAGGTGGCTGGAACAAGTAGTAACGTGGCTGCTGGAAGAAGGTGGTTGGAAGAAGGTGGAACAAGCAGTAACGTGGCTGGAACAAGCAGTAAGGTGGCTGGAACAAGTAGTACGTGGCTGGAACAATTAGTAACGTGGCTGGAACTAGTAACGTGGCTGGAACAATTAGTAACGTGGCTGGAACAATTAGTAACGTGGCTGGAACAAGTAGTAACGTGGCTGGAACAAGTAGTAACGTGGCTGGAACAAGTAGTAACGTGGCTGGAACAAGTAGTAACGTGGCTGGAACAATTAGTAACGTGGCTGGAACAATTAGTAACGTGGCTGGAACAATTAGTAACGTGGCTGGAACAATTAGTAACGTGGCTGGAACAATTAGTAACGTGGCTGGAACAAGTAGTAACGTGGCTGGAACAAGTAGTAACGTGGCTGGAACAATCAGTAAGGTGGCTGGAACAAGCAGTAAGGTGGCTGGAACAAGTAGTACGTGGCTGGAACAAGTAGTAACGTTAATAAATGAACACGATGTAACTGACATTTTATTTTAGCAACGTTTCGCTCACCAGGATAAACTCCTAGAGAGCGAAACGTTGCCGCAATAAAATGTCGCATTAGTTGCATCTGTATCCATATATTTAACATTTAGTCAGCAACTCTACCACACTTAAGACTACTTTAGACAACACTAACTCATCAGTTCTGGTCTCAGTTTTATAACACGTAAGAAACAGCACTGTCTTACCATTAAGAACCACTACTTCGAAGTCTCTCTCGTTCTTACTAATCTTCCTTCTGTCTTACCATTAACAGCCACTGCTTCGAAGTCTCTCTCGTTCTTACTAATCTTCCTTCTGTCTTACCATTAACAGCCACTGCTTCGATGTCTCTCTCGTTCTTACTAATCTTCCTTCTGTCTTACCATTAACAGCCACTGCTTCGATGTCTCTCTCGTTCTTACTAATCTTCCTTCTGTCTTACCATTAACAGCCACTGCTTCGAAGTCTCTCTCGTTCTTACTAATCTTCTGTCTTACCATTAACAGCAACTGCTTCGGAGTCTCTCTCGTTCTTACTAATCTTCTGTCTTACCATTAACAGCCACTGCTTCGAAGTCTCTCTCGTTCTTACTAATCTTCCTTCTGTCTTACCATTAACAGCCACTGCTTCGAAGTCTCTCTCGTTCTTACTAATCTTCCTTCTGTCTTACCATTAACAGCCACAGCTTCGAAGTCTCTCTCGTTCTTACTAATCTTCCTTCTGTCTTACCATTAACAGCCACAGCTTCGAAGTCTCTCGCGTTCTTACTAATCTTCCTTCTGTCTTACCATTAACAGCCACTGCTTCGAAGTCTCTCTCGTTCTTACTAATCTTCCTTCTGTCTTACCATTAACAGCCACTGCTTCGGAGTCTCTCTCGTTCTTACTAATCTTCCTTCTGTCTTACCATTAACAGCCACTGCTTCGAAGTCTCTCTCGTTCTTACTAATCTTCCTTCTGTCTTACCATTAACAGCCACTGCTTCGAAGTCTCTCTCGTTCTTACTAATCTTCCTTCTGTCTTACCATTAACAGCCACAGCTTCGAAGTCTCTCTCGTTCTTACTAATCTTCCTTCTGTCTTACCATTAACAGCCACAGCTTCGAAGTCTCTCGCGTTCTTACTAATCTTCCTTCTGTCTTACCATTAACAGCCACTGCTTCGAAGTCTCTCTCGTTCTTACTAATCTTCCTTCTGTCACACTTCGCTAACATCGTCTTTAACTTCTTAAGTGTTGGTCTTGCCTTTGGCAGTTCATCAGGTCTTCGTCAGAGCCTTGATGTAATTACCTCTTTTGAGTCCTGTCGACAGTCTTACTCTCAGGAGTATCACTGACTTGTCCCTCCTTCGTGATATTGACATTCCTGACTGTGATGGCAGATCAGGAGTATCCCTGACTCGTCTTTCTTTGGTGGTGTTGATATTCCTGACTGTGATGGCAGATCAGGAGTATCACTGACTTGTCCCTCCTTCGTGATGTTGACATTCCTGACTGTGATGGCAGATTTAGCTAAAATTCGTAAATTATCACACTTTTAATCCAAACTGCTGCGTCAGTTACGTTTTATTTGGAAAGTAACCCAAAGGACAGGAAATATAATAGTCAATGAGTGAAACAGTCTGCCTAGTAGGGTCATTGAAGCTAAAACCTTGGGTAACTTCAGATATAGGTTAGATAAATACACGAGTGTGAGGGATGGGACTTACACACGAATTAATAGGGTTGGGTAGCACTGAGAATTGGTTGGGCTAATATTTTTGCTAGTGGGTTTGGGTTTGAGAAGGACCTGCCTAGTATGGGCCAGTAGCTTGCAGGGATGATAAGACACATAGGCAACATTTATTCATCTTTATTCCGAAACGCTTCGCCTACACAGTAGGCTTCTTCAGTCGAGTACAGAAAGTAGGAAGGAGCAGTAGAAATGTGAAGACGATATAATCAGTCCATCACTTCCTACAAGTGATGGACTGAACACATCGATTCCAGGCAGAGGGACTGATTACCTCAAACTACTCCTCTCCTTATACCTTCCTGCTTTATATTGGACTGATGAAGCCACTGTGTGGCGAAGCGTTTCTTCGGTAAAGATTCCCATATGTTGCATAAGTGTCTCAATTCTTGTAAAGTAAAAGGACACAAGAAGAATGGTGAAGACCAGAAGGAAGTTCAGTAGGCCTGCTGCAGTGCTCCTCCTTTCTTATGTTAAGATAAAATCAGCGCCTTCCTTGTCGCTATCAGCTTGTCCTGACTTCTCTCTTATTTTCATGATATATATCCTTCTGACACAGGTAATTCAGTACTTGTCATTAATCTCGAGAATTACCTGCAAAATTTAAGTCGTTGTTCACAAACGTACCTAAAGTCCTCTTGTTTCCAACCCTCTTGATCACATCAAGAGAACTTTCATCCTTAAACTTCGTTCACCAATCTGCGTCTACCTGACTTTGATCTCGTTAAACGTTTACGTCGTACCTGTCTGACTCTGTCTTACTTTCAGGGTCTTCCTATTTCCTCTACTCCACATTATTTCTTCGACAGGATCACTCTCCCATTGCCATGCTTCAGCTTCATATCGTTCCAGACCATGGTGGTGAACTCTTCTCCAGGCTGAGGGACTGACCATCTTGTTCCAGACCATGGTGGTGAACTCTTCTCCAGGCTGAGGGACTGACCACCTTGTTCCAGACCATGGAGCTGAACTCTTCTCCAGGCTGAGGGACTGACCACCTTGTTCCAGACCATGGTGGTGAACTCTTCTCCAGGCTGAGGGACTGACCACCTTGTTCCAGACCATGGTGGTGAACTCTTCTCCAGGCTGAGGGACTGACCACCTTGTTCCAGACCATGGTGGTGAACTCTTCTCCAGGCTGAGGGACTGACCACCTTGTTCCAGACCATGGAGCTGAACTCTTCTCCAGGCTGAGGGACTGACCATCTTGTTCCAGACCATGGAGCTGAACTCTTCTCCAGGCTGAGGGACTGACCACCTTGTTCCAGACCATGGAGCTGGACTCTTCTCCAGGCTGAGGGACTGACCATCTTGTTCCAGACCATGGAGCTGAACTCTTCTCCAGGCTGAGTGACTGACCACCTTGTTCCAGACCATGGAGCTGAACTCTTCTCCAGGCTGAGGGACTAACCACCTTGTTCCAGATCATGAAGGCAGCCAGGGGCCTATTGGTAATTCCTCTTATGCATGGTGGGAGGCTGTTGAGCACTCTTGGGCCCCGGACACTTGTGAGGTTTTCCCCTACTTTTTATTGGGGGTATTTTACATCGCCTGCTCAGTCTTTTACTTTCGTAGGGAGTGATTTCTGTGTGCAGATTTGAGACCATTCCTTCCAAGATTTTCCAAGCTTTCCCAGTAGTTAAGGTGTTTGATGGAACTTATAAGTGCAGTAAAGGTTCTCTGGACACTCTCTAGATCTGCAATTTCACCTGCCTTGAACGGAGATGTGAATGTACAGCAGTATTCCAGCCTAGAGAGAACAAATGATTTGAAAAGGATCATCATTGGCTTAGTTTGAACGTTCTCATTATCCATCCTATAATTTTCTTTGCAGTTGTGATCGTAGCAATGTTGTGATCCTTGAAAGTGAGATCCTCAGACATTACCACTCCCAGGTCCCTCACATTATTTCCCCACCTGTTGCGGTGTTCCTCCATTGTTGTCTTTGGTCTCTGGCTCCATAACTAGAGTTTCTTCTAAGGCCTTTGTTGATGTCCTTAACAGTCTTGGAGATAAATGGTATAAAACACCAGGACTGAGGAAGCCAGTAGTGGCTTCCGGGACTGAGGAAGCCAGTAGTGGCTTCCAGGACTTAGGAAGCCAGTAGTGGCTTCCAGGACTTAGGAAGCCAGTAGTGGCTTCCAGGACTGAGGAATCCAGTACGGGCTTCCAGTACTGAAGAAGCCAGTAGTGGCTTCCAGGACTGAAGAAGCCAGTAGTGGCTTCCAGGACTGAAGAAGCCAGTGGCTTCCAGGACTGAAGAAGCCAGTAGTGGTTTCCAGGACTGAGGAAGCCAGTAGTGGCTTCCAGGACTGAGGAAGCCAGTAGTGGCTTCCAGGACTGAGGAAGCCAGTAGTGGCTTCCAGGACTGAAGAAGCCAGTAGTGGCTTCCAGGACTGAAAAAGCCAGTAGTGGCTTCCAGGACTGAAGAAGCCAGTAGTGGCTTCCAGGACTGAGGAAGCCAGTAGTGGCTTCCAGGACTGAAGAAGCCAGTAGTGGCTTCCAGGACTGAGGAAGCCAGTAGTGGCTTCCAGGACTGAAGAAGCCAGTAGTGGCTTCCAGGACTGAGGAAGCCAGTAGTGGCTTCCAGGACTGAGGAAGCCAGTAGTGGCTTCCAGGACTGAGGAAGCCAGTAGTGGCTTCCAGGACTGAGGAAGCCAGTAGTGGCTTCCAGGACTGAGGAAGCCAGTAGTGGCTTCCAGGACTGAGGAAGCCAGTAGTGGCTTCCAGGACTGAGGAAACCAGTAGTGGCTTCCAGGATTGAGGAAGCCAGTAATGGCTTCCAGGACTGAAGAAGAAAGTAGTGGCTTCCAGGACTGAAGAAGAAAGTAGTGGCTTCCAGGACTGAGGAAGCCAGTAGTGGCTTCCAGGACTGAGGAAGCCAGTAGTGGCTTCCAGGACTGAGGAAGTCAGTAGTGGCTTCCAGGACTGAGGAAGCCAGTAGTGGCTTCCAGGACTGAGGAAGCCAGTAGTGGCTTCCAGGACTGAGGAAGCCAGTAGTGGCTTCCGGGACTGAGGAAGCCAGTAGTGGCTTCCAGGACTGAGGAAGCCAGTAGTGGCTTCCGGGACTGAGGAAGCCAGTAGTGGCTTCCAGGACTGAGGAAGCCAGTAGTGGCTTCCGGGACTGAGGAAGCCAGTAGTGGACTGATTACCTCAAACTCCTTCTGGTCTTCACCATTTTTCTCTGTATAGGACTGATGAACCCACTGTGGGGCGAAACGTTTCTTCAATAAAGATACCCAAGTGTTGTACATGTGTCTAATTTATCAACTTGTCGGTTCTCTGTCCCATTAGTCTACACAAGTTCCTTCTCACTGCCTGTCTACTCTTTCTCTTTCCTTTGATATATTTCATCTAACCACGGGACGGGTGGGGGTTAAACTCTAGTCCAGCAGCACCAGATGAGCCTGGCCCATGGTCGGGCTCCGAGAGTAGAGAGCCTCTCTAAACTCATCAAAGGTAGAGAGTCCTGTGAGGCCAATGCGTTAACTACTGGGCCAGCTGGCTCTAACCACTGGCCGTTGAGTTTTAAGGCTCACTTGCCGTGAGTTCAAACCCCTCCCCGTTCCGTGGCTTGTTTGCTATCGTGCTAATGAATATCACTGATATATAGTAATAAAATGGTCTTGCAATAGGTAAATCAGTAAATGTAAAGGGACCAAGACTCTTCAGCAGGTATCTCGTTGTTATCTTCAAGATGCAACTTGATAAGCAGAAACTAACTTGAGGATCTTACCAATCAGGTTGTGGTTGCCTACGTTGGGTTGCGTGCTGTTAGCACCAGCAGCCTGGTTGATCGGCTCATCAAGCAGGAGGCTTGGTCTGGCACCGTCTGTATGTGTATACTCGCTTATTTGTGGTTGCAGGGTCGAGTAACTGCTCTTTGCACCACCTCTACGCTGGTCGCTATTAGCTGTGTGTGTGTGTGTGTGTGTGTGTGTGTGTGTGTGTGTGTGTGTGCGCGCGTGTGCGTGTGTGTGCGTGAAAATATCCTCGGGGATTTGTCGAGAGTGAAAAATCCTCTTCAGAGGATTAAGCAGATTGGTTGATAATGTGTTTTCATTTTGGATGCTGGTCTCCAAGGCTCTTTGTTCCGTGTTGGTGGGAGAGGAGACACACACACACACACACACACACACACACACACACACACACACACACACACACACACACACACCGATGCCTCTGTTCCCACCCCCCGCACCACAGTTACAGTATTAGAACAGAAGATGAAGGTTTGGTACACAAATGCAGATGGATTAACGAATAAACATGAGGAATGGCAAGAAAGAATCAATGAGAAGTCCCCAGACATCATAGCAGTTACAGAAATAAAACTCACGGAGACAATAACAGATGCAATCTTCCCACCAGGATACCAGATCATGAGGAAAGATAGAAGGGGCAGGGGGGGAGGTGGGGTTGCTCTGCTCGTAAAAAACAGATGGAAATTCGAGAAAATGGAAGGCATAGATGAGACGGGAGAAAGAGACTACATAGTAGGCACACTATGTCTGGGGAACACAAGGTGGTCATTGCAGTGATGTATAATCCACCACAGAACTGCAGGAAGCCAAGAGAGGAATATGAAGAGAGCAACAGAGCAGTGGTGGACACACTTGCTGAGGTGGCAAGAAGAGCTCACTCCAGCAAAGTTGCTGGTTATGGGGGATTTCAACCACAGGGAGATTGACTGGGAAAACCTGGAGCCACATGGGGGTCCCGAAACATGGAGAGCCAAGATGTTGGACGTGGTGCTGGAAAACCTCATGCACCAACATGTTAAGGACACTACCAGAGTGAGAGGGGAGGATGAACCAGCAAGATTGGACCTTGTGTTCACCCTGGGCAGTTCAGACATTGAGGACATCAAGTATGAGAGTCCCCTAGGAGCTAGCGACCACGTGGTTCTGTGCTTTGAATATATAGTAGAGCTGCAAGTGGAGAGAATAACAGGAGTTGAATGGGAAAAGCCTGACTATAAAAGAGGGGACTACATAGGGTTGAGGAACTTCCTGCAGGAGGTTCCGTGGGACAGAGAACTGGCAGGAAAGCCAGTAAACGAAATGATGGAATATGTAACAACAAAATGCAAGGAGGCAGTGGAAAGGTTTATTCCCAAGGGCAACAGTAACAACGGGAAGACCAGAACGAGCCCCTGGTTTACCCGACGGTGTAAGGAGGCAAAAAAACAAAGTGCAATAGAGAATGGAAAAAGTACAGAAGGCAGAGAACACACGAAAATAGGGAGATCAGTCGCAGAGCCAGGAATGAGTACGCACAGGTAAGGAGGGAGGCCCAGCGACAGTATGAAAATGACATAGCATCGAGAATCAAGACTGACCCGAAACTGTTGTATAGCCACATCAGGAGGAAGACAACAATCAAAGACCAGGTGATCAGATTAAGGACAGAAGGTGGAGAACTCACAAGAAATGATCAGGAGGTATGTGAGGAGCTGAACAGGAGATTTAAGGAAGTTTTTACAGTAGAGACAGGAAGGGCTGTGGGAAGACAGCACAGAAAGGAACATCAAGAGGGAATATATCAAGTGTTGGATGACATACGAACAACCGAGGAGGAGGTGAAGAAGCTGCTAAGTGACCTTGATACCTCAAAGGCGATGGGACCGGACAACATCTCCCCATGGGTCCTTAGAGAAGGAGCAGAGATGCTGTGTGTGCCTCTAACCACAATCTTCAACACATCCCTTGAAACTGGGCAATTACCTGAAAAATGGAAGACAGCAAATGTAGCCCCCATATTTAAGAAAGGAAACAGAAACGAGGCGCTAAACTACAGACCTGTGTCTCTGACATGTATTGTGTGCAAAGTCATGGAGAAGATTATCAGGAGGAGAGTGGTCGAACACCTGGAACGGAACTAGATTATAAATGAAAACCAGCATGGGTTCATGGAAGGCAAATCTTGTATCACAAACCTCCTGGAGTTTTATGACAAGATAACAGAAGTAAGACACGAGAGAGAGGGGTGGGTTGATTGCGTTTTCCTAGACTGGAGGAAGGCCTTTGACACAGTTCCCCACAAAAGATTAGTGCAGAAGCTGGAGGATCAGGCGCATATAACAGGGAGGGCACTGCAATGGATCAGGGAATACCTGACAGGGAGGCAGCAACGAATCATGGTACGTGAAGAGGTATCACAGTTGGCGCCTGTGACGAGCGGGGTCCCACAGGGGTCAGTTCTAGGACCAGTGCTATTTTTGATATGTGCGAGCGACATGATGGAAGGAATAGACTCTGAAGTGTCCCTATTCGCAGATGATGTGAAGTTGATGAGAAGAATTAAATCGGATGAGGATGAGGCAGGACTGCAAAGAGACCTGGACAGGCTGGACATGTGGTCCAGAAACTGGCTTCTCGAATTCAATCCTGCCAAATGCAAAGTCATGAAGATTGGGGAGGGGCAAAGAAGACCGCAGACGGAGTATAGGCTAGGTGGACAAAGACTACAGACCTCACTCAGGGAGAAAGACCTTGGGGTGACCATAACACCGAGCACGTCACCGGAGGCACACATCAACCAAATAACCGCTGCAGCATACGGGCGCCTGGCAAACCTGAGAATAGCGTTCCGATACCTTAATAAGGAATCGTTCAAGACACTGTACACTGTGTATGTTAGGCCCATACTGGAGTATGCAGCACCAGTCTGGAACCCACACCTGGTCAAGCACGTCAAGAAGTTAGAGAAAGTACAAAGGTTTGTAACAAGGCTAGTCCCAGAGCTCAGGGGAATGTCGTACGAGGAAAGGTTGAGGGAAATCGGACTGACGACACTGGAGGACAGAAGTGTCAGGGGAGACATGATAACGACATACAAGATACTGCGGGGAATAGACAAGGTGGACAGAGATAGGATGTTCCAGAGATGGGACACAGAAACAAGGGGTCGCAACTGGAAGCTGAAGACTCAGACGAGTCACAAGGACGTTAGGAAGTATTTCTTCAGTCATAGAGTCGTCAGGAAGTGGAATAGCCTAGCAAGTGAAGTAGTGGAGGCAGGAACCATACATAGTTTTAAGAAGAGGTATGATAAAGCTCAGGAAGCAGAGAGAGAGAGGACCTAGTAGCAGTCAGTGAAGAGGCGGGGCCAGGAGCTGAGTCTCGACCCCTGCAACCACAATTAGGTGAGTACACACACACTAAACGCGAACAAGCGATACAAGATGCAGAACAAATATGGGGGAGTTGAATGATAGCTCTAGGCCCTTCGTGCTGCAGTCAACACACCAGGAGCTTCTGGTGTTACAGACAGTGGGAAGTCCATGTAGAGTCGTTCCCTTGAGCGAGTCTACCTGGACTTCCTACTCATTTCTGCAGCATTGCAAGCTCCTGGAAGATGTGCTGATTGCAACACGAAAGGCCTAGAGCTATAGTTTAACAAGCTGCTAGTGAGTACTGCCCTCCATCTGTACGTTGTAAGTACTGACTCGTACACACAATTGGACCCACCACACAATTGGAATCATCAGCTGTTACGAGTACGAGATGCGCTATATTTTCGACCCCCTCCCTCTCTCCTCTCCCACTCCTCCCCCTCATCCACTCATCCCCCTCTCCCCTCCCCCCCGTGTGGACGTAAACACGGCACAAGCACCTGGATTCCTCACGGGGCTACAGATGAAACACGTAAATTAATCGCCGCCGTCAGAAGCTGCAATTCTCCCGGCGTACCTTTTTTTTGGGCACTTCCGGCATCCATCTTGGTCCGGCCCGTTTTCGCTTTCTGGATTTTTGTATATATGTATTTTTGGGTTGTATTGAATGTGTTATTGTTGTTGTTGTTAGTGGTGGTGATTTACTAGGTGTTGTCAGAGTCAGTGAGGGGAAAGAGGGTGGGTGAGGGGATAGAGGGGAGTAGAGAAAGAGGAAGGGAGAGAGGAAAGAATGTGGGTGAGGGGATAGAGGGGAGTAGAGAAAGAGGGAGAGGGGAAAGAGGGTGGGTGAGGGGATAGAGGGAGGTAGAGAAAGAGGAAGGGAGAGAGGAAAGAATGTGGGTGAGGGGATAGAGGGGGAGTAGAGAAAGAGGGAGAGGGGAAAGAGGGTGGGTGAGGGATAGAGGGGAGGTAGAGAAAGAGGAAGGGGAGAGGAAAGAATTGGGTGAGGGATAGAGGGGAGTAGAGAAAGAGGGAGAGGGGAAAGAGGGTGGGTGAGGGATAGAGGGGGAGTAGAGAAAGAGGAAGGGAGAGAGGAAAGAATGTGGGTGAGGGGATAGAGGGGAGGTAGAGAAAGAGGGAGAGGGGAAAGAGGGTGGTGAGGGGATAGAGGGGAGTAGAGAAAGAGGGAGGGAGAGAGGAAAGATGTGGGTGAGGGGATAGAGGGGGAGTAGAGAAAGAGGGAGAGGGGAAAGAGGGTGGGTGAGGGGATAGAGGGGAGTAGAGAAAAGAGGGGAGAGTGAGGGGAATAAAGGGGGAGTAGAGAAAGAGGGAGAAGGGAGGGGAAAAGAGGATGGGTGAGGGGATAGAGGGGAGTAGAGAAAGAGGGGAGAGGGGAAAGAGGATGGGTGAGGGGATAAAGTGGGAGTAGAGAAAGAGGGAGACGGGAAAGAGGGTGGTGAGGGGATAGAGGGGAAGAGCGAGGGAGGGTAAGGGGAAAGAGGGAGAGGGGATAGAGGCGAGTGAGAGGAAGAGGGAGAGGAGAGAGAATAGAGGGAGAGGGGAAATTTTAGACAGTAAGATGGATGGTAATGATTGTGTGTGTGTGTACTCACCTATTTGTGGTTGCAGGGGTCGAGACTCGGCTCCTGGCCCCGCCTCTTCACTAATCGCCACTAGGTCCACCCTCTCCCTGCTCCATGAGCTTTATCATACCCCATCGTAAAGCTATGTATGGATCCTGCACCCACTACCTCACTTTCCAGACTATTCCACTTCCTGCAACTCTGTGACTGAAGAAATACTTCCTAACATGTGGGGGGGGGGACACACACACATACACACACACACACACACACACACACACACACACACACACACACACACACACACACACACACACACACACACACATACACACACACACACACACACACACACACACACACACACACCACACACACCACACACACACACACACAACACACACACACACACACACACAACACACACACACACACACACAACACACACACACACACAACACACACACACACACACACACACACACACACACACACACACACACACACACACACACACACACACACACACACACACACACACACACACACACACACACACACACACACACAACACACACACACACACACACACACACACACA
>NC_069486.1:3171091-3189610 GCF_026875155.1 Cherax quadricarinatus
TATACTAAGAGATAACTTAGTAAGTGCAAAGGGACCAAGTCTTCTCAATACCTGTAACTGTCTTCAAGACCTCTAGCTTTTTTCAAGACCCCTAGTTGGTTTCAAGGCCCCTAGCTGGTTTCAAGACCCCCTAGCTGGTTTCAAGATCCCTAGCTGTCTTCAAGATCCCCTGTCTTCAAGACCCCTAGCTGTCTTCAAGATCCCCCGTCTTCGACCCCTAGATGTCTTCAAGATCCCCTGTCTTCAAGACCCCTAGCTGTCTTCAAGATCCCCTAACTGTCTTCAAGACCCCTAGCTGTCTTCAGGATCCTCTAACTGTCTTCAAGACCCCTAGCTATCTTCAAGATCCCCTGTCTTCAAGATCCCCTAACTGTCTTCAAGACCCCTAGCTGTCTTCAAGATCCCCTGCCTTCAAGATCCCCTAACTGTCTTCAAGACCCCTAGCTGTCTTCAAGATCCCCTGTCTTCAAGACCCCTAGCTGTCTTCAAGATCCACTGTCTTCAAGACCCCTAGCTGTCTTCAACATCGTCTGACTGTCTCCAAGAGTTGTTTTCAAGAGAGATCTTGATAAGTTCCTCTAGTACCTGATCAGCCAGGCTGTGGTGCATACGTTGAATGCTGCTAACACCATCAGTGTACCTGATGTAACCGTGGGGAAATGTGTACTCAACCAACTCGTGGTTGAATATTAAATGGTATACAATACCGACAGGTTGGTAGATAAGACACAGGCATCATTATTCCGAAACATTTCGCCTACACAGTAGGCTTCTTCAGTCGAGTACAGAAAGTAGGCAGGAGCAGTAGAGATGTGAAGACGATGTAATCAGTCCATCACCCTTGAAGTCGTAGATTTGAGGTTGTCAGTCCCTCACCCTGGAGAAGTTCAGTTCCAAAGTCTGGAACTGTCTGAAGGTCAAGCGACAGTGTTGAGACTTAAATACTGTGGGAAGGTGAGGTGCAGACTAGTAGTAGTGAGAATGTTGCCACTGGGAGGTCATGTCCCTCTCAGATCAAACGATTTTCACTTAAAAACGTTGACCAAGGTGTTTTTTTCTGTACCAAAATGCCATTGTGTTACTGTGTAGGCGAAACGTTTCGGAATAGTTGCCTAAATGTTGCCTATGTGTCTTACCTACTAACTCGTGGTTGGAGGGATGGGGGTGTAATGGGAATTTAAATGAGACAAAAGATACGTTTTATAGTATTTAAATGAGCGTAATGTCGTATTTTAATTAATTCCAAATTCTGGTATTTTAATGTTGATGGAGGAGGAGAATGTTGACTTAAATGTGTGCAGAATGTGAGGTCAGGTAGACATTCTACCACACATAACCTCTCTTGCAGCACATTCTGGCATCCTCAGTGATAACTCAGACACAGGTGCAACACTCGGGTATCTTCAGTGAGGACTGACCACATCGACTCAAGGCTTAGGGACTGATAACCTCAAACTCCTCCTTTTCTCCACCATTATCCTTGGTATGGACTGATGAAACCACTGTGTGGCGAAACGTTTCCCCATTATAAAGATACCCATTATCTTGTCAGTTTTCTGAACCATTCGTCTACAACCCTAAGTGTTAAACGCACAAAACTGAACGCTTCGTTATTTTCGTTCTGTTTTAATTTGCTAATTTGTTAAGTATATGTTAGTTTATGTAACCCAACCCAATTTAACCCAAATTAGCAAAAAAAATTTGAGGTTTTTGTGAAACGTTAAGAAACTGACGTTGGGGAACACTATACAAAGTGAATGATTTAAGTGGGGAGGGGTAACGAAGGGAAGGGGAGGTGGCGAGGGGGAGGAGGGGAGGGGTAGTGAGGGGAAGGGTCAAGAGCTAGACTCACTCAACAACTCTCGTGAAAAGAAAGGCTTGGGTAATTGAATTCATTATGAGCTTGGGAAACCTTTGCTCAAAGGGCAGGGGAGGGGTTGAGGCAGGGCAGTGGGAGGGTTGAGTGAGGCGGGGCAGTGGGGAGGAGCTGAGTGAGGCAGGGCAGTGGGGAGGAGCTGAGTGAGGCGGGGCAGTGGGGAGGGGTTGAGGCAGGTCAGTGGGGAGGAGTTGAGGCAGGGCAGTGGGGAGGGTTTAGTGAGACAGGCAATGGGGAGGAGCTGAGAAATTCAGGGCAGTGGGGTGGAGCTGAGTAATTCAGGGCAGTGGAGTGGAGCTGGGTAATTCAGGGCAGTGGGGAGGAGCTGAGTAATTCTGGGCAGTGGGGTGGAGCTGAGTAATTCAGGGCAGTAGGGAGGAGCTGAGTAATTCAGGGCAGTGGAGTGGAGCTGGGTAATTCAGGGCAGTGGGGAGGAGCTGAGTAATTCAGGGCAGTGGGGAGAAGCTGAGTAATTTAAGGCAGTGGGTTGGAGCTGAGTAATTCAGGGCAGCGGGGAGGAGCTGAGTAATTCAGGGAAGTGGGGAGGAGCTGAATAATTTAGGGCAGTGGGGTGATGCTGAGTAATTCAGGGTAGTGGGGTGGAGCTGAGTAATTCAGGGCTGTGGGGAGGAGCTGAGTAATTTAGGGCAGTGGGGAGGAGCTGGATAATTCAGGGCAGTGGGGAGAAGCTGGGTAATTCAGGGCAGTGGGGTGGAGCTGGGTAATTCAGGGCACTGGGGAGAAGCTGGGTAATTCAGGGCAGTGGGGTGGAGCTGGGTAATTCAGGGCTGTGGGGAGGAGCTGAGTAATTTAGGGCAGTGGGGAGGAGCTGAGTAATTCAGGGCAGTGGGGAGAAGCTGGATAATTCAGGGCAGTGGGGTGGAGCTGGGTAATTCAAGGCACTGGGGAGAAGCTGGGTAATTCAGGGCAGTGGGGTGGAGCTGGGTAATTCAGGGCAGTGGGGAGGAGCTGAGTAATTTAGGGCAGTGGGGTGGAGCTGGGTAATTCAAGGCAGTGGGGTGGAGCTGGGTAATTCAGGGCAGTGGGGAGGAGCTGAGTAATTCAGGGCAGCGGGGAGATGGGTAATTCAGGGCAGTGGGGAGGAGCTGAGTAATTCAGGGCAGTGGGGTGGAGCTGAGTAATTCAGGGCAGTGGGGTGGAGCTGAGTAATTCAGGGCAGCGGGGAGGAGCTGAGTAATTCAGGGCAGTGGGGAGGAGCTGAGCGAGACAGGGCAGTGGGAGGAGCTGAGTAATTTAGGGCAGTGGGTGGAGCTGGGTAATTCAAGGCAGTGGGGGGGAGCTGGGTAATTCAGGGGAGTGGGGAGAGCTGAGTAATTCAGGGCAGTGGGTGAGCTGAGTAATTCAGGGCAGTGGGGAGGAGCTGGGTAATTCAAGGCAGTGGGGTGGAGCTGGGTAATTCAGGGCAGTGGGGAGGAGCTGAGTAATTCAGGGCAGTGGGGTGGAGCTGAGTAATTCAGGGCAGCGGAGAGGAGATGGGTAATTCAGGGCAGTGGGGAGGAGCTGAGTGAGGCAGGGCAGTGGGGTGGAGCTGAGTGAGGCAGGGCAGTGGGGTGGAGCTGAGTGAGGCAGGGCAGTGGGGTGGAGCTGGGTGGGGTCAGACGTCTCTCGTCTGCTTTTACTACTGACAGTCTTTGCGTATAAACTTGATCCTCCAGCTTATGATGGCTGGTAAATAAATCTCTACTTCCCTTTAAGTGTCCTGTAGCCCGATTGGTAGCGCATTCAACTCACACATTCAAGTTCGTGGTTCGATCCCCGGTATGGGTGGAAACAGGACGTATTACCCTAAGGCACCTACTGTCCATGTTCACCTGTCACTAAAATAGGTACCTGGGTGTTAGTGGACTGGTGTGGGTCACATCCTGGGTGTTAGTAGACTGGTGTGGGTCGCATCCTGGGTGTTAGTGGACTGGTGTGGGTCACATCCTGGGTGTTAGTGGACTGGTGTGGGTCACATCCTGGGTGTTAGTAGACTGGTGTGGGTCGCATCCTGGGTGTTAGTGGACTGGTGTGGGTCGCATCCTGGGTGTTAGTGGACTGGTGTGGGTCGCATCCTGGGTGTTAGTAGACTGGTGTGGGTCACATCCTGGGTGTTAGTGGACTAGTGGGTCGCATCCTGGGTGTTAGTGGACTGGTGTGGGTCACATCCTGGGTGTTAGTGGACTGGTGTGGGTCACATCCTGGGTGTTAGTGGACTGGTGTGGGTCACATCCTGGTGTTAGTGGACTAGTGTGGGTCGCATCCTGGGTGTTAGTGGACTGGTGTGGGTCGCATCCTGGGTGTTAGTGGACTGGTGTGGGTCCGCATCCTGGTGTTAGTGGACTGGTGTGGGTCGCATCCTGGGTGTTAGTGGACTGGTGTGGTCGCATCCTGGGTGTTAGTGGACTGGTGTGGTCGCATCCTGGGGTTAGTGACTGGTGTGGGTCACATCCTGGGTGTTAGTGGACTGGTGTGGGTCACATCCTGGGTGTTAGTGGACTGGTGTGGGTCGCATCCTGGGTGTTAGTGGACTGGTGTGGGTCACATCCTGGTGTTAGTGGACTGGTGTGGTCACATCCTGGGTGTTAGTAGACTGGTGTGGGTCGCATCGCTGGGTGTTAGTGGACTGGTGTGGGTCACATCCTGGTGTTAGTGGACTGGTGTAGGTCACATCCTGGTGTTAGTGGACTGGTGTGGGTCACATCCTGGGTGTTAGTGGACTGGTGTGGGTCACATCCTGGGTGTTAGTGGACTGGTGTGGGGTCACATCCTGGGTGGTTAGTGGACTGGTGTGGGTCACATCCTGGTGTTAGTGGACTGGTGTAGGTCACATCCTGGGTGTTAGTGACTGGTGTGGGTCACATCCTGGGTGTTAGTGGACTGGTGTAGGTCACATCCTGGGTGTTAGTGGACTGGTGTGGGTCACATCCTGGTGTTAGTGGACTGGGTGGGTCACATCCTGGGTGTTAGTGGACTGGTGTGGGTCACATCCTGGATAAAACTGAACTAATTTGCGGGAAATGCTCAGCATAACAAGCAACTTTCTATATAGTAGTATGTCACTGATGTCAGCTATGGTCTGTATACCTTGTACATGTACTGGTATACCTTGTACATGTACTGGTATACCTTGTACATGTACTGGTATACCTTGTACATGTACTGGTATACCTTGTACATGTACTGGTATACCTTGTACATGTACTGGTATACCTTGTACATGTACTGGTAGAAATACAGATATTATTATTATTATTATTATTATTATTATTATTATTATTATTAATCCTTGCTTTGTATACATAATACACTATTGTTCATAATCTATGTATTAGTGGAAAATACTTCTCTGCGGATAGTCTCGGTATGGCTTAAAGGTACTCTGGTCTATTTTTTCGATGCTCTTCCTCCATTTCTCTTCTGTTCCTCCTCTACTTCCCCTCCACACCTCCTCCACTCCTCTACTTCCCCTCCACACCTCCTCCACTCCTCTACTTCCCCTCCACATCCTCCACTCCTCTACTTCCCCTCCACTCTTCCACTCCTCCACTTCCCCTCCACACCCCCCTCACCACTAATGGTAGCAGTAGTTTGAACACAAAAATAAGGGGTTTTAAGTTTGTTTTCAATACTGTTTGACAACTTTTATTTTTTAATAAGTGTACAGTTTTTCCATTGTTCGTAACCCTTTTTTTTGTTGGTTTGGTATCTTAATACCTGTCTAAAGGTTTTAGATTTAAAATGTGCAATTTTTAAAGTTAAGGGCCCCTTGAGTTGTCATTGTTGAATTGATATTTTTTGGGTGAAAAAATCATGGCACTTTTAATTTCTGTTTTTTTCGGAAAATATTATATTTTCAGAAAATTTATGAGAGGATTTTGCCCTGGGGATCAGAAAATTTTTAATGGCCAAAACGATGGAGATTAGGTGTCACTCTGCCATCCTTTTGGGGGAAGTAGTTAAAAGCCCCAAATTCTCATGGACTTGTTATGCCCTTTTCCCTTTATATTTTAAACCCTTTCCTTGTAGGGAAACCCCCTTTCCCCTAGATTGCCCCTTTCCCCTATGCGTAAACCCTTTTTTCCCTTAGCGTAAACCTTTTTCCCCTTTTTCGTCCCCCTTTTCCCTTTTTGTCCCCCTTTTTCCCCTTATGGTAAACCCTTTTTCCCTTTTATACGTAAACCTTTTTTTTCCCTTTTGTCAACCTTTTCCCCTTATGCGTAAACCTTTTCCCCTTATTGTAAACCTTTTTCCCCTTATATCAACCTTTTTTCCCTTATGCGTAACCCTTTTTTCCCTTTTTCGTAAATTTTTCCCCTTATACGTAAAACCTTTCCCCTTATTCGTAATTTTCCTTATTCGTAAACCTCTTTCCCCTTATTCGAAACCTTTCCCTTTACGAACCTCTTTCCCCTGAGTAACCTTCCCCTTATTCGTCCCCTTTTTCCCCCTTATGCGTAAACCTTTTTTTCCCCTTTTTTCGTAACCTCTTTCCCTTATAGTAAACCTCTTTCCCTTAGGTCAACCTTTTTCCTTATTCGTCAACCTCTTTCCCCTTTACTAAACCTTTTCCCCTTTTTGTAAAAACTTTTCCCTTATTCGTCACCTCTTTCCTTATACGTAAACCCTCTTTCCCCTTATGCGTCAACCTCTTTCCCTTATTCGTAAACCTTTTCCCCTTATACCCAACTTTTTCCCCTTATTCGCAACCTCTTTCCTTATTCGTAACCTTTTTCCCTTATTCGTAACCTTTCCCCTTATACGTCAACCCTCTTTCCTGAGTCAACCCCCCCTTATTCTTTAAAACCTTTTTCCCCTTAGCGTCACCTCTTTCCTTTTTCGTAAACCCTCTTTCCTTATAGAAAAACTTTTTCCCTTAGCGTCAACCTCTTTCCCTTATTCGTAAAACTCTTTCCCTTATACGTCAACTTTTTCCCCTTATTCGTAAAACCTCTTTCCCCCTTATTCGTAAACCCTTTCCCTTATCCCAAACCTTTTTCCCTGGTAAACCCCCCCTTTTCGTCAACCTCTTTCCCTTATGCGTCCCCTTTTTCCCCTTATTCGTAACCCTTTTTCCCCTTTACGTCAACCCTTTTTCCTTATTCGTAAACCTCTTTCCCTTTACGAAACCCCTTTTCCCCTTATGCGTCAATCTTTCCTTATTCGTCAACCTCTTCCCTTATTCGTAAACTTTTCCTTTACGTAAACTTTTTCCCCCTTTACGTAACCCTTTTTCCCTGGCAACTTCCCTTATTCGTCACCTTTTTCCCCTTATAAGTCAACCTTTCCTATAATAAACCCTTTCCCCTTAAATCAACCCTTTCCCCCCTACATGTCAACCCCTTTTTTGTACGTCAACCCCTCATTATTTACAAGAGAGAAATCATTTTTTACCCAGGGGGGCCCCAACTAATCGAACCCCATGTGAGGTGGGGGGGGGGGGGGCTTTACGAATTTTTTTTGTAAGGTTTTTTTAGAAGTATGTGGAAAATTTGACGGTAATGCTACTTTACTGCTACTTCACTTACATGGATAACTGAACTTAAACAAGTGCTGAGTAGAAAATAGAACCTTTAAAAAAAGATGCTGAGTAGTAAAGAACCTTTAAAAAAAAGTGCTGAGTAGAAATAGCCCTTTAAAAAACAGTGTGAGTAGTAACTAAAACCCTTTAAAAAAAGATGCGGGTAGAAAACTAGAACCTTTAAAACAAGAGTGGTGAAAAATAGAACCTTTTAAAAAAGTGTGAGTAGATAACTAAAACCTTTTTAAAAAAGTGCTGAGTAGATAACTGAATTTTTAAAAACAATGTGGTAGAAAAACTAGAACCTTTAAAAAGATGTGAGAGAAAACAAAACCCTTTAAAAAACGATGCTGAGTAGTAACTAGAACCTTTAAAACAAGATGTGAGTAGATAACTAAAACCCTTTAAAACAAGATGCTGAGTAGATAAAAAAATTTTAAAACAAGATGTGAGTAGATAACTGAACCCTTCAAAACAAGAGATGCAAGTCACTTGTGTAGGCAAAAATAGGTGTATGAAACAATCCCTTTTAGGTAGGCGAAATTACGAGGCTGGCGAATGTGAGAAACTTCATGTATTTAATTTAATCAAGCACTAAAAAAAGGGGAAATTTTTGAAGTTCCCGAAAAACCCCTTGGAATTTAAACGAGAAGTGCATCATAATTTTGCTGGAAAATTTTAGGGGGATTGGTCCCAAATCTGCAAAATGGAGTACTATTAAAAAAGAATGAAGTTGCAGACGATGCAAAATTTCTCCAGTGAAAGCAGGGATGCCTGAGTCACTAAGAGAACTCAAGTGTAAAGGGGCCCCAAGATTTCAACACCCCCTTCATATATGAGAAAAATTACTAACACATCCGGGTTTGTCTTCAGAGGGGGCTAAAAATATCTTATTTTTTCCTAATCAACCAGGCTGTAGGCATACGTTGAACCAACGCAATTGCAAAAACACCCTGGTTGTCAGGCCAGTATTCGGAGGCCTGGTCGGGAAAAAATTGTACGGGGGCGAGGACCCCTTTGGGAAAATGATAAGGTAGGACAGAGTTATTTCCGGTAATATACCTTTGTGGGTTTTATCGAGAGTTTTTTACTGGCAGCCGGTTGGGGGCAAGAATTCCTTTTTGTTTCCCTGTTCCCCAAAAGTTGTTGTTAGCACCCGCAGCCCCACAGCTGGACACCCCGCTGGTGATATTTTTAAATTTTGGTTTTTAAAACTATCGATAGCGGTGTCTTAAGGCTGCAAGTCCCCCTGGCTACTACTGCCCAAAAGAAAATTAATTCCCAAAATATGAATTTCAGTAAATTCTCTGTATTTCATGAGTTTCATCTTCGGTGTTTACTGTGTTCTTCTAAAATACAGAGGATATGTGGGTGAAAGTCACCGTTAACACCGTAAGAATACTGTCACCCGTTTAACCAGTCAGATACTGTACCGTCACCCCCGTCAAGAAAACTGTCACCGTTTTCCCCCCAGTCAAAAATACTGTCCTTGTTCACCCCCCAGTCAAGAAAACTGTCCTGTTTACCCCAGTCAAAAATACTGTCCGGGTTTACACCCGTCAAGAAAATGTCACCTGTTTTCCACCAGTCAAAAAATATGTCACTGTTCACCCCCGTCAAAAATATGTCCCTGTTTACCCCCAGTCAAGAAAACTGTCACCTGTTTACACAGTCAAGAAAAATGCCTTGTTCCCCCCAGTTTAAGAAAACTGTCATGTTTACCCCCAGTCAAGAAAACTGTCATGTTCACCCCCAGTTAAAATACTGTATGTTTCCCCCCAGTAAGAAATGTCCTTGTTCACCACCGTCAAGAAAAACTGTCACCCGTTCACCCCAGTCAAAAATATGTACCTGTTTACCACAGTCAAGAATTGTACTGTTTTTAACCCGTCAAGAATATGTACCCGTTTACACCCGTCAAGGGAAAACTGTCATGTTTACACCATCAAAAATACTGTCACCTGTTTACCCCCAGGGGAGAATACTGTATGTTTACACCCGTCAAGGAATATGTCATTTTACCCCAGTCAAGAAAATTGTCCTTGTTCCCCAGTCAAAAATATGCATGTTCACCCCCGTCAAAAAATATGTCACTTTTTCCACAGTAAGAATATGTCCCGTTCACCCCCAGTAGAATACTGTCACCCGTTTACCACCAGTCGAATACGTCACCGTTACACAGTCAAGAATCGTCACCCGTTCCCCCAGTCAGTCTGTCCCTGTTCACCACCAGGGCAAGAATACTGTCACCTGTTTACCACCAGTCAAAAATATGTCACCCGTTTTCCCCGTCAAGAATACTGCACCCGTTTACCACAGTCAAGAATACTGTCCCTGTTTCACCAGTAAGATTGTACCCGTTTACCACAGTCAAGAATACTGTCCCCGTTTACCACCAGTCAAGAATACTGTACCCGTTTACCCCAGTCAAGAAAACTGTCCCCGTTTCACCAGACAGAAATACTGTACCTGTTTCCCCCCGTCAAATCTTAAATGGGTTTTTCCCCCCAGTCAAGAATCTGTCACCCTGTTTTTCCCCCGTCAAGAATCTGTCACCCGTTTTACCCCAACAAGAATACTGTACTGTTTACCACAGTCAAAAATTTGTCACCTGTTTCCCCCCAGTAAAAATACTGTAACCTTTTACCCCCGTCAAGAATATTCACCTGTTTACCCCCGTCAAGGGTACTGACCGTTTACACCCGTCAAGAATACTGTCCCGTTTACCCAGTCGAATACTGTCACCCGTTTACCCCAGTAAGAATACTGTCAACCCGTTTTCCCAGTCAAGAATCTGTCACCTGTTTACCACCGTCAAAAATACTGTCACCGTTTACACCAGTCAAGAATATGTCATGTTTCCACCAGTCAAGAAATGTCCTGTTTACCCCCAGAAAGATACGTCCCTGTTTTCCACCAGTCAAGAATACTTCACCCGTTTACCCACCAGTCAAAAATAGTCACTGTTTTCCACCCGTCAGAAACTGTCACTGTTTACCCCCAGACAAGAATTTTCTGTCCCGTTTCCCCCAGAAGTCTGTCACCCGTTTACCACCAGTCAAGATACTGTCACTATTTACCCCCAGTCAGGAAAAGTACCTGTTTTTCCCCAGTCAAGATACTGTCACTGTTTACCACCCGTCAAAAATTAAATTCACCCGTTTACCCCAGTCAAGAATACTGTCATGTTTTTCCCCCAGTCAAGATACTGTCACCTGTTTACACCAGTCAAGAATCGTCACCTGTTTACCCCCAGTAAGAATACTGTCACTGTTTACCCAGTCAAGAATATGTACCCGTTTACCACCAGTAAGAATACTGTACCGTTTACCCCAGAAGAATAATTGTTAACTAAATTTGGATTTAAAAAGAACTGCCAAGTAGTGTTATACAGTGGGAGGTTTAAAATTCTAGTCAGTGGGATGTTAAGACTTCTGTCCGTGGGGTGTTAAGATTCTCGGTGTGGGATGTTAAGATTTCAGTCAGTGGGTGTTAAAAACTTCTCAGTCCAGTGGGTGGTTTAAAAAATTTTTCAGTGGGATGTTAAGATTGTCAGTCCCGTGGGTGTTAAGACTTGTCAGTCCAGTGGGTGTTAAATTTTCGTCCCAGTGGGGTGTTAAAAATTGTCATCCCTGGGGATGTTAAAAATTTCGGTCCCGTGGGATGTTAGACTTGTCGTCGGGGATGTTAAGACTTTCAGTCCAGTGGGATGTTTAAGACTTGTCAGTCCAGTGGGTGTTTTAAAAAATTGTCAGTCCCGTGGGATGTTGATTGTAGCCCGTGGGTGTTAAGATTGTCAGCGTGGGTGTTAAGATTGTCTCCAGGGGGGTGTTTAAGACTTGTCGTCCGTGGGTGTTAAGACTTGTCAGTCCCGGGGATGTTAAGACTTTTCCCGAGTGGGATGTTTTAAAATTGTCAGTCCGTGGGTGTTAAGATTGCAGTCCGTGGGATGTTAAGTTGTCAGTCCAGTGGGGGTTAAGACTTGTCAGTCCAGTGGGAGTTTAAACTTTTCAGTCCAGTGGGATGTTAAGATTTCAGTCCGTGGGATGTTAAGATTTCGTCCAGTGGGTGTTAAGACGTCGTCCCCGTGGGTTTTTAAGATTCTCAGTAGTGGATGTTAAGACTTTTCAGTCCGTGGGATGTTAAGACTTTCAGGTCCAGTGGGATGTTAAGATTCTGTCCAGTGGGTGTTAAAAACTTTCAGTCGTGGGATGTTAAGACTTCTAGTCCCCGGGGTGTTAAAAACTTTCGTCCAGTGGGATGTTAAGACTTCTCAGTCCAGGGGATGTTAAGACTTCTAGTCCCGTGGGTGTTTTAAAATTCTCAGTCAGTGGGGGTTTAAAATTTCAGTCCGTGGGATGTTAAAAACTTCTCGTCCCGTGGGTGTTAAGACTTTAGTCCAGTGGGATGTTAAGACTTCTCAGTCCCGTGGGATGTTAAGGCTTTAGTCCCGTGGGTGGTAAAATTGTCAGTCCAGTGGGATGTTAAGACTTCTCAGTCAGTGGGATGTTAAGACTTCTCAGTCCAGTGCGGTTGTTAAGACTTTCTCAGGTCCAGTGGGATGTTAAGACTTCTCAGTCCAGTGGGATGTTAAGACTTCTCAGTAGGTGGGGTGTTAAGACTTCTACAGTCACGTGGGGATGTTAAGGACTTCTTCAGTACCAGTGGCGATGTTAAGACTTCTCAGTCCAGTGGGATGTAAGACTTCTCAGTCCAGTCGGGATTGTTAAGATTGTCAGTCAGTGGATTTGGATGTTAAGGACTTCTCAGTCCAGGTGGGATGTTTAAGGTCTTCTCAGCTCCAGTGGGATGTTAAGACATTGAGTCAGTCCAGTGGGATGTTAAGACTTTCTCAGTCCAGTGGGATGTGAAGAATTCTCAGTCCATGCTCATCGCGGATGTTAAGACTTCAGTCAGTGGGGATGTAAGACTTCTCTGTCCAGTGGGATGTTAAGATTCTCAGTCCAGTGGCGATGTTAGACTTCTCAGTCCAGTGGGTGTAAAGAATTGTCAGTCCTAGTGGGGAATGTTTAAGACTTGTCAGTTTCCAGTGGGAGGTTAAGAACTTTCAGTCCAGTGGATGTTAAGACTTCTCAGTCCAGTTGGGATGTTAAGAACTTGTCAGTCACAGTGGGATGTTAAGACTTGTCGTCCAAGTGGGAATTTGTTAAGGACTTCTCAGTCCAGTGGATGTTAGACTTATCAGTCAGTGGGGATGTTAAGACTTCTCAGTCCAGTGGGATGTTAGATTCTCGTCAGTGGGATTGGTATGGACTTCTCAGTCCAGTGGGATGTTAAGACGCTTCTCAATTGTAACAGCAATTTGTAAACAATAATATCGTGTATTAAAGATTCACCTCCTTCAGTGTGCTGACGGGAGTGAGGGGCTTTTGATACCTAGGAGGTTGGAGTTCGCCCCTTTTCCCCTTCCCGATCCCTCGTTAACAAACATGATTATCTGTCCATATACCCAGGTGGCTGTGTATAGCCGACGTCACCTAAACGTCTTCCAAGTTATTAGGTGGTCACATTAACTTAAACAATTCTCCTTGTAATTAAAGGTGTCGTATTTCACCTTTGTAAAGTTCACCTTGAAATAATTTAGGGGTCAGAATACACTCCCCTAAAGTCACCTTGTAAGTAATTAAGTGTCTCACTACACTATTAAGGTGTGTCGATTAACCTTCATACTTACAAAGGTTGATTTGTTGAGGTGAACTTTGACCACGCCTAATCAAATGTACTGATAAATATCACCGCACAACACGCCTGGTTGGTAGGCCAACTAGGGGAAAACTTAGTCTGAGACGCCAGGGGCCGGGAGGTAGGGGGGCCGGGGGATGGGAGGCGTTGACCCCCCACTTCCTATCCAGGTGAGCTGCAGTGTGCGAAGGAGTGTCTCAACTGTCACCTTAAAGCAGTTCTCTCGAGCGTCACCTGATTGGAGTCAGATACAATAATAATCAAGGGTCAGACTGTTGCTGCTCGCGCGCAGGTTTTTAATCACTAGTTAATGTTTAATTTGCCATATTAATAATCTATTGTATGAATTGACATATTGATTATTATTTTCATTATTAGATTAGCATTATTACCTCATTTGTTCATTAATTTTATTATTACTCTATTATTATTGTATGGGGAAGTCCTAAACAGTATGGGTCAGCCTGCTAATCTCTAACGCTCACTAAGTATAGGAACTTACAAAGTTCTTCTTGAAGACAGCAGTGTAATGGTGATCTTCAGTTATATGCGAAGGGAGGACTGTTGAAGAATGACGATTTGGTCCTTTACAATCTTAACCAAGCTGTCTGTTTACCTGGAGTTTACATGAGATAGAGAGTTCAGGGGGTCAACGCCCGCGGGCCCGGTCTGAGCCAGGCCTCCTGGTGGATCGAGCTTGCTCATCCAAGGGCTGTTGCTGCTGGCTGCACGCTAATCTAACGTAACGAGCCACAGCCCGGCTGATCCGGTAAACTGACTTTAGGTGCTTGTCCTAGTGCCAGCTTGAAGGGACTGCCAGCGGTCCTGTTGGTATTCCCCTTATGTGTGCTGGGGAGAGTTGAAGCGTCTGGGCCCTGAACTTATTGGTTCGGTCTCTTAAAGTGCAGTGATCACCCTGCTTTTCATTGGCGGGGATGGTGCATCGTCTTGCCAAGTCTTTGCTTTCGTAGTGAGTGATTATCGAGTGCCAAGGTTCGGTACTAGTCAGAATACTCATGGTTATCGTGGCATCCCTGCTTATCACTGTTGGTATTTTGTACCACGGTCTCTCTGCCAAGCCTCTTGCTCTCGTAGGGGAATGATTTCAGTGCCACATCTTTGGGATTAATCCCTTTGGAATTTTGTAGGTGTTTTATGGGGTATCTTTCTCTCTAAGTTCCAGGGAGTACAGTGTCAGTTTGTTCTCCTGTTGTGGCTGGTTCATACTCAACCTGCTATCACTTGGATGGGGTCGTGATGGCGATTAGCACCAACAGACTGCTGAATCAAGCAGTGGTGGCATTCACACCACTGTCATTAGCCTTCTTACTGAGTTGGATGGCCTGGTTACCCACGGGCTGTTGTTGGCACCCTCTGCCCCATACATCCGTCCACAGCTAGTTGATTTCGGTGGTGATCCAGTCTTCGCTTGACTACACAACATACCACCACAGCATACACCACACAACATACAACCACTCATACCACTGTAGAACATACCACCACACGACATACCACCACACAACAACCACCACACAAACATACCACCACACCAACATCACCAGTGCCACACAATGATTTCACCACAACAAAATACCACCACACAAATACCACCACACATACCACCACACAAATACCACTCACACAACATACCCACGACATACCACCACACAAATCACCCACCACACAAAATACCACCCACACCAAAATACCACCACACACATACCACCACACAAATATCACCACACCAAAATACAACACACAACATACCACCACACAATACCACCACACAACCTATCACCACACAAAATACCACCACACAAAAATACCACCACACATACCACCACACAACATATCACCACACAAAATACACCACACAAGACATACCACCACACAACATACCAACACCATCAAACATATCACCCACAAAAATACCTCCACACCAAATATACCACCACACATACCACCACACAAATACCACCACACAACATTACCACCACACAACATACCACCACAAACATACCACCACACAACATACACCACACAAAATACCACCCCACGACATACCACCACACGACATATCACCACACACGACATCGACACACAAACATACACCACACAACATACCACCACCACAACTATACCACCACCCACTAACATACCACCACACAAAATACCAACACACAAAATACCACCCACAAAATACCACCACGCAAAATTACCAACCTACACGACATACCACCACACGGACATACCACCACCCACAAACATCCCGACCACACGAATACCACCACAAAACATATCACAACAACATACCACCACACAACATACCCACCACACAACATACCACCACACAACATACACCACCAAAACAGCTCACCACAAATTACACCACAACAACATTCACCACACAACATACCACCACACAAAACATATCACCACACAACATATCACCACATCAACATATCACACACAACATATCACCACACAACATATCCCCACATCAAAATTACAACCCACAAAACATATCACAACAACATATCACACTGACAACATATCACACACAATTACCACACACACCATATCACCACACAACATATCACCACACATACATCTCTCACACAAAACTATCACACACAACATACCACCACACATACATATCACCACACAACATATCACCACACAACATACCACCACACAAACATTATCCACCACACCCAATCATACCACCAACAACATCCCACACACAACTTACCACCACACAAAAGACCACCACCACAACATACCACCACACGACATACACCACACGACATACCACCACACGACATACACCACACGAATTACACCCACAGAACATACCACCACACGACATACCACACACGACATACCTCACACAGATACACAACAATAAACACTCAAACAACGACTTAAAACTGGAGGTTACCTGGAGGTTATTCCGGGGATCAACGCCCCCGCGGCCGGCCGTGACCAGGCCTCCCGAAGATCAGGGCCTGATCAACTAGGCTGTTACTGTTGCCGCACGCAGTCCAAACGTACGAGCCCAGCCCGGCTGATCCGGCATGACTTAGGTATCTGTCCATCTCTCTCTTGAAGGCAGACAGGGTAGTTTATTGGCAATTCCCATATGCTGTTGGGAGGCTGTTTAAACAGTTTTGGGCCGGACAATTTTGGTGTTTTCCCTTTAGTTGTACCAATGGCGCCCTACTTTTTATGGGAGGCATTTTGCGTCGCCTGCCCAGTCTTCTTTTACTTTCGTAGGGAGTGATTTCTGTGGGCAGTTATGGGGACCATTCCTTCCATGATTTTCAAGTGTAGATTATGATATATCTCTCCTCCTGTCGTTCCAACGAGTACTAAAGTCACAGTGCTTCCAAGCGTTACCAGTATTAAGGTGCTTGACAGAACGTATACGTGCAGTAAAGGATCTCTGTACATCTCTAGATCTGCGCATTTTACTTGCTTTGAATGGAGATGTTAATGTACAAGCAGTATTCAGGCCTAGAGAGAAACAAGTGATTGAAAAGGATATTTCATTGGCTTGGCAATCTATCGCTTTGAACGGTTCTCATATCCATCCTATCATTTTTCTTGCAAGTGCTCGAATCGTGGCACTATGTGATCCTTGAAAGTGAGATCCTCAGACATTATACTCCCAGGTCCCTTACCTTATTTTTCCGCCTCTATTGTATGGACGAAGTCAGTAGTATACTCTGTTCTAGATTATTATACTCCTCCAGTTTTCATAAACGGAGTAGTTGGAATTGTCTCATTGACATCATATTGTTTACCGTTTTTGCCCACCTGGAAAACTTTTGTTGATATCTTTTGGAGGTTTAACCGCGTCCTCAAGCAGATGCTGCCTCATGCAGATCTAGTATCATCGCAATGGCATGATTACGGTGCTGAGGTGTATTTCTCTGTTTATGTCTTGTTATGAGGATAAGGAATAAGATGGGTGGGCGAGTTACTGTGCCTAGTGGAACAAGAGCTCTTCACATATGGCAGACTCCGACTTTAACTTCTGTTGACCAGACTTCTCTTGTGTTCTGATTTGTTAGGAAGATGAAGATCGCCATTCCACTTTTCCGTTATTCTTATAGCACGTATGTTTTAGGGCTCAATTACGCCATGATCGCAATTATAAAATGCTTTTACAAAGTCTGTGATATTACTCTAATGCATTCTGATTTTCATCAGTGCATCCAAAGGCCATGTCTTAGTGATCTGTAGTTGATGAGAGGCATGAGCGGACCTGCATGGAACCCATGTTGCCTGGATTGTGCAGATTTTGGGGAATTCCAGGTGATTTGCCAATCTGCTTCTTAGCACTCTTTCAAAGATTTTTATGATGTGGGACGTCAGAGCTATTGGTCTATAGTTTTTTAGCTAATGCTTTTGCTGCCACCTTTATCAGTGGGGCTATATCCGTTGTTTTAAGTGACTGTGGAATTTCCCCCATGTCACACAACATACCACCACACATACCACTGTACAAAATACCACCAATAGAACATACCACTACACAACATACCACCATACATACCACTGTAGAACATACCACTACACAACATACCACTGACTTGGGGTTAATTCAGTGGGTAAGTGGAAAGAATGATTGGATCTTTGGTGTACATTTACATGATACAGTGGATGTCGGGTTTTTGTTGCAAAATTTAAATACGTAATTATTAGCAAAATTACATTAATTACTCAATTATTTTACCAATTTATCCTCTTTGACGTTACTACTACCGTTGTATGTACCGTTGTATGTACCGTTGTATGTGCCGTTGTATGTACCGTTGTATGTACTGTTGTATGTACCGTTGTATGTACCGTTGTATGTACCGTTGTATGTATGTTGTTTGTACCGTTGTATGTACTGTTGTATGTACCGTTGTTTGTACCGTTGTATGTACCGTTGTATGTACCGTTGTATGTACCGTTGTATGTACTGTTGTATGTACCGTTGTATGTACCGTTGTATGTACCGTTGTATGTACTGTTGTATGTACTGTTGTATGTACTGTTGTATGTACTGTTGTATGTACCGTTGATGTACCGTTGTATGTACTGTTGTATGTATGGGTTGTATGTACCGTTGTATGTACTTTTTGAGTATGTTACTTGTTGTATGTACTGTTGTATGTTTTCCGTTGTATGTACCGTTGTATGTAAATGTTTGTATTTAATGTTTATGTACCGTTTTTATGTACGTTGTATGTACTGTTGTATGTACCGTTGTATTTTATGTTGTATGTACGTTGTATGTTGCCTTAACTGTTGTATGTTTCCTCTACTGTTGTATGTGCCTCTACTGTTGTATGCGCCTTACTGTTTTATGCGCCCCTTTTCGTTGTATGTACCTTTACTGTTGTTGTACCTTTTTACTGTTGTA
>NC_069486.1:3190110-3227610 GCF_026875155.1 Cherax quadricarinatus
TAATCGCCACTATCCACCCTCTCCCTGCTCCATGGCTTTATCATACCCCCATCTAAAGCTATGTATGGATCCTGACCCACTACCTCCTTTCCAGACTTCCACTTCCTGCAACTCGTGACGAAGAAATACTTCCAAAACATTGGGGGGGGGGGGACACACACACATACACACACACACACACACACACCCCAAACACACACACACACACACACAACACACCACACACACACACACACCCACATACACACACAACACACACACACACAACACACACACACACACACACCCCAAAACACACACAACACACACACACACACACAAACACCAACACCACAACACAACAACACACACACACAACAAACACACACACAAACAAAACACACACACCCCACACAACACACACACACACACACACACAAAACACCACACAAAACACAACACACACAACACACAACACCACACACACACAACACACACACACACACACAACCCCCAACACAAAAACACAAAACAACAACCCCCACACAAACAAAAACACACACACCAACACCCCACACACACAACACACACACAACAAAACACACCAATACCTGACTTTTAAAAAAAGCATACCTGACATCTTATGAAGTCATACCTGACATTTTAATTCTACCCCCACCTCTTAAAACATACCTGACATCTTGGAAGTCAAACCTGACATCTTAAAAAGCATACCTGACACTTGAAAATCAGTACCGACATTTAAAAAGTCAGTACCTGACACTTAAAAGTCAGAAACCTGAATTTTAAGAAGTCAGTAACGACAAATCTTAAGAAGTCAGTCCCTGACAATTTGAAATCAGTCCCCTGAATTTTGAAAGTCATACCTGACATTTTAAGAAGTCAGTCCTACACTTAAAATCTTACCGACATTTAACGGGTAAATTTTTACCTCAACAAAGTTTACTTTTGGTTATAACTTTGAAAAAGTTTGTGTGTTTTTCGTATATCTTGCTAATTTTACGAGGGTGTTGAAGAGTCTTGGCCCCTTTCACACTTATGGGAAAAACCCTGCCTGGGGAGGTTTTTTACTGCTCCCTCTCCCCTCTCCCTCCCCCATTAATCTCCCTCTCCCCATTATCTCCCTCCCTCCTTACTCCCCCTCCCCCTCATTACCTCCCTCTCCCTCATTAATCCCCTCTCCCTCATTACTTTCCCTCATTACTCCCCCTCCCCCATTACTCTCCCTCCCCCCAATACTCTCCCTCCCCTCATTACTCCCCCCTCTCCCCATTACTCTCCTCTCCCCCAATACCTCCCTCTCCCCCATTACTCCCCCTCCCCCAAACCCCCTCTCCCTCATTACTCCCCCTTTCCCCCATTATTCTCTATCTTTTTTTCCCATTTCCACATTACTCTCCCTCTCCCCCATTACCTCCCGCCCCCCATTATCCTCCCTTCCCCATTACTTTTCCCCCCCCTCATTACCTCCCCTCCCCCTTACCCTCCCTCTCCCCCCCCAATACCTCCCTCCCCCCTTTACCCCCCTTTCCCCCCCCCATTACTCTCCCGTCCCATTACTCTCCCCCTGTCCCCATTACTCTCCCCTCCCCCATTACTCCCCCTTTTCCCCCTCATTACTCCCCCTCCCCCCCATTACTCCCCCTCTCCTCCATTACTCTCCCTCTCCCCCTTTATCTCCCTCCCCATTACCTCCCCATTACTCTCCTTCCTCCATTACTCCCCCTTCCCCCATTACTCTCCCTCTCCCTCATTACTCCCCTCTTTACCCCCCTCCCCTCTTTATCCCCTCATTACTCTCCCTCCCTCCATTACCCCTCTCCCCATACTCTCTAGTCATTATTTTCCATTTCCCTCATTACTCTCCCTCTCCCCATTCCTTTTCCCACCATTACGTTTTTTTTCACCCAACCTCTCATGTCCCCCCTTTGGTACTAAAATCTTTGCCCCCCCTCTCTCTTCTCCCTCCCCCTCTCCCTCTCCTCTCCCCTCTTCCTCTCCCCCTTCCATTTTTCTCCTCCTCTCTCTCTTCCTTCTCTCCCCCCTCTCCCTCTCTCTCTCTCTCTTTCTCTCTCCTCAAAATAAAGCACAGATCAGGTTTAAAAGGAAAGGAACAAAAAAAAAGACAAGTGAGAGAGGAAAGTAAATAAAAAGGGAAAATATGGATGCGAAAGAAAAAAAGGTGGAAAGGGAGAGGGGAAAAGGGGAACGGGTAGAGAAAAAGTGAAAAAAAAGGGGAACGGTGAAGAAGGGAAAGGAAGGAAAGGAAAGAAGGGAGAGAGGGAGGGGGGTATACCAGGGTGGGGAGGTAACACCCTGGTGTTGGGAGTGATGTGTGATACCCCAACGTGTTTACGCTTCCATCGACTGTAATAGCTTAGTTTTACAACAGGAACAACAACACTGGTCGCTATACCACTCTTAATTTCTTCGATGTTTTGATCATTCGATTTTTGATCATTCGATGTTTTGATCATTCAGTGTTCCTTCCTCCTCGTTTAAATTGCGTCTTCCCCTCGAGACTTCGTCTTTTCCTCTAGACTTTCATCTTCCCCTCGTAGACTTGCATCTTCTCCCCGTGACTTCGTCTTCCCCCCGTAGACTTGCGTCTTCTCCTCGTAACTTGCATCTTTTCCTCGTAACTTGCGTCTTCTCCTCGTAGACTTTCAATCTTCTCCTCGTAGACTTGCGTCTTCTCCTCGTAACTTGCTCTTCTCCTCGTAACTTGCGTCTTCCCTCGAGACTTTGCGTCTTCTCCTCGTAACTTTCATCTTTTCCCCCGTAGCTTGCATCTCCCTCGTAGACTTGCATCTTCCCCCCCGTAACTTTCCTTTTCCTCGTAGACTTGCATCTTCCCCTTTGTAGACTTTCACTTCTCCTCGTAACTTGCGTCTTTTCCTCTGACTTGCATCTTCCCCCCGAACTTGCATCTTCTCCTCGTAACTTTCGTCTTCTCCTCGTAGACTTGCATCTTCTCCTCGAGACTTGCATCTTCCCCTCGTAGACTTGCATTCCCCCCTCGTGACTTGCGTCTTCTCCCGTAACTTTCGTCTTCTCCTCTAGACTTGCATCTTCCCCCTCGTAGATTGCATCTTTCCCCCCGTAGCTTCATCTTTCCCCCCGTAACTGCATCTTTTCCCCTCTAGACTTGCATCCTTTTCCCCCGTAGACTTGCATCTTCCCCCCGTAGACTTGCATTTCCCCTCGTAGACTTGCATCTTTCCCCCCCGTAGACTTGCGTCTTCAATTTGTTAGTTCATAAATTCTGTATTTTGCTTCTTACAGCCCCTCATATGTTTTTGTCTTCTGTGATGTCAAAATCCCCCCAGCTGACTTTAAATTTAAAAACTTACAGGGCAAGTATCTTGTCTTACTTTTGGTTTTGTTTTTTTTTTTTACTTTCCCACATTGTTTGGTTTTTGCTTGTGTTTTTTAGTAATACACATAGTGATCTCTAGATACTACTAATCTAATACTGCTACTACTACTACTGCTGCTGCTGCGCTGCTGCTGCTCTACTACTGCTCTGCTACTGCTACTACTGCTCTGCAAAACTACTCTCACTACACTGCACTACACTACTACTGCTACGCGCTGCTGCGGCTGCGCTACACTACGCTATGCTATGCTACACTGCACTGCACACTACGCTAACACAACTACCACTGCTTTCTGTTTGGGGGCAATCTACTGCTACTGGCTGCTGCTGCTACTGCTACACTATATGCAACACGCTACTACTACTACACTGCTACTGCTGCTGCTGCGCTGCTGCTGAAATATACGCAAACCCACTGCTAAACTCCTACTCTACTCACTACTGCTACTATACGCTACTACTCTACTACTGCTACTATACTACACTGCTACTACTACACTACTGCTGCTACTACTGCACACTACTACACGCTACTACTACTACTGCTACACTCCACTGCTGCTGCTGCTGCTGCTGCGGGCTGCTACTACACTCCCTACACTACTACTACTGCTACTGCTGCTGCTGCTACTACTATACTGCTGCTACTACTGCTACTACTACTACTGCTGCTATACTACTGCTACTACTACTAACTACTACTGCTGCTGCTACTACTACTGGCTGCTACTACTACTACTGCTGCTACTACTACTGCTGCTACTACTACTGCTACTACTGGTGCTACTACTACTACTGCTGCTACTACTACTGCTACTACTGCTACTACTACTACTGCTGCTACAAATACTACTACTACTGCTCTGCTACTCTACTGCTGCTACTACTACTACTGCTGCTGCTACTACTACTGCTGCTACTACTACTACTGCTACTACTGCCTACACTATACTGCTGCTACACTACTGCTGCTACTACTACTGCTACTACTACTACTACTGCTACTACTACTACTGCTGCTACTACTACTACTGCTGCTACTACTACTACTGCTGCTACTACTACTACTACTACTGCTGCTACTACTACTGCTGCTACTACTAACACTGCTGCTACTACTACTGCTCTACTACTACTACTACTCTACTGGACTACTACTGCTACTACTACTGGTACTACTACTGCTACTACTACTACTGCTGCTACTACTGCTGCTACTACTACTGGTACTACTACTGGTACTACTACTGGTAACTACTACTGGACTACTACTGCAACTACAACTACTACTACTGCTACTACTACTGCTGCTACTACTGCTGCTACTACTGCTGCTACTACTACTGCTACTACTACTGCTACTACTACTGCTACTACTACTGCTACTACTACTGCTACTACTACTGCTACTACTACTGCTACTACTACTGCTACTACTACTACTGCTACTACTACTACTGCTACTACTACTGCTACTACTACTGCTACTACTACTAAATTACTATTACTAATACTACTACTACTACTGCTACTACTACTACTAATACTACTACTACTAATACTGCTACTTCTAATACTACTACTACTACTACTAATAATAATAATAATTCTACCAGTACATGATACAACTTCTACAGACCATAGCTCACAGCAGTGACATACTGTATAGAAAGTTCCTGGTTATGCAGAGCATTTCCCACAACTTAGGTTAATTTTGCCCCCAGGGATGCGACCCACACCAGCTGGCTAACATCCAGGTACCTACTTACTGCTAGGTGAACAGGGACAGCAGGTGTCTTTTAAGGAAACACGCCCAGTGTTTCCACCGTACCGGGAATCGAACCACGGACACTCAGTGTGTGAGCTGAGTGCGCTACCAACCCATCTATGACTAGCAGTTCTTTTCCAGAAGTTAGCCTCAGTGTGGACTGACAAGTTCCCTGCTGTCTCTCTGTCCCATGTACTTCCATGTATCACCATGTACTACCATGTATCACCATGTACTACCATGTACTACCATGTACTACCATGTATCACCATGTACTACCATGCATTCTTGTGTTCTGTGGTTTATTGTAAATAAACAAGGGATTGTATAGTTAGGAAGTGGAGTGTATTGGATGTGGAAGCAGTCTCCGTACATAGCTTTAAGAACAGGTATAACAGGGATCCAGGAGATTAAGAACGGGATGACAGGGATCCAGGAGAAACAGGGTGGCAAGGGTTCCAGGAGTCTGGAACCAGGAGTCCAGGAAGCATTAAGTTAAACAGACCCAGGTAGGACTTTACTCCTGTTTCCAGTGTCTCAGGAGGCTTGAACTCTAACCGCCCTTCCTACTGCACTGTATTACTGGGGTCTGGCCTTGCATATCTAGTCTTGAAGCTGTGTGTTGAACCTTCGTCTCTCTCTTTTTTTAGTTAACGTGAGACTAAAGAATTGGTGCCTGACAGACTATATTTCAGCTGTGGGTGTGAATGTATGTTTTCACGTGTGGGTGTCAGGGCTAAATGTGGGTGTACTGCAGGTGTGGGTGTACTCCAGGTGTGGGTGTACTCCAGGTGTGGGTGTAGGGGGGGTAAACGCCAGGTATGAGAACCTGAAGATAGATTGATGACTGTGGCTTTAGACTGTCATTTATTGTTAATGATTGTGTGTGTGTGTGTGTGTGTGTGTGTGTGTGTGTGTGTGTGTGTATGTGTTGTATGTAGAGTCCATGTGTGTGTAGTGGAGTGAGTACAACTACCAATTACATCATGAGTACTGCTATACATCACTTGTACTACTCTAGCCCCTACGTTACTACTACTAGTAACACCTCAACACCTGTCATGTACAGTAGTCTGCATATTCATTGGGACAGTGGTGAAATAAGACATGGGAAGTTAATGTTAATTTGAAAAATACACGACAATGATATAATTGATTTAATAAGAGATATAAGTACCTTTGCTTTTATAAGCATTGCTACACTTGTTATAGAACTGACCGATGTTGAACACGTTTTAACAAGTTCTTCGTGTTTCCAGGTCCCAATACAGCAACAATTAGTTTCTCCATAGTTGATCAGGGCCTGTTTCGCGATCCTGCGTTTCGTTATTGTCCATCGGTTTTCAATTGGGCTGAGGTCAGGAGAGTTTTCTGGATGATTTGGAACGCTTAGCCCACCCTCTTCGAGGAATGTCAGCATTTTCTGGACGTGTGGCATGGAGCAAGACACTGCTGGAAAATGCCGTCTCCATCAGGATCTTGCGCCATAGCATTTTCTGGACGTGTGGCATGGAGCAAGACACTGCTGGAAAATGCCGTCTCCATCAGGATCTTGCGCCATAGCATTTTCTGGACGTGTGGCATGGAGCAAGACACTGCTGGAAAATGCCTTCTCCATCAGGATCTTCCGCCATGCCACACTTCCAGAAAGGAAATGAGTTGCCAGGATTGCCTTGAAATTTGTCACTGTTCACCGTTCTCAACAATAACAAGCCGTCCAGGGCCTTTAGCAGTAAAATTATCCCAAAACATCTTGGGTGTTTTGGCTTTATTGTTAAATGTGTCCATTTCAAATGAGGTTCGCCTTTGCTCCGTCTTTCTACCACTGATCTGTACCCATTGACTTCAGACATGCGCCTCTCTGAATTTATTACATTTCTCGGTCATCTTCGTCAATCCCTTGATGACGAGTGCCCAACCACAGCTTCGGGGGCACCTCGATCGTAACTTTCTCTTTACCACCGGCTTTCATGGCAGTTCTGTCTTACTTCAAGACCTTCGTGGACCAGTCAAGAATCAACATTTACGGAGCTGAAACCAAATATCACACTGTAGATCTTTGCTGGTTTTTTCGGGATCTTCACACTAGGATAACTAGTCATCATGAGATGTTGCTTTGGTTTTACTTCCACATCTTCCTGGACGCAGCCTCCACAGTCACCAGTGTCGTCAGCTCTCTTCAGAATCCCACCACGACACTTGACTTGCGATAGCTTAAAATTTTTCAGGCGATCTGTCTGATACTCAACTTGAGTCCATGTTAGTTAAGAAGTTTAATACTTGCACATTTCTAGGTGTAAGATCCATCAGAATTGCAGCAGAGATCATGATAGATAGGAAGAATTTAGTGAACCACAGTACTCACGAGCTACACTTGCAGAAAATAGCATACAGAAACAGCAGCTGTTGTAGCTCTGAGAGAGGTCGCAGGGTGGATATTGCCAAAGTTGAGTCAAACTCTCATAAAAAGAAACAAACAAACACTAACCCAGAGACCTGACATATTCGAACTACATCACAAAATTTTCTCCTGTCCCATTGGTGCGTCAGGTCAAATGATACATCATAGACTTACGCTGGAAATACACGAGGACTGTTCCCAAATCTACACACTGGAATCACTCCCTACGTGAACAAGAGGCTTGGCAGACGGTGCAGAATACCCCCAATTAAAAGCAGGGATACCATAAATATACTAAGAGATAACTTAGTAAGTGCAAAGGGACCAAGTCTTCTCAATACCTGTAACTGTCTTCAAGACCTCTAGCTTTTTTCAAGACCCCTAGTTGGTTTCAAGGCCCCTAGCTGGTTTCAAGACCCCCTAGCTGGTTTCAAGACCCCCTAGCTGGTTTCAAGATCCCCTAACTGTCTTCAACATCGTCTGACTGTCTCCAAGAGTTGTCTTCAAGAGAGATCTTGATAAGTTCCTCTAGTTCCTGATCAGCCAGGCTGTGGTGCATACGTTGAATGCTGCTAACACCATCAGTGTACCTGATGTAACCGTGGGGAAATGTGTACTCAACTAACTCGTGGTTGAATATCAAATGGTATACGATACCGACAGGTTGGTAGATAAGACACATAGGCATCATTATTCCGAAACATTTCGCCTACACAGTAGGCTTCTTCAGTCGAGTACAGAAAGTAGGCAGGAGCAGTAGAGATGAGAAGACGATGTAATCAGTCCATCACCCTTGAGGTCGTAGATTTGAGGTTGTCAGTCCCTCACCCTGGAGAAGTTCAGTTCCAAAGTCTGGAACTAACTGAAGGTCAAGCGACAGTGTTGAGACTTAAATACTGTGGGAAGGTGAGGTGCAGACTAGTAGTAGTGAGAATGTAGCCGCTGGGAGGTCATGTCCCTCTCAGATCAAACGATTTTCACTTAAAAACGTTGACCAAGGTGTTTTTTTCTGTACCAAGATGCCATTGTGTTACTGTGTAGGCGAAACGTTTCGGAATAGTTGCCTAAATGTTGCCTATGTGTCTTACCTACTAACTCGTGGTTGGAGGGATGGGGGTGTAATGGGAATGTAAACGAGACACAAGATATGTTTATACCATTTAAATGAGCGTAATGTCGTATTTTAATTAATTCCAAATTCTGGTATTTTAATGTTGATGGAGGAGGAGAATGTTGACTTAAATGTGTGCAGAATGTGAGGTCAGGTAGACATTCTACCACACATAACCTCTCTTGCAGCACATTCTGGCATCCTCAGTGATAACTCAGACACAGGTGCAACACTCGGGTATCTTCAGTGAGGACTGACCACATCGACTCAAGGCTTAGGGACTGATAACCTCAAACTCCTGTTCTCCACCATTATCCTTGGTATGGACTGATGAAACCACTGTGTGGCGAAACGTTTCCCCATTATAAAGATACCCATTATCTTGTCGGTTTTCTGAACCATTCGTCTACAACCCTAAGTGTTAAACGCACAAAACTGAACGCTTCGTTATTTTCGTTCTGTTTTAATTTGCTAATTTGTTAAGTATATGTTAGTTTATGTAACCCAACCCAATTTAACCCAAATTAGCAAAAAAAAATTTGAGGTTTTTGTGAAACGTTAAGAAACTGACGTTGGGGAACACTATACAAAGTGAATGATTTAAGTGGGGAGGGGTAACGAAGGGAAGGGAGGTGGCGAGGGGGAGGAGGGGGAGGGGTAGTGAGGGGAAGGGTCAAGAGCTAGACTCACTCAACAACTCTCGTGAAAAGAAAGGCTTGGGTAATTGAATTCATTATGAGCTTGGGAAACCTTTCTCAAAGGGCAGGGGAGGGGTTGAGGCAGGGCAGTGGGGAGGGGTTGAGTGAGGCGGGGCAGTGGGGAGGAGCTGAGTGAGGCAGGGCAGTGGGGAGGAGCTGAGTGAGGCGGGGCAGTGGGGAGGGTGAGGCAGGCAGTGGGGAGGAGTTGAGGCAGGGCAGTGAGGAGGGTTTAGTGAGACAGGCAATGGGGAGGAGCTGAGAAATTCAGGCAGTGGGGTGGAGCTGAGTAATTCAGGCAGTGGGAGGAGCTGAGTAATTCAGGGCAGTGGGGACTGAGTAATTCTGGGCAGTGGGGTGGAGTGAGTAATTCAGGGCAGTAGGGAGGAGCTGAGTAATTCAGGGCAGTGGAGTGGAGCTGGGTAATTCAGGGCAGTGGGAGGAGCTGAGTATTCAGGGCAGTGGGGGGGAGCTGGAATTCGGGGGGTGGGTACTGGTAATTCAGGCAGTGGGGGAGGGGCGAGTAATTCGGGGATGGGGTGAGTGAGTAATTTAGGCAGTGGGTTGGAGCTGAGTATTCAGGGCAGCGGGGGGGAGCTGATAATTCAGGCAGTGGGGGGGAGCTGAATAATTAGGGCAGGGGGGGGGATGTTGAGTAAATCAGGGAGAGGGGTGGAGCTGAGTAATTAGGGCACGGGGAGGACTGGTTGCGGGCCTGGGGAAAGCGGGTAATTCAGGGCGTGGGTGGACTGGGTAATTCAGGGGAGTGGGGGGGGGGCTAAATTTAGGGGATGGGGGGGGAGTGGGTAATTCAAGGGGGGGGGACTGGGTAATTTAGGGAGGGGGAAAGGGGCGATAAATTCAGGGCAGGGGGGGTTGGGGGGTAAAATTTAGGGCAGCGGGGGGATGGGGAATTCAGGGGAGTAGGGTGGACTGAGTAATTTAGGGCGCGGGGGGGAGCGGGGGTTCAGGCAGTGGGGGGAGCTGAAGTAATTGGCAGCGGGGAGGAGTGGTAATTCAAGGCAGTGGGGAGGGGCTGAGTGAGACAGGGGGGTGGGGGGGGAGCTGATGAGCAGGGCGTGGGGTGGAGCTGAGTGAGAGGGGAGTGGGGTGGAGCTATGAGGCGGGGATGGGGGGGAGCGATAGGGGAGGGCAGTGGGGGTGAGCGAGTGGGCAGGGCGTGGGGTGGAGCTGGGTGAGGGGGGCAGTGGGTGGGGTGAAGAGGAGGGCGTGGGGGGGAGCTGAGTTGGGGGGGCAGTGGGGTGGGGGCTGATGAGCAGGCATGGGGGGGAGCTGAGTGAGGCAGGGGGTGGGGGGGAGCTGAGTGAACCGGGCAGTGGGGGGGGCTGATGGGCAGGGCGTGGGGTGGACGAATGAGGCAGGGCAGTGGGGTGGAGCTGAGTGAGGCAGGGCAGTGGGGTAGTGGGTGGGGTCACCTCTCTCGTTGCTTTTACTACTGACAGCTTTGCGTATAAACTTGATCCTCCAGTTTGGAGGGCGGGTAAATAAATCTCTACTTCCCTTTAAAAGGGTCCTGACCCCCTTTGGAGCGCATTAAACTCAACATTCAAGTTCGGGGTTTCGACCCCCGGGTATGGGTGGAAACGGGACGTGTTACCCCTAAGGCACCTACTGTCCATGTTCACCTGTCACAAAATGGTCCCGGGGTTTTTGGGGAGATGGTTGGGGGTCGCATCCGGGGGTGTTAGTGACGGTGGGGGTCGCATCCTGGTGTTAGGGGACTGGGGGTCGCATCCGGGGTGTTAGGGGACTGGTGTGGTTCACATCCGGGTGTTAGTGGCGGGTGTGGGTCGCATCCGGGTGTTAGTGGACGGTGGGGGTCCACCCGGGGTGTTAGGGGACGGTGAGGTCACACCTGGTGTTAGGGGACTGGTTGGGTCACACCCTGGGTGTTAGTACTGGGGGGGTTTCACACCCTGGGTTTATGGACTGATTGGGTCACATCCGGGTGTTAGTGACGATGTGGGTCACATCCGGGTGTTAGGACGGGGTGTGGGCACACCCGGGGTGATTGGACGGTTGGGGGGTCGCACCTGGGTGTTATGGACTGGTGTGCGTCACACCGGGTGTTGGGGACTGGTGTGGGTCACTCCGGGTGTTAGTGGGGGGTGGGTCACATGCGGGTGTTAGTGGCAGTGTGGGTCAACCGGGTGTTAGTAGACGGGGTGGGGTCGCATCCTGGGTTTGTAATGGGTGGGTCCATCCTGGGTGTTAGAGACTGGTGGGGCAACCCGGGGTGTTAGTGACGGGTGGTCAACCGGGACAAAACTACCTAATTTGGGGAAAAAAAAGCTCACATACAAGCAACTTTCTATCAGAGTTGTTACGTGTCAACTATGATCGTATACCTTTACTGTTGGTAGAAATACAATATTATTATTTTAAATTATTATTATTATTTTAATTATTTTTTTATTATTATTATTTTTTTTAAAATTTTTAAAATCCTTGCTTTGTATACATAATACCTTTGTTCGTAATTTTATAATTAGTGAAAATACTTCTCTGCGGATAGTCTCGTATGGTTTTGGGCACTTGTCTCTATTTTTTTCGATGCTCTTCCCCATTTCTCTTTTGTTTTCTCCCACTTCCCCCCCAACCTCCTCCACCCCTTCTTCCCCCCACACCCCACTCCCACGCCCCCCAACCTCCCCTCCCCTATGCCCCCCCACACCCCCATCCTCTACTGCCCCCCACACCTCCACTCCTCTCTTCCCTCCACACCTCCCCCTTACTTCCCCTCCCAAACCCCCACTCCTCTACTGCCCCCCCCCCCTCCCCTCCCTACTTCCCCTCCACACCTCCCCTCCTCTACTGCCCTCCACACCTCCATCCCCTACTTCCCCTCCACACCCCCACTCCTTTCCCGCCCCCCCCACACCTCCACCTCTACTTCCCCTCCACACCTCCCCTCCCTCTTAATCCCCCCCTACTGCCCCTCCAACCCCCCTCCCCTCCTCTACTTCCCTCCACACCCCACTCCTCACTTCCCCTCCACAAACCCCCCCCCCTCCACTCCTCCTAAATTCCCCCCCCCACCCCTCCACTCCTCACTGCCCTCCACACCCCCCCTTATCCCTCCAAAATTTATTTAATACCCCCCCCCCCCCAAAAATTTATTTAAAAGAATATTTAAAAAAAAATTAAATTATGTAAAAATTAAAATTTATGAATATTTTTTATGGGTAAAATAAAATTTATTTTTTAATTTTTTACCCCCCCAAAATATTATTTCCCCTTTTTTTATCCCCTTTAAATCACTCCTTCTTCCCCTCCCACCTCCACTCCCCCTACTTCCCCCTCCACCCCCCCTCCACTCCTCTATGCCCCCCCACACCTCCACTCCCCTACTCCCCTCCACACCCCACTCCTCTACTTCCCCCCCACACCCCCTCCCTACTGCCCTCCACACCTCCACTCCTCCACTTCCCCTCCACACCCCCACTCCTTACTCCCCCCCACCCTCCCCTCTCCCCACTCCCCCCCTCCACACCTCCACCCTTATGCCCTCCCCCCCTCCACTCCTCTCTTCCCCTCCAACCTCCCCCCTCTACTGCCCCTCCCCAAACCCCCACTCCTCCACTTCCCCCCCCAACCTCCCCCCCCCTCCCCCCTCTTCCCTCCCACCCCCACCCTCCACTTCCCCCACACCCCACTCCTCCACTTTTCCCCCCACACCCCCACCCCCCACTTTTCCCCCCCCCCACCTCCCAAACCCCCCCTTCCCCTCCCACCCCACTCCTCCCTTCCCCTCCACACCTCCCTCCTCACTCCCCTCCAACCCCCCACTCTATTCCCCCCCACACCCCACTCCTCACTCCCCTCCACACCCCCCCACTTCCCCCCCCAAACCCCCATCCTCCCTTCCCCCACACCTCCACCCTCCATTTCCCTCCACACCTCCCCCTCCACTTCCCCTCCCCACCTCCCTCCTCCCTTCCCCCCAACCCCACTCCTCCACCCCCTCCCCCCTCCCTCCCCACTTCCCCCCACACCCCACTCCCCACCCCCCCACACCTCCATCCCCACTTTCCCCCCACCCTCCCTCCTCCCCTTCCCCCCACACCCCACTCCCCCACTTCCCCCCCAACCCCCACTCCCCCACTTCCCCCCCCCACCCCCTCCTCTTTTTCCCCCCCAAAACCTCCCTCCTCCCTTCCCCCCCCCACCCCCACTCCCCACTTCCCCCCCCACCCCCCCCATTCCCCTCCCCACCCCCATCCTCCACTTCCCCTCCCCCCTCCACTCCCCCACTTCCCCCCCCACCTCCATCCTCCACTTTCCCCCACACTCCCCCTCCCCCCCCTCCACACCCCCCTCCTCCCTTCCCCCCACACCTCCCAACCTCCCTTCCCCCCCCACATTTCCACTCCTCTTTCCCCTCCAAACCCCCTCCCCACCCCCTCCAACCTCCACCCTCCTTCCCCCCCACACCTCCACTCCTCCCCCTTCCCCCCCCACACCCCTCCCCCTCCTCCACCCCTCCACCCTCCCCCTCCCCCCCCCCACACCCCCTCCTCCCCCCTCACACCTCCATCCCCCCCACTCCCCTCCCCCCTCCACCCCTACTTTCCCCCCCAACCTCCACCCTCCAAATTTCCCCCCCAAACCTATCCTCCCCTTTCCCCCCCCCCCTCCTCCACTTCCCCTCCACACCCCACTCCCCCACTTTCCCTCCCAAAACCCCACTCCCCACTTCCCCTCCCCACCCATCCCCCATTTTCCCCCCACACCCCACCCCCACTTCCCCTCCCACCTCCATCCTCCACTTCCCCCTCCCCCCCACTCCCTACTTCCCCTCCCACCTCCACTCCCCATTTTCCCCCCACACCTCCATCCTCCACTTCCCCCCCCACACCCCACCCTCCATTCCCCCCCCCCCACCCCCACTCCTCCCCTCCCCCCCACACCTCCACCCTCCCCTTCCCCTCCACACCCCATCCACTTTCCCCACCCTCCACTCCTCCACTTTCCCCCTCCACTCCTCCATTCCCCTCCACCCCCTATCCCCCCCCTTTCCCTCCACCCTCCCCCCCTCCCCTTCCCCCCCCCCACCCCCACTCCTCCACTTCCTCCACACCCCCCATCCCTACTTCCCCCCCCACCTCCCCTCCTCCAAATTTCCCCCCCACACCTCCCTCCTCCCCTTCCCCCCACACCCCCATCCTCCACTTCCCCTCCACCCTCCCCCCTCCACTTTTTCCCCCCCCCAAACCCATCCCCCCACTTCCCCTCCCCCCTCCACTCCTCCCCCCCCCCTCCCCTCCACCCCCCACCCCCCCCACACCTCCCCCTCACTTTCCCCCACACCCCCACTCCTCCATTCCCCTTCCACACCTCCCCCCCCCTCCCCCCCCTCCCCCCTCCACTCCCCCACTTCCCCCCCACACCTCCATCCTCCCCTTCCCTCCCCACCCCCACTCCCCACTTCCCTCCACACCTCCACTCCTCCCTTTCCCCCCACACCCCACCCTCCACTCCCCTCCACACCTCCACTCCCCCCACTTCCCCCCCACACCCCCACTCCTCACTTCCCCCCCACACCCCACTCCTCCACTTCCCCCCCCACACCTCCACTCCCCCCTTTCCCTCCACACCTCCATCCCCCACTTCCCCTCCAACCTCCACCCCTCCACTTCCCTCCACACCTCCATCCTCCCCTTCCCCCCCCCTCCACTCCCCACTTTCCCTCCCCAACCTCCACTCCTCCCCTTCCCCTCCACCCTCCATCCTCCACTTCCCCTCCACCCTCCACTCCTCCCTTCCCCCCCACCTCCCCTCCTCCACTTCCCCCCCACACCTCCACTCCTCTACTTCCCCTCCACACCCCCACTCCCTCCCCCCCAACCTCCACTCCTCTACTTCCCCCCACCTCCACTCCCCCCACTTCCCCCCCCACACCTCCACTTCCCCCCCACACCTCCACTCCTCCACTTCCCCTCCACACCTCCACTCCCCCCTTCCCTCCACACTCCCCCCTCACTTCCCCTCCACACCTCCACTCCCCCTTCCCCCCACACCTCCCCTCCTCCCCTTCCCCCCACACCCCCACGCTCCACTTCCCCTCCACACCTCCACTCCTCCACTGCCCCCACACCTCCACTCCTCCACTTTCCCCCCCCCTCCCTCCTTTCCCCTTCCCCCCCCCTCCCTTCCCCCCAACCTCCACCCTCCCCCTTTCCCCCCCACCCCCACTCCTCCACTGCCCCACTCCAAACCTCCACTCCTCCACTTCCCCTCCACACTCCATTCCCTTCTTTTCCCCTCCACACCTCCACTCCCCCACTTCCCCCACACCTCCACTCCTCCCCCCCCCTCCACACCTCCACTCCTCCACTTCCCCTCCACCATCCACTCCTCCCTTCCCTCCCACCTCCACTCCTCCCTTCCCCCCCCCCTCCACTGCCCACTTCCCCCCCCACCTCCCCCTCCTCCCCCGCCCCTCCACACCCCCATCCCCCACTTCCCCCCACCCTCCCTCTCCCCTTCCCCCCCCATCCCCACTTTTCCCCCCCACACCTCCCCCCTCCACTTTCCCCCCCACACCTCCACTCCCCCATTCCCTCCCACCCCCCACCCCCCCTGCCCCTCCACTCCTCCACTTCCCTCCCCACCTCCCCCTCCTCCCTGCCCCTCCACACTCCCCTCCCCCCACTTCCCCCCACCCTCCACCCTCCACTGCCCTCCACCCTCCACCCCCCCTTTCCCTCCACACCTCCACTCCCCACTCCCCTCCACACCTCCCCTCCTCCACTTCCCTCCACACCCCCTCCTCCACTTTCCCTCCACACCTCCACTCCTCCACTTCCCCCCCACACCTCCCTCCCCACTCCACTCCCACCTCCACTCCCCCCACTTCCCCCCCACACCTCCACTCCTCCCCCTTCCCCTCCCCACCTCCACTCCTCCACTTCCCCTCCACACCCCCACTCCTCCCCTTTCCCCCCCACACCTCCCTCCTCCACTTCCCCCCCACACCCCCCTCCTCCACTTCCCCCCCCCCTCCACCCCCCATTCCCCCCCCACACCCCCACTCCTCCACTTTCCCCTCCACACCCCCCCTCCACTTCCCCCCACACCTCCACTCCTCCACTTCCCCCCACACCTCCACTCCTCCATTCCCCCCCACACCCCCCCCTCCTCCATTCCCCTCCACACCTCCACTCCTCCACTTTTCCCCCCCACTCCCCCCTCCCTTCCCTCCACACCTCCACTCCCCACTTTTCCCCCACACCCCACCCTCCACTTCCCCTCCACACCTCCCCTCCTCCCTTTTCCCCCCCAACCTCCACTCCTCCCCTCCCTCCACACCCATGCTCCACTTCCCTCCACACCTCCCTCCTCCATTCCCCTCCACCCTCCCTCCTCCCCTTCCCCTCCACACCTCCACTCTCCACTTCCCCCTCCACACCCCACTCCTCCACTCCCCATTCCCCCCCACACCCCCACGCTCCCCTTCCCCCCCCCCACCTCCATCCTCCACTTCCCCCCACCCTCCCTCCTCCACTTCCCCCCACCCCCTCCCCCTCCACTCCCTCCACACCTCCACTCCTCCATTCCCCCCCCACCTCCCCCTCCACTTCCCTCCACACCCCCCTCCCACTTCCCCTCCACACCCCTCCCCACTTCCCCCCCCACACCTCCACCCTCCACTTCCCCCACACCTCCCCCCTCCACTTTCCCCCACACCCCACTCCTCCATCCACTCCACAACCCCCACTCCCCACTTCCCCCCACACCCCCTCCTCCACTTCCCCTCCCCCCCCCACTCCCCACTTCCCCCCCACACCTCCCCTCCCCCACTTCCCCCCCCACACCCCACTCCACTTCCCTCCACACCTCCACTCCTCCCCCTTCCCCTCCACACCCCCATCCTCCACTTTCCCCTCCCACCTCCACTCCTCCACTTCCCCCCCCAAACCCCCACTCCTCCCCTTCCCCTCCACACCTCCACTCCTCCACTTCCCCTCCACACCTCCACTCCTCCACTTCCCCTCCACACCTCCACTCCTCCACTTCCCCTCCACACCTCCACTCCTCCACTTCCCCTCCACACCCCCACCTCCCCTTCCCCCCCACCCTCCCCTCCTCCACTTTCCCTCCCCAAACCCCCACCCCCACTTCCCCCCCCCACCTCCACTTCCCCCCCACAACCCCCATCCTCACTTTCCCTCCACACCCCACTCCCCCACTTCCCCCCACACCTCAAACCCCCCACTTCCCCCCCACACCCCCATCCCCCTTTTCCCCCCACACCCCCACTCCTCACTTCCCCCCCCCACACCCCCCACCCCAAATTCCCCTCCACACCTCCATCCTCCACTTCCCCTCCACACCCCACCCTCCCCTTTCCCCCCACCCTCCATCCTCCACTTCCCCTCCACACCTCCACTCCCCACTTCCCCTCCACACCTCCCCTCCCCCATTCCCCTCCCACCCCACTCCTCCCCTTTTTCCCTCCCCACCTCCACCCCACTTCCCTTCCACCCCCCCCCTCACCACTAATGGAGCAGTAGTTTTAAAAAACCCAAAAATAATGGGTTTTGACCAAGTTTTCAATACTGTATTTGACAAAAAAATTATTTTCACTGAAGTGTACAGTTTTTCCATTGTTCGTAAGCCTTTTTTTGTTGGTTTGGTATCTTAATACCTGATCTAAATGGTTTTAGATTTTGTTGATCATGTTGCACAGTGACTATTGTTGAGGTGAAATAATCATGGCACTTTATAATTTCTGTATTATTTCCTGTAATATCCTATCATTCTCCAGCAATTTATGAGAGGATTCTTGTCCTGAGGACTCAGACAATTTTTAATGGCCGAAACGATGGCAGATTTAGGTGTCACTCTGCCACTACCAGTTGAGGGAAGTAGCTTAATCAGTCCATCCATCTCATGCAGACTTGACTTATCAGACCCTTTCCTTATATGTTAACCCTTTCCCTTGTAGGGCAACCCCTTTCCCTACGCATCTGACCCATTCCCTATGCGTCAACCTCTTTCCCTTATGCGTCAGCCTCTTTCCCTTATTCGTCAACCTCTTTCCCTTATTCGTCAGCCTCTTTCCCTTATGCGTCAGCCTCTTTCCCTTATTCGTCAACCTCTTTCCCTTATTCGTCAGCCTCTTTCCCTTATTCGTCAGCCTCTTTCCCTTATTCGTCAGCCTCTTTCCCTTATTCGTCAACCTCTTTCCCTTATACGTCAACCTCTTTCCCTTATGCGTCAGCCTCTTTCCCTTATTCGTCAACCTCTTTCCCTTATGCGTCAACCTCTTTCCCTTATTCGTCAACCTCTTTCCCTTATTCGTCAACCTCTTTCCCTTATGCGTCAACCTCTTTCCCTTATTCGTCAACCTCTTTCCCTTATTCGTCAACCTTTCCCTTATACGTCAACCTCTTTCCCTTATTCGTCAACCTCTTTCCCTTATGCGTCAACCTCTTTCCCTTATTCGTCAACCTCTTTCCCTTATACGTCAACCTCTTTCCCTTATTCGTCAACCTCTTTCCCTTATTCGTCAACCTCTTTCCCTTATTCGTCAACCTCTTTCCCTTATTCGTCAACCTTTCCCTTATACGTCAACCTCTTTCCCTGAGTCAACCTTCCCCTTATTCGTCAACCTCTTTCCCTGAGTCAACCTTCCCCTTATTCGTCAACCTCTTTCCCTTATAAGTCAACCTTTCCCTATACATCAACCCTTTCCTTAAACTCAACCCCTTTCCCCCTACATGTCAACTCCCTTTTCTCTGTACGTCATGTTTTATCAGCAGTGGGCCAACTAATCCGAAGCCCATGTGAGTGTGGGGAGGGGGGGGGCTTTACGAATTTTTATTGATAAGGATTGTTTTAGAAGTAATGTGGAAATTTGACGGTAATGCTACTATTAGTGCTACTGTCACTTACACTGGATAACTAGAACCTTCAAAACAAGATGCTGAGTAGATAACTAGAACCTTTAAAACAAGATGCTGAGTAGATAACTAGAACCTTTAAAACAAGATGCTGAGTAGATAACTAGAACCTTTAAAACAAGATGCTGAGTAGGTAACTAGAACCTTTAAAACAAGATGCTGAGTAGATAACTAGAACCTTTAAAACAAGATGCTGAGTAGATAACTAGAACCTTTAAAACAAGATGCTGAGTAGATAACTAGAACCTTTAAAACAAGATGCTGAGTAGATAACTAGAACCTTTAAAACAAGATGCTGAGTAGATAACTAGAACCTTTAAAACAAGATGCTGAGTAGATAACTAGAACCTTTAAAACAAGATGCTGAGTAGATAACTAGAACCTTTAAAACAAGATGCTGAGTAGATAACTAGAACCTTCAAAACAAGATGCTGAGTAGATAACTAGAACCTTTAAAACAAGATGCTGAGTAGATAACTAGAACCTTTAAAACAAGATGCTGAGTAGATAACTAGAACCTTTGAAACAAGATGCTGAGTAGATAACTAGAACCTTTAAAACAAGATGCTGAGTAGATAACTAGAACCTTTAAAACAAGATGCTGAGTAGATAACTAGAACCTTCAAAACCAAGAGATGTCAAGTCACTTGATGTAGGCTAAATAGTGCTGTATGCTAACAATCCCTTTTAGGTCAGGCGAAATTACGAGGCTGGCGAATGTGCAGAGAACCTTCACTGCTCATATAAGTTCAGTCAAGCACCAAAATAACTGGGAATTCTTTGAAGTTCCCCGAACAATACTCCTTGGAACTTAAACGAGAAGATGCATCATAATTTACTGCTGGAAAATTTTAGAGGGATTGGTCCCAAATCTGCAGACTGGAGTCACTACTTAAAAGAACTAGAAGCTTAGCAGACGATGCAAAATTTCTCCAGTGAAAAGCAGGGATGCCATGAGTACACTAAGAGAACTCAAGTGTAAAGGGACCAAGACTCTTCAACACCTCCCCTTCATATATGAGCTAAATTACTAAAACACTCCTGGTTGTCTTCAAGAGGGTAGCTAATAAATATCTTAGTTTCCTAATCAACCAGGCTGTAGTGCATACGTTGAACCAACTGCAATTAGCACAAACTAGCCTGGTTGATCAGGCCAGTATTCGGGAGGCCTGGTCTGGAAATTGTCACGGGGGCGAGGACCCCTTGGAATCGACTACAGGTAGAGACAGAGTTAATTCCTCCGGTAATATACCTATGATCGGTATCGAGAGTTTTTCTATCCTGGCAGTCCGGTCTGAGGCAAGAATTCCTTCTTGATTGCCTGTTCCACCAAACTGTTGTTGTTAGCAGCCAGCAGCCCCACATGCTGGACACCCCTGCTGGTTGATATCTTTAATTAGGTTTAAAACCTATCGACTAGACGAGTGTCATTAAGGTTGCAAGTCGCCTGGCTACTACTGACCAAGAATAAATTAATTCCTAAAATATGAATTACAGTAAATTCTCATCGTATATACACTGCAGAATATACATCTCTCGGTGTATATACTGTGTTCCTTCTAACTACACGAGGATCATTGTGGCTGAATGTCACCTGTTTACCACCAGTCAAGAATACTGTCACCTGTTTACCACCAGTCAAGAATACTGTCACCTGTTCACCACCAGTCAAGAATACTGTCACCTGTTCACCACCAGTCAAGAATACTGTCACCTGTTTACCACCAGTCAAGAATACTGTCACCTGTTTACCACCAGTCAAGAATACTGTCACCTGTTTACCACCAGTCAAGAATACTGTCACCTGTTTACCACCAGTCAAGAATACTGTCACCTGTTTACCACCAGTCAAGAATACTGTCACCTGTTTACCACCAGTCAAGAATACTGCCACCTGTTTACCACCAGTCAAGAATACTGTCACCTGTTTCAAACCAGTCAAGAATACTGTCACCTGTTTACCACCAGTCAAGAATACTGTCACCTGTTTACCACCAGTCAAGAATACTGTCACCTGTTTACCACCAGTCAAGAATACTGTCACCTGTTTGCCACCAGTCAAGAATACTGTCACCTGTTCACCACCAGTCAAGAATACTGTCACCTGTTTACCACCAGTCAAGAATACTGTCACCTGTTTACCACCAGTCAAGAATACTGTCACCTGTTCACCACCAGTCAAGAATACTGTCACCTGTTTACCACCAGTCAAGAATACTGTCACCTGTTTACCACCAGTCAAGAATACTGTCACCTGTTCACCACCAGTCAAGAATACTGTCACCTGTTCCCCACCAGTTAAGAATACTGTCACCTGTTCCCCACCAGTCAAGAATACTGTCACCTGTTTACCACCAGTCAAGAATACTGTCACCTGTTTACCACCAGTCAAGAATACTGTCACCTGTTCACCACCAGTCAAGAATACTGTCACCTGTTCACCACCAGTCAAGAATACTGTCACCTGTTTGCCACCAGTCAAGAATACTGTCACCTGTTCACCACCAGTCAAGAATACTGTCACCTGTTTACCACCAGTCAAGAATACTGTCACCTGTTTACCACCAGTCAAGAATACTGTCACCTGTTCACCACCAGTCAAGAATACTGTCACCTGTTTACCACCAGTCAAGAATACTGTCACCTGTTTACCACCAGTCAAGAATACTGTCACCTGTTCACCACCAATCAAGAATACTGTCACCTGTTCCCCACCAGTTAAGAATACTGTCACCTGTTCCCCACCAGTCAAGAATACTGTCACCTGTTTACCACCAGTCAAGAATACTGTCACCTGTTTACCACCAGTCAAGAATACTGTCACCTGTTCACCACCAGTCAAGAATACTGTCACCTGTTTACCACCAGTCAAGAATACTGTCACCTGTTTACCACCAGTCAAGAATACTGTCACCTGTTTACCACCAGTCAAGAATACTGTCACCTGTTTACCACCAGTCAAGAATACTGTCACCTGTTTACCACCAGTCAAGAATACTGTCACCTGTTTACCACCAGTCAAGAATACTGTCACCTGTTTACCACCAGACAAGAATACTGTCACCTGTTTACCACCAGTCAAGAATACTGTCACCTGTTTACCACCAGTCAAGAATACTGTCACCTGTTTACCACCAGTCAAGAATACTGTCACCTGTTTACCACCAGACAAGAATACTGTCACCTGTTTACCACCAGTCAAGAATACTGTCACCTGTTTACCACCAGTCAAGAATACTGTCACCTGTTTACCACCAGTCAAGAATACTGTCACCTATTTACCACCAGTCAAGAATACTGTCACCTGTTTACCACCAGTCAAGAATACTGTCACCTGTTTACCACCAGTCAAGAATACTGTCACCTGTTTACCACCAGTCAAGAATACTGTCACCTGTTTACCACCAGTCAAGAATACTGTCACCTGTTTACCCCCAGTCAAGAATACTGTCACCTGTTTACCACCAGTCAAGAATACTGTCACCTGTTTACCACCAGTCAAGAATACTGTCACCTGTTTACCACCAGTCAAGAATACTGTCACCTGTTTACCACCAGTCAAGAATACTGTCACCTGTTTACCACCAGTCAAGAATACTGTCACCTGTTCACCACCAGTCAAGAATACTGTCACCTGTTTACCCCCAGTCAAGAATACTGTCACCTGTTTACCCCCAGTCAAGAATACTGTCACCTGTTTACCACCAGTCAAGAATACTGTCACCTGTTCACCACCAGTCAAGAATACTGTCACCTGTTTACCACCAGTCAAGAATACTGTCACCTGTTTACCACCAGTCAAGAATACTGTCACCTGTTTACCACCAGTCAAGAATACTGTCACCTGTTTACCACCAGTCAAGAATACATTGATAACCTAAAATATGGATTAAAATGAACTGCCAAGTAGTGTATATACAGTGGGATGTTAAGACTTCTCAGTCCAGTGGGATGTTAAGACTTCTCAGTCCAGTGGGATGTTAAGACTTCTCAGTCCAGTGGGATGTTAAGACTTCTCAGTCCAGTGGGATGTTAAGACTTCTCGGTCCAGTGGGATGTTAAGACTTGTCAGTCCAGTGGGATGTTAAGACTTCTCAGTCCAGTGGGATGTTAAGACTTCTCAGTCCAGTGGGATGTTAAGACTTGTCAGTCCAGTGGGATGTTAAGACTTGTCAGTCCAGTGGGATGTTAAGACTTGTCAGTCCAGTGGGATGTTAAGACTTCTCAGTCCAGTGGGATGTTAAGACTTGTCAGTCCAGTGGGATGTTAAGACTTGTCAGTCCAGTGGGATGTTAAGACTTGTCAGTCCAGTGGGATGTTAAGACTTGTCAGTCCAGTGGGATGTTAAGACTTCTCAGTCCAGTGGGATGTTAAGACTTATCAGTCCAGTGGGATGTTAAGACTTCTCAGTCCAGTGGGATGTTAAGACTTCTCAGTCCAGTGGGATGTTAAGACTTCTCAGTCCAGTGGGATGTTAAGACTTCTCAGTCCAGTGGGATGTTAAGACTTCCCAGTCCAGTGGGATGTTAAGACTTCTCAGTCCAGTGGGATGTTAAGACTTCTCAGTCCAGTGGGATGTTAAGACTTCTCAGTCCAGTGGGATGTTAAGACTTCTCAGTCCAGTGGGATGTTAAGACTTCTCAGTCCAGTGGGATGTTAAGACTTCTCAGTCCAGTGGGATGTTAAGACTTCTCAGTCCAGTGGGATGTTAAGACTTCTCAGTCCAGTGGGATGTTAAGACTTGTCAGTCCAGTGGGATGTTAAGACTTCCCAGTCCAGTGGGATGTTAAGACTTCTCAGTCCAGTGGGATGTTAAGACTTCTCAGTCCAGTGGGATGTTAAGACTTCTCAGTCCAGTGGGATGTTAAGACTTCTCAGTCCAGTGGGATGTTAAGACTTCTCAGTCCAGTGGGATGTTAAGACTTCTCAGTCCAGTGGGATGTTAAGACTTGTCAGTCCAGTGGGATGTTAAGACTTGTCAGTCCAGTGGGATGTTAAGACTTGTCAGTCCAGTGGGATGTTAAGACTTCTCAGTTATAACAGCAATTTATAAACACATAATACTGTGTATTAAAGATTCACCCTTCAGTGTGCTGATGGGTGTGAGGGGCTTTTGATCCTAGGAGGTGGAGTTACGCCTTTCCCCTTCCCGTCCTCGTACCAAACATGATTAACTTGCCATATCCCCAGGTGGCTGTGTATGCCGACCGTCACCTAACTCTTCCCAGTTATTAGTTAGGTGGTCACATTACACCTTCAAACTTCACCTTGTAATTAAGGTGTCGTATTTCACCTTGAAAGTTCACCTTGGAATTAATTAAGGGGTCAGAATACACCTTACAAGTCACCTTGTAAGTAATTAAGTGTCTCAGTACACTATTAAGGTGAGTTATTACCCTTAAATACTCACAAGGTGATTTGTGATGTGTACTTTGACCACCTAATCAAATGTACTGATAAAATATCACAGCACCAACAGCCTGGTTGATCAGGCCAACTAGGGGGAAGCTTAGTCTGAGACCGGGCCGCGAGGAAGGGGGGCGTTGACCCCCCACTTCCTATCCAGGTGAGCTGCAGGTGTGGAAGGAGTGTCTCCACTGTCACCTTAAAGCAGTTCTCTCGAGGTCACCTGATTGGAGTCAGATACCAATAATAATCAATGGGTCAGACTGTTGCTGCTCGCGGCAGGTTTTAAATCACTCAGTTAATGTTTAATTTGCATATTAATAATCCTTATTGTATGAATGCACATTTATTATCATTAATTATCATTATTACGATTATCATTATTACCATTGTCATTAATTATCATTATTACTCTATTATTATTCATGGGGAAGCTCTAAACCAGTATGGGTCAGCCTTGCTAATCACGAACTAAGTTTAGGAACTTACCAAGTTCCTTCTTGAAGACAGCAGTGTAATGGTGATCTTCAGTTATATGCGAAGGGAGGCTGTTGAAGAATCTTGGTCCCTTTACACTTAACCAAGTTGTCTGTGTGTCCTCATGGCATCCCTGCTTTTCACTGTGGTATTTTGTACCGTCTGCCAAGCCTCTTGCTCTCGTAGGGGATGATTTCAGTGCACATCTTTGGGATTAATCCCTTTGGAATTTTGTAGGTGTAAATTATGGTGTATCTTTCTCTCCTACGTTCCAGGGAGTACAGTAGTCAGTTCTGTTCTCCTGTTGTAGGCTGGTTATACTCAACCTGCTATCACTAGATGGGGTCGTGATGGCCGATAGCACCAACAGACTGCTGAATCAAGCAGTGGTGGCATTCACACCACTGTCATTAGCCTTCTTCCTGAGTTGATGGCCTGGTTACCCAGGCTGTTGTTGGCACCCTCTGCCCCATACATCCGTCACAGCCTGGTTGATCTGGTGGTGATCCAGTCTCCGCTTGACTACACAACATACCACCACAGCATACCACCACACATATCACTACACAACATATCACTACACAACATATCACTACACAACATACACCACACAACATACACCACACAACATACACCACACAACATACCACCACACAACATACCACCACACAACATACCACCACAGCATACCACCACACATATCACTACACAACATATCACTACACAACATATCACTACACAACATACACCACACAACATACACCACACAACATACCACCACACAACATACCACCACTCATACCACTGTACAACATACCACCACACAGCATACACCACACATAACACTACACAACATGCATCTGGAGGTTACCTGGAGGCTATTCCGGGGATCAACGCCCCCGCGGCCCGGTCCATGACCAGGCCTCCCGATGGTTACCTGGAGGTTATTCCGGGGATCAACGCCCCCGCGGCCCGGTCCATGACCAGGCCTCCCGATAGATCAGGGCCTGATCAACTAGGCTGCTACTGCTGGCCGCACGCAGTCCGACGTACGAGCCACAGCCCGGCTGATCCGCCACTGACTTTAGGTATCTGTCCAGCTCTCTCTTGAAGGCAGCCAGGGGTTTATTGGCAATTCCCCTAATGCTTGATGGGAGGCTGTTAAACAGTCTTGGGCCCCGGACACTTATGGTGTTTTCTCTTAGTGTACCAATGGCGCCCCTACTTTTTATTGGGGGCATTTTGCATCGCCTGCCCAGTCTTTTACTTTCGTAGGGAGTGATTTCTGTGTGCAGATTTGGGACCATTCCTTCCAAGATTTTCCAAGTGTAGATTATGATATATCTCTCCCTCCTGCGTTCCAAAGAGTACAAGTCAAGTGCTTCCAAGCGTTCCCAGTAGTTAAGGTGCTTGACAGAACTTATACGTGCAGTAAAGGATCTCTGTACACTCTCTAGATCTGCGATTTCACCTGCTTTGAATGGAGATGTTAATGTACAGCAGTATTCCAGCCTAGAGAAAACAAGTGATTTGAAAAGGATCATCATGGGCTTGGCATCTCTCGTTTTGAAAGTTCTCATTATCCATCCTATCATTTTCTTTGCACGTGCGATCGTGGCACTGTTGTGATCCTTGAAAGTGAGATCCTCAGATATTACTACTCCCAGGTCCCTTACGTTATTTTTCCGCTCTATTGCATGGCCGGAGTCAGTAGTATACTCTGTTCTAGTTATTATCTCCTCCCGTTTTCCATAACGGAGTAGTTGGAATTTGTCCTCATTGAACATCATATTGTTTACCGTTGCCCACTGGAAAACTTTGTTTATATCTTCTTGGAGGTTAACCGCGTCCTCAGCAGATGACAGCCTCGTGCAGATCCTAGTATCATCCGCAAAGGATGATACGGTGCTGTGGTGTATATCTCTGTCTATGTCTGATATGAGGATAAGGAATAAGATGGGGGCGAGTACTGTGCCTTGTGGAACAGAGCTCTTCACTATGGCAGCCTCCGATTTAACTCTGTTGACCACTACTCTTTGTGTTCGATTTGTTAGGAAGTTGAAGATCCATCTCCCCACTTTCCCAGTTATTCCTTTAGCACGTATTTTATGGGCTATTACGCCATGATCGCATTTGTCAAATGCTTTTGCAAAGTCTGTGTATATTACATCTGCATTCTGATTTTCTTCCAGTGCATCCAAGGCCATGTCATAGTGATCCAGTAGTTGTGAGAGGCAGGAGCGACCTGCCCTGAACCCATGTTGCCCTGGATTGTGCAGATTTTGGGAATCCAGGTGATTTGCAATCCTGCTTCTTAGCACTCTTTCAAAGATTTTTATGATGTGGGACGTCAGAGCTATTGGTCTATAGTTCTTAGCTAATGCTTTGCTGCCACCTTTATGGAGTGGGGCTATATCCGTTGTTTTAAGTGACTGTGGAATTTCACCCATGCCACACAACATACCACCACACATACCACTGTACAACATACCACCAATAGAACATACCACTACACAACATACCACCACTCATACCACTGTAGAACATACCACTACACAACATACCACTGTAGAACATACCACTACACAACATACCACTGTACAACATACCACCACACATACCACTACACAACATACCACTACACAACATACCACTGACTATGGGGTTAAATTCAGTGGGTAAGTTTAAAGTAATGATCTGGAATCTTTGGTGTTACATGTACATGATACAGTGGATGTCGGGTATTGTTGTATATTTAAATAACGTAATTATTAGCAAAATTATATTAATTACTCAATTATTTTACCAATTTATCCTCTTTGACGTTACTAGTACCGTTGTATGTACCGTTTTATGTACCGTTGTATGTACCGTTGTATGTACCGTTGTATGTACCGTTGTATGTACCGTTGTATGTAACGTTGTATGTACCGTTGTATGTACTGTTGTATGTACCGTTGTATGTACCGTTGTATGTACCGTTGTATGTACCGTTGTATGTACTGTTGTATGTACTGTTGTATGTACCGTTGTATGTACTGTTGTATTTACCGTTGTATGTACCGTTGTATGTACCGTTGTATGTACTGTTGTATGTACCGTTGTATGTACTGTTGTATGTACCGTTGTATGTACCGTTGTATGTACCGTTGTATGTACCGTTGTATGTATGTTGTAGTACGTTGTATGTACCGTTGTATGTACCGTTGTATGTACTGTTGTATGTACTGTTGTATGTACCGTGTATGTATGTTGTATGTACCGTTGTATGTACCGTTGTATGTACTGTTGTATGTACCGTTGTATGTACCGTTCTATGTACCGTTGTATGTACCGTTGTATGTACCGTTGTATGTACTGTTGTATGTACCGTTGTATGTAACGTTGTATGTACCGTTGTATGTACCGTTGTATGTACCGTTGTATGTACCGTTGTATGTACTGTTGTATGTACCGTTGTATGTACTGTTGTATGTACCGTTGTATGTACCGTTGTATGTACTGTTGTATGTACTGTTGTATGTACCGTTGTATGTACCGTTGTATGTACCGTTGTATGTACTGTTGTATGTACTGTTGTATGTACCGTTGTATGTACCGTTGTATGTACTGTTGTATGTACTGTTGTATGTACTGTTGTATGTACCGTTGTATGTACCGTTGTATGTACTGTTGTATGTACTGTTGTATGTACCGTTGTATGTACTGTTGTATGTACTGTTGTATGTGCCTTCACTGTTGTATGCGCCTCTATTGTTGTATGCGCCTCTACTGTTGTATGCGCCTCTACTGTTGTATGTACCTCTACTGTTGTATGCGCCTCTACTGTTGTATGCGCCTCTACTGTTGTATGCGCCTCTACTGTTGTATGCGCCTCTACTGTTGTATGTACCTCTACTGTTGTATGCGCCTCTACTGTTGTATGCGCCTCTACTGTTGTATGCGCCTCTACTGTTGTATGCGCCTCTACTGTTGTATGTACCTCTACTGTTGTATGCGCCTCTACTGTTGTTTTGCGCCTTACTGTTGAAATGCGCCTCACTGTTGTATGCGCCTTTACTGTTGTTTTGTACCTCTACTTTTGTATGCGCCTCTACTGTTGTATGCGCCTTACTGTTGTATGCGCCTTATGTTGTAGCGCCTCTATGTGTATGCGCCTCTACTGTTGTATGTACCTCTACTGTTGTATGCCCCTCTACTGTGTATGTACCTCTACTGTTGTATGCCCCTTTACTTTTGTATGCGCCTCTACTGTTGTATGCGCCTCTACTGTTGTATGTACCTCTACTGTTGTATGTACCTCTACTGTTGTATGTACCTCTACTGTTGTATGCGCCTCTACTGTTGTATGTACCTCTACTGTTGTATGCGCCTCTACTGTTGTATGCGCCTCTACTGTTGTATGCGCTCTACTGTTGTATGCGCCTCTACTGTTGTATGTACCTCTACTGTTGTATGCGCCTCTACTGTTGTATGCGCCTCTACTGTTGTATGTACCTCTACTGTTGTATGTACCTCTACTGTTGTATGTGCCTCTACTGTTGTATGTACCTCTACTGTTGTATGCGCCTCTACTGTTGTATGCGCCTCTACTGTTGTATGTGCCTCTACTGTTGTATGTACCTTTTCTGTTGTATGCGCCTCTACTGTTGTATGCGCCTTACTTTTGTATGCGCCTCTACTGTTGTATGCGCCTCTACTGTTGTATGTACCTCTACTGTTGTATGTGCCTCTACTGTTGTATGTGCCTCTACTGTTGTATGTGCCTCTACTGTTGTATGTACCTCTACCTGTTGTATGTACCTCTACTGTTGTATGTACCTCTACTGTTGTATGTACCTCTACTGTTGTATGTACCTCTACTGTTGTATGTACCTCTACTGTTGTATGTGCCTCTACTGTTGTATGTGCCTCTACTGTTGTATGTACCTCTACTGTTGTATGTACCTCTACTGTTGTATGCGCCTCTACTGTTGTATGTACCTCTACTGTTGTATGCGCCTCTACTGTTGTATGCGCCTCTACTGTTGTATGTGCCTCTACTGTTGTATGCGCCTCTACTGTTGTATGCGCCTCTACTGTTGTATGCGCCTCTACTGTTGTATGTGCCTCTACTGTTGTATGCGCCTCTACTGTTGTATGCGCCTCTACTGTTGTATGCGCCTCTACTGTTGTATGTGCCTCTACTGTTGTATGCGCCTCTACTGTTGTATGCGCCTCTACTGTTGTATGTGCCTCTACTGTTGTATGCGCCTCTACTGTTGTATGCGCCTCTATGTTGATGCGCCTCTACTGTTGTATTGCCTCTACTTTTGGTATGCGCCTCTATGTTGTATGCGCCTCTACTGTTGTATGTGCCTCTACGTTGTATGCGCCTCTACTGTTGTATGTGCCTCTACTTTTGGGTAGCGCCTCTACTGTTGTATGCGCCTCTACTGTTGTATGTGCCTCTACTGTTGTATGTGCCTCTACTGTTGTATGTACCTCTACTGTTGTATGTACCTCTACTGTTGTATGCGCCTCTACTGTTGTATGTGCCTCTACTGTTGTATGCGCCTCTACTGTTGTATGTGCCTCTACTGTTGTATGTACCTCTACTGTTGTATGTGCCTCTACTGTTGTATGTGCCTCTACTGTTGTATGCGCCTCTACTGTTGTATGTACCTCTACTGTTGTATGCGCCTCTACTGTTGTATGCGCCTCTACTGTTGTATGTGCCTTTTACTGTTGTATGCGCCTTTTACTGTTGTATGTGCCTCTATGTTGTATGTGCCTCTACTGTTGTATGCGCCTTTTACTGTTGTAATGTGCCTCTATTGTTGAAATGCGCCTCTACTGTTGTATGCGCCTCTACTGTTGTATGTGCCTCTACTGTTGTATGTGCCTCTACTGTTTTTATGCGCCTCTACGGGTTGTATGTGCCTTATGTTGTATGCGCCTCTACTGTTGTATGCGCCTCTACGTTGTATGTGCCTCTACTGTTGTATGCGCCTCTACTGTTGTATGCGCCTCTACTGTTGTAGCGCCTCTACTTTTGTATGTGCCTCTACTGTTGTATGCGCCTCTACTGTTGTATGTGCCTCTACTGTTGTATGCGCCTCTACTGTTGTATGTGCCTTACTGTTGTATGTGCCTTTTATGTTGTATGTCCCTCTACTGTTGTATGCGCCTCTACTGTTGTATGTGCCTCTACTGTTGTATGTGCCTCTACTGTTGTATGTGCCTCTACTGTTGTATGCGCCTCTACTGTTGTATGTGCCTCTACTGGTATGTGCCTCTACTGTTGTATGCGCCTCTATGTTGTATGTGCCTCTACTGTTGTATGCGCCTCTACTGTTGTATGCGCCTCTACTGTTGTATGCGCCTCTACTGTTGTATGTGCCTCTACTGTTGTATGCGCCTCTACTGTTGTTTGTGCCCCCTTTGTTGTATGTGCCTCTACTGTTGTATGCGCCTCTACTGTTGTATGTGCCTCTACTGTTGTATGTGCCTCTACTGTTGTATGCGCCTCTACTGTTGTATGTGCCTCTACTGTTGTATGTGCCTCTACTGTTGTATGTGCCTCTACTGTTGTATGTGCCTCTACTGTTGTATGTGCCTCTACTGTTGTATGTGCCTCTACTGTTGTATGCGCCTCTACTGTTGTATGCGCCTCTACTGTTGTATGTACCTCTACTGTTGTATGCGCCTCTACTGTTGTATGTGCCTCTACTGTTGTATGTGCCTCTACTGTTGTATGTGCCTCTACTGTTGTATGCGCCTCTACTGTTGTATGTGCCTTCTCTGTTGTATGTGCCTCTACTGTTGTATGTGCCTCTACTGTTGTATGTGCCTCTACTGTTGTATGCGCCTCTACTGTTGTATGTGCCTCTACTGTTGTATGCGCCTCTACTGTTGTATGTGCCTCTACTGTTGTATGTGCCTCTACTGTTGTATGTGCCTCTACTGTTGTATGCACCTCTACTGTTGTATGCGCCTCTACTGTTGTATGCGCCTCTACTGTTGTATGCGCCTCTACTGTTGTATGTGCCTCTACTGTTGTATGTGCCTCTACTGTTGTATGCGCCTCTACTGTTGTATGGGGGCCTCTACTGTTGTATGCGCCTCTACTGTTGTATGTGCCTCTACTGTTGTATGTGCCTCTACTGTTGTATGTGCCTCTACTGTTGTATGCGCCTCTACTGTTGTATGCGCCTCTACTGTTGTATGTGCCTCTACTGTTGTATGTCCCTCTACTGTTGTATGCGCCTCTACTGTTGTTGTATTTGTGTTGTATGAATCTGCACTGATTGTCGTGATTACGTACCTACCTCTACCTAACTCCCTACCTACTTTCCTCTACCTACTTCTACCTACCTTCCTCTACCTAATTATACCTACCTACCTCTACTTACCTTCCTCTACCTAATTCTACCTACCTACCTCTACTTAATTATACCTACCTACCTCTACTTATATACCTACCTACTTACCTACCTCCCTACCTCATCAATCCTACCTACCTACTTCTACCTACTTATCTACCTACCTACTTTACCTACCTACCTAGCTCCCAACCTGCCTACTTACCTCGCTTTCTCCCTACCTACTTACCTCTGCCTACCTTCTTACCCCCCTCTACCTACCTACCTACTCCTCCTCCCTTTACCTCCCTCCCCCCTCCCCCCCTCTGCCTACCTCCCTCCCTCCCTCTGCCTTCCTACCTCTACCTATCTAGCTGCCTACTTACCTACCTATCTCCCTACCTATCTCCCAACCAGCCTACTTACCTGTCTCCCTGTACCTATTTATTTACATGCCTACTCAGCTACCTACGTACCTCCTTACGTAGCAACGTACCTGCTTACCTACGTACATTTTATAGCCGATTTAAAGGCATAATGTCAGAGGTTTTCCAGCGTCACTTTTAATACGAATTGAGAAACAGAAGAGTGGAGATTGTGGCGTTCTACTGCCGTCAACTCGCTGTCAGGCTGCAACACGCTGAAATATTCCGTCAACTCGCTGTCAGGCTGCAACACGCTGAAATATTCCAATTATTCTTGTTAATTTTTCGGATATTCTTGCCGATATTCCTGATATCAAAGAGTGTGAATGGTGAGGCTGGGGTAAGACCCAGCCACCTGTGATGGAATGATGGGTGGTGAATGTTGCCTGGGTTTTGTACAGAGTGGAATGTTGGTGGTGAGGGAGGGGATGGGTCAGGGTGGTGCCTGGGATGGGTCAGGGTGGTGCCTGGGATGGGTCAGGGTGGTGCCTGGGATGGGTTAGGGTGGTGCCTGGGATGGGTTAGGGTGGTGCCTAGGATGGGTTAGGGTGGTGCCTGGGATGGGTCAGGCTGGTGCCTGGGATGGGTTAGGGTGGTGCCTGGGGTGGGTCAGGCTGGTTTCCTGGGATGGGTTAGGGTGGTGCCTGGGATGGGTTAGGGTGGTGCCTGGGATGGGTCAGGCTGGTGCCTGGGATGGGTTAGGGTGGTGCCTGGGATGGGTTAGGGTGGTGCCTGGGATGGGTCAGGTGGTGCCTGGGATTGGGTTAGGGTGGTGCCTAGGATGGTTAGGGTGGGTGCCTGGGATGGGTTAGGGGGGGCCTGGGATGGGGGCAGGCTGGTGCCTGGGATGGGTTAGGGTGGTGCCTGGATGGGTCAGGCTGGTGCCTGGGATGGGGGTTTGGGTGGTGCCTGGGATGGGTCAGGTGGTCCTGGGATGGGTTAGGGTGGTGCCTGGGATGGGTCAGGCTGGTGCCTGGGATGGGTTAGGGTGGTGCCTGGGATGGGTCAGGCTGGTGCCTGGGATGGGTTAGGGTGGTGCCTGGGATGGCACAGGCTGGTCGCTGGGCTGGGACAGGCTAGCTCCTGGGCTGGGAAAAGCCGACCCCTGGGTTGGGGAAAGGTAGTCCCTAAGCTTGGAAAAGCTGTCAGTTGTGCTGTCAGCTTACACAGACCTTAATCCAGCCCTTCACCACCTCTTCTCTCCCTTCCCCCTTTCTCTTTTCTCTCCTTTTGCTTCCTCCTCCTCCTCTCCTCTTTTCCATTCTTCCCTCCCTTCAGTTCCTGTCTTTCTTCCCTCCTCTGCTTCATTCTCGATACGTACACCATTCAGATGTCATTTATTCTCTCTGTATAATTATAGTGTGTGTGTGTGTGTGTGTGTGTGTGTGTGTGTGGGTGTGTGTGTGTGTGTGTGTGTGGGCTACGTATATGTTGTCTGTGTGCGTGTCTGGGCTGTACGTGTGTGTTGTTGATAGAGAGTTTTGTGCCTGGCAGCACGCGGCTGATTTTGGTCTGGGGGGTCTGGTCTCGTGGGGGTCGGTCTCGTCATTACCACCATCCCACCCCCGTCCACCACACCAACACATCCAACCCTCCCCTACCCCACCCACAATACCACCACTACCCCAACCATAATACCCCCACTACCACCACCATAATACCCCCTACCCACCACCCCCAATCCACCCCCCTACCCCCCGTACCACCCACTCCACACCAAAAATACCACCCACTACCACCACCACATCCCCCCACTCCACCACATAATACCACCCCACACCACCACCCAATACCCCCCACTACCACCACCATAATACCACCCACTACCACCCCCAAATACCACCCACTACCACCACCACAATACCCACCCACTACCCACCACCCAATTTCCACCCCACTACCACCACCAAATACCACCCACATACCACCACCAAATACCACCCACTACCACCACCATAATTTCCACCCACTACCACCAAACCCTAATACACCCATACCACCACCATAAAACCACCCACTCCACCACCATAATCCACCCACTACCACCCCATAATACCACCCACTACCCCACCATAATACCACCCACTACCACCACCATAATACCACCCCTCCACCACCATAATACCAACCATACACCTCACCATAATACCACCCACTACCACCACCATAATACCACACACTACCACTCACCATAATACCACCCACTAACCACCACCACTTACCACCCCTTACCACCACCACCACACCACACCACACCAACAATACGATCCACCACTACCACCACCACACCACCACCACCACCACAACAACATACACCCACTACCACACCACATTACCACCTCTACCTCCACCACCACCACCACCACCACATACGAAACACTACACACCACCACAATACGAACCACTACACAACCACAATACCACCCTTCTACACAACCACCACCACAATTACGAACCACTACCACCACCACACACCACAATACGAAGCACCACCACCAACAATACGAAACACTACCACACCACAATACGAACCTACCACCACCACCAATACGAACACTACACCACCACAATACCACCCTCTACCAACCACCACCACCACCACCAATACCAAAACCACTACCACCACCACCACCCAATAACGAACCCACCACCACCACAATACGAACCACTACACCACCACAATACGAAACATAACACCACCACCACCAAATTACGAACCACAAACCACCACATTTACGATACCACCTCCAACACCACCACCACACCAACACACCACCACCACCCACCACACTACCACCACCACCACCACCACCACACCACCACCACCACCACTACCCACCTCAACACACATACGAACCACCCACCACCACCACAACCACCACCACCACCACCACCATCGTGTACAAGCACAATATCTGCACAAAAAGAAAGGAATATATACCAACATTCTGAGAATGTGGACGATATACCTCTTAATTTAACATGGATTAACACGGAAGATTCTAACCTGTTATATCAGGTGTCTATACCAGGATATACCCTCAGTGAAGGTAGCAGTGTTATACTGCTGTTATTACAGGTTTAATATACATGGATATACCCTCAGTAAAAGGTATCAGTGTTATACTGCCTGTTAGTTACAGGATATATATACCCTGGATTATACCCTCAGTGAAAGGTAGCAGTGTGATACTGCCTGTTATGTCAGGTATATATACCAGGATATACCCTCAGTGAAGGTATCAGTGTTATACTGCCTGTTATTTCAGGTATATATACCAGGATATACCCTCAGTGAAGGTAGCAGTGTTATACTGCCTGTTATTACAGGTATATATAACCAGGTAGATACCCTCAGTGAAGGTATGCAGTGTTATACTGCCTGTTATTACAGGTATATATTCCAGGATATACCGTCAGTGAAGGTTAGTGTTATATGCCTGTTATCTACAGGTTATACATACCAGGATTATACCGTCAGTGAAGGTAGCAGTGTTATACTGCCTGTTATTAACAGGTATATATACCAGGATATACCGTCTGTGGAAGGTAGCAGGGGTATAACTGCCAGTTATTACAGAAAAAAAAAAGTATTATTTTACCAGGATATTCCGTCAGTGAAGGTAGTGTTATACTGCCTGTTATTACAGGTATATATACCAGGATATACCGTCAGTGAAGGTAGCAGTGTTATACTGCCTGTTATTACAGGTATATATACCAGGATATACCGTCAGTGAAGGTAGCAGTGTTATACTGCCTGTTATTACAGGTATATATACCAGGATATACCGTCAGTGAAGGTAGCAGTGTTATACTGCCTGTTATTACAGGTATATATACCAGGATATACCGTCAGTGAAGGTAGCAGTGTTATACTGCCTGTTATTACAGGTATATATACCAGGATATACCCTCAGTGAAGGTAGCAGTGTTATACTGCCTGTTATTACAGATATACCAGGATATACCCTCAGTGAAGGTAGTGTTATACTGCCTGTTATTACAGGTATATATACCAGGATATACCCACAAAGTGGGGGTTATATTAACCTGTTATCACAGAGTATACATATGTATACCTCTCATATTAATACTATGTATTAATACACGGAAACATGCGTGTAAGAGGTTTAAATTTAGTATACCTGAGAGAGGTTCACATTTGGTATACCTCAGCCTAAGGTCAGACTTCCTCGTTGATCCACCAGACTGTTGGTACTAGCGTCCTCATTGATCCACCATATTAATACGCCAGCCCGAGTATACATACACCGGCCTGAGTATACATACCCCAGCCCGAGTATACATACACCGGCCTGAGTATACATACCCCAGCCCGAGTATACATACCCCAGCCCGAGTATACATACACCGGCCTGAGTATACATACACCGGCCTGAGTATACATACCCCAGCCCGAGTATACATACCCCAGCCCGAGTATACATACACCGGCCTGAGTATACATACACCGGCCTGAGTATACATACCCCAGCCCGAATATACATACCCCAGCCCGAATATACATACCCCAGCCCGAGTATACATACCCCAGCCCGAATA
>NC_069486.1:3230110-3270110 GCF_026875155.1 Cherax quadricarinatus
TTTTTTAATGTAAAGTGTGGGTAATATCAGTGGTTTTTAATGTAAAGTGTGGGTAATATCAGTGGTTTTTAATGTAAAGTGTGGGTAATATTAGTGGTTTTTAATGTAAAGTGTGGTAATATCAGTGGTTTTTAATGTAAAGTGTGGGTAATATTAGTGGTTTTTAATGTAAAGTGTGGGTAATATCATGGTTTTTAATGTAAAGTGTGGGTAATATTAGTGGTTTTTAATGTAAAGTGTGGTAATATTAGTGGTTTTTAATGTAAAGTGTGGGTAATATTAGTGGTTTTTAATGTAAAGTGTGGGTAATATTAGTGGTTTTTAATGTAAAGTGTGGGTAATATTAGTGGTTTTTAATGTAAAGTGTGGTAATATCAGTGGTTTTTAATGTAAAGTGTGTGTAATATTATGGTTTTTAATGTAAAGTGTGGGTAATATCAGTGGTTTTTAATGTAAAGTGGGGGTAATATCATGGTTTTTAATGTAAAGTGGGGGTAATATAGTGGTTTTTAATGTAAAGTGGGGTAATATTAGTGGTTTTTAATGTAAAGTGGGGGTAATATTAGTGGTTTTTAATGTAAAGTGGTAAAATTATGGTTTTTAAGTAAAGTGTGGGTAATATCAGGGTTTTTAATGTAAGTGGGGTAATATTAGTGGTTTTAAATGTAAAGTGTGGGTAATATTAGTGGTTTTAAATGTAAAGTGGGGGTAATATTAGTGGTTTTTAATGTAAAGTGTGGTAATATTTAGGGTTTTTAATGTAAAGGTGGGTAATATCAGTGGTTTTTAATGTAAAGTGGGGTAATATTAGTGGTTTTAAATGTAAAGTGGGAGGTAATATCAGTGGTTTTTAAATTAAAGTGTGGGTAATATCAGTGGTTTTTAATGTAAAGTGGGGGTAATATCAGTGGTTTTTAATGTAAAGTGTGGGTAATATTAGTGGTTTTTAATGTAAAGTGGGGGTAATATCAGTGGTTTTTAATGTAAAAGTGGGGGAAATATCAGTGGTTTTTAATGTAAAGTGAGGTAATTATTTAGTGGTTTTTAATGTAAAGTGGGGGTAATATCAGTTGTACTCTTATCTGTACCCTGACTGGAGTCTGGTACATGTTTGTACTGCATGGTGACACCAGAGTGATAGTTGACCAAATGAAATTGCTGACCCACAGCTGACACAGCTGACCTACAGCTGGCTCACAGATGACACAGCTGGCCCACTGATAACACAGATGACACAGCTGACCTACAGCTCACCCACAGATGACACAGCTGACCCACAGATGACATAGCTGGCTCACAGATGATACAGCTGACACAGCTGACCCACTGATGACAAGCTGACCCACACATGACACAGCTGACCCACAGATGACACAGTTGACCCACTGATGACACAGCTGACCTACAGCTGGTCCACCAATGACAGCTGACCCACTGATGACACAGCTGACCCACTGATGACAGCTGACCTACAGCTGGTCCACTAATGACACAGCTGGTCCACTAATGACACAGCTGACCCACTGATGACACAGCTGACCCACTGATGACACAGCTGACCCACTGATGACACAGCTGACCTACAGCTGGTCCACTGATGACACAGCTGGTCCACTAATGACACAGCTGACCCACTGATGACACAGCTGACCTACAGCTGGCCCACTAATGGCACAGCTGACCTACAACTGGCCCACATATGATAGAGAGGAGGGAGGGAGTAAGAGAGAGAGAGAGAGTATGTGTGTGTGTGTGTGTCTACAACCCCCACCATCACAACATCACAACAACAACTTAACATCTCAGTGGTACACAATAACAACACACCGTCTCCAGGACCACAAAAATAACAATACACTCCATTTAGATTATAAACAGAGAATTTGCAGTTACTCCTCTGGCCTAAATTAAGTCCTATATCATACACTCGACCATTTACGACTGTCTTATTTTACGACATGGCTCGTGAAGGCTACCAACTTTTCCAATAGCCAGGACAAATGTCATATATATATATATAATATATATATATATATATATATATATATATATATATATATATAATATATATATATATAATATTCTTGGTGATAAATGGCTCAGTCATAATTTAAAAGGCTTTTTATTCTATATAGTAGATTTGGAAGCTGGACGACCATTTGAAGGTAGTTATATATTCCTGTGTTGTAAGGGACTTAGGTCTGGAATATTGAGCAGCTGGTCAAGTGTGTTTGTGGTGGTGTGGTAGTGGTTGGTGGGTGTGTGGTGTGTGTTGCAGGTTGTGGTTGGTGGGTGTGTGGTGTGTGTTGCAGGTTGTGGTTGGTGCGAGTGTGGTCAGTGTTACAAGTGGTGGTAGGTGGGAGTGTGGTCAGTGTTGCAGGTGGTGGTAGGTGGGAGATGGGAGTGTGGTCAGTGTTGCATGTGGTAGGTGGGAGTGTGGTCAGTGTTGCAGGTGGTGGCAGGTGGGATGGTGGTAGCAGTGGCTAAAGGTAAGAATTTAGATGGCTGGCCACTAGAAGTGCTGTTGAGAGTAGCACTCTCTTAAGTACCTTACATATTGTTGCACCAGTTAGCCGTGTCAGACGTCTTGTTGCACGGACTTGCGTTGACAAGTGCGTCTCATAACCTAACTTCAATTATCTGAAATACCTCGATTTTCCACTTAATCCAAGTTAGTCTCCAGTGAACTGAGTTATGATACCGGGATGGTGGATTAATTAGGTTGTGAACCTAATTAATGCAGGTAAAGATTGTGACGATTAAGACATGTCCAACACTTGGCCAACTGAACATTAAAATGGTATAAAATACCGACAGATTGTTAGGTAAGACACATATGCAACAGTTAGGTATCTTTATTTCGAAACGTTTCGCCTACACAGTAGGCTTCTTCAGTCGAGTACAGAAAAGTTGATAGAAGCAGAAGATACTTGAAGACGATGTAATCAGTCCATCACCCTTAAAGTTTTGAGGTGGTCAGTCCCTCAGTCTGGAGAAGAGCATTGTTCCGTTGTCTGAAACAATATGAAGTTGAAGTGACAGGATGGAGCCTTATATAGTGCCAGGAGGTGAGACGTAGGTTGCTAGTGAGAACGGCTGAGTTTGAGAGGGACCTGCCCTCCCAAAGCAACCTACGTCTCACCTCCTGGCACTATATAAGGCTCCATCCTGTCACTTCAACTTCATATTGTTTCAGACAACGGAACAATGCTCTTCTCCAGACTGAGGGACTGACCACCTCAAAACTTTAAGGGTGATGGACTGATTACATCGTCTTCAAGTATCTTCTGCTTCTATCAACTTTTCTGTACTCGACTGAAGAAGCCTACTGTGTAGGCGAAACGTTTCGAAATAAAGATACCTAACTGTTGCATATGTGTCTTACCTAACACTTGGCCAACTATTGCACATGTCTTAAGCTTCAAGTTCTCGGAATAACATCACCGGCCTGGTTGACCAGACGAGCATAGCCCATGGCCGGGCTCCGAGAGTACCGAAACTCCCGAAACTCTTCAAAGGTATATCAGAGGTAAAGGCACCGCAGGCATGGAGTATATAGTCAAGGTTAAAATCTCTCCACACTTCCCTCGAACACCACGCACTCTTGTCCCCCTCTTGAAGTTGCTGGAGGAGTGTGTGTAGTGAGTTCGTTATCCTGGAGAGTCAGGGATGAAAGAAACAGCCGTTTACAAGAGTCAACGACTGGACGAAGCGTCTGGTCAACTTCCTTCTATATTCTAAAATACCATTATTTTTTCTTAAATTTTCACGTATTCTGTCTATTAAACGTGTTACGTATCCTGTTATAATTATATTGTGATTTTGGGTTTTAGTCTGACTCTTTTGATGTGGGATGAGGGTACCTTTGTACTTGGTACCGATTGAGTCATTTCTCGGCTTGTCCAGATACACTAAATTCATTTCCTCGTTTATCTCCTTTGAATAAATGAAGGGAGGAACACTGCAGAAGGTCCACTGGCCCATACAAGGCAGGTCTTTCTCTTAATGATCCATTTCTACCCACCCACTTGTCCAACCTTTTCCCAACTGGAGGTAGGCAGGGTTCTACTGGAGGTAGACAGGGTTCTACTGGAGGTAGACAGGGTTCTACTGGAGGTAGACAGGGTTCAACTAGAGGTAGACAGGGTTCTACTAGAGGTAGACAGGGTTCTGCTGGAGGTAGACAGGGTTCTACTAGAGGTAGACAGGGTTCTACTAGAGGTAGACAGGGTTCTACTGGAGGTAGACAGGGTTCAACTAGAGGTAGACAGGGTTCTAACTAGAGGTAGACAGGGTTCTACTAGAGGTAGACAGGGTTTCTGCTGGAGGTAGACAGGGTTCTACTGGAGGTAGACAGGGTTCTACTAGAGGTAGACAGGGTTCTGCTGGAGGTAGACAGGGTTCTACTAGAGGTAACAGGGTTCTACTAGAGGTAGACAGGGTTCTGCTGGAGGTAGACAGGGTTCTACTAGAGGTAGACAGGGTTCTACTAGAGGTAGACAGGGTTCTGCTGGAGGTAGACAGGGTTCTACTAGAGGTAGACAGGGTTCTGCTGGAGGTAGACAGGGTTCTACTGGAGGTAGACAGGGTTCTACTGGAGGTAGACAGGGTTCTACTAGAGGTAGACAGGGTTCTGCTGGAGGTAGACAGGGTTCTACTAGAGGTAGACAGGGTTCTACTAGAGGTAGACAGGGTTCTGCTGGAGGTAGAGACAGGTTCTACTGGAGGTAGCACAGGGTTCTACTAGAGGTAGACAGGGTTCTGCTGGAGGTAGACAGGGTTCTACTAGAGGTAGACAGGGTTCTACTAGAGGTAGACAGGGTTCTGCTGGAGGTAGACAGGGTTCTACTAGAGGTAGACAGGGTTCTACTAGAGGTAGACAGGGTTCTGCTGGAGGGTAGACAGGGTTCTACTAGAGGTAGACAGGGTTCTACTAGAGGTAGACAGGGTTCTACTGGAGGTAGACAGGGTTCTGCTGCTGGAGGTAGACAGGGTTCTACTAGAGGTAGACAGGGTTCTACTAGAGGTAGACAGGGTTCTACTGGAGGTAGACAGGGGTTTCTACTGGAGGTAGACAGGGTTCTACTAGAGGTTAGACAGGGTTACGTTACTAGAGGTAGACAGGGTTCTACTAGAGGTAGACAGGGTTCTACTGGAGGTAGACAGGGTTCAACTGGTCGTAGACAGGGTTCTACTAGAGGTAGACAGGGTTCTACTGGAGGTAGACAGGGTTCTACTAGAGGTAGACAGGGTTCTACTAGAGGTAGACAGGGTTCTACTAGAGGTAGACAGGTTCTACTAGAGGTAGACAGGGTTCTACTGGAGGTAGACAGGGGTTTAACTGGTCGTAGACAGGGTTCTACTAGAGGTAGACAGGGTTCTACTGGAGGTAGACAGGGTTCTACTAGAGGTAGACAGGGTTCTACTAGAGGTAGACAGGGTTCTACTGGAGGTAGACAGGGTTCTACTAGAGGTAGACAGGGTTCTACTGGAGGTAGACAGGGTTCTACTAGAGGTAGACAGGGTTCTACTAGAGGTAGACAGGGTTCTACTAGAGGTAGACAGGGTTCTACTGGAGGTAGACAGGGTTCAACTGGTCGTAGACAGGGTTCTACTAGAGGTAGACAGGGTTCTACTAGAGGTAGACAGGGTTCTACTGAGGTAGACAGGGTTCTACTAGAGGTAGACAGGGTTCTACTAGAGGTAGACAGGGTTCTACTAGAGGTAGACAGGGTTCTACTGGAGTAGACAGGGTTCAACTGGTCGTAGACAGGGTTCTACTGGAGGTAGACAGGGTTCTACTAGAGTAGACAGGGTTCTACTGGAGGTAGACAGGGTTCTACTAGAGGTAGACAGGGTTCTACTAGAGGTAGACAGGGTTCTACTAGAGGTAGACAGGGTTCTACTGGAGGTAGACAGGGTTCAACTGGTCGTAGACAGGGTTCTACTAGAGGTAGACAGGGTTCTACTAGAGGTAGACAGGGTTCTACTGGAGGTAGACAGGGTTCTACTAGAGGTAGACAGGGTTCTACTAGAGGTAGACAGGGTTCTACTAGAGGTAGACAGGGTTCTAACTGGAGGTAGACAGGGTTTCTACTGGAGGTAGACAGGTTCTACTAGAGGTAGACAGGGTTCTACTAGAGGTAGACAGGGTTCTACTAGAGGTAGACAGGGTTCTACTGAGGTAGACAGGGTTCAACTGGTCGTAGACAGGGTTCTACTAGAGGTAGACAGGGTTCTACTGGAGGTAGACAGGGTTCTACTAGAGGTAGACAGGGTTCTACTAGAGGTAGACAGGGTTCTACTAGAGGTAGACAGGGTTCTAACTAGAGGTAGACAGGGTTCTACTAGAGGTAGACAGGGTTCTACTAGAGGTAGACAGGGTTCTACTAGAGGTAGACAGGGTTTCTACTAGAGGTAGACAGGGTTCTACTAGAGGTAGACAGGGTTTCTACTAGAGGTAGACAGGGTTCTACTAGAGGTAACAGGGTTCTACTGGAGGTAGACAGGGTTCTACTAGAGGTAGACAGGGTTCTACTGGAGGTAGACAGGGTTCTACTGGAGGTAGACAGGGTTCAACTGGTCGTAGACAGGGTGTCTTTTATGGCCACAGATACTGTATTTCATGGCCACAGATACTGTATTTCATGGCCACAGATACTGCCTTTCATGGCCACAGATACTGTCTTTCATGGCCACAGATACTGTCTGTCATGGCCACAGATACTGTCTGTCATGGCCACAGTGTCTTGTAGACACTGTCTTAAAGAGTCACAGGAAGACTTAAGACTTTGTACAAGTCTTGGAAGGAAGTAGATAGGGTCGAGGGAGACGAACAAGACTTTAAAAATGGCTTGGATCGTGGTAGTGGTGGTTGGTAGGGCAGGGGATTGTAGTAGTAGGGATAGTGGTAGTTGTTAAGGTTATGGTGGAATGGTGGTGATTGTGGTGGTAGAAGAGTGTAGTGTTGGTGGTGTAGGTGGTAGTGGTAGTAACTGTGGCAGTCATGACTGTCACTGTGTGTTGTGTGTGTGTGTGTGTGTGTGTGATGTGTGTGTGTGTGGTTGTTGGAGTCGATTCATAGCTCCTGGCTCCGCCTCTTCCGGCTCCAATAGCCTTATCGTGACCTCTTCTTAAAGGTAGGTGTGTGTGTGTGTGTGTGTGTGTGTGTGTGTGTGTGTGTGTGTGTGTGTGTGTGTTGTTGGAGTCGATTCATAGCTCCTGGCTCCGCCTCTTCCGGCTCCAATAGCCTTATCGTACCTCTTCTTAAAGGTAGGTGTGTGTGTGTGTGTGTGTGTGTTGTGTGTGTGTGTGTGTGTGTGTGTGTGTGTGTGTGTGCGCGTGTGCGCTCCGCTCGCAAGCTCGCCGAGTTATATTGCCGAGGGTTGAGACAGCTCCTGGCCCCGCCTTCAAGACCCCCCCCCCCCGTTCATGGACATCAGTTTACTTTCAGCTTCTTGGTATTTGACAGACCCACTCTTGAAGCTGTGTATTGTGTGTAACTGCTGTGAGTCAGGGGAACCATCCCCCCTCAGGCTGTATGCACAACACTGGCAGCAACAGCTTTGTTGATCAGACAGCCAACACGGTAGTCTAGCCATGGGGCTACGAGTGGCCTAAGCCTCTTTCCATAAAATATTAAAATCTCATATCTGTTTATTTCCATATAGATAGATCGCTGAGCCTAGGCCTCCAGGCCGTGTATATAACAATTTTGACCAGGTCTCTACCCCTCCCCCCCCCAAAAAAAAAAAAATAATTATCACTTTTAAATCCAGATTTTTGAGTTTCTGTCATGGAAAAATTAATTTTTGGGCGGGCTGTGGTTACTGCGTTGGATTGCGTGGGGTTGGCAGTAACAGTCTGGTTGATCAGGTCCTGATCCTCCTGGAGGTCTGGTTATGGACCAGGCCGCGGGGGCATTGACCCCTGGAACACCTGGAGGGTGAGGTAACATTGTCCCTATCACAGAAAACCTACAATACCATACCTGGAACACTTCACAACCCACAATACCATACCTGGAACACTTCACAACCCACAATACCATACCTGGAACACTTCACAACCCACAATACCATACCTGGAACACTTCACAACCCACAATACCATACCTGGAACACTTCACAACCCACAATACCATACCTGGAACACTTCACAACCCACAATACCATACCTGGAACACTTCACAACCCACAATACCATACCTGGAACACTTCACAACCCACAATACCATACCTGGAACACTTCACAACCCACAATACCATACCTGGAACACTTCACAACCCACAATACCATACCTGGAACACTTCACAACCCACAATACCATACCTGGAACACTTCACAACCTACAATACCATACCTGGAACACTTCACAACCCACAATACCATACCTGGAAAACTTCACAACCCACAATACCATACCTGGAACACTTCACAACCCACAATACCATACCTGGAACACTTCACAACCCACAATACCATACCTGGAACACTTCACAACCCACAATACCATACCTGGAACACTTCACAACCCACAATACCATACCTGGAACACTTCACAACCCACAATACCATACCTGGAACACTTCACAACCCACAATACCATACCTGGAACACTTCACAACCCACAATATCATACCTGGAACACTTCACAACCCACAATACCATACCTGTAACACTTCACAACCCACAATACCATACCTGTAACACTTCACAACCCACAATACCATACCTGGAACACTTCACAACCCACAATACCGTACCTGGAACACTTCACAACCCACAATACCATACCTGGAACACTTCACAACCCACAATACCATACCTGTAACACTTCACAACCCACAATACCATACCTGGAACACTTCACAACCCACAATACCATACCTGGAACACTTCACAACCCACAATACCATACCTGGAACACTTCACAACCCACAATACCATACCTGTAACACTTCACAACCCACAATACCATACCTGTAACACTTCACAACCCACAATACCATACCTGTAACACTTCACAACCTACAATACCATACCTGTAACACTTCACAACCCACAATACCATACCTGTAACACTTCACAACCCACAATACCATACCTGTAACACTTCACAACCCACAATACCATACCTGGAACACTTCACAATACCATACCTGTAACACTTCACAACCCACAATACCATACCTGGAACACTTCACAACCCACAATATCATACCTGGAACACTTCACAAACCCACAATACCATACCTGTAACACTTCACAACCCATAATACCATACCTGGAACACTTCACAACCCACAATACCATACCTGAAACACTTCACAACCCACAATATCATACCTGGAACACTTCACAACCCACAATACCATACCTGAACACTTCACAACCCACAATACCATACCTGGAACACTTCACAACCCACAATATCATACCTGGAACACTTTCACAACCCACAATATCATACCTGGAACACTTCACAACCCACAATACCATACCTGGAACACTTCACAACCCACAATATCATACCTGGAACACTTCACAACCCACAATATCATACCTGGAACACTTCACAACCCACAATACCATACCTGGAACACTTCACAACCCACAATACCATACCTGGAACACTTCACAACCCACAATACCATACCTGGAACACTTCACAACCCACAATACCATACCTGTAACACTTCACAACCCACAATTACCATACCTGTAACACTTCACAACCCACAATACCATACCTGTAACACTTCACAACCCACAATAACCATACCTGTAACACTTCACAACCCACAATACCATACCTGGAACACTTCACAACCCACAATACCATACCTGGAAACACTTCACAACCCACAATACCATACCTGGAACACTTCACAACCCACAATACCAATACCTGTAACACTTCACAACCCACAATACCATACCTGGAACACTTCACAACCCACAATATCATACCTGGAACACTTCACAACCCACAATATCATACCTGGAACACTTCACAACCCACAATACCATACCTGGAACACTTCACAACCCACAATAATCATACCTGGAACACTTCACAACCCACAATATCATACCTGGAACACTCACAACCCACAATACCATACCTGGAACACTTCACAACCCACAATACCATACCTGGAACACTTCACAACCCACAATACCATACCTGGAACACTTCACAACCCACAATACCATACCTGTAACACTTCACAACCCACAATACCATACCTGTAACACTTCACAACCCACAATACCATACCTGTAACACTTCACAACCCACAATACCATACCTGTAACACTTCACAACCCACAATACCATACCTGTAACACTTTCACAACCCACAATACCATACCTGGAACACTTCACAACCCACAATACCATACCTGGAACACTTCACAACCCACAATACCATACCTGTAACACTTCACAACCCACAATACCATACCTGGAACACTTCACAACCCACAATACCATACCTGAAACACTTCACAACCCACAATATCATACCTGGAACACTTCACAACCCACAATACCATACCTGGAACACTTCACAACCCACAATACCATACCTGGAACACTTCACAACCCACAATACATACCTGGAACACTTCACAACCCACAATATCATACCTGGAACACTTCACAACCCACAATATCATACCTGGAACACTTCACAACCCACAATATCATACCTGGAACACTTCACAAACCCACAATACCATACCTGGAACACTTCACAACCCACAATATCATACCTGGAACACTTCACAACCCACAATATCATACCTGGAACACTTCACAACCCACAATACCATACCTGGAACACTTCACAACCCACAATACCATACCTGGAACACTTCACAACCCACAATACCATACCTGGAACACTTCACAACCCACAATATCATACCTGGAACACTTCACAACCCACAATATCATACCTGGAACACTTCACAACCCACAATATCATACCTGGAACACTTCACAACCCACAATACCATACCTGGAACACTTCACAACCCACAATACCATACCTGGAACACTTCACAACCCACAATACCATACCTGGAACACTTCACAACCCACAATACCATACCTGGAACACTTCACAACCCACAATACCATACCTGGAACACTTCACAACCCCCAATACCATACCTGGAACACTTCACAACCCACAATACCATACCTGGAACACTTCACAACCCACAATATCATACCTGGAACACTTCACAACCCACAATACCATACCTGTGTATGTAGAGTTTCCTGTGTGTGTGTGTGTGTGAGAGAGAGAGAGAGAGAGAGAGAGAGAGAGAGAGAGAGAGAGAGAGAGTGAGTAAGCTTCATGTACTCGCCTATTTGCGGTTGCAGGGGTCGAGTCATACCTCCTGGCCCCACCTCTTCAATGGTCGCTACTAGGTCTTCTCTCTCCCTGCTCCATGAGCTTTATCATACCTCGTCTTAAAACTATGTATGGTTCCTGCCTCCACTACATCGCTTGCCAGACTATTCCACTGCCTGACTACTCTGTGACTGAAGAAATACTTTCTAACATCCCTTTGACTCATCTGAGTCTTCAACTTCCAACTGTGTCCCCTTGTTTCTGTGTCCCATCACTGGAACATCCTGTCTTTGTCCACCTTGTCAATTCCACGCAGTATTTTATATGTCGTTATCATGCCTTCCCTATCCCTCCTGTCCCCCAGTGTGGTTTGGCCGATTTCGATTAATCTTTCTTCGTAGGACATTTCCCCTTAGCTCTGGGACGAGTCTTGTTGCAAACCTTTGCACTTTCTCTAATTTCTTGAGATGCTTGACCAGGTGTGGGTTCCAAACTGGTGCTGCATACTCCAGTATGGGCCTGACGTACACGGTGTACAGTGTCATGAACGATTCCTTACCGAATTATCGGAACACTATTCTTAGGTTTGCCAGGCGCCCATATGCTGCAGCAGTTATCTGGTTGATGTGCGCCTCAGGAGATGTGCTCGGTGTTATACTCACCCCAAGATCCTTTTCCTTGAGTGAGGTTTGTAGTCTTTGGCCACCTAGCCTATACCTCTGCGGTCTTCTTTGCCCTTCCCCGATCTTCATGACTTTGCATTTGGTGGGGCTAAATTCGAGGAGCCAGTTGCTGGACCAGGCTTCCAGCCTGTCCAGGTGTCTTTGTAGTCCTGCCTGATCCTCATCCGATTTAATTCTCATCATTAACTACATAGACCCCTGGTTGTCTTCAAGTAGGCACTGAACAAGCACCTGAAGTCGGTACCTGACCAGCCGGGCTGGGGTTCGTACGTTGGATTGCGTGCAGCCAGCAGTAACAGCTTGGTTGATCATGAGGCCTGGTCACAGACCGGGCCGCGGGGGCGTTGACCCCCGGAACACTCTCCAGGTAAACTCCATATCTGCGAACAAGGACACTTCTGAGTTTATCCCTTCCGTCATGTCATTTACATATATCAAAAACAGCACAGGTCCTAGGACTGACCCCTGTGGCACCCCGCACGTCACAGGTGCCCACTCTGACACCTCGTCACGTACCATGACTCATTGTTGCCTCCCTGTCAGATATTCTTTGATCCATTGCAGTGTTCTTTCTATTATGTGCCTGATCCTCTTGCTTTTGCATTAACTTCTTGTGAGGAACTGTCAAAGGCCTTCTTGCAGTCCAAGAAGATGCAATCTACCCACCCCTCTCTCTCGTGTCTTACTTTGGTACCTTGCCATAAAACTCCAATAGGTTTGTGACACAGGATTTTCCTTCCCTGAAACCGTGCTGATTGTTGTCTAGAAGCTAGTTCCTTTCTAGGTGCTCCACCACTCTCGTCTCGGTAATCTTCTCCGTGATTTTGCATACTGTACACATCAGTGACACTGGTTTGTAGTTTGTCTCGTGTCTATCTACTTTTTTTTAGAAACTGGGAGTACATTTGTCGTCTTCCATACCTCAGGCATTTGCCCAGTTTCAATGGATGTGTTGATTGTTGTTAGTGGCGCACACAGTGTCTCTGCTCCCTCTCTAAGGACCCACGGAGAGATGTCCAGTCCCACCGCCTTTGAGGTATCAAGGTCACATAGCTTCTCCTCAGTTGTGTGTATTTCATCCAGCACTTGTTGGTGTATCCCTTCTTGGTGTACCCCTCCCCCCCTATTCTGACTTCCTGGAGTCCTTCCTGTCTCCACTGTGAATACTTCTTTTAATATCATGGTGAGCTCCTCACATACTACTTGGTTGTTTCTTGTGATCTCTCCTCCTTCCTTCCTCAGCCTGATTACCTAGTCCTTGAATGTTGTTTGCCTCCTGATGTGGCTATACAACAGCTTTGGGTCAGACTTGACTTTCGATGCTAAGTCATTTTTCGTATTGTCACTGAGCCTCCCCCCCGTCTCTCTGCATATTCATTTCTGGCTCTTTGACTAATCTCTTTATTTTCCTGGGTCCTTTGTCTTCTGTACTTTTTCCATTCTCAAGCACTCTTAGCTTTTTGCCTCCCTACACCTCCGGGTAAACCAAGGGCTCGTTCTGGTCTTCCCATTATTTCTGTTGCTCTTGGGAACAAACCTTTCCTCTGCCTCCTTGCGTTTTGTTGTTACGTATTCCATCATTTAGTTTACTGATTTTCCTACCAATTCTCTTTGCCACTGAACCTCTTGCCAGAAGTTCCTCATACCTGTGTAGTCCCTCCTTTTGTAGTTTGGCTTTTCCTATCCTACTCCTGTTACCCTCTCCACTTGTAACTCTACTGTGCATTCAAAGCTCGGAACCACGTGATCACTAGCTCCGAGGGGCCTTTCGTATGAGATGTCCTCAGTGTCTACACTACTCAAGGTGAATGCAAGGTCCAGTCTTGCTGGTTCATCCTCACCTCTCTCTCTCTGGTAGTGTCCCTAACATATTGATGCATATGTGTGGTGTGTGTGTGTGTGTGTGTGTGTGTGTGTTTGTGCATAGTTTTCCTGTATGTAAGTCTAGATTGCTCCTGTTATCTAGCACTACTTACCGATATGTGCTCAGGGGGGTCGAATCACAGCCTCTGCATCTGTCTACATCACCTCTTCATTGTAAACAAAAAAACATATATTGCCGTAAGTCCCATAAAACCTTCACTTCCAGACTATCAATGGTGTTTTCAGTCTTCTCTCTTAAACAATAACATGAATTGTCGCTCACAATATTAGCTACCGTATTTTCCGGCATATAAGGCGCACGACAAGAGTGTAACGGTAAATCAGTAAGTATATTCAAGGACTTGTGACCTTGATGCTAAAGCGTAACCCAAAGCTTACCCTTGACCTTGAGCATATAAGGCGCAGGTCAGGTTAGCCTATGTTAAGTAAGGTAAGGTTCGTCAGGAAACATTTGTCCTTTGTCATATGACCCACAGCTGGAGGTTTTGGTCATCTGACAGAGGCCTTTTGTTGGCTTACTGGTCCATTCCTTTAAAAATTGAGGCTATAAGTTCTAAGGCGTGATTTTTCCCCAAGTCTTTTGTGGGAAAAGGGCGCGCCTTATATGCCGGAAAATGTTGCTGAAAATGGTGAATTCAAGGCTTGGAAAGTCTTGTATCTGAGGTAAATTCTACCACACTGTGTAAGCTGCCTCACACGGTGTTTGTCTCTCCTGTGTGTGTGTAATCTCTGCTGTTTGATGTTTTTAGCTGCTTGTGTGTGTGTGTGTGTGTGTGTTGTAAAACGCTACAAAACGCTATAAAAGCACCAGAAAGTCACAAAACGCTACAGAATCACTACAGAAGCTTTACAGAATCGGTACAAAAGCACTACTGAATCGGTACAAAAGCACTACAGAATCGGTACAAAAGCACTACTGAATCGGTACAAAAGCACTACAGAATCGGTACAAAAGCACTACTGAATCGGTACAAAAGCACTACAGAATCGGTACAAAAGCACTACAGAATCGGTACAAAAGCACTACTGAATCGGTACAAAAGCACTACAGAATCGGTACAAAAGCACTACTGAATCGGTACAAAAGCACTACAGAATCGGTACAAAAGCACTACTGAATCGGTACAAAAGCACTACAGAATCGGTACAAAAGCACTACAGAATCTGTACAAAAACACTACAGAATCGGTACAAAAACACTACAGAATTACTACAAAAACAGAGAATCACAGCACTGTACCAATGTTTGCAGGCGATATAAGAATCTGTACGAGTGACACACACTGTAGACAACACGAGTGACACACACTGTAGACAACACGAGTGAAAAACACACTGTAGACAACATCGAGTGCACACACACTGTATGACAACAGAGTGACACACACTGTAGACAACACGAGTACACACACTGTAGACAACACGAGTGACACACACTGTAGACAACACGAGTGACACACACTGTAGACAACACGAGTGACACACACTGTAGACAACACGAGTGACACACACTGTAGACAACACGAGTGACACACACTGTAGACAACACGAGTGACACACTGTAGACAACACGAGTGACACACACTGTAGACAACACGAGTGACACACACTGTAGACAACAGTAAAGTTCCAGGATTTTTTAAAAGGTAAACAAGAACAAGTCTTTTAAATCTTTCTGGAGTAGGCAAAAGTTAGTTAATTATCGTGGTAAGCCAGTGGAAGGCCTCGATCAGATGACCAAAAGCTCCAGCTGCAGGGTCATCATATAACCAAGACCAGCGTCAGGAAACACTTGTCCTGTTTCCTGACGAACCTTACCCCAATCTACATGATAATGTCTGTCAGCGTAAACGTAAGATAACTGTCTGACAAGATAACAGTAGTCTCTGGGCTATAAGACTGATGATCATTTACCAGGATTGATGGACTGATTCCCCCAGACTTCCTCTGTCACATCCCACCACGAAGGTTGACTTTCTTACGTACAGTAATGAAATGTGTCAGCGTAAGCTGGGTGACTTGAGTATCACACTGGGTAAAAGGGGGAATTTTTTTTACCCCTTTTCCAATTCTTCCATTTTCCGCCCCTCCCTCCCCCCCCCCCCAAAGAAAAATAAATAAAAGGTGAAAGATTTCCAATGAATGAAGTGTATTGAATCTGTTCTGGTGATTTGCTGTAGAGGTTTGTGATGAAAAGTGCAGTGATCAGCGGTTTGCTCCCCACCACTCTCCCCTCTCCCCATTTCTCTCTCTGCCTCTCTCCTTCTGTCTCTCTCTCTCTCCACTTCCTCTCTCTCCATTCCTCTCTCCTTCCCTCCCCCTAACTCTCTCTCCCTCTGACTCTCTCTCTCCCCCTCCCTCTTCCTCTCCCCTCAAACCACCACCACTCTCTCTCTCTCTCTCTCCATCTTCCCCTCAACCACCAACACTCACTCTCTCTCTCTCTCTCTCTCCTCTCTCTCTCCTCTCCTCTCTCTCTCTCTCTCTCTCTCTCTCTTCCTCCCTCTCCCTTACCCTCTCAACCACCACCACTCTCTCTTCCCTCTCTTGTTCCTTTCCCTCCACCAGGACCCCTTCCCACCTTGACTCCCCTTCCCCTCACCCTTCCCCTCACCCTTCCCCTCACCCCTCCCCTCACCCCTCCCCTCACCCCTCCCCTCACTCCCTAGCACCAATCAACCACAGTATTAAGAGACTCCATTAAATTCTCAGTGTTCCCAGAAATTCTCTTCATATGTCATTTATTCCAAAGACTTTGGAGATACATTACTAAAATAATACAACGCCATACAAAAATACACGCCGTACAATACAACGTTATACACGCTACAAAAATCAGGCAATATTCCAAAATAAAATTAGATATCAAAATATTTAGACTTAGAAAGTGAAGTTAAATAGTTTTTTTTTTCACTTGTTTGGCAGTAAGGGGAGCTGTGCTCTCTTGCCTTGGATCAAATTTGATAAGTATATCCTCCCCTAGGCTCTGTATGGCCCTTACAGATTTACCGCTTTCCCATTATACATTAGTTTGTATTCGTGTGTATCTCTTTATTTCGTTCTCCTGGCTTCCTTCATTTCGTTCTGGCTTCCTTCATTTCGTTCTGGCTTCCTTCATTTCGTTCTCCTGGCTTCCTTCATTTCGTTCTCCTGGCTTCCTTCATTTCGTTCTCCTGGCTTCCTTCATTTCGTTCTCCTGGCTTCCTTCATTTCGTTCTCCTGGCTTCCTTCATTTCGTTTCTCCTGGCTTCCTTCATTTCGTTCTCCTGGCTTCCTTCATTTCGTTCTCCTGGCTTCCTTCATTTCGTTCTCCTGGCTTCCTTCATTTCGTTCTCCTGGCTTCCTTTATTTCGTTCTCCTGGCTTCCTTCATTTCGTTCTCCTGGCTTCCTTCATTTCGTTCTCCTGGCTTCCTTCATTTCGTTCTCCTGGCTTCGTTCATTTCGTTCTCCTGGCTTCCTTCATTTCGTTCTCCTGGCTTCCTTCATTTCGTTCTCCTGGCTTCGTTCATTTCGTTCTCCTGGCTTCCTTCATTTCGTTCTCCTGGCTTCATTCATTTCGTTCTCCTGGCTTCCTTCATTTCGTTCTCCTGGCTTCCTTCATTTCGTTCTCCTGGCTTCCTTCATTTCGTTCTCCTGGCTTCCTTCATTTCGTTCTACTGGCTTCCTTCATTTCGTTCTCCTGGCTTCGTTCATTTCGTTCTCCTGGCTTCCTTCATTTCGTTCTCCTGGCTTCGTTCATTTCGTTCTCCTGGCTTCCTTCATTTCGTTCTCCTGGCTTCCTTCATTTCGTTCTCCTGGCTTCCTTCATTTCGTTCTCCTGGCTTCCTTCATTTCGTTCTACTGGCTTCCTTCATTTCGTTCTCCTAGCTTCGTTCATTTCGTTCTCCTGGCTTCCTTCATTTCGTTCTCCTGGCTTCCTTCATTTCGTTCTCCTGGCTTCCTTCATTTCGTTCTCCTGGCTTCCTTCATTTCGTTCTCCTGGCTTCCTTCATTTCGTTCTCCTGGCTTCCTTCACCTCACACAATTCGTGCAAAAAGGAATAACTGGAAAAGTTGACAGATGGAGACTATTCTAACAGAACACAAAGAGTAATATTAAACAGAGTGAAGTCAGAGGCTGACACAGTGATAAACTCTGTTCCTCAAGGCACAGTACTCGCCCCACTCTTGTTTTTCACGTCTGTTTCTCACAAACTCGGTTTCCTCAAGGCACAGTACTCGCCCCACTCTTGTTTTTCACGTCTGTTTCTCACAAACTCGGTTCCTCAAGGCACAGTACTCGCCCCACTCTTGTTCCTCACGTCTGTTTCTCATAAATCATAGCACTGTATCATCCTTTGCTGGCGATATTAGAAGTTGTACGAGAGTGGTATCCATATCTACTAGTTATGATTGGGTAGGGTTGGATTCCATATTGAGCTTCTATCTTACCTCCTCAAGTGGATCCCATCCCTCACAATGTCTTCCGGATCTTCCACCTCACCTTCGACAGTATTTAAGACTCTGTTTTTACGCTTCGGCTTCATATCGTTCCAGACCATGGAGCTGAACTCTTTCTCCAGGCTGGGGGACTGACCACCTCATATCTTCAAGGCTGGTAGACTGATTATATCTTCATTTCACTACTACACCTACTCCTCCTGTATTGAACTTAAGCCTACTGCGTAAGCGAAACGTTTCAACAATGAAGATACCCAAACATAAGAACATAAAGAAGGAACACTGCAGCAGGCCTACTGGCCCATGCGAGGCAGGTCCGAGTCGCCTACCGGCTTACGCTACTGACCCAACCTAGTCAGGTTCAGGCCACATCCACTTAAGGAAGGAGCACGGCATCAGACCTACTAGCACAAGCTAGTCAGGTCCAACTCACCCCCATTCACACCCACTCATGTTATCTAACCTATTTTTAAGACTACCAAACGTTTTAGCTTCTATGACGGTACTCGGGAGTTTGTGGCACGTCTTAATTATCAGCTTGTCAGTATTTTCTACCATTTTCAACATACACTGAGAACACAGTAAACCGCCGAGCTGATATAAACGAAGTCTTAAGGGACACGTCAGTTTCCTTTTCTTAAGGGACACGTCAGTTTCCTTGTCTTAAGGGACACGTCAGTTCCCCTGTCTTAAGGGACACGTCAGTTCCCCTGTCTTAAGGGACACGTCAGTTCCCCTGTCTTAAGGACACGTCAGCTCCCCTGTCTTAAGGGACACGTCAGTTCCCCTGTCTTAAGGGACACGTCAGTTCCCCTGTCTTAAGGGACACGTCAGCTCCCCTGTCTTAAGGGACACGTCAGTTCCCCTGTCTTAAGGGACACGTCAGCTCCCCTGTCTTAAGGGACACGTCAGCTCCCCTGTCTTAAGGGACACGTCAGTTCCCCTGTCTTAAGGGATACGTCAGTTCTCCTGTCTTAAGGGACACGTCAGTTCTCCTGTCTTAAGGGACACATCAGTTCCCCTGTCTTAAGGGATACGTCAGTTCTCCTGTCTTAAGGGACACGTCAGTTCCCCTGCCTTAAGGGACACGTCAGTTCCCCTGTCTTAAGGGACACGTCAGTTCCCCTGTCGTAAGGGACACGTCAGTTCCCCTATCTTAAGGGACACGTCAGTTCCTGTCTTAACAGGGGAAGTGACGTGTCCCTTAAGACAGGGGAACTGACGTGTCCCTTATCTTTCCCTTAATATCTACCTTGTCCACAATATCGCATTTGCTTTGCAAAATTTCTCAAAAATCTTTCTGAACTTAACGAAAGCAACATATTTCAGGTGTTTCAACATGTGTTTCACATGTGTCTTACCATCAGGTGTTTTCCAGGATCTCTGCAGAACACCATTGTCCTCCAAGATTTGTGAAGTTATACCATTAATTAAGGAAAGATCCTGGACTTTACCTTACGAAAGCGGACAAAGTTACCTTACGAAAGCAGATAAAGTTACCTTACGAAAGCAGACAAAGTTACCTTACGAAAGCAGACAAAGTTAGCTTACGAAAGCAGACAAAGTTACCTTACGAAAGCAGACAAAGTTACCTTACGAAAGCAGACAAAGTTACCTTACGAAAGCAGACAAAGTTACCTTACGAAAGCAGACAAAGTTACCTTACGAAAGCAGACAAAGCAAATGCGATAATAATTATGGACACGGTAGATTACAGTGGGAACATAAAAGCGAGGAAAAATTTCAGCAGCGACAGAGCCATCTTGAACGACTCAGTAGAGCGGAAGATTAATGTGAGGGACTTTGGGATGATGATGTCAGAAGATCTCACCTTCAGGCATCACAACAATGTTACTGTTATATCCATAAGGTAGATGATAGGTTGGATAACTAGAACTTTCAAAACAAGGAATGCTAGGTGAGTGATGATGCTCTTAAAGTTGTTTATTCTCTCTCTAGGCTGTAGTTGACTTTGACTGCCGGTTGGAGGCATGACTTTTGACCCCTGGGTGTAGAAATGACCCTTGACCCCTGGGTGTAGACATGACATTTGACCCCTGGGTGTAGACATGACCCTTGATCCCTGGGTGTAGACATGACCCTTGATCCCTGGGTGTAGACATGACCCTTGATCCCTGGGTGTAGACATGACCCTTGACCCCTGGGTATAGACATGACATTTGACCCCTGGGTGTAGACATGACCCTTGATCCCTGGGTGTAGACATGACCCTTGATCCCTGGGTGTAGACATGACCCTTGACCCCTGGGTGTAGAAATGACCCTTGACCCCTGGGTGTAGACATGACATTTGACCCCTGGGTGTAGACATGACCCTTGATCCCTGGGTGTAGGCATGACCTTTGACCCCTGGGTGTAGACATGACATTTGACCCCTGGGTGTAGACATGACCCTTGATCCCTGGGTGTAGAAATGACCCTTGACCCCTGGGTGTATACATGACATTTGACCCCTGGGTGTAGGCATGACCCTTGATCCCTGGGTGTAGGCATGACCTTTGACCCCTGGGTGTAGGCATGACCTTTGACCCCTGGGTGTAGGCATGACCTTTGACCCCTGGGTGTAGGCATGACCTTTGACTACTGGGTGTAGACATGATCTTTGACCCCTGGGTGTAGACATAGCCTTTGACAGCTGGATGTAGACATGACCCCTGGGTGTAGACATGACCATTGGCCCCTGGGTGTAGACATAACTTTTAACCCCTGGGTGTAGCCCGAGCTTTTGACAACTGGGTGTAGACATGACCCCTGGTTGTAGACATAATCTTTGACAACTGGGTGTAGACATGACCTTTGACAACTGGTTGTAGACATGACCTTTGACCCCTGGGTGTAGACATGACCTTTGACCTTCTGACTCATCAGGAATTCGAGGCTTGGCACACTATTGCGAATACACACCTGACTGACACTAACATGTGGTGTTACACACACACACACACACACACACACACACACACACACACACACAACAGGGCGGAGAATTAAAAAAAATATACCTTGGCTTGCCTCTTTTATATATTCTCCGATTAATTAACCAGACTGTTGGCGCTAGCGGCCCGCAGATCCACATCACAGCCTGATTGATCTGCCACCTATTCTGATGCACCATTGCAGTCTTATAATGTATTTTTCCCATCGTGTTTTAATGCGTCTGTTTCTGCACGATTAAAGTCAATAGCAAGATTACAAGCAACCGGTAAGGTCAGCAGATGTCACTAGAAAGTCAACAGTTAAGGTCACTAGCTAAGGGCAGCAGGTAAGGTCAACGGATAAGGGCAACAGATAAGGTCATTGGATAAGGGCAACATGTAAGGTTACCGGGAAAGGTCACTAAATAAGGTCAGTGGATAAGGTCACTAGATAAGGTCAGAAGATAAGGTCAATATATAAGGTCAGTGGATAAGCTCAACAGATAATGTCAGCAGATAAGGTCAACAGATAATGTCAGCGATAAGGTCAGTAGATAATGTCAGCAGATAAGGTCACTAGATAATGTTAGTAGATAAGGTCATTGGATAAGGTCAATATATAAGGTCAGTGGATAAGGTCAACAGATAATGTCAGTGGATAAGGTCAACAGATAATGTCAGCAGATAATGTCAGCAGATAATGTCAGCAGATAAGGTCACTAGATAATGTCAGCAGATAAGGTCACTAGATAATGTTAGTAGATAAGGTCATTGGATAAGGTCAATATATAAGGTCAGTGGATAAGGTCAACAGATAATGTCAGCAGATAAGGTCACTAGATAATGTCAGCAGATAAGGTCACTAGATAATGTCAGCAGATAAGGTCACTAGATAATGTTAGTAGATAAGGTCATTGGATAAGGTCAATATATAAGGTCAGTGGATAAGGTCAACAGATAATGTCAGCAGATAAGGTCACTAGATAATGTCAGCAGATAAGGTCACTAGATAATGTCAGCAGATAAGGTCAATAGATAATGTCAGCAGATAAGTTCATTGGATAAGGTCAACAGATTAACATTATGACCCGTAGAGTTTATCTCAGTTTTGTATATAATAATATACGTGTGTTGACGGAGGAGGAATTACACAATAATGAATGTAGACACAGAAGGAAGACTGATAACAGTAATGACACGATTACAAACCGACAAGTATTGTGTGAGGTATATTTCTGTGGTTTGCAATTATAGTATCCAATGATTTCACTATTAGTATGTTATTACGTCTGAGTGTATAGTGACTGTGATGTTATGTGACTGAGTACCACATACATCCATGTCTGTACTCATGGCTACTGCTGGGTTAGGTACTTGGCTAGTTTATCTTCCATGTCTGTACTCATGGCTACTGCTGGGTTAGGTACGTGGCTAGTTTATCTTCCATGTCTGTACTCATGGCTACTGCTGGGTTAGGTACTTGGCTAGTTTATCTTCCATGTCTGTACTCATGGCTACTGCTGGGTTAGGTACTTGGCTAGTTTATCTTCCATGTCTGTACTCATGGCTACTGCTGGGTTAGGTACTTGGCTAGTTTATCTTCCATGTCTGTACTCATGGCTACTGCTGGGTTAGGTACTTGGCTATTTATCTTCCATGTCTGTACTCATGGCTACTGCTGGGTTAGGTACTTGGCTAGTTTATCTTCCATGTCTGTACTCATGGCTACTGCTGGGTTAGGTACGTGGCTAGTTTATCTTCCATGTCTGTACTCATGGCTACTGCTGGGTTAGGTACGTGGCTAGTTTACCTTCCATGTCTGTACTCATGGCTACTGCTGGGTTAGGTACTTGGCTAGTTTATCTTCCATGTCTGTACTCATGGCTACTGCTGGGTTAGGTACTTGGCTAGTTTACCTTCCATGTCTGTACTCATGGCTACTGCTGGGTTAGGTACTTGGCTAGTTTATCTTCCATGTCTGTACTCATGGCTACTGCTGGTTAGGTACGTGGCTAGTTTATCTTCCATGTCTGTACTCATGGCTACTGCTGGTTAGTACGTGGCTATTTTACCTTCCATGTCTGTACTCATGGCTACTGCTGGGTTAGGTACTTGGCTAATTTATCTTCCATGTCTGTACTCATGGCTACTGCTGGGTTAGGTACTTGGCTAGTTTACCTTCCATGTCTGTACTCAAGGCTACTGCTGGTTAGGTACTTGGCTATTTTATCTTCCATGTCTGTACTCATGGCTACTGCTGTTTAGGTACTTGGCTAGTTTATCTTCCATGTCTGTACCCCCATGGCTACTGCGGGGTTAGGTACGTGGCTAGTTTATCTTCCATGTCTGTACTCATGGCTACTGCTGGGTTAGGTACGTGGCTAGTTTATCTTCCATGTCTGTACTAGGCTACTGCTGGTTAGGTACTTGGCAAGTTTCCCTTTCCCATGTCTGTACTCATGGCTACTCTGGGTTAGGTATTTCGCTAGCTACCTTCCATGTCTGTACTCATGGCTACTGCTGGTTAGGTACTTCGCTAGCTTACCTTCCATGTCGTACCATGGCTACTGTTTGGGGTTAGGTACTTGGCTAGTTTATCTTCCATTCTGTCCCATGGCTACTGCTGGTTTGGTTATTTGGGCCCTATTTTACCTTCCATGTCTGTACTCATGGCTACTGCTGGGTTAGGTATTTGGGCTAGTTTACCTTCCATGTCTGTACTCAGGGCTACTGCTGGGTTTTAGGTACTTTCGCTAGCTTACCTTCCATGTCTGTACTCAGGGCTAACTGCTGGGTTAGGTACTTGGCTAGTTATCTTCCATGTCTGTACTCATGGCTACTGCGGGTTAGGACGTGGCTAGTTTACCTTCCATGTCTGTACTCATGGCTACTGCGGTTAGGTACTTGCTATTTATCTTCCATGTCTGTACTCTGGCTACTGCTGGGTTAGGTACGTGGCTAGTTTACCTTCCATGTCTGTACTCATGGCTACTGCTGGGTTAGGTACTTCGCTAGCTTACCTTCCATGTCTGTACTCATGGCTACTGCTGGGTTAGGTACTTGGCTAGTTTATCTTCCATGTCTGTACTAAAATGGCTGCTGCTGGGTTAGGTACGTGGCTAGTTTACCTTCCATGTCTGTACTCATGGCTACTGCTGGGTTAGGTACTTCGCTAGCTTACCTTCCATGTCTGTACTCATGGCTACTGCTGGGTTAGGTACTTGGCTAGTTTATCTTCCATGTCTGTACTCATGGCTACTGCTGGGTTAGGTACGTGGCTAGTTTACCTTCCATGTCTGTACTCATGGCTACTGCTGGTTAGGTCCCTTGGCTAGTTTATCTTCCTTTGTCTGTACTCATGGCTACTGCGGGGTTAGGTACTTGGCTAGTTTACCTTCCATGTCTGTACTCATGGCTACTGCTGGTTAGGTATTTGGGCTATTTATCTTCCATGTCTGTACTCATGGCTACTGCTGGGTTAGGTATTTGGCTAGTTTATCTTCCATGTCTGTACTCATGGCTACTGCGGGTTAGGTACGTGGCTAGTTTTCTTCCATGTCTGTACTCATGGCTACTGCTGGGTTAGGTATTTGGCTATTTTTACCTTCCATGTATGTACTCATGGCTACTGCTGGTTAGGTACTTCGCTAGCTTACCTTCCATGTCTGTACTCATGGCTACTGCGGGGTTAGGTACTTCGCTAGCTTACCTTCCATGTCTGTACTCAGGGCTACTGCGGGGTTAGGTATTTTGGCTAATTTATCTTCCATGTCTGTACTCATGGCTACTGCGGGTTAGGTACTTCCGCTAGCTTACCTTCCATGTCTTTTACTCATGGCTACTGCTGGTTGGGTTTACTTCGCTAGCTTACCTTCCATGTCTTACTCATGGCTACTGCTGGGTTGGGTACTTGGCTAATTATCTTCCATTCTGTACCCCATGGCTACTGCTGGGTTGGGTATTTGGGCTAGTTTTACCTTCCATGTCTGAAACTCATGGCTACTGCGGGGTTAGGTACTTGGCTAGTTTATCTTCCATGTCTGTACTCATGGCTACTGCTGGGTTAGGTACGTGGCTAGTTTATCTCCATTCTGTACTCAGGGCTACTGCTGGGTTAGGTACTTGCTAGTTTATCTTCCATTCTGTACTCATGGCTACTGCTGGGTTAGGTACTTGGCTATTTTATCTTCCATGTCTGACTCATGGCAACTGCTGGTTAGGTACTTGGCTATTTATCTTCCATGTCTGTACTCATGGCTACTGCTGGGTTAGGTACTTGGCTATTTAAATCTTCCATGTCTGTACTCATGGCTACTGCTGGGTTAGGTACTTGGCTATTTAATCTTCCATGCCCTGTACTCATGGCTACTGCTGGGTTAGGTACTGCTATTTTATTTTCCATGTCTGTACTCATGGCTACTGCTGGGTTAGGTACTTGGCTAGTTTACCTTCCATGTCTGTACTCATGGCTACTGCTGGGTTAGGTACTTGGCTAGTTTTATCTTCCATGTCTTACTCATGGCTACTGCGGTTAGGTACGTGGCTAGTTTATCTTCCATGTCTGTACTCATGGCTACTGCTGGTTAGGTACTTGGCTAGTTTATCTTCCATGTCGTACTCATGGCTACGCTGGGTTAGGAAACTTGGCTATTTTTATCTTCCATGTCTGTACTCATGGCTACTGCTGGGTTAGGTACTTGGCTAGTTTATCTTCCATGTCTGTACTCATGGCTACTGCTGGGTTAGGTACGTGGCTAGTTTATCTTCCATGTCTGTACTCATGGCTACTGCTGGGTTAGGTACGTGGCTAGTTTACCTTCCATGTCTGTACTCATGGCTACTGCTGGGTTAGGTACTTGGCTAGTTTATCTTCCATGTCTGTACTCATGGCTACTGCTGGGTTAGGTACTTGGCTATTTACCTTCCATGTCTGACCCCATGGCTACTGCTGGGTTAGGTACTTGGCTAGTTTACCTTCCATGTCTGTACTCATGGCTACTGCTGGGTTAGGTACTTCGCTAGCTTACCTTCCATGTCTGTACTCATGGCTACTGCTGGGTTAGGTACTTGGCTAGTTTATCTTCCATGTCTGTACTCATGGCTACTGCTGGGTTGGGTTACTGGCTAGTTTACCTTCCATGTCTGTACTCATGCTACTGCTGGGTTAGGTACTTGGCTAGTTTATCTTCCATGTCTGTACTCATGGCTACTGCGGGGTTAGGTACGGGGCTAGTTTACCTTCCATGTCTGTACTCATGGCTACTGCTGGGTTAGGTCTTCGCTAGCTTCCCCTTCCATGTCTGTACTCAGGGCTACTGCTGGGTTAGGTACTTGGCTAGTTTATCCTTCCATGTCTGTACTCATGGCTGCTCTGGGTTAGGTACTGGCTAGTTTACCTTCCATTCTGTACCATGGCTACTGCTGGGTTAGGTACTTCGCTAGCTTACCTTCCATGTCTGTACTCATGGCTACTGCTGGGTTAGGTACTTGGCTAGTTATCTTCCATGCCCTGTACTCATGGCTACTGCTGGGTTGGTACGTGGCTAGTTTACCTTCCATGTCGTACTCATGGCTACTGCTGGTTAGGTACTTGGGCTAGTTTATCTTCCATGTCTGAAACTCATGGCTACTGCTGGGTTAGGTATTTGGGCTAGTTTACCTTCCATGTCTGTACTCATGGCTACTGCTGGTTGGTACTTGGCTAGTTTTTTCCTGCCCTGTACTCATGGCTACTGCTGGTTAGGTATTTGGGCTAGTTTATCTTCCATGTCTGTACCATGGCTACTGCTGGTTAGGTACGTGGCTAGTTATCTTCCATGTCTTTTACTCATGGCTACTGCTGGGTTAGGTCTTGGCTAGTTTACCTTCCATGTAGTACTCAGGGCTACTGCTGGGTTAGGTACTTCGCTAGCTTACCTTCCATGTCTGTACTCATGGCTACTGCTGGGTTAGGTACTTCGCTAGCTTACCTTCCATGTCTGTACTCATGGCTACTGCTGGGTTAGGTACTTGGCTAATTTATCTTCCATGTCTGTACTCATGGCTACTGCTGGGTTAGGTACTTCGCTAGTTTACCTTCCATGCCCTGTACTCATGGCTACTGCTGGTTTAGGTACTTCGCTAGCTTACCCTTCCATGTCTTACTCATGGCTACGCTGGGTTAGGTACTTGGCTAATTTATCTTCCATGTCTGTACTCATGGCTACTGCTGGGTTAGGTACTTGGCTAGTTTACCTTCCATGTCTGTACTCATGGCTACTGCTGGGTTAGGTACTTGGCTAGTTTATCTTCCATGTCTGTACTCATGGCTACTGCTGGGTTAGGTACTTGGCTATTTATCTTCCCATGTCTGTACTCATGGCTACTGCTGGTTAGGTACTTGGCTAGTTTACCTTCCATGCTGTACTCATGGCTACTGCTGGGTTAGGTACTTGGCTAGTTTACCTTCCATGTCTGTACTCATGGCTACTGCTGGGTTAGGTACTTCGCTAGCTTACCTTCCATGTCTGTACTCATGGCTACTGCTGGGTTAGGTACTTGGCTAGTTTATCTTCCATGTCTGTACTCATGGCTACTGCTGGGTTAGGTACTTGGCTAGTTTATCTTCCATGTCTGAAACCATGGCTACTGGGGGGTTTAGGTACTTGGCTAGTTTATCTTCCATTTCTGTACTCATGGCTACTGCTGGGTTAGGTACTTGGCTAGTTTATCTTCCATGTCGTACTCAGGGCTACTGCTGGGTTAGGTACTTTGGCTAGTTTACCTTCCATGTCTGTACTCATGGCTACTGCTGGGTTAGGTACTTGGCTATTTATCTTCCATTTTCTGTACTCATGGCTACTGCTGGGTTAGGTACGTGGCTAGTTAATCTTCCATGTCTGTACTCATGGCAAACTGCTGGGTTAGGTACTTGGCTAGTTTATCTTCCATGCTGTACTCATGGCTACTGCGGGTTAGGTACTTGGCTAATTTATCTTCCATGTCTGTACTCATGGCACTGCTGGTAGGTACTGGCTAGTTTACCCTCCATGTCTGTACTCATGGCTACTGCTGGGTTAGGTACTTGGCTAATTTATCTTCCATGTCTGTACCATGGCTACTGCTGGGTTAGGTAATTGGCTATTTTTACCTTCCATGTCTGTACTCATGGCTACTGCTGGGTTAGGTACGTGGCTATTTATCTTCCATGTCTGTACTCATGGCTACTGCTGGTTAGGTATTTGGGGCTAGTTTATCTTCCATGCCCTTACTCATGGCTACTGCTGGTTAGGTATTTGGGCTATTATCTTCCATGCCCTGTACTCATGGCAAACTCTGGGTTAGGTACTTGGCTAGTTTACCTTCCATGTCTTACTCATGGCAAACTGCGGGGTTAGGTACGTGGCTAGTTTATCTTCCATGTCTGTACTCATGGCTACTGCTGGGTTAGGTACGTGGCTATTTACCTTCCATGTCTGTACCATGGCTACTGCGGGGTTAGGTACGGGGCTAGTTTATCTTCCATGTCTGTACTCAGGCTACTGCTGGGTAGGTACTTGGCTAATTTATCTTCCATGTCTGTACCATGGCTACTGCTGTTTTAGGTACTTGGCTATTTACCTTCCATGTCTGTACTCATGGCTACTGCGGGGTTTTAGGTACTTGGCTAGTTTACCTTCCATGTCTGTACTCAGGGCTACTGCTGGGTTAGGTACTTGGCTAGTTTACCTTCCATGTCTGTACTCATGGGCTACTGCTGGGTTAGGTACTTGGCAATTTATTTTCCATGTCTGTACTCATGGCTACGGGCTGGGTTGGGTACTTGGCTATTTATCTTCCATGTCTGTACTCAGGGCTACTGCTGGGTTAGGTACTTGCTAATTTATTTTCCATGTCTGTACTCATGGCTACTGCTGGGTTAGGTACTTGGCTAGTTTACCCCCAAATGTCTGTACTCATGGCTACGCGGGGTTAGGTAGGGTGGCTAGTTTATCTTCCATGTCTGTACTCATGGCTACTGCTGGGTTAGGTACTTGGCTAGTTTATCTTCCATGTCTGTACTCATGGCTACTGCTGGGTTAGGTACTTGGCTAGTTTACCTTCCATGTCTGTACTCATGGCTACTGCTGGGTTAGGTACTTGGCTAGTTTATCTTCCATGTCTGTACTCATGGCTACTGCTGGGTTAGGTACTTCGCTAGCTTACCTTCCATGTCTGTACTCATGGCTACTGCTGGGTTAGGTACTTCGCTAGCTTACCTTCCATGTCTGTACTCATGGCTACTGCTGGGTTAGGTACTTGGCTAGTTTACTTCCATGTCTGTACTCATGGCTACTGCTGGTTAGGTACTTGGCTATTTACCTTCCATGTCTGTACTCATGCTACTGCTGGTTAGGTACTTGGCTAGTTTATCTTCCATGTCTGTACTCATGGCTACTGCGGGGTTAAAGGTACTTGGCTAGTTTATCTTCCATGCCCGTACTCATGGCTACTGCGGGGTTTAGGTATTTGGGCTATTTACCTTCCATGTCTGTACTCATGGCTACTGCTGGGTTAGGTACTTGGCTAGTTACCTTCCATGTCTGTACCAATGGCTACTGCTGGGTTAGGTACTTCGCTAGTTTACCTTCCATGTCTGTACTCATGGCTACTGCTGGTTAGGACTTGGCTATTTTATTTTCCCATGTCTGTACTCAGGGCTACTGCTGGGTTAGGTACGTGGCTAGTTTACCTTCCATGTCTGTACTCTGGCTACTGCTGGGTTGGGTACTTGGCTAGTTTATCTTCCATGTCTGTACTCAGGGTACTGCTGGGTTTAGGTACGTGGCTAGTTACCTTCCATGTCTGTACTCAGGGCTACTGCTGGGTTAGTACTTGGCTAGTTTACCTTCCATGCCCTGTACTCATGCTACTGCTGGGTAGTACTTCGCTAGCTTACCTTCCATGTCTGTACTCAGGGCTACTGCTGGGTTAGGTACTTGGCTAGTTTATCTTCCATTTTCTGTACTCATGCTACTGCTGGTTAGGTACGTGGCTAGTTTACCTTTCCCCAATGTCTGTACTCATGGCTACTGCGGGGTTAGGTACTTCGCCTAGCTTACCTTCCATGCCCTGTACTCATGGCTACTGCTGGGTTGGGTACTTGGCTAGTTTATCTTCCATGTCTGTTACTCTTTGGCTACTGCTGGGTTAGGTACGTGCTATTTTACCTTCCATTCTGTACTCATGGCTAACTGCGGGGTTAGGTATTTCCCGCTAGCTTACCTTCCATGTCTGTACTCATGGCTACTGCTGGGTTAGGTACTTGGCTAGTTTATCTTCCATGTCTGTACTCATGGCTACTGCTGGGTTAGGTACGTGGCTAGTTTTACCTTCCATTGTCTCTACTCATGGCTACTGCTGGGTTAGTACTTGGCTATTTTATCTTCCATGTCTGTACTCATGGCTACTGCTGGGTTAGGTACTTGGCTAGTTTACCTTCCATGTCTGTACTCAGGGCTACTGCTGGGTTAGGTACTTGGCTATTTTATCTTCCATGTCTTTACTCATGGCTACTGCGGGGTTAGGTACGTGCTAGTTTATCTTCCATTTTCTGTACTCATGGCTACTGCTGGGTTAGGTACGGGGCTATTTACCTTCCATGTCTGTACTCATGGCTACTGCGGGGTTAGGTACTTGGCTAGTTTATCTTCCATGTCTGTACTCCATGGCTACTGGCTGGGTTAGGTACTTGGCTAGTTTATCTTCCATGTCTGTACTCATGGCTACTGCTGGGTTAGGTACTTGGCTAGTTTACCTTCCATGCCCTGTACTCAGGGCTACTGCGGGGTTAGGTATTTGGGTTTAGTTTACCTTCCATGTCTGTACTCGGGCTACGCTGGTTAGGTACTTCGCTAGCTTCCCTTTCCATTCTGTACTCATGGCTACTGCTGGTTAGGTACTTGGCTAGTTTATCTTCCATGTCTGTACTCATGGCTACTGCTGGTTAGGTACTTGGCTAGTTAATTTTCCATGCCCTGAAACTCATGGCTACTGCGGGGTTAGGTATTTGGCTAGTTTATCTTCCATGTCTGTACTCATGGCAAACTGCTGGGTTAGGTACTTGGCTAGTTTATTTTCCATGCCCTGTACTCATGGCTACTGCTGGGTTGGGTACTTGGCTAGTTTACCTTCCATGTCTGACCATGGCTACTGCTGGGTTAGGTACTTGGCTAGTTTATCTTCCATGTCTGTACTCATGGCTACTGTGGGTTGGGTACGTGGCTAGTTTTCTTCCATGTCTGTACTCATGGCTACTGCTGGGTTAGGTACTTGGCTAGTTTATCTTCCATGTCTGTACTCATGGCTACTGCTGGGTTAGGTACTTGGCTAATTTATTTTCCCAGTCTGTACTCATGGCTACTGCTGGGTTAGGTACGTGGTTATTTTTATCTTCCATGTCTGTACTCAGGGCTACTGCTTGGTTAGGTACTTGGCTAATTTATCTTCCATGTCTGTACTCATGGCTATTTGCTGGTTGGGTACTTGGCTAGTTTACCTTCCATGTCTGTACTCATGGCTACTGCTGGGTTAGGTACGGCTAGTTTATCTTCCATGTTCTGTACTCATGGCTACTGCTGGGTTAGGTACTTGGCTATTTTTATCTTCCATGTCTTACTCATGGCTACGCTGGGTTAGGTACGTGGCTAGTTTATTTTCCATGTCTGTACCATGGCTACTGCGGGGTTTTAGGTACTTGGCTAGTTTATCTTCCATGTCTGTACTCATGCTACTGCTGGGTTAGGTACGTGGCTATTTTTATCTTCCATGTCTGTCCTCATGGCTACTGCGGGGTTTTAGGTACTTGGCTAGTTTAACCTTCCATGCTGTACTCCATGGCTACGCTGGGTTTAGGTACGGGGCTATTTTATCTTCCATGTCTGTACTCATGGCTACTGTTTGGGTTAGGTACGTGGCTATTTTACCTTCCATGTCTGTACTCATGGCTACTGCGGGGTTAGGTACGTGGCTAGTTTACTTCCATGTCTGTACTCAGGGCTACTGCTGGGTTAGGTATTTGGGCCCTAATTTATCTTCCATGTCTGTACTCAGGGCTAACTGCTGGGTTAGGTACTTGGCTATTTTACCTTTCCATGTCTGTACTCATGGCTACTGCTGGGTTAGGTACTTGGCTAGTTTTACCTTCCATGTCTGTACTCATGGCTACTGCGGGGTTAGGTACTTGGCTAGTTTACCTTCCATGTCTGTACTCTGGCTACTGCTGGGTTAGGTACTTGGCTAATTTATCTTCCATGTCTGTACTCATGGCTACTGCTGGTTTAGGTACTGGCTAGTTTATCTTCCATGTCTGTACTCAGGGCTACTGCTGGGTTAGGTACTTGGCTATTTCCCTTCCATGTCTGTACTCAGGGCTACTGCGGGGTTAGGTACTTGGCTATTTTATCTTCCATGTCTGTACTCATGCTACTCCCGGGGTTAGGTACTTGGCTATTTATCTTCCATGTCTGTACTCATGGCTACTGCTGGGTTAGGTACGTCTAATTTATCTCCATGTCTGTACCATGGCTACTGCTGGGTTAGGTACTTGGCTAATTTATCTCCATGTCTGTACTCATGGCTACTGCTGGGTTTAGGTACTTTGCTAGTTTACCTTCCAGTCTGTACTCATGGCTACTGCTGGTTAGGTACTTGGCTAATTTATTTTCCATGTCTGTACTCATGGCTACTGCTGGGTTTAGGTACTTCGCTAGCTTACCTTCCATGTCGTACTCATGGCTATTGCTGGGTTAGGTACTTGGCTAATTTATCTTCCATGTCTGTACTCATGGCTACTGCTGGGTTAGGTACTTGGCTAATTTATCTTCCATGTCTGTACTCATGGCTACTGCTGGGTTAGGTACTTGGCTAGTTTACCTTCCATGTCTGTACTCATGGCTACTGCTGGGTTAGGTACTTGCTAGTTTATCTTCCATGTCTGTACTCAGGGCTACTGCTGGGTTAGGTACTTGGCTAGTTTACCTTCCATGTTTTGTACTCATGGCTACTGCTGGGTTAGGTACTTGGCTAGTTTATCTTCCATGCTGTACTCATGGCTACTGCTGGGTTTTAGGTACTTGGCTATTTATCTTCCATGTCTGTACTCAGGGCTATTTGCTGGGTTAGGTACTTGGCTAGTTTATCTTCCATGTCTGTACTCATGGCTACTGCTGGGTTGGGTACTTCGCTAGTTTAACCTTCCATGTCTGACCATGGCTACTGCTGGGTTAGGTACTTGGCTAGTTTATCTTCCATGTCTGTACTCATGGCTACTGCGGGGTTTGGGTACTTGGCTAATTTATCTTCCATGTCTGTACTCAGGGCAAACTCTGGTTAGGTACTTGCTAAGTTATCTTCCATGTCTGTACTCAGGGCTACTGCTGGGTTAGGTACTTGGCTAGTTTACCTTCCATGCCCTGTACTCATGGCTACTGCGGGGGTTAGGTACGTGGCTAGTTTATCTTCCATGTCTGTACTCATGGCACTGCTGGGTTAGGTACTTGGCTAGTTTATCTTCCATGTCTGTACTCATGGCTACTGCTGGGTTAGGTACTTGGCTAGTTTATCTTCCATGTCTGTACTCATGGCTACTGCTGGGTTAGGTACTTGGCTAGTTTATCTTCCATGTCTGTACTCATGGCTACTGCTGGTTAGGTACTTGGCTAGTTTATCTTCCATGTCTGTACTCATGGCTACTGCTGGGTTGGGTATTTGGCTAGTTTATCTTCCATGTCGTACTCATGCTACTGCTGGTTAGGACTTGCTAATTATCTTCCATGTCGTACTCAGGGCAAACTGCTGGTTAGGTACTTGGCTAGTTTACCTTCCTGTCTGTACTCATGGCTACTGCTGGGTTAGGTACTTGGCTAGTTTATCTTCCATGTCTGTACTCATGGCTACTGCTGGGTTAGGTACTTGGCTAGTTTTTCTTCCATGTCTGTACTCATGGCAAACTGCTGGTTAGGTACTTGGCTAATTACCTTCCATGTCTGTACTCATGCTACGCTGGTTAGGTACTTGGCTAGTTTATCTTCCATGTCTTACTCATGGCTACTGCTAGGTTAGGTACTTGGCTAGTTTATCTTCCATGCTGTACTCATGGCTACGCTGGTTAGGTACTTTGGCTAATTTATCTTCCATGTCTGTACTCATGGCTACTGCTGGGTTAGGTACTTGGCTAGTTTACCTTCCATGTCCTGTACTCATGGCTACTGCTGGGTTGGGTACTTGCTATTTATCTTCCATGTCTGTACTCTTTGGCTACTGCTGGGTTAGGTACTTGGCTATTTTATCTTCCATGTCTGTACTCAGGGCTACTGCTGGGTTAGGTACTTGGCTATTTTTCCTTCCATGTCTGTACTCATGGCACTGCTGGGTTAGGTACTTGGCTATTATTTTCCCCATGTCTGTACTCTTTGGCTACTGCTGGGTTAGGTATTTTGGCTAGTTTACCTTCCATGTCTGTACTCATTTCAAACTGCGGGGTTAGGTACTTGGCTAGTTTATCTTCCATGTCGGGACTCATGGCTACTGCTGGGTTTAGGTACTTGGCTATTTTTACCTTCCATGTCTGAAACCAGGGCTACTGCTGGGTTAGGTACGTGCTAGTTTATCTTCCATGTCTGACTCATGGCACTGCATGGGTTAGGTACGGGCTAGTTTATCTTCCATGTCTGTACTCATGGCTACTGCTGGGTTAGGTACTTGGCTAGTTTACCTTCCATGTCTGTACTCAGCAAACTGCTGGGTTAGGTACTTCGCTAGCTTACCTTCCATGTCTGACTCATGGCTACGGGCTGGGTTAGGTACGTGGCTATTTTATCTTCCATGTCTGTACTCTTTGGCTACTGCTGGGTTAGGTACTTTGCTAGTTTATTTTCCATGTCTGTACTCATGGCTACTGCTGGGTTAGGTATTTTCGCTAGCTACCTTCCATGTCTGTACTCATGGCTACTGCGGGGTTAGTACGGGGGCTAGTTTATCTTCCATGTCTGTACCAGGGCTACTGCTGGTTAGGTACTTGGCTAGTTTACCTTCCATGTCTGTACTCATGGCTACTGCTGGTTAGGTACTTCGCTAGCTTCCCTTCCCATGTCTATAGTTGTTGCGTTAATTTCCCCTGCACTCTATCCTCGTTAATTCGTGTTTTTTTTCGTAATGTTTGGGACACGTAACGAGTGAATTGCTCCTAATAGCGAACGATGTTAATGGGTGGCTAGTTTCACTTTTTGGACGATGGCCTGAGGTACCCAGGGGTCCTCCAGACGTCAGTCAGGTTTACCTGTGTTCTCTGTAGGTACCCTGTGGAAGGGGAATGTCTGGGGACCCTGTGGTCTGCTGTCTTAACAATGGTGAGGCCCGACGGGTTTTCTGATTATATGTATGTCGTGTCGATAGGTAAAACTTGGCGATTTTGGCTTAATAAGCAACGTCTTTTTGCCGAATAAGGCAAGCGAAAATTTGTGCATGCAAATAATTTCGCAAAACACCTGTGAAAACACCTAAAGGTGTTTCACAGTGTCTTACCATCAGGTGTTTTTTACAGGTGTCTCACCATCAGTGTTTTCCCCAGGTGTCCTCACCATCAGGTGTTTTTCACAGGTGTCTCACCATCAGGTGTTTTCACAGGTATTTCACAGGTGTTTCACCCCTTTAGGTGTTTTTCACAGGGATTTCACAGGTGTCCACCATCAGGTTTTTTCACAGGTATTTCACCATCAGGGGTTTCACAGGTATTTCACAGGTTTTTTCACCATCAGTGTTTTCACAGTATTTCACAGGTGTCTCACCATCAGTGTTTTCACAGGTGTTTCACCCATCAGGTGTTTTCACAGGTATTTCACAGTTTTCTCACCATCAGGTGCTTTCATAGGTATTTCCAAAAGGGGTCTCGCCATCAGTTTCTTTCACGGTTTTCACAGGTTCCACCCCTCAGGTGCTTTTCACAGGTATTTTCACAGGTGTCTCGCCATCAGGTGCTTTCACAGGTATTTCACAGGTGTCTCACCATCAGTGGGTTTCACAGGTATTTCACAGGTGTCTCACCATCATGCTTTCACATAATTTCCCCAGGTGTCTCACCATCAGGTGCTTTCACAGGTATTTCACAGGTGTCTCACCATCAGGTGCTTTCACAGGTATTCACAGGTTCTCGCCATCAGGTGCTTTCACAGGTATTTCACAGGTGTCCCACCATCAGGTTCTTTCCAGGGATTTCACAGGTGTCTCACCATCAGGTGCTTTCAACAGGTATTTCACAGGTGTCTCACCATCAGGGGCTTTTACAGGTATTTCACAGGTGTCCCCACCAAACAGGTGTTTTCACAGGGATTTTCACAGGTGTCTCGCCATCAGGTGCTTTCACAGGTATTTTACAGTGTCCTCACCATCAGGGGCTTTCACAGGATTTCACAGGGGTCTCACCATCAGGTTTTTTTCACAGGTATTTCACAGGTTTTTTCACCACAGGTGTTTTCACAGGTATTTCACAGGTGTCTCACCATCAGGTGCTTTCACAGGTTTTCACAGGTCCTCGCCATCAGGGGCTTTCACAGGTATTTCACAGGTCTCACCATCAGGTGCTTTCACAGGTATTTCACAGGTGTCTCACCATCAGGTGCTTTCACAGGGAATTCACAGGTGTCTCAACCATCAGGTGCTTTCACAGGTATTTCACAGGTGTCTCGCCATCCCGGTGCTTTACAAAGGGATTTCACAGGTGTCTCACCATCAGGTGCTTCACAGGTAAATTTTACAGTGTCTCACCATCAGTGTTTTTTACAGGTATTTCACAGGTGTCTCACCATCAGGTGTTTCACAGGTATTTCACAGGTGTCTCACCATCAGGTGTTTTTCACGGGTGTTTCACATCAGGTGTTTGTCACACTTGTTTTTCCCGGTTTCTTCTGGGTTTCCTCCTCCTCCTTCATTCACACACACTAATTAGCAGAACATTACGAATGAGGTAAACAGTGAGAAAATGTGAGGATGAAGACGAGATAATATTACCCAGTGTGGATATCTCCTCCTGGTCCTCTCTACTTCCCTTGTTCCCAGTGTGATATCTCTCCTGGTCTCTCTACTTCCTTGTTCCCAGTGTGATATCTCTCCTGGTCTCTCAACTTCCTTGTTCCCAGTGTGATATCTCTCCTGGTCTCTCTACTTCCTTGTTCCCAGTGGATACTCTCCTGGTCTCTCTACTTCCTTGTTCCCAGTGTATATCTCTCCTGGTCCTCTACTTCCTTGTTCCCAGTGTGGAATCTCTCCTGGTCTCTCTGCTTCCTTGTTCCCAGTGTGATATCTCTCCTGGTCTCTCTGCTTCCTTGTTCCCAGTGTGATATCTCTCCTGGTCTCCTCTGCTTTCCCTTTTTCCCAGTGTGATATCTCTCCTGGGCTCTCTACTTCCTTGTTCCCAGTGTGATATCTCTCCCTGGTCCTCCTACTTTCCTTGTTCCCAGTGTGATATCTCTCCTGGTCTCTCTACTTCCTTTTTCCCAGTGGATATACTCCTGGGCTCTCTAAATTCCTTGTTTCCCAGTGGGGATATCTCTCCTGGTCTCTCTGCTTTTCCCTTTTTCCCAGTGTGATATCTCTCCTGGTCCCTCTTCTTCCTTGTTCCCCCGGGGATATCTCCCTGGTCCTCTGCTTCCCCTTTTTCCCAGTGGATATCTCTCCTGGTCTCTCTACTTGTTCCCAGTGTTATATCTCTCCTGGTCTCTCTGCTTCCTTGTTCCCAGTGTGATATCTCTCCTGGTCTCTCTGCTTCCTTGTTCCCAGTGTGATATCCTCCTGTCTCCTACTTTTCCCAGTGTTATATCTCTCCTGGTCTCTCTCTTCCCCTTGTTCCCATGTGAATCCCCCCTGGTCTCTCTGCTTCCTTGTTCCCAGTGGATATCTCTCCTGGTCCTCCTGCTTCCTTGTTCCCAGTGTGATATCTCTCCTGGTCTCTCTACTTGTTCCCCATGTTATACTCTCCTGGTCCCCTCTGCTTCCTTGTTCCCAGTGTGATATCTCTCCTGGTCTCTCTGCTTCCTTGTTCCCAGTGTGATATCTCTCCTGTCTCTCTGGGTTCCTTGTCCCAGTGTGATATCTCTCCTGTCCTCTCGCTCCCTTGTTCCCAGTGGAATCCCTCCTGGTCTCTCTGCTTCCTTGTTCCCATGTGATATCTCTCCTGTCTCCTCTGCTTCCTTGTTCCCATGTGATATTTCTCCGGGTCTCTCTGCTTCCTTGTTCCCAGTGTGATATCTCTCCTGGTCTCTCTGCTTCCTTGTTCCCAGTGTGATATCTCTCCGGTCTTTTTCTGCCTTTGGGCCTTGTTTTCTCCTTGTTCCGATTGGGAAAACTCTCCTGGCTCTCTGCTTCCTTGTTCCCGTGTGATATTTTCTCCTGGTCTCTTTTGGCTCTCCTTGTTCCCAGTGTGATATCTCTCCTGTCCTCCTCTTCCTTGTTCCCAGTGTGAATCCTCCTGGTCTCTCTGCTTCCTTGTTCCCAGTGGATATCTCTCCTGTCTCTCTGCTTCCTTGTTCCCAGTGTGAATCTCTCCTGGTCTCCTCTGCTTCCTTGTTTTCCCATGGTATCTCTCCTGTCTCTCTGCTTCCTTGTTCCCAGTGTGATATCCCTCCTGGTCTCTCTGCTTTCCTTGTTCCCAGGGGTGATATTCTCTCCTGGCTCCTCTGCTTCCTTGTTCCCAGTGTGATATTCTCCTGGTCTCTCTGCTTCCTTGTTCCCATGTGATATCTCTCCTGGTCTCTCTGCTTCCTTGTTCCCAGTGTGAATCTCTCCTGGTCTCTCTGCTTCCTTGTTCCCAGTGTATTATCTCTCCTGGTCTCTCTGCTTCCTTGTTCCCAGTGTGGAAAATCTCTCCTGGTCTCTCTGCTTCCTTGTTCCCAGTGTGATATCTCTCCTGGTCTCTCTGCTTTTCCCTTTTTCCCATGTGATATTTCTCCTTTTCTTCCTCTGCTTCCTTGTTCCCAGTGTGATATCTCTCCTGGTCTCTCTGCTTCCTTGTTCCCAGTGTGATATCTCTCCTGGTCTCTCTGCTTCCTTGTTCCCAGTGTGATATCTCTCCTGTCTCCCCTGCTTCCTTGTTCCCATGTGATATCCTCCCTGGTCTCTCTGCTTCCTTGTTCCCAGTGTGATATCTCTCCTGGTCTCTCTGCTTCCTTGTTCCCAGTGTGATATCTCTCCTGGTCTCTCTGCTTCCTTGTTCCCAGTGTGATATCTCTCCTGGTCTCTCTGCTTCCTTGTTCCCAGTGTGATAATCTCTCCTGGGCTCTCTGCTTCCTTGTTCCCAGTGTATACTCTCCTGGTCTCTCTGCTTCCTTGTTCCCATGTGATATCTCTCCTGGTCTCTCTGCTTCCTTGTTCCCCATTTTGATATCTCTCCTGGTCTCTCTGCTTCCTTGTTCCCAGTGTGATATTCTCCTGGTCTCTCTGCTTTCCTTTTTCCCAGTGTGATATCTCTCCTGGCCTCTGCTTCCTTGTTCCCCGTGTGATATCTCTCCTGGTCTCTTTTACTTCCTTGTTCCCATTGATATCTCTCCTGGTCTCTCTGCTTCCTTGTTCCCAGTGGATCTTCCTGGTCTCTCGCTTCTTGTTCCCAGTGTGGATATCCTCCTGGTCCCCTCTGCTTCCTTGTTCCCGTGTGATATTTCTCCTTTGGCTCTCTGCTTCCT
>NC_069486.1:3275110-3301251 GCF_026875155.1 Cherax quadricarinatus
TAACAAGGTTAGGTTAAGGTTTCACACTTTATTTACAAGCTTTTTATTATTATGAGACATTCAGGTAGGGAACAGGGTGAAATTGGAGCCATCTGTGGGCCAGCAATTTCCTTTGGTCAGCTGACTGTATTTCGTTGATGTCATCCTGGGAATAAATGATCTCAGATGAAGTGATGTTCTGGAGAAGGTTAGAGTGTAGTTGATGCTGGCTGCCCGTCTTGTGATGTAGAAGCTGTCCTCGGAGTGGAGCCAAGTGTGGCACTTTGTCAATATTGATCTTGTACATAACAGTAAAGCCACCCACATCCTCCTGTGTTGAAGACTCTGGTAAAGTAATAGATCTGTCCAGGCTGTGTCCAGGCCAGAGATAAGGCGTCTTGTTCTGTTCTATACTCTGTCAAGAAGTCGCAGATGAGATGGGGGGGGGGGTAGGCAGTCCAAGAAAATGGAGTATACTGAAGGTGTGAGCGTACTTGCGCCTCGTCAAAGAGCTGTAAGCTTCCTGGCTGCTTTGATTGCAAGATTTACAACGTGGTTCTTCATGGTCGGTTAGGAGTCAAATTTCACTCCTGGATATCAACTTCATTCGCGGGTACCAACACTCTCCCATTCATACTTAACAGTGTTCCAGCATTACCATCATGGTACCTGGAGACCATCATCATTTGTGTTTTCTCAGGAGCAAATGTGACCTGCCATCGTTTACCCCAGACTGATATAGCTGTAAGCTGGTGATTGACGTAGCTTAGAGCAGCTGGCATTTCTTCTCTTGCATAAGTAAGTGTCAGAGTACAGTCGTCTGTATATGCATGGGATTCTGGGATGAGATGAAGAAGGTCATTGAAGTAGACATTCGATAATAATGGTCCCAGAACACTTCCCTGTGGAACACTTGTACCAATAAGATGTCTTGCTGACTCTGTCCCATTGGGAACTACCCTTGGAGATCTGCTATGATGGTAATCACTGAGGAGACATAGTGTAGAGCATACAGTGCCCAGTGCTTGCAGTTTTGCTAAGAGGCCCTGGTGCCACACCTGGTGCCACACTCGGTCGAAATCACCAGCAATGTCCAGTGCTACCACACAGCTGACTTTAGATTCATCCAGTGACTGGTGCCATTTAGTGGAGAGGTTTAACAACAGATCAGCAGCAGAGTAACCTGTCCTGAAGCCATATTGACGATCACAAAGTAGTGAGTGGTAGTCAAAAAACTCTGTCATTTGTCTTGAGATTATTGTCTCAAGGATCTTACCAGTGATTGACAGTAGTGACACTGGTCTTGCCAGTGATTGACAGCAGTGACACTGGTCTTGCCAGTGATTGACAGCAGTGACACTGGTCTTGCCAGTGATTGACAGTAGTGACACTGGTCTTGCCAGTGACTGACAGTAGTGACACTGGTCTTGCCAGTGATTGACAGCAGTGACACTGGTCTTGCCAGTGATTGACAGCAGTGACACTGGTCTTGCCAGTGACTGACAGTAGTGACACTGGTCTTGCCAGTGATTGACAGCAGTGACACTGGTCTTGCCAGTGACTGACAGTAGTGACACTGGTCTTGCCAGTGATTGACAGCAGTGACACTGGTCTGTAGTTACTGATTTCTGCTCTGCTCTTCTTGTTGTAAACAGGAACTATATTTGCGTCTTAACACAGAGAAGACCATTTACACTGTACTAGGCAGTGCTGATAGATGCTAGTTAGAGATGCTGCTAGCTGGTCTGCAGATCTGCTCAGCAATCTTGGACTCAACTCGGCTGGGCCAGAAGCTCTCTCTCCCTCTCTCTCCTTCTCTCTCTCTCTTTTTCTCTCTCTTTCTTTACTCACTATCACGAAGTTTTTCATGGTGAGGGAAAAAAGGGGAAAAACTTCTCTACTTCGGCCCTGTGAAAAAAAAAAGGTCAGACCTTTTTTCCTACTTTCGCTCGGTGGTGGGGAAAAGGAAGTCCAAAAATCCTTTTCTTGCTTTCTCTTGGCGGGGGAAAGTGGGTGAAAGCTATTTCTCAATATTTTGTTTTTAAATATTTTTATGTCAGAGGGGGGAGGGGGTCTTGATGCCGGTGAAGGGCTCTTGATCATTGGCATTGGAGTTACCCATTTCTTTGACCTCTTGGGTATTTTAATTGGGTAGGGGATAAGGGGGAGGGTAAGGCAGGGTAGGTACCTGTTGGTGGTTACGTGGGGGCATCGCCCCCCCCCCGGCCCGGCCTGGTTGATGCCCTGATCATCCAGACTGTTGGTGCTGGCAGCACTTAGTATGTGTGTGTGTTATCTGTCTGTCCTCTCTATCACTCTGTCGCTCTCTGTGTCTTTCCCCCTCTATCTGGCCTTTCTCTCTCTCTCTCTCTCTCTCTCTCTCTCTCTCTCTCTCCTCTCTCTCTCTCTCTCTCTCTCCTCTCTCTTCTCTCTCTCTCTCACACACACGCAACACACACACACACACACACACACACACACACACAACACACACACACACACACACACACACACACACACACACAAACAGCTTGCTGGATCCACTTCAAACTTTGGCCACAAGCTCAGTAATTTCCTTCAGTATTTTGTTCTAGTTAGGAAGGTCTTATTACTTGTATGACAGTAACACTGTTACTTGTATGACAGTAACACTGTTACTTGTATGACAGTAACACTGTTACTTGTATGACAGTAACACTGTTACTTGTATGACAGTAACACTGTTACTTGTATGACAGTAACACTGTTACTTGTATGACAGTAACACTGTTACTTGTATGACAGTAACACTGTTACTTGTATGACAGTAACACTGTTACTTGTATGACAGTAACACTGTTACTTGTATGACAGTAACATTGTTACTTGTATGACAGTAACACTGTTACTTGTATGACAGTAACACTGTTACTTGTATGACAGTAACATTGTTACTTGTATGACAGTAACACTGTTACTTGTATGACAGTAACACTGTTACTTGTATGACAGTAACACTGTTACTTGTATGACAGTAACACTGTTACTTGTATGACAGTAACACTGTTACTTGTATGACAGTAACACTGTTACTTGTATGACAGTAACACTGTTACTTGTATGACAGTAACACTGTTACTTGTATGACAGTAACACTGTTACTTGTATGACAGTAACTGTGACAGTAACAGTAACACTGTTGTTTAGATACTGGTAAGATTGGTACAGGAAGTTGAGGCTCCGAGATCATTGTGAGTTAGGTGATAGTTGTGAAGGCTAGGAGACCATTGTGATTGGGAACGATTGTCAAGGATAGAGAAAGGCAGGAATGGATAGGGGAAGGCAGGGAAGGATAGGGGAAGGCAGGGAAGGATAGGGGAAGGCAGGGAAGGATAGGGGAAGGCAGGGAAGGATAGGGGAAGGCTGGGAAGGATAGGGGAAGGCTGGGAAGGATAGGGGAAGGCTGGGAAGGATAGGGGAAGGCTGGGAAGGATAGGGGAAGGCTGGGAATAACAAGGGACGGTCGCAAATTATACTCCAATATTTGTGAACTCGAATTCCGTTGCAGTAAACATCTGTCTATGTTTGTAATGAGAGAAGATGTTAATGGTGGGGGAGGATAGTGGACGGTAGGGGAGGATAGTGGACGGTAGGAGAGGGGAGGATAGTGGGCGGTAGGAGAGGGGAGGAAAGAGGACGGTAGGAGATAGGAGGATAATGAAGGGTAGGAGATGGTAGGATAGGGGAGGGTAGGTGAGGGAAGGAGACCATGAGTAATGATAAGGGAGTGATGCTGGATGATTAGGTAAACAGAAGAAGGAATTGAGGATGTGGAATGATTCGGAAGGATGGCGGATGATTGGGAAGGATTGTAGGCCATTAAGAAGGATGTCTTGAAGCTGTACTCACTTATTTGTGGCTGCAGGGGTCGAGTCTCCGCTTCTGGCCCCTGATTGCTGCCTCAAATATACACCACTCCGCCTTGTATTCTCTTCCTCTTGTTCTTATTCTCTCTCTCTTCCTTTCTTATTTCCTCTCTCCTTCCCTCAGTGCCACTCTTATTGGCACAAATCGCATGAGAATGGTCGATAAAATTCCAGTTATGGCAGACATAGGAGGTGGTGGCAGACTCTGCCATCGGGTGGTTATAGAGTCACTAGCTGCCATCTGACGCCAGGTGGTTATACAGTCACCAGCTGCCATCTGACACCAGGTGGTTATACAGTCACCAGCTGCCATCTGACACCAGGTGGTTATACAGTCACCAGCTGCCATCTGACACCAGGAGGTTATACAGTCACCAGCTGCCATCTGACACCAGGAGGTTATACAGTCACCAGCTGCCATCTGACACCAGGAGGTTATACAGTCACCAGCTGCCATCTGACACCAGGAGGTTATACAGTCACCAGCTGCCATCTGACACCAGGAGGTTATACAGTCACCAGCTGCCATCTGACACCAGGAGGTTATACAGTCACCAGCTGCCATCTGACACCAGGAGGTTATACAGTCACCAGCTGCCATCTGACACCAGGAGGTTATACAGTCACCAGCTGCCATCTGACACCAGGCAGAGAAGGAACATTTAAAAATATTTTCTAAGCAAACACTGTTGAACGGGATACACAACGGTAAAATAAACAGATGAAGCGGTAAAAAAACGGGAAGAGAGACAACCAACGGTAAAATTGGTGAATGAGGACAAACATAACCAACGGTAGAATTGAATCTTGGGACAAACAGAATAACCAACGGTAGAATTGAATCTCGGGACAAACAGAATAACCAACGGTAGAATTGAATCTCGGGACAAACAGAATAACCAACGGTAGAATTGAATCTCGGGACAAACAGAATAACCAACGGTAGAATTGAATCTCGGGACAAACAGAATAACCAACGGTAGAATTGAATCTCGGGACAAACAGAATAACCAACAGTAGAATTGAATCTTGGGACAAACAGAATAACCAACGATAGAATTGAATCTCGGGACAAACAGAATAACCAACGGTAGAATTGAATCTCGGGACAAACAGAATAACCAACGGTAGAATTGAATCTCGGGACAAACAGAATAACCAACGGTAGAATTGAATCTCGGGACAAACAGAATAACCAACGGTAGAATTGAATCTCGGGACAAAACAGAATAACCAACGGTAGAATTGAATCTCGGGACAAACAGAATAACCAACGGTAGAATTGAATCTCGGGACAAACAGAATAACCAACGGTAGAATTGAATCTCGGGACAAACAGAATAACCAACGGTAGAATTGAATCTCGGGACAATCAACGGTAGTACAAACAGATGCGTTCATGTACTTGTCTACCACTACGAGTACCCCTGCCACCACGTCTACCACTACGAGTACCCCTGCCACCACGTCTACCACTACGAGTACCCCTAGCCACCACGTCTACCACTACGAGTACCCCTGCCACCACGTCTACCACTACGAGTACCCCTGCCACCACGTCTACCACTACGAGTACCCCTGCCACCACGTCTACCACTACGAGTACCCCTGCCACCACGTCTACCACTACGAGTACCCCTGCCACCACGTCTACCACTACGAGTACCCCTGCCACCACGTCTACCACTACGAGTACCCCTGCCACCACGTCTATCACTACGATACCCCCTGCCACCACGTCTAACCACTACGAGTACCTCTGCCACCACGTCTACCACTACGAGTACCTCTGCCACCACGTCTACAACTAACGAGTACCATCTGCCACCACGTCTACCACTAACGAGAACCCCTGCCACCACGTCTACCACTACGAGTAACCCCTGCCACCACGTCTACCACTACGAGTACCCCTGCCACCAACGTCTACCACTACGAAGTACCCCTGCCACCACGTCTACCACTACGAGTACCCCTGCCACCACGTCTACCACTACGAGTACCTCTGCCACCACGTCTACCACTACGATACCTCTGCCACCACGTCTACCACTACGAGTACCCCTGCCCACCACGTCTACCACTACGAGTACCCCTGCCACCACGTCTACCACTACGAGTACCTCTGCCACCACGTCTACCACTACGAGTACCTCTGCCACCACGTCTACCACTACGAGTACCTCTGCCACCACGTCTACCACTACGAGTACCCCTGCCACCACGTCTACCACTACGAGTACCCCTGCCACCACGTCTACCACTACGAGTACCCCTGCCACCACGTCTACCACTACGAGTACCCCTGCCACCACGTCTACCACTACGAGTACCCCTGCCACCACGTCTACCACTACGAGTACCCCTGCCACCACGTCTACCACTACGAGTACCCCTGCCACCACGTCTACCACTACGAGTACCCCTGCCACCACGTCTACCACTACGAGTACCCCTGCCACCACGTCTACCACTACGAGTACCCCCTGCCACCACGTCTACCACTACGAGTACCCCTGCCACCCACGTCTACCACTACGAGAACCCCTGCCACCACGTCTACAACTACGAGAACCCCTGCCACCACGTCTACCACTACGAGTACCCCTGCCACCACGTCTACCACTACGAGTACCTCTGCCACCACGTCTACCACTACGAGTACCTCTGCCACCACGTCTACCACTACGAGTACCTCTGCCACCACGTCTACAACTACGAGTACCTCTGCCACCACGTCTACCACTACGAGAACCCCTGCCACCACGTCTACCACTACGAGTACCCCTGCCACCACGTCTACCACTACGAGTACCCCTGCCACCACGTCTACCACTACGAGTACCCCTGCCACCACGTCTACCACTACGAGTACCCCTGCCACCACGTCTACCACTACGAGTACCTCTGCCACCACGTCTACCACTACGAGTACCTCTGCCACCACGTCTACCACTACGAGTACCCCTGCCACCACGTCTACCACTACGAGTACCCCTGCCACCACGTCTACCACTACGAGTACCTCTGCCACCACGTCTACCACTACGAGTACCTCTGCCACCACGTCTACCACTACGAGTACCTCTGCCACCACGTCTACCACTACGAGTACCCCTGCCACCACGTCTACCACTACGAGTACCCCTGCCACCACGTCTACCACTACGAGTACCCCTGCCACCACGTCTACCACTACGAGTACCCCTGCCACCACGTCTACCACTACGAGTACCCCTGCCACCACGTCTACCACTACGAGTACCCCTGCCACCACGTCTACCACTACGAGTACCCCCCTGCCACCACGTCTACCACTACGAGTACCCCTGCCACCACGTCTACCACTACGAGTACCCCCTGCCACCACGTCTACCACTACGAGTACCCCTGCCACCACGTCTACCACTACGAGTACCCCTGCCACCACGTCTACCACTACGAGAACCCCTGCCACCACGTCTACAACTACGAGAACCCCTGCCACCACGTCTACCCACGTAGTACCCCTGCCACCACGTCTACCACTACGAGTACCTCTGCCACCACGTCTACCACTACGAGTACCTCTGCCACCACGTCTACCACTACGAGAACCCCTGCCACCACGTCTACCACTACGAGTACCTCTGCCACCACGTCTACCACTACGAGTACCTCTGCCACCACGTCCTACCACTACGAGAACCCCTGCCACCACGTCTACCACTACGAGTACCTCTTGCCACCACGTCTACCACTACGAGTACCTCTGCCACCACGTCTACCACTACGAGTACCTCTGCCACCACGTCTACCACTACGAGTACCTCTGCCACCACGTCTACCACTACGAGTACCTCTGCCACCACGTCTACCACTACGAGTACCTCTGCCACCACGTCTACCACTACGAGTACCTCTGCCACCACGTCTACCACTACGAGTACCCCTGCCACCACGTCTACCACTACGAGTACCCCTGCCACCACGTCTACCACTACGAGTACCTCTGCACCACGTCTACCACTACGAGTACCCCTGCCACCACGTCTACCACTACGAGTACCCCTGCCACCACGTCTACCACTACGAGTACCCCTGCCACCACGTCTACCACTACGAGTAACCCCTGCCACCACGTCTAACCACTACGAGTACCCCTGCCACCACGTCTACCACTACGAGTACCCCTGCCACCACGTCTACCACTACGAGTACCCCTGGGCCCCCACGTCTACCACTACGAGTACCCCTGCCACCATGTCTACCACTACGAGTACCCCTGCCACCACGTCTACCCCTACGAGTACCCCTGCCACCACCTCTACCACTACGAGTACCCCTGCCACCACCTCTACAACTACCCCTGCCACCACCTCTACAACTACCCCTGCCACCACCTCTACAACTACCCCTGCCCCACCTCTACAACTACCCCTGCCACCACCTCTACAACTACCCCTGCCACCACCTCTACAACTACCCCTGCCACCACCTCTACAACTACCCCTGCCACCACGTCTTACCACTACAACTACCCCTGCCACCACCTCTACAACTACCCCCTGCCACCACGTCTAACCACTACAACTACCCCTGCCACCAACCTCTACAATACTACCCCTGCCACCACCTCTACAACTACCCCTGCCACCACGTCTACCACTACAACTACCCCTGCCACCACCTCTACAACTACCCCTGCCACCACGTCTACCACTACAAAATACCCCTGCCACCTCCTCTACAACTACCCCTGCCACCACCTCTACAACTACCCCTGCCAGCACGTCTACCACTACAACTACCCCTGCCACCACCTCTACAACTCCCCTGCCACCTCTACAACACTACCCCTGCCACCACCTCCACCACTACTATTGTTCCACTCCTCCAGCTGGTGCTGGAGTTATCTTCCCCATTCATCATCCCCGTTTACCTATCCCCCCCTACTCTTATTCCCCTACACTATTCCTTATGCTCCCTACTTGTTATTCCCTCGTTTTAACTCTCTCATTCCCTACTTCTCGTCTCTCCCATCTCTCTCATCCCTACTCCTCGTCTCTCCCATCTCTCTCATCCCTACTCCTCGTCTCTCCCATCTCTCTCATCCCTACTCCTCGTCTCTCCCATATCTCTCATCCCTACTCCTCATCTCTCCCATCTCTCTCATCCCTACTCCTCATCTCTCCCATCTCTCTCATCCCTACTCCTCATCTCTCCCATCTCTCTCATCCCTACTCCTCGTCTCTCCCATCTCTCTCATCCCTACTCGTCTCTCCCATCTCTCTCATCCATCTACTTTTCTTTCCTTCTCTTTAGTTCGTCTACTCTTTGTTCCCTGTGTTGAACCAGTCTGTTCTTTATTGCTTCTCTCTTAACCCCCCCCCCCCACTTCTCTCTGTCTCTCTCCCTCGGGATGGGACATCTGAGATGCTGGCTTGTGTGGTCATTATAAAAACGCTCTCGGCTGTACCTTGTTGCTTTCCTCTCCCTTACCTGGAGAGAGACTCCCTCACCTGGAGAGAGACTCCCTCACCTGGAGAGAGAGACTCCCTCACCTGGAGAGAGAGACTCCCTCACCTGGAGAGAGAGACTCCCTCACCTGGAGAGAGAGACTCCCTCACCTGGAGAGAGAGACTCCCTCACCTGGAGAGACTCCCTCACCTGGAGAGAGAGACTCCCTCACCTGGAGAGAGAGACTCCCTCACCTGGAGAGAGAGACTCCCTCACCTGGAGAGAGACTCCCTCACCTGGAGAGAGAGACTCCCTCACCTGGAGAGAGAGACTCCCTCACCTGGAGAGAGAGACTCCCTCACCTGGAGAGAGAGACTCCCTCACCTGGAGAGAGAGACTCCCTCACCTGGAGAGAGAGACTCCCTCACCTGGAGAGAGAGACTCCCTCACCTGGAGAGAGAGACTCCCTCACCTGGAGAGAGAGACTCCCTCACCTGGAGAGAGAGACTCCCTCACCTGGAGAGAGAGACTCCCTCACCTGGAGAGAGAGACTCCATCACCTGGAGACTCCCTCACCTGGAGACTCCCTCACCTGGAGAGAGACTCCCTCACCTGGAGAGAGACTCCCTCACCTGGAGAGAGACTCCCTCACCTGGAGAGAGACTCCCTCACCTGGAGAGAGACTCCCTCACCTGGAGACTCCCTCACCTGGAGACTCCCTCACCTGGAGACTCCCTCACCTGGAGACTCCCTCACCTGGAGAGAGACTCCCTCACCTGGAGAGAGAGAGTCCCTCACCTGGAGACTCCCTCACCTGGAGAGAGACTCCCTCACCTGGAGAGAGAGACTCCCTCACCTGGAGACTCCCTCACCTGGAGAGAGACTCCCTCACCTGGAGAGAGAGACTCCCTCACCTGGAGACTCCCTTACCTGGAGAGAGACTCCCTCACCTGGAGAGAGAGACTCCCTCACCTGGAGACTCCCTCACCTGGAGAGAGAGAGACTCCCTCACCTGGAGACTCCCTCACCTGGAGACTCCCTCACCTGGAGAGAGAGACTCCCTCACATGGAGACTCCCTCACCTGGAGACTCCCTCACCTGGAGACTCCCTCACCTGGAGAGAGAGACTCCCTCACCTGGAGACTCCCTCACCTGGAGACTCCCTCACCTGGAGAGACTCCCTCACCTGGAGAGAGACTCCCTCACCTGGAGAGAGAGACTCCCTCACCTGGAGAAAGATTCCTTCACCTGGAGAGAGACTCCCTCGCCTTGAGAGAGACTCCCTCACCTGGAGAGAAACTCCCTCACCTGGAGAGAGACTCCCTCACCTGGAGAGAGAGACTCCCTCACCTGGAGAGAGACTCCCTCACCTGGAGAGAGACTCCTTCACCTGGAGAGAGACTCCCTCACCTGGAGAGAGAGACCCTCACCTGGAGAGAAATTCCCTCACCTGGAGAGAGACTCCCTCTCTTGGAGAGAGACTCCCTCACCTGGAGAGAGGTTGGTGATGTTAGACGGGTGAGAATTATGATACTGAGAGGTGAGGATGCTGTGAAATGATGCTAGGTGTGGAAGCTGGGAGATGATGCTGAGGAAATATTGCTAAGAGATGACTCTACTGTAAGATGACGCTCGAAGACGGATGCTGTGAGATAATGCTAGAGATAAGGATGCTGCGAGATGATGCTGGGAGGCAAGGATGCTGGGAGATCAGGATGCTGGGAGATAAGGATGTGAGAGGATGCTGGAAGGTTGATAGAGGATACACTGACATCTAAATGGATATCAAATTAAGTCGTTAAGTGACGTCATCGCCACGACTGCCGCCGCCGCCGCCGCCGCCGCCGCCACGCCATTATCTCCGTGTCATGTAACGTGTATGTGGCAGGTAATCTGATATTATCTAAAGGTAATTCTTAGAAGGATGGTCTCCGCCACCCTGTCTTAGACTAGCTCTCCTGGTTGACAACCTGGTCAGTCAGGCTGTTGGTGCTAGCAACTCGCATCAATCCTGGTCAGTCAGGCTGTTGGTGCTAGCAACTCGCATCATCCCTGGGTCAGGCTGTTGGTGCTAGCAACTCGCATCATCCCTGGTCAGGCTGCTGGTGCTAGCAACTCGCATCATCCCTGGTCAATCAGGCTGTTGATGTACGTGTCGGTGTATATACACTTAGTGGTATGCCTGTATATACATTGAGATGTATATCTCAGTGTGTATACACTGAGAGGTGTATATCTCAGTGTATATACACTGAGAGGTGTATATCTCAGTGTATATACACTGAGAGGTGTATATCTCAGTGTATATACACTGGTAGTTTACATTAATCAGTATTTTAGGTATTAAAGTATTCTTGACTGGTGGTGTACAGGAGACATGTAGCCTTAATGACCCTCGTGTAGTAGATAGTCTTGAAACCCCATTAACCAACCAACCAGCCTTAATGACCCTCGTGTAGTAGATAGTCTTGAAACCCCATTAACGAACCAACCAGCCTTAATGACCCTCGTGTAGTAGATAGTCTTGAAACCCCATTAACCAACCAACCAGCCTTAATGACCCTCGTGTAGTAGATAGTCTTGAAACCCCATTAACCAACCAACCAGTCTTAATGACCCTCGTGTAGTAGATAGTCTTGAAACCCCATTAACCAACCAACCAGTCTTAATGACCCTCGTGTAGTAGATAGTCTTGAAACCCCATTAACCAACCAACCAGTCTTAATGACCCTCGTGTAGTAGGTAGTCTTGAAACCCCATTAACCAACCAACCAGTCTTAATGACCCTCGTGTAGTAGATAGTCTTGAAACCCCATTAACCAACCAACCAGTCTTAATGACCCTCGTGTAGTAGATAGTCTTGAAACCCCATTAACCAACCAACCAGTCTTAATGACCCTCGTGTAGTAGGTAGTCTTGAAACCCCATTAACCAACCAACCAGCCTTAATGACCCTCGTGTAGTAGATAGTCTTGAAACCCCATTAACCAACCAACCAGTCTTAATGACCCTCGTGTAGTAGATAGTCTTGAAACCCCATTAACCAACCAACCAGCCTTAATGACCCTCGTGTAGTAGATAGTCTTGAAACCCCATTAACCAACCAACCAGTCTTAATGACCCTCGTGTAGTAGATAGTCTTGAAACCCCATTAACCAACCAACCAGTCTTAATGACCCTCGTGTAGTAGGTAGTCTTGAAACCCCATTAACCAACCAACCAGCCTTAATGACCCTCGTGTAGTAGATAGTCTTGAAACCCCATTAACCAACCAACCAGTCTTAATGACCCTCGTGTAGTAGATAGTCTTGAAACCCCATTAACCAACCAACCAGCCTTAATGACCCTCGTGTAGTAGATAGTCTTGAAACCCCATTAACCAACCAACCAGTCTTAATGACCCTCGTGTAGTAGATAGTCTTGAAACCCCATTAACCAACCAACCAGTCTTAATGACCCTCGTGTAGTAGATAGTCTTGAAACCCCATTAACCAACCAACCAGCCTTAATGACCCTCGTGTAGTAGATAGTCTTGAAACCCCATTAACCAACCAACCAGTCTTAATGACCCTCATATAGTAGACTGATACACTGTCTCCTCCTCACTCACACACTGTCTCCTCCACACTCACACAAAGTCTCCTCCACACTCACACACTGTCTCCTCCACACTCACACAAAGTCTCCTCCACACTCACACACTGTCTCCTCCACACTCACACACAGTCTCCTCCACACTCACACACTGTCTCCTCCACACTCACACACTGTCTCCTCCACACTGACACACACAGTCTCCTCCACACTGACACTGTCTCCTCCACACTGACACACACTGTCTCCTCCACACTGACACTGTTGTCATGTGCGTTTTCGATACGTGGATGGGTAAAAATACTCACGTAGGCTGGTAGTACGTATAATATATAACGGGAAGTATGGGAAGCGCCAACAGCCGACCTGCCTCTCTCTGCTGCCTGTCTTGACTGACCCATGAGTGCCTACGGGTGAGGGTGTTTGAAATCCTGCTATGGTCAGCAGCAATATGAATACAGTCAGTGATTCACGCAGAGACGGTTTGGTAGTGAGTCATCTACTGGTACACTGGTTACTGGTTACTAGGAACTGGTACTACTACTGAGACTGTCTCCTCCACACTGTCTCCTCCACACTCACACACAGTCTCCTCCACACTGACACACACAGTCTCCTCCACACTGACACTGTCTCCTCCACACTCACACACAGTCTCCTCCACACTGACACACACAGTCTCCTCCACACTGACACTGTCTCCTCCACACTCACTGTCTCCTCCACACTGACACTGTCTCCTCCACACTCACACACAGTCTCCTCCACACTGACACTGTCTCCTCCACGCTGTCTCCTCCACACTGACACACACAGTTTCCTCCACACTGACACACACTGTCTCCTCCACACTGACACACACTGTCTCCTCCACACTGACACACACAGTCTCCTCCACACTGACACACACAGTCTCCTCCACACTGACACACACTGTCTCCTCCACACTGACACACACAGTCTCCTCCACACTGACACACACAGTCTCCTCCACACTGACACACACTGTCTCCTCCACACTGACACACACTGTCTCCTCCACACTGACACACACAGTCTCCTCCACACTGACACACACAGTCTCCTCCACACTGACACACACTGTCTCCTCCACACTGACACACACTGTCTCCTCCACACTGACACAGTCTCCTCCACGCTGTCTCCTCCACACTGACACACAGTCTCCTCCACACTGACACACACAGTCTCCTCCACACTGACACACAGTTTCCTCCACACTGACACTGTCTCCTCCACACTGACACACACAGTCTCCTCCACACTGACACACACAGTCTCCTCCACACTGACACACACAGTCTCCTCCACACTGACACACACAGTCTCCTCCACACTGACACTGTCTCCTCCACGCTGTCTCCTCCACACTGACACACACAGTCTCCTCCACACTGACACACACAGTCTCCTCCACACTGACACACAGTCTCCTCCACACTGACACACAGTCTCCTCCACACTGACACAGTCTCCTCCACACTGACACTGTCTCCTCCACGCTGTCTCCTCCACACTGACACACAGTCTCCTCCACACTGACACACACAGTCTCCTCCACACTGACACACACAGTCTCCTCCACACTGACACTGTCTCCTCCACACTGTCTCCTCCACACTCACACACAGTCTCCTCCACACTGACACTGTCTCCTCCACACTCACACACAGTCTCCTCCACACTGACACACACAGTCTCCTCCACACTCACTGTCTCCTCCACACTGACACTGTCTCCTCCACACTCACACACAGTCTCCTCCACACTGACCACTGTCTCCTCCACACTGTCTCCTCCACACTCACACACTGTCTCCTCCACACTGACACACACAGTCTCCTCCACACTGACACACAGTCTCCTCCACACTGACACACACAGTCTCCTCCACACTGACACACACAGTCTCCTCCACACTGACACACAGTCTCCTCCACACTGACACACACAGTCTCCTCCACACTGACACACACAGTCTCCTCCACACTGACACACACAGTCTCCTCCACACTGACACTGTCTCCTCCACGCTGTCTCCTCCACACTGACACACACAGTCTCCTCCACACTGACACACACAGTCTCCTCCACACTGACACACAGTCTCCTCCACACTGACACACACAGTCTCCTCCACACTGACACACAGTCTCCTCCACACTGACACACACTGTCTCCTCCACACTGACACACAGTCTCCTCCACACTGACACACACTGTCTCCTCCACACTGCCAGTGTTAAATGAGGTGAGGATATTTTTTTCCTCGTGTTTGTATTCAGCAGCGACTTTTTACGGTAGAAATTACGTCAGAATACATTTCTGGGGCGTCTCTTCTCCCTTTCTCTCCCTTTTCTCCCTTCTCCCTCTTTCTCTATTTCTTGTACCCCTTCCTTTTCTTTTCGACTTCCCCTCTTCTTCCCGTTCCTGATTATGTAAGAGGTGTGTGTACTCACCTGATTGTGGTTGCAGGGGTCGATTCATAGCTCCTGGCCCCGCCTCTTCACTGCTTCATGAGGTTTATCATACCTCTTCATAAAGCTGTGTATGGTACCTGTCTCCACTACCTCACTCTCCAGACTACTTCACTTCCTGGCTACTCTGTGACCGAAGAAATACTTCCTAACATCCCTCGGACTCATCTGAGTCTTCAGCTTCTGGCTGTGTCCCCTTGTTGCTGTGTCCCCTTGTTGCTGTGTCCCCTTGTTGCTGTGTCCCCTTGTTGCTGTGTCCCCTTGTTGCTTGTCCCCTTGTTGCTGTGTCCCCTTGTTGCTGTGTCCCCTTGTTGCTGTGTCCCCTTGTTGCTGTGTCCCCTTGCTGCTGTGTCCCCTTGCTGCTGTGTCCCCTTGCTGCTGTGTCCCCTTGTTGCTGTGTCCCCTTGTTGCTGTGTCCCCTTGTTGCTGTGTCCCCTTGTTGCTGTGTCCCCTTGTTGCTGTGTCCCCTTGTTGCTGTGTCCCCTTGTTGCTGTGTCCCCTTGTTGCTGTGTCCCCTTGTTGCTGTGTCCCCTTGTTGCTGTGTCCCCTTGTTGCTGTGTCCCCTTGTTGCTGTGTCCCCTTGTTGCTGTGTCCCCTTGTTGCTGTGTCCCCTTGTTGCTGTGTCCCCTTGTTGCTGTGTCCCCTTGTTGCTGTGTCCCCTTGCTGCTGTCCCCCCTTGCTGCTGTCCCCCCTTGCTGCTGTCCCCCCTTGTTGCTGTGTCCCCTTGTTGCTGTGTCCCCTTGTTTCTGTGTCCCATCTTTGGGACATCCTGTCTCTGTCCACCTTGTCAGTTCCTTTCATTATCTTACATGTTGTTATCATGTCTCCCCTGACCCTCCTGTCCTCCAGTGCCGTCAAGTTGATTTCCCTTAACCTCTCCTCGTAGGACAATCCCCTTAGCTCTGGGACTAGTCTTGTTGCAAACCTTTGCACTTTCTCTAATTTCTTGACGTGCTTGACCAGTTGTGGGTTCCAAACTGGTGCTGCATACTCCAGTATGGGCCTGATGTACACGGTGTACAGTGTCTTGAACGATTCCTTACTGAGGTATCAGAACACTATTCTCAGGTTTGCCAGGCGCCCATATACTGCAGCAGTTATCTGGTTGATGTGCGCCTCAGGAGATGTGCTCGGTGTTATACTCACCCCAAGATCCTTTATCTTTGGGCCCTAGACTATACTCCATCTGTGGTCCTCTTTGCCCTTCCTGAATCTTTATAACTTTGCACTTTTTGGGGTTAAACTCCTTCTGTATCTACCATATATGTCGTGCCGAATAGGTAAAATGGTCAATTATCAAGAACTCATTTAAAATTACGTCCTTTCTAAAATTTTCTCTTATACGTTTAAACATATATTTTTTTTTCATTTATGTTAATGAAAAAAATAATAATTTTTTACCAAAAGAAACTTAGAAAACTTAAAGAATTGAGACACGCAACATCTGGGAATCTTTACTGAAGAAACGTTTCGCCACACAGTGGCAACATCCTGGGGTCTTGGTACAAATACTTCAACGTTTCTTACCTTTGGAGGACGACCTACTTACACTAGTGGCAGGTCCCACTGTGACCCCGCCGCCTCCTGCTTCACCTCACCTGACTGCAGTATATAAGCCATCTCTCTGGCCCTGTGCTGCAGTTCCTACAAGACTGATGGACTGAACACATCGATTCCAGGTTGAGGGACTGATCACCTCAAACTCCTCCTCTCCTTACCCTTTTCTACTTTGTATTGGACTGATGAAGTCACTGTGTGGCGAAAAGCTTATTCATTAAAGATTCCCAAGTGTTGCATAAGTATCTCAATTCTTCAACGTATCCGTTTCCGAAACCATTCACCCCACTTAGAAAACTTACCTAACCTTATTATAACAAGAGCAATTTATTTTAGCCTAACCCAACTAAATATATTTTAGATTTGTTTACAGTAATTTAATACTAAACAAACACAGTGAAATATATTTTTTTCGTTAGGTTCAGAATGATTTTGGCGAAATTATTGCATACACAAATTTTCACTTGTCCTATATGGCAAGATGAACGTTGATATTTAAGCCAAGATCGCAAGTTCTCCCTATTCGGCACCATATATATATATATATATATATATATATATATATATATATATATATATATATATATATATATATATATATATATATATATATATATATGTTGGTCGTAGGCAGCTTCCAAATGAAATCATTGTTATCTCCACTGGTATCACATAATCAGTGTAGATAGTGCAGAGAGAGACATTATTTCTGTACGCTTCATTCATGTCGACATTTCTGCCTCTCGCACTCTAGTCTAAGTCCTACGTGTGTATTGTGAACGTTTGTACTCATACGTATGTGCATGCATAAGAATATTAGAACATAAGGAACACTGCAGCAGGCCTACTGGCCTATGCGAGGCAGGTCCAAGTCTCCTACCGGCTTAAGCCAGTGCCCTAAGCTAGTCAGGTCAGATCACTTCCACTTAAGGAAGGAGCACGGCATCTGACCTAGTTGCACAAGCTAGTCAGGTCCAACTCACACCCACCCACACCCACTCATGTATTTATCTAACCTATTTTTAAAACTACACAACGTTTTGGCCTCAATAACTGTACTCGGGAGTTTGTTCCACTCATCCACAACTCTATTACCAAACCAGTGCTTTCCTATATCCTTCCTGAATCTAAATTTTTCCAACTTAAAACCATTGCTGCGAGTCCTGTCTTAGCTGGAAATTTTTTACATCCCCTATCTTTATTCTTGTTTTCCATTTATACACCTCTATCATTATTATTATTATTATTATTATTATTATTATTATCACACTGGCCGATTCCCACCAAGGCAGGGTGGCCCGAAAAAGAAAAACTTTCACCATCATTCACTCCATCACTGTCTTGCCAGAAGGGTGCTTTACACTACAGTTTTTAAACTGCAACATTAACACCCCTCCTTCAGAGTGCAGGCACTGTACTTCCCATCTCCAGGACTCAAGTCCGGCCTGCCGGTTTCCCTGAACCCCTTCATAAATGTTACTTTGCTCACACTCCAACAGCACGTCAAGTATTAAAAACCATTTGTCTCCATTTACTCCTATCAAACACGCTCAAGCATGCCTGCTGGAAGTCCAAGCCCCTCGCACACAAAACCTCCTTTACCCCCTCCCTCCAACCTTTCCTAGGCCGACCCCTACCCCGCCTTCCTTCCACTACAGACTAATACACTCTTGAGGTCACTCTGTTTCGCTCCATTCTCTCTACATGTCCGAACCATCTCAACAACCCTTCCTCAGCCCTCTGGACAACAGTTTTGGTAATCCCGCACCTCCTCCTAACTTCCAAACTACGAATTCTCTGCATTAAATTCACACCACACATTGCTCTCAGACATGACATCTCCACTGCCTCCAGCCTTCTCCTCGCTGCAACATTCATCACCCATGCTTCACACCCATATAAGAGCGTTGGTAAAACTATACTCTCATACATTCCCCTCTTTGCCTCCAAGGACAAAGTTCTTTGTCTCCACAGACTCCTAAGTGCACCACTCACTCTTTTTCCCTCATCAATTCTATGATTCACCTCATCTTTCATAGACCCATCCGCTGACATGTCCACTCCCAAATATCTGAATACATTCACCTGCTCCATACTCTCTCCCTCCAATCTGATATCCAATCTTTCATCACCTAATCTTTTTGTTATCCTCATAACCTTACTCTTTCCTGTATTCACTTTTAATTTTCTTTTGCACACCCTACCAAATTCATCCACCAATCTCTGCAGCTTCTCTTCAGATTTTCCCAAGAGCACAGTGTCATCAGCAAAGAGCAGCTGTGACAACTCCCACTTTGTGTGTGATTCTTTATCTTTTAACTCCACGCCTCTTGCCAAGACCCTCGCATTTACTTCTCTTACAACCCCATCTATAAATATATTAAACAACCACGGTGACATCACACATCCTTGTCTAAGGCCTACTTTTACTGGGAAATAATTTCCCTCTTTCCTACATACTCTAACTTGAGCCTCACTATCCTCGTAAAAACTCTTCACTGCTTTCAGTAACCTACCTCCTACACTATACACTTGCAACATCTGCCACATTGTGTCCCTATCCACCCTGTCATACGCCTTTTCCAAATCCATAAATGCCACAAAGACCTCTTTAGCCTTGTCTAAATACTGTTCACTTATATGTTTCACTGTAAACACCTGGTCCACACACCCCCTACCTTTCCTAAAGCCTCCTTGTTCATCTGCTATCCTATTCTCAGTCTTATTCTTAATTCTTTCAATAATAACTCTACTATGGAAATAAATGGTATAAAATACCGACACAATGGCAATATAAACACAAATGCAGTATAATGTGATCCTTTATTGACTACGTTTCGCCCACACAGTGGGCTTTTTCAAGTCACAAACAGAACTACCTGGGGTGGAAGGAACGCGAGTATTTATAGTCCGGCTGAGGTCAGGTGAAGAATGCTGCATCTGATGATGTACCGAGTTGGGTTGTAGAGTCTAAAAACTTGGGTAGCTTGGAAAGGAGACTGGACAAGTTTGTGAGCAGACCTTCTACAGTGTTCTTATGTGGGATAGCGATGAAGGAGTTTCTTGGCAAGTGGTTCAGCTATGTTATAGAAGCCACTATTCTGGTTGAAGTTGTCGGATATAGAAATAAGTGATGATTCCAGGATTCTTCGGTATTGAGTATTGTCTTCTGTCGCGATAAGTCTTGAGTTTCTGTAGTTTATCAAGTGGTTGTGTGAATTACGGTGTTGTACGCAGGCATTCCTTGTGTCGTCAGACCTGCTTGCGTATTGGTGTCTGAAATACGTGTTTGGAGGTCCCTTGATGTTTCGCCCACGTATAACTTGTTGCAGTCATTACAAGGGATTGTATACCCCTGCAGAGGATGGAGGCTTGTCCTGCCTACTACTGGTGATGTCCTTGATGGTCGTGGTTGTGGAGGTAGATACTTGGAATGATGTTTTGGCAAAGATGTTGGAAACATGTTTGGCAATGGAGTTGGTGGAAGGACTATGTATCTCTTCTCGCAGTGTCTTCTCTGGGTGTTGAAGATGTTTAGTGCTCGCCGTCTGCAGTCTCTGATGAAGTGACGAGGATAGTGGAGTTTGGAAAATACTTGTTCAATTATAGTGCATTCTTCCTCAAGGAACTCGTTGCTGCAGATTCTGAGTGCACGCAGGAAGAAGCCTATAATTACACCACGTTTGGTTTTGGTGTCGTGGTGAGAGTAGAAGTGGAGAAGATCGTTTTGGTTGGTGGGTTTTCGATAGACTTTAAAACGAAGTTCGTGGTCAGCTTTGCAGAGTAGAACATCAAGGAAAGGAAGAGTGTTGTCGACCTCTTCTTCAAGTGTGAACTGGATTGAAGGCTCGACCCTATAATTTTTGCACTCTCTTTTATCCCCTTTGCCTTTATACAAAGGAACTATGCATGCTCTCTGCCAATCCCTAGATACCTTACCCTCTTCCATACATTTATTAAATAATTGCACCAACCACTCCAAAACTATATCCCCACCTGCTTTTAACATTTCTATCTTTATCCCATCAATCCCGGCTGCCTTACCCCCTTTCATTTTACCTACTGCCTCACGAACTTCCCCCACACTCACAACTGGCTCTTCCTCACTCCTACAAGATGTTATTCCTCCTTGCCCTATACACGAAATCACAGCTTCCCTATCTTCATCAACATTTAACAATTCCTCAAAATATTCCCTCCATCTTCCCAATACCTTTAACTCTCCATTTAATAACTCTCCTCTCCTATTTTTAACTGACAAATCCATTTGTTCTCTAGGCTTCCTTAACTTGTTAATCTCACTCCAAAACTTTTTCTTATTTTCAACAAAATTTGTTGATAACATCTCACCCACTCTCATTTGCTCTCTTTTTACATTGTTTCACCACTCTCTTAACCTCTCTCTTTTTCTCCATATACTCTTCCCTCCTTGCATCACTTCTACTTTGTAAAAACTTCTCATATGCTAACTTTTTCTCCCTTACTACTCTCTTTACATCATCATTCCACCAATCGCTCCTCTTCCCTCCCGCACCCACTTTCCTGTAACCACAAACTTCTGCTGAACACTCTAACACTACATTTTTAAACCTACCCCATATCTCTTCGACCCCATTGCCTATGCTCTCATTAGCCCATCTATCCTCCAATAGCTGTTTATATCTTACCCTAACTGCCTCCTCTTTTAGTTTATAAACCTTCACCTCTCTCTTCCCTGATGCTTCTATTCTCCTTGTATTCCATCTACCTTTTACTCTCAGTGTAGCTACAACTAGAAAGTGATCTGATATATCTGTGGCCCCTCTATAAACATGTACATCCTGAAGTCTACTCAACAGTCTTTTATCTACCAATACATAATCCAACAAACTACTGTCATTTCGCCCTACATCATATCTTGTATACTTATTTATCCTCTTTTTCTTAAAATATGTATTACCTATAACTAAACCCCTTTCTATACAAAGTTCAATCAAAGGGCTCCCATTATCATTTACACCTGGCACCCCAAACTTACCTACCACACCCTCTCTAAAAGTTTCTCCTACTTTAGCATTCAGGTCCCCTACCACAATTACTCTCTCACTTGGTTCAAAGGTCTCCTATACATTCACTTAACATCTCCCAAAATCTCTCTCTCTCTCCTCTACATTCCTCTCTTCTCCAGGTGCATACACGCTTATTATGACCCATTTCTCGCATCCAACCTTTACTTTAATCCACATAATTCTTGAATTTACACATTCATATTCTCTTTTCTCCTTCCATAACTGATCATTTAACATTACTGCTACCCCTTCCTTTGCTCTAACTCTCTCAGATACTCCAGATTTAATCCCATTTATTTCCCCCCACCGAAACTCCCCTACCCCCTTCAGCTTTGTTTCGCTTAGGGCCAGGACATCCAACTTCTTTTCATTCATCTATCATATCCCCCTAATTCTACGCCTTTCTAGAGAGTGCAGATTCAGGGCCTCAGTCTATCCTCATAGTGCAGATTTAGGGCCTCAGTCTATCCTCATAGTGCAGATTTAGGGCCTCAGTCTATCCTCATAGTGCAGATTTAGGGCCTCAGTCTATCCTCATAGTGCAGATTTAGGGCCTCAGTCTATCCTCATAGTGCAGATTCAGGACCTCAGTCTATCCTCATAGTGCAGATTTAGGGCCTCAGTCTATCCTCATAGTGCAGATTTAGGGCCTCAGTCTATCCTCATAGTGCAGATTTAGGGGCCTCAGTCTATCCTCATAGTGCAGATTCAGGGCCTCAGTCTATCCTCATAGTGCAGATTTAGGGCCTCAGTCTATCCTCATAGTGCAGATTCAGGGCCTCAGTCTATCCTCATAGTGCAGATTCAGGACCTCAGTCTATCCTCATAGTGCAGATTCAGGGCCTCAGTCTATCCTCATAGTGCAGATTTAGGGCCTCAGTCTATCCTCATAGTGCAGATTCAGGGCCTCAGTCTATCCTCATAGTGCAGATTTAGGGCCTCAGTCTATCCTCATAGTGCAGATTCAGGGCCTCAGTCTATCCTCATAGTGCAGATTCAGGGCCTCAGTCTATCCTCATAGTGCAGATTCAGGGCCTCAGTCTATCCTCATAGTGCAGATTCAGGGCCTCAGTCTATCCTCATAGTGCAGATTCAGGGCCTCAGTCTATCCTCATAGTGCAGATTCAGGGCCTCAGTCTATCCTCATAGTGCAGATTCAGGGCCTCAGTCTATCCTCATAGTGCAGATTCAGGGCCTCAGTCTATCCTCATAGGGAAGGTTTCTGATACATGGGATCATCTTTGTCATCCTCCTCTGTACGTTTTCCAGAGTATTTATATCCATTCTGTAATACGGTGACCAGAACTGAGCAGCATAGTCTAAATGAGGCCTAACCAAGGATATATACATGTACATGCCTCGAGGGATGGTCAGTTAACCATAAAAGATATGAGTGTGTGAGTTTGACCTGACAAGCTTGGACCAGTAGGTTTTTCTGCGTATACCTTGGATACCTTTTACCAGTGTAATCGCCGGTTTGTGCTTACGGAGGGGAAGAGGGTCGAGACCTGGCTCCTGGCTCCTGGCATATTGAGCTTCGTGTCGTCTTGATGCCGCCAGTGAGTTAGTGTTTTTCCGGTGTGGGGGTTCGATACTCCGTGCTTTGATCATTGATGTCTCACTGTGGTGTTTAGTCCTACTGTGGAGTACATGGTGTTGCTCTTTCTCTCTCTCTCTCTCTCTCTCTCTCTCTCTCTCTCTCTCTCTCTCTCTCTCTCTCTCTCTCTCTCTCTCTCTCTCTCTCTCTCTCTCTTAATCATGAATAAGACTTCTCTCCCTATAGTGTATTTAGTCTATAATGGTGCTAGACTCTATTTAATAGTGCAAGTCTTCAACTTAATGGTGCACACCTTCAATTGAATGGTGCACACCTTCAGTATCGCCTCTTGCCATTACTTCTGCTACTGCTCCAGGTCCTACTACTGCGCCTGCTACTGCTCCAGGTCCTACTACTGCTCCTGCTACTGCTCCAGGTCCTACTACTGCGCCTGCTACTGCTCCAGGTCCTACTACTGCTCCTGCTACTGCTCCAGGTCCTACTACTGCGCCTGCTACTGCTCCAGTCCTACTACTGCCCTGCTACTGCTCCAGGTCCTACTACTGCTCCTGCTACTGCTCCAGGTCCTACTACTGCGCCTGCTACTGCTTCAGGTCCTACTACTGCTCCTGCTACTGCTCCAGGTCCTGCTCTTGCTACTGCTCCAGGTCCTACTACTGCGCCTGCTACTGCTCCTGGTCCTACTACTGCTCCTGCTACTGCTCCAGGTCCTACTACTGCGCCTGCTACTGCTCCAGGTCCTACTACTGCGCCTGCTACTGCTCCAGGTCCTACTACTGCGCCTGCTACTGCTCCAGGTCCTACTACTGCGCCTGCTACTGCTCCAGGTCCTACTACTGCGCCTGCTACTGCTCCAGGTCCTACTACTGCGCCTGCTACTGCTCCAGGTCCTACTACTGCGCCTGCTACTGCTCCAGGTCCTACTACTGCGCCTGCTACTGCTCCAGGTCCTACTACTGCTCCTGCTACTGCTCCAGGTCCTACTACTGCGCCTGCTACTGCTCCAGGTCCTACTACTGCTCCTGCTGCTGCTCCTGGTCCTACAATCCCTGTTCCTCCTCAACAAACCAATATCTAGGACTTTCAATATTCTGTGGAGGAGGAGCCTGGACACAGTCATAAGATGCACGCACTTCTCCAAGATGGCAGCACAACAATCGCGAAAATCTACAGAACGATAGAGGTAACAAACCATACCACGGGCGGGGATAGAACCCGCGATCAGAGAGTCGTAAAACTCCATGCCGACGCGTTAGCCACTGGACCAGATGGCTACAATAAAATTCATCCAACTAGGTATACTTCTACACCATAGGAAGGTTAGCATAGGCCACCACTGTGACCACAAATGCAAGTTTTTGCAGACGAATCTCCCGCCAGCGTAGCTGGAGGTTCGTGAGTCTTATAACCTGAACGGGTCCTAAGAAGCAAGACTGGACAGTACGTGGAATCACAGCAGTTCAACACTCCAGGTCAACATGATTCAGAACAGGTCGTTCCAGCCTCTCACAATTGCAAGATCATCACAGCTTGGTCTTAGATGCTCTGGAAGACGCGGTAAATGTGTAGTGTACTTCCATCTTGCAAGTCTTCAACAAGCACGACCATGCTGTGATGGCGCGCAAAATGCAAAAGGAGTAACTGGAAGAGTGGGTAGATGCAAAGGCGTGAAAGGTAGATCATAATATACACCAGGAAGACTTTGGAGAAACTGGTCTTAAACCTGTACAAAGAAAGCTTTCAGGAAACGTAACTTCTCTTTCCTTCCTCTTCTCTCCTCCTCTTCTTCCTCTACTTCCTCCTCTCCTACTCCTCTTCCTCCTCCTCTCCCCTTCCCGCCTCCATCTGGTGGTGGCAGTATCGGCTGTGGTGTCAAAGAGAGGTGGGAATGTCGTCAATATTTGTCAGGATCCTCCTCATTCCAACTTGGTGGACAGTTTGTATGGGGCAGTTAGTCTCTCTCACTACTCTGTCTCTTTCTGTCTGATTTTATCTGCTGCCTTCTGTCTAGTCTGCCTTTCCACTACTGTCTCTTTCTGTCTGATTTTGTCTGCTGCCTTCTGTCTAGTCTGCCTTTCCACTTACTGCTCTTTGTCTGATTTTTCTTGCTGCTTGTCTAGTCGCTCTGTCCACTACTGCTCTTTGTCTGATTTATCTGCTGCTTCTGTTAGTCTGCCTTCCACTACTGTCTCTTTGTCTGATTTTATCTGCTGCCTTCTGTCTAGTCTGCTTTCCACTACTGCTCTCTTGTCTGATTTTATCTGCTGCCTTCTGTCTAGTCTGCCTTTCCACTACTGTCTCTTTGTCTGATTTTATCTGCTGCCTTCTGTCTAGTCTGCCTTTCCACTACTGTCTCTTTGTCTGATTTTGTCTGCTGCCTTCTGTCTAGTCTGCCTTTCCACGTTGCTGCCACTCGTACTCACAGAGTTCTGTTTGCGGGGGTTGAGATTCAGCTCCTGGGCCACCACCATCACTGACTTTTGGCTTCTTGGGTCTTGTCGTATCCACTCTTACAGCTGTGTATTACTGAGTTTGCCTCTACCACCGCTCCAGTAGTCGTTCC
>NC_069486.1:3301751-3336751 GCF_026875155.1 Cherax quadricarinatus
GGGGTCCTTTTTTTTTTATAGTGGGGGGTGGCTGGTTTTTGTGTATTTTAGGGGTTCTGGGGTTTGGGAAGTTAGGGGTGTCTTTTTTAGGTTGGTGTTGGCTTTTGTGTCCATTAGTGGTGGTGGTGGGGGGGTTTTTTTTTTGGGGTTTGGGGGGGGGGGTTTTTGTGTTTTTTTGGTGTTGGTGGGTGGTGGTTTTTTATATTATTGGGGGTGGTGGGGGTTTTATGTGGGGGTGGTGCTTGGGGTTTTGGTGTATTTTGGGTGGTTTTTTGGGTTAGTGGGGTTGGGGGGTTTTTTTAAATTGTGGTGGTGGGCTGGTTTTGTGTATATTTGGTGGTGGTGGCTGGTTTGGTATATTTTGGGTGGTGGGTTTGGGGTTTTTCCTTTTCCCCTCCTTTGTGTAGGCAGAATAAACAAAAAAAACATTTGGGCGTAGCTGCCTTGTTGTGTTACCGGAGTCTCAATGTAGCGGGGAGTAGCAGGGGTGAGGGGAGGTGCTGGGGTGAAGGGAAGGGGTAGGTGTGAGGGGATGTGAAAGAGTGAGGGGAAGATGTACAAGTATTACGGAGGTGAGAGTTCCAGACAAGACTGGAAGAACAGTACAGTAATTCTAAGATTAGATTTTGCCACCAAAGTGGCTAGTTCATTGTGTACCTCATATCCATCCTGTGGATGGTAGTGGCTAGTTCATTGTGTACCTCATATCCATCCTGTGGATGGTAGTGGCTAGTTTATTGTGTACATCATATCCATCCTGTGGATGGTAGTGGCTAGTTCATTGTGTACCTCATATCCATCCTGTGGATGGTAGTGGCTAGTTTATTGTGTACCTCATATCCATCTGTGGATGGTAGTGGCTAGTTTATTGTGTACTCTTATATCCATCCTGTGGATGGTAGTGGCTAGTTTATTGTGTACCTCATATCCATCCTGTGGATGGTAGTGGCTAGTTTATTGTGTACCTCATATCCATCCTGTGGATGGTAGTGGCTAGTTTTATTGTGTACCTCATATCCATCCTGTGGATGGTAGTGGCTAGTTTATTGTGCACCTCATATCCATCCTGTGGATGGTAGTGGCTAGTTTATTGTGTACCTCATATCCATCCTGTGGATGGTAGTGGCTAGTTTATTGTGTACTTCATATCCATCCTGTGGATGGTAGTGGCTAGTTTATTGTGTACTCATATCCATCCTGTGGAATGGTAGTGGCTAGTTTATTGTGTACCTCATATCCATCCTGGTGGATGTAGTCTGCTAGTTTATTGTGTACCTCATATCCATCCTGTGGATGGCAGTGGCTTAGTTTTATTGTGTACCTCATATCCATCCTTGTATGGTAGTGGCTAGTTTATTGTGTACCTCATATCCATCCTGTGGATGGTAGTGGCTAGTTTATTGTGTACCTCATATCCATCCTGTGGATGGTAGTGGCTAGTTTATTGTGTACCTCATATCCATCCTGTGGATGGTAGTGGCTAGTTTATTGTGTACCTCATATCCATCCTGTGGATGGTAGTGGCTAGTTTATTGTGTGCCTCACATCCATCCTGTGGATGGTAGTGGCTAGTTTATTGTGTACCTCATATCCATCCTGTGGATGGATATGAGGCCTAGGAACTAGGCCTCAATAGGGTAACAGGAGTACCTCTGGATTTATATCTACAGTTCAATTATCTATTGCAATAATTTATTTATCTGATTTTCAATAATAAGACATCCTGACATGTCACATATGTTATCATACTATCTACACAATTCTCAACAAGTGAACAATTTAGCACAGTGTTGCAGATAGTGACTGTAGGACTGGCCACATCGCATTTGGTTTGATCATCACTTTTGTCTGTCAAACTGCCACAAGTACTTGTAACCAAGCTTAAGCCTGGCTACTACATCAGTCAGCCTGTGTCTAACTGTTAATAGTACTTAGAACTAAGCCTAAGCCTGGCTACTACATCAGTCAGCCTGTGTCTAACTGTTAATAGTACTTAGAACTAAGCCTAAGCCTGGCTACTACATCATCACTCTGTTGACATTGCAAGTTGCTTCTAACTGCATTCCTATACCACTGAGTTTCATTACTTCTCTCTTAACATTATTCCTAATGCTACACACAGACACACCAAACATTCTACACGAACATTCTCTTACAGATCACAGCACTGGATCGTTCATCCCAACATTCGTTGGTCTAGAGTACTCAGTACTCAACCAAAATTTACCAGATATATTTCTAGATTAAGAGAAAATTTGATCCCCATCTCTGTTAAGCCCCAAATCAACCAGACTCCGATGGATATGGGCCAGTGGGTTATCAGCAACAAGAGCCTGGATGATCAGACAAGCACCAGAGTAGGAATACCCTCAAAACCAGTCACGGGTGTATAACAGGTACATCTCACTCTAGTAATTTTTTTTTGACGTGTTTGGTGGGTAAATTACGAGAAATGTGGTATGTGGCTGCAGGTGTTCTGTAGCAGGTGTGCTGCAGGTGTATATTCTCAAGCTGTGCTGGTGTTTACAGCGGTATTAGTGGTGTATAGAGCTGTGTTGGTATTTACAGCGGTATTAGTGGTGTAAAGAGCTGTGCTACAAGGGTTAACAGCTGTGTTGGTGGGGTTTAGTGTTGTCAGGATGGTGCTTACCGAAGTGCTGGTGTACAGAGCAGTGCTGGTGTACAGAGCAGTGCTGGTGTACAGAGCAGTGCTGGTGTACAGAGCAGTGCTGGTGTACAGAGCAGTGCTGGTGTACAGAGCAGTGCTGGTGTACAGAGCAGTGCTGGTGTACAGAGCAGTACTGGTGTACAGAGCAGTACTGGTGTACAGAGCAGTGCTGGTGTACAGAGCAGTACTGGTGTACAGAGCAGTACTGGTGTACAGAGCAGTACTGGTGTACAGAGCAGTGCTGGTGTACAGAGCAGTGCTGGTGTACAGAGCAGTGCTGGTGTACAGAGCAGTACTGGTGTACAGAGCAGTGCTGGTGTACAGAGCAGTACTGGTGTACAGAGCAGTACTGGTGTACAGAGCAGTGCTGGTGTACAGAGCAGTGCTGGTGTACAGAGCAGTGCTGGTGTACAGAGCAGTGCTGGTGTACAGAGCAGTGCTGGTGTACAGAGCAGTACTGGTGCACAGAGCAGTACTGGTGTACAGAGCAGTACTGGTGTACAGAGCAGTGCTGGTGTACAGAGCAGTGCTGGTGTACAGAGCAGTGCTGGTGTACAGAGCAGTACTGTGTGTACAGAGCTGTATGTGTACAGAGCAGTACTGGTGTACAGAGCAGTGCTGGTTACAGAGCAGGCTGGTGTACAGAGCAGTGCTGGTGTACAGAGCAGTACTGGTGTACAGATGCGTAACTGGTGTACAGAGCAGTACTGGTGTACAGAGCAGTGCTGGTGTACAGAGCAGTACTGGTGTACAGAGCAGTGCTGGTGTACAGAGCAGTGCTGATGTACAGAGCAGTACTGGTGTACAGAGCAGTACTGGTGTACAGAGCAGTGCTGGTGTACAGAGCAGTGCTGGGTACAGAGCAGTGCTGGTGTACAGAGCAGTGCTGGATGTACAGAGCCAGTGCTGGTGTACAGAGCAGTGCTGGTGTACAGAGCAGTGCTTGTGTACAGAGCAGTACTGGTGTACAGAGCAGTACTGGTGTACAGAGCAGTACTTTTGTACAGAGCAGTACTGGTGTAACAGAGCAGTGCTGGTGTACAGAGCAGTACTGGTGTACAGAGCAGCTGGTGTAGAGCAGTACTGGTGTACAGAGCAGTACTGGTGTACAGAGCAGTGCTGGTGTACAGAGCAGTGCTGGTGTACAGAGCAGTGCTGGTGTACAGAGCAGTGCTGGTGTACAGAGCAGTGCTGGTGTACAGAGCAGTGCTGGTGTACAGAGCAGTGCTGGTGTACAGAGCAGTGCTGGTGTACAGAGCAGTGCTGGTGTACAGAGCAGTGCTGGTGTACAGAGCAGTGCTGGTGTACAGAGCAGTGCTGGTGTACAGAGCAGTACTGGTGTACAGAGCAGTGCTGGTGTACAGAGCAGTGCTGGTGTACAGAGCAGTGCTGGTGTACAGAGCAGTGCTGGTGTACAGAGCAGTGTCTGGTGTACAGGCAGTGCTGGTGTACAGAGCAGTACTGTGTACAGAGCAGTCTGGTGTACAGAGCAGTACTGGTTGTACAGAGCAGTACTGGTGTAAGAGAGTATTGTGCAGAGCAGTACTGGTGTACAGAGCAGTACTGGTGTACAGAGCCAGTGCTGGTGTACAGAGCAGTGCTGGTGTACAGAGCAGTACTGGTGTACAGAGCAGTACTGGTGTACAGAGGAGTACTGGTGTACAGAGCAGTGCTGGTGTACAGAGCAGTACTGGTGTACAGAGCAGTACTGGTGTACAGAGCAGTGCTGGTGTACAGAGCAGTACTGGTGTACAGAGCAGTACTGGTGTACAGAGCAGTGCTGGTGTACAGAGCAGTGCTGGTGTACAGAGCAGTGCTGGTGTACAGAGCAGTGCTGGTGTACAGAGCAGTACTGGTGTACAGAGCGTAGGATCCTAAATGATAATTGGTCCATAAAAGAGAGAATGACAAATAAAGAAGACAAGAGAGAGAGAGAGAGAGTGAGAGAGAGAGAGTGAGAGAGAGAGAAGAGAGAGAGAGGAGAGAGAGGTGAGAGAGAGAGAGAGAAGAAGAGAGAGACGGGATGTGAGAGAGAGGAGAGAGGACGAGGAGAGAGAGAGATGAGAGACAGAGAGGAGAGAAGAGAGAGAGAGACCTTCAGTACAGAAGGTTCCACTCCCCCCCCCCGCACCAATGTAACAAATAGTGTGTTTGGTATGCATAGTTTCTTTAATTCCCTGGCTGTAAGTGTCCTCGCGAGACACTGCGAGACATTACGAGAGGTCTGGCCTGGTCTCGTCTGGTCTGGTCTCCGGGTGAAGCTGGCGTGGCCCACTGTAATTCCTGGAGACCAGGTGTCCACACCAAACTTATCTACACACACCTAGTAGCGACCAGCGAAGAGACGGGGCCAGGAACTGTGTCTCGACCCCTGAAACCACATATAGGTGAAAAAACACACACACACAAACTGACATGTATAGTATGCAAAGTCATGGTCTAGGTGGAGCACTTAGAAAGGAACAAACTTATAAACGACAACCAGCACGGTTTCAGGGAAGGGAAATCCTGTGTCACAAACCTACTGGAGTTTTATGACAAGGTGACGGAGGTAAGACGAGAGAGAGGGAAAGGGATTGCATTTTCTTGGACTGCAAGGTTTCTAACATAGTTCCACACATGAGATTAATGCATAAGCTGGAGGATCAGACTTGTAATAGGAAAAGCACTGCAATGGACCAGAAAATATCTGACAGGGTGATAACCCTAACTTTTTTAAAAGGGGTGGAGGGGTAAGCAGTGGAAGGGCCCCGGTAAGTTTAAAAAAAGTTCCAAAGGTGGATCATCTAAGGGCCACTTGTCCTGCTTCCTGATGAACCTTACCTAACCTACCCGGACAGGGGAAACAACTAGGGTGGAGGGGTGCAGGGGGGGCCTGAGACGGGGGTTTCCCCGGGGTCATCCGAATTTTTTTGTTTTTTGGGGGGTTTTAGAAAAAAGGGAACCCCCGGAAAAGGGGCCCCAAAAAAAAAAGGGAAAAAAAAGGGGGGGGAAAAGAAACCCCCGGGGGGGGGGAAAAACCCCCCGGGGGTTTTTAAAAGGGAAAATTAAAAATAAAAAGGGGGGGGGGGAAAAAAAATTTAAAAAAAAAAAAAAAACCCGGGGGGGAAAAAACCAAAAAAAGGGTTCCAAAAAAAAAAAAAGGGGCAAAATTTAAGGAAAAACCCCTTTTTTCCCCCCAAAAAATTTGGAAAACCCGGGGGGTTTTTTTAAAAAATTTAAAAAATTAAAAAAAGGGGGGAAAAAGGGGAAAAAAAAAAAAAAAGGGGGGGGCCCCAAAATTTAAAAAGGGGAAAAAAAACCCCAAAAAAAACCCCCCCCCCCAAAAAAAAAACCCAAAAAAAAAAAAAAATTTTAAAAAAGGGTTGGGGGGAAAAAGGGGGGCCAAAAAAATGGGAAAAGGAAATTAAGAACCAAAAAAAAAGGGGAGGCTAGGAGAAGTTTTTAACCCCAAGGGGTTTAACAAAATTTAATGAAAATTAAAAGGAATAAAAACCCAGGGTTCCCCAAAAAAATTTGCAGGGGAAAAACCCATTTTAAAGGGTGGAAAGAAATTAAAAAGGGCCCCAAAACCCCAAAGGGGAATAAAGGGAAGCCGGTTCCGTAACCAAACCAATACACTTACAGGGGGGCCCAAAACAATAAAAAAATTGAGATTAGGGGGGGGGGAAAGGGGGGCCAAAATTTCGGGCCCAAACTTTTTTTGTAAAGAAACATCAAGGAAAGGGTCCCCAGTAAGGAATTTAATGGGGGGTTAAACGAAGGAAGGAGGAAAAAGGACAACCAAAAAAGGGACTTTGAATTTGATAACCCCCACCAAGGAAATCAAAAATTTTAAAAAGGGGAAGCCCGAAAGGGGGCCCCTCCCAAGGAAAAGGGCTGGGGAAAAAACACCCCCAAATTCCTGAACCGGCCACAACCAGGAATGGACTTTGGGGGGAAAACCTAGAATACCCTCCAAAGGAAGGGGGGGCCATTAAATTCTCCCCTTTGGGGTATTGGAAAGGGCCCCAAGGAAACATTTTAAAAACCCTAAAAAAAAAAATTTTCAAAACTACCCCGAAAAAAGGGGAAAAATTCCTGAGGAGGAAGGGGAAAAAAAATGAGCCCCAAACAAAAAGGGGGGAATACATGAAAGCAAAAAAAAGGCTAAAAACCGAAAAGGGGGACAAAAAAGTATAAAACCCAGAGAAAGGAAACAAAAAAAATTAATTAAGGAAAGAGTGGGTTGGAAATTTAAAAAAGGGAATTTTTTCACAAACACGGGAAAAGGTTTTCGGGAAAACGAGGGGAAAATTGGTTCAAAAAAATTTACGGGGGTTTAAAAAACCCCAATGGGCAAAAAGGGGACAATAGGGAGAAGGGGGGGGAAAATTGGCTACCCTTCTCCAAAGAAACAAAACACCCCACACAAAAAAGGGGCCCAAAAACTGGGGGGGCCCAACGGGGAATAAATTTTGGGGTTCCAAGGGGGAAGAAACAGGGGGGGAAGTCCATTTTAATGGAGGGGGAAATTTTGGGAAACCTTAAAAGGGGGCGGGGGGGGGCCCCCGGGGGAAAAAAGGCCAGGATCCCAGGGGGTTTCCCTGGTAGGGAAAACAAAACCAAGGGGCGGGAAGGAAAACTTAAAGGGGCCCCGGAATGGAGGAATTTGATTAAAAGAAGAATTCCCCGATAAAAAGGGGACCCCCCCCAAAAAAGGGGAAATTGGGAACATGCCTTAGCCCGAAAACCCAAATCTCCAAAATTTTTAACCCAAAAGGGGGCAAAGTAAAGGGAAAGAATTGGTAAGGGAAAGGGGGAAGACCGAAAACCCGGAGTAAGTTGGGGGAAACCAAAAAATTTCAAATTTTTCAAGGAAAAAGGGGTAAGAAAACAAGGGGGGCAAAACCCCGGGCGGCACACCAAACCCCCAAAAATGGGGGCTATGGGGCCCCTAGAAAACCTAAAAAAGGGAAAATTAAAAAACATCTTTTTTAAGGAAAAGGGGGGCAAGGCCCCCTTTTTACCCAACCGTTTACTTAAACCCATAAACGGGAGATCCCGGGAAATTTTGGGAACACCAAATTTAGCCCAACCTTTAAAAAAGGGAGAAAAATTGAAATTTTTTTTTCAAAAAGACAAGTCCCCCAGAAGAAAGGGAAAAAAAGGGGAAAGAAAAGAAAGTGTTAAAAGGGAAACCCAATCAACGACCAACGGGGGAAAGGGGGGAAAAATTTTCCGAAAACAAAAAAACTGGGGGATGGAAAAGGGGGACCAAAAGACAAAGAGAGGGGGGGGACCAATTTTGGGAAACTGAAAAACCCGTTTGAAAAAGGGGGAGGGGTTAAAAAAATTCCCACCAAAAGAGAAAAGTCAAAAATGGAAAAGCGGGAATTTTTGTAGGGGAAAAGGCAGGAAAAAGGACTGGGGGTTTAAGAGGGGGATGTAAAAGCTCAAGGGGCCCCTAAAGGGGGTGCCCTTAGGCCCAGTGGGGCGGGGGCCCAAGGAAAGGTGGACTTCAAACCCCCGGAAAAACCTAAATTATTAAGTAAAACATTTGGGTAAAGACACAAAAACACAAAAAAACAACCCCCAGCCCGGGCCCGGCCGGGAAGGCTGGGGAAAACACCCCTAAAAACAATTAAGGGGGGGAAAAAAAACCCCGCCCGAAAACTTTCCCAACCACAAAAAACCTTTCCCCAAAGGGAAAAACGGTTAAGAAAAAACCCCAGGCAACACCTGAACCAAAAACCCCAAACCCCAAATACCGCGGGAAGGGGCTTTTTCCCCTAAAACCTTCCCCAATTAAAAAAGGTTTTCCCGGCCCAAAACCTGACAGACCCATTTTTTATCGGCGGAAAAGGGAAAACCCCCAAAGGAAACAAAATAAAAGGGAAAAAAGGGGGAAATTTTAAAAATACCCCCAAAAGAAGGAGGGCCTTTAAAAGGGGTTTAACTGGAAACTAGGGAAAATTGGGGGGAAAAAAACTCATAAAAAAAAGGGGAATTGACAAGGGGCCCATGACAATTTTCCGGGTTTCACAGAACCGGGGGTTGGAACTCCCAAAACCCCGGGGATTTAAAAGGAAAATTTTTCCTTTACCGAAAGACATAATTGGAATTCCTGGGTTTTAAAAGGGGAAAAAGGGGGGTACCAAAAACCCCCCAAAAAAAAGTCACCCCAAAATTGGGTCAACCAAAAATTGGGGCCCAGTCCCCAAAAAATTAGCCAAACCCCAAAATTATTAGTAAAACCCAAAAATTTTAAACCAAACCAAAAAATCAAAAACCCCCAAAATTAAATCCCCCCAAAAATTGGGTAGCCCCCCAACAAAACCCCCCAACCAAAATTAAAAAAGGCAACCAAGAAAATTTCAAAACCAAAAATTTTAAAAACCAAAAAAATTAGCAGTAAACCAAAAATTTAATCACCCAAAAAAAGGGTTTCCGTTCCCCCAAAAATTTTTATCAACCAAAAAAGATAAACCCAAAAATTTAAAATTTCCCCCAAAATTAGTTAAAAAAACCAAAAAATTTAGTTAACCAAAATTTGGAACCCCAAAATTGGGGGGTCTCAAAACCAAAAAAAAAACCAAAATTAAAGGACCCAAAAATTAAAGTCGGGCCTTAAATTGAACCCCGCAAAACCAAAAATTAGGTTTCTTTCAAAACCAAAAATTAATTGGGCCAAAACCCAAAAATTTTTAAAAAAATTTGGTTGCCAACCAAAACAATTCAACCAAAAATTAGTCGAACCAAAAATTAGTCAAACAAAAAATTGGGCAACCAAAAAATTTAAAAATTAGAAACCCAAAAAAATTAATTAAACCAAAAATTATTTCCCAAAACCAAAAAATTTAAAGGCAACCAAAAAAAATAAACCCCAAAAAATTAGTCAAAAAAAAAATTCGCCCCAAAAAATTAAAAAAAATTTTCAAAAAAATTAAGCATTTTCAACCAAAAAATAACGAACAAAAATTTGTAAATTTAACCTTAGCCAACCCAAAAAACCGGTAACCCGGTTATCAAAAAATTTGACAAAAAAATTGGTTAACCCAAAAATTGGAACCAAAAAATTTTTAACCCTTATCAAAAAATGGTTAACCAAAAATTGTAACGGGTTAAATTTAAGGTTGTCAAAAAAAATTGTTGTAAAATAATTTGTCAAAAAAATTTGTCAAAAAACTTGGTTGACCAAACCTAACTTTAAAAAAAATTACTTTTTAAAAATAAAATTTTTTAAAAAAAAAAGGAACCCGGGTTCCCCCCAAAAAATTAAGGGAAAAAAAAGGGTTTTTAACCAAAAACGGAACCCTTGAAAAAAAAAGGTAACCCAAAATGCAATAAAAAAAGGTTAAAATAAAAATGGTTTTTAAAACGGATTTTTTTAAATAAAAGGGAATGGTTTAAAAAAGGTAACGGGTTGATCAAAAACCCTTGGTTGACCAAAAACCCAAACCCGGTTTGATCAATAACGGAAAACGGGTTGATCAAAAACGGGTTTGATAAATAAGGAAACTTTGTTTTGGATATAAATAACGGTAACTGGTTAAATAAATAACGGGTTGATCAAAACGTAACGGGTTTGTTAAATAACGGGTTTGATCAAAAACCCGGTAACTTGAGATCAAAACCTGGTTGACAAAGGGGAACGGTTTGATCAATAACTGGTTGAAATAAAATTTGGTTTTATCAATAACTTGGGTTGTTTAAAAAATAACTGGTTGTCAATAAGGGAAAAACGGGTTATTAAATAACGGTGAACTGTTAAATAAATAACTGGTTGATCAAAAAACGGAAACTGGTTGTCAATAACGGTTTGGGGATCAATAAGGGTTTAAACGGGTTTTGATCAATAACGTTGACCCAATAACGGTAACTGTTGATCAATAACTTGGTTTGATCAAATAACGGGGTTGTTCAATAACGGTAACTGTTGATAAATTTAACTTTTGGGATCAATAACGGTAACTGGTTAAACCAATAACGGTTGTAAAAGGGTAAAAACTTTTTGATCAAAAAAACGGAAACTGTTGACCCTAAAACTGGTTGATCAATAAGGGTAACGGGTTTGTCAATAATTTGTTTAAAATCAATAAGGGTAACGGTTGATAAATAACGGGTTAAATCAAAAACGGAAACTGGGGGATCAATAACGGAAACGGGTTGATAAATTTAACTTTGGTTTGAACAATAACGGTAACGGGTTGACAATAACTGTTGATCAATAACGGTAACTGGTTGATCAATAAGGGTAACGGGGTTGATCAATAACGGGGTTGAACAAAAAGAACGGAAAAAACGGGTTTAAAATCAATAACGTAACGGGTTGATCAATGAACGGGTTTTGATCAATAAGGGAACTTTTTTAAACAATAACGGTAAACTGGGTTGATCAAAAAGGTTGATTTTAATAACGGGTTGATCAAAAAACTGGTTGTTTCAATAACGGAAATTTGGTTGATAAATAAGGGGAAATGGTTGACCCAAAAAACAAAGGTTGTCAAAAGGGTTTAACTGGTTGATCAATAACGGGGTTGATAAATTTAGGGTAACGGGTTGATCAAAAAACCCTTTTTAAAAGGAACCCCTGGTTGATCAAAAACGGGGTTGATCAAAAACCGGTTTAAACGGTTGATCAAAAAAACCGGTAACTGGTTAAATAAATAACGGGTTTAAAACAATAACGGAAACGGGTTATCAATAAAACCTGGGGACCCAAATAACGGGTTTTGATCAATAAAGAAAACGGTTGATCAAAAACGGAAACGGGTTTTTAATCAATAACTTTTTAAAAAAACTGGTTTAAACAATAACGGTAACTGGTTGTTAAATAACTGGTTGATCAATAACGGTAACGGTTAAATCAAAAACTGGTTTATCAATAACGGTAACTGTTAAATAAATAACTAACGGTTGAAATCCTAACGGTTGATCAATAACGTAACGGGGTTTGATCAATAACGGTTTTGGATAATAAAAAATTTGTTGAATCAAAAACGGAACGGTTGATCAAAAACCCTGGTTAAATCAATAAGGGTTTAAACGGGTTTTGATCAATAACGGTAATTTTTGGTTTGGGATCAATAACGGTTTTGATCAATAACGGTAATTTGGTTAAATCAATAACGGTTAAAACAAACTTTTTGATCAAAAAGGGGGAAACTGGTTGATCAATAACGAAAACGGGTTGATCAATAACAGTAACGGGTTGATAAATCCCCGGTAACGGGGTTGATCAATAACTTGGTTGATCAATAAGGTAACGGGTTTGATCAATAACTGGTTGATCAAAAACCCGGTAACTGGTTGATAAATAACGGAAACCGGGTTTTTGATCAAAAACGGTAACTGGTTGATCAAAAACAGTAACGGTTGATCAAAAAGGGGGTAACGGTTAAATCAATAACGGTAAACTGGTTGATAAATTAAAAAGGTTGACAATAACGGTAACGGTTGATCAAAACGAAATTTTGGTTTTGACAATAACCCGGTAACTGTTGATAAAATAACAGAAAGGGGGTTTACCCAAAAACCCGTAAACAGGTTGATCAAAAACAAAAACCCGGGTTTGTAAATAACATAACGGGGTTTGTTTCAATAACGGAAACCGGGTTGATCAATAACGGAAAAGGGGGGTTTGGGGGTCAAAAAAGGGGGGGAAAGGGGGGGAGAAATAACGGGGGGGGGTTGGGGGTTGTTTCAAAAAGGGGGGAAACGGGGTGATCAATAAGGGTAACGGTTGAAAATAACGGTAACGGTTATCAATAACAGTAACTGGTTGTTTCAAAAAACAGTAACTGTTGTTTAATAACGGTAACGGGGTTGATTTTTTAACTTTAACCCGGGTTTTGATAAATAACGGTAACGGGTTTTAAATAAATAACTTTAACGGGTTGATCAAAAACGTAACGGGTTGATCAATAACAGTAACGGGACATGATCTTTTTTAAAAAACGGAATGGGGAAAAATTTTTGGGATAAAATAAGGTTGAAAAAAATTTTAATAATTTTTGGGTTATTTAATAAGGAAAAGGTTGAAATGGGAAACCGGGTGTTAAAAACTTTGGATTAACGAACCTGGTTAATAAAAACCATAACAAAAATCTTTAAACACATCCAACCGTTTGGCTGCTTTTAAACTTTTGTTTTAAACCCGACCCTTTTAAAAAACCCCAAACCCTTTTTAAAACCAAACCAAACCCCCGTTTTTCCTTCCTTGTAAAAATTTTAAAAATGGGGTTAAAAAAAAAAACCATTTAAACTTTTAACCGTTATTGCTGCTGTGTACGTGTTTTAAAACGCCCCTCGTTAAAACCAAAACCAATCGAAAAACCACATCCACCGTTAGTGCTGCTGTGTACGTGAAAAATTTAAAAAACCCTTCTTTTAAATAAACCACCGAATCCCAATTCTTTAAATAACCCAAAACCCCGTTAGTGCTGGGTGTACTAAATTAACGACCTGGGTTAAAAACCCCACAACCTTCTTTAAAAACCAAAACCATCGGTTAATCCCCTTGTTAATTTTTAACCCCCTTCGTTTAATAACCAAAACCCCAAAAAAACCAAAACCACCGTTATGCTCTGTGTGGAACTGATTAACGACCTCGTTAATAACCACAACCTTCGAAAATAATCACAACCTTTCGTTAATAACCACAACCTTCTTTAAAAAAATTCACAACCCTTTAACGGTTTAAAAACCCCAAAACCCTTCGTTAATAACCCAAAACCCAACCCCTTTAAATAACCAAAAACCTTTTTCTTTTAATAACCAAAAAACCTTCTTTTAATTACCACAACCTTCGTTAATAACCACAACCATTCTTTAAATAAAACCAAAAACCCTTTGTTTTTAATAAACCATCGTTTAAATAACCAAAACCCCCTTCTTAATAACAAAACCCAAATCTTTAATAACCACAACCTTCTTAAAAAAACAAAACCCTCGTTAATAACCACAACCTTCGTTAAAAATCACAACCATCGTTAATAACCACAACCTTTCGTTAATAACCAAAACCCAAAATCTTTAAATGCCAAAATTTTTTTAAATTTAACACCCCCCGGGGTTTAAAAAACCACAACCTTGGGTTAAAAATTCACACCCAACTTTAAAAACCCCCAACCTTCGTTAATAATCAAAACCCTTCTTTAAAAACCAATTCGTTAAAAACCCCAAAATATTTTTAAAGCCCAAAACCTTTCCTTAAAAAATCCCCATGTTAAAAGGGAAAGTTTAAAACCACCCCCCAGGGGCCGTGTTACTTTTTAACACCTGAAAACCCCAAAAATTTTTATTAAAAACCACTGAAAAACACAGTTCCCTTTGTTAATTAACAACAGTAAAAAAAACCGGGGGTTTTTTTTTTAAAACCCCTTTTTCTCAAAAGCCCATGAATTAACACACCCAGGGGTAAAATTAAATATTTACGAACACACAGACACATGTATCAGGGGTTTTGTAACACACTGCTACACGGGACCGTGATATTTTAACCAAGGGTTTAACATGTATCAGTTTTTTACTGTAAAACAAAGTTTCCATGTATATTTTACGTAACAATCTAAAATTAAACGGGTTTTTCGGGTTAAACGGGGGAAAGTAATATGTTTTAAGTTAAAAAGGGTTAAATTTTTAAAATAGGTTAATTAAACATTTGCAAAAATGTATAAGGGGGTTTAATTTTAAAAAAAGTAAATTTATGGTGTTTTAAAAAACCAAGTAAATTTTTAAGGGGTTTAGGGTTAAAAGGGAAATTTAAGGGGTTATTTTAAAAAGGTAAAAGGGTATAGTTTTTAGGGTAAAAGGGGGGTTAAATTTTGTTTGGGGGGGTGGTTAAGTAAAGGGGTTAATTAAATTTTGGGTATTGTAAAAGGGTAAATGTTTTAGGGGTTATTAAAATGGGGAAAAAGGTTTTGGGGGGGTTATTTTAAAAAGATAAAGGGGTATGGTTAATGTAAAAGGGGGGGTAAAATGATTTTTGGTTAGGGGGTTTAAAAAGGAAAATGAAGGGGGTTTGGGTAAAAAGAAAAGGTATGGGGGGGTTATTTTTTTAAAAGGTAAAATTTTATATTTTAGGGGTAAAAAGAAAATTATGGGTGGTTATATGTAAAAAGATATAATTATAGTGGGGGTTTATTTAAAATTGTTAAATGGTATATGTTAGGGGTTAAAATAAATTTAGGGTTATTTTAAATAGGAAAATTTTGAATCATGTTACTGAAACAAACTGTTTCAAGGGATAGGGGTTACTGAAACCCAAAATGTAAACCATTTCATTTTACGGGTAACACACTGCTACACATGTATCAGTTTTACTGAAACACACTCCCAAACCCTGTATCAGGTTACTTTAAAACACTGCTAAACATGTATCAGTGTTACTGAAACCACAGCAACCATGAAATCAGTTTTTACTGTAACACACAGAAACCCCATTATAAAGTGTTACGGGTAACACACTGCTAAAACATACATATTACTGTAACACACAGCTACACATGTTTTCAGAAATTAAATTAACACACTGCTACAAAATTTTAAAGGTTACTGAAAAAACACTGCTACACTTTTAAATCAGTTTTTAACGTAACACCGGGAACACTTTATCAGTTACTGAAAACACACAGCAACACATTTATCAGTGTTACTGTAACACCTGTTTACAAAAAGAAACATTATTACTGTAACACACAGTTTACACATGTATCAGTATTACTGAAACACACTCCCTACCCATGTATCAGTGTTACAGAAACACACTGCACACATTATCAGGGTTACGTCCCCACAGGGGCTACACATGATCTGTTACTGAAAACACACAGCTACACATGTATCAGTTTACTTTTAACACACAGCTACACATGTATCAGTTTTACTTAACACACAGCTACACTTTTAAACCCAGTTTTACTTAACCCACAGCTACACATGTATCAGAAAATACTGTAACACCCCTGCTACACATGTACAGTGTTTTTGTAAAAACCCCTGCTCCCACATTATCATTTTTAAAAGTAACACACTCTAACATGAATCAGTTTTACTTTTAACACACGGCACAAAAAGAAACAGTGTTTATTTGAAAACACACGGGCCCGCCCAAAAGGGTATCAATTACTGAAACCAAAACGCTACACATGTATCGGGGTTTTAACGTAAACACTGCTAAAACAGGGAATCAGTGTTTTTTGTAAAAACACTGCTACACATGAATCATGTTACTGTAACACACGTTTAAAACATGAATCATGTTACAAAAACATACGTTATTCAGGAAAACGTTGGGTAACGTTTAAAGTTGGGGTTTGGGTTTAAATAAAATCTAAACCTAAAAGGGTTTTGGTTACACACTGTAAAAAACTCAAAAATTTTTAAAGAGAGAGAGAGAGAGAAAAGAAAAGAGAGAGAAGAAGAAAAGAGAGAGGGGAAGAGAGAAAAGAGAGAAAGAGAGAGAGGGAGAAAAGACAGAAAACCGGGAGAGAGAGAGAGAGAGAGAGAGGGGAAGACAGAACCAGGGGGTTTACTATAATTGGCTTCCTCGAGTAATCACTCTTGGCCAAAATCGTTAACTAATAATAAACCCACCAATTAAATGAGGACAATTAACCTCACGTTTTCTCGGAGGCCCCAAAGGTCACGGGGGACCGGTTACAAACGGGGGAAACCGGGTGGGATTTTACGGGGACCGGGTGGTACACTGGGGCCGGGTTTGGGACAACGGGGGCCCGGGGGAAACTCTGGGGGCCCGGGGGGTTCTACTGGGGCCCTTTTGGGGGGACTACTGGGGACCTGGGGGGAAACTACGGGGGAAACCTGGTGGACACTGGGGGCCTGGCGGGACTACTGTGGCCGGGCCCGGGAAACTACTTGGGGGTTCGGGTGGGCCCTACTGGGGACCTGGGGGGAAATTTTATTTGGGGGAAATCGGGGGACTACTGGGGCCTGGGGGGCCTACTGGGGACCTGGTGGGACTACGGGAGCCTGGTAAAGACTACGGGGCCCTTTGGTGGGACGACTGGGGGGCCTTTGGGGCAACTGGGGACCTGGTGGGACACGGGGGCCTGGTGGGACTACGGGGGCCCTTTGGCGGGACTACTGGGACCGGGGGTGAACTATTTGGGGACCGGGCGGACTACTGGGGCCCTTTGGGGGGAAACTACGGGGGAAACCCCCGGGGGGTGGGACTACTGGCCGGTGAGACTACTGGGGACCTGGTGGGACTACTGGGGGCCTGGGGGGACTACTGGGGACCTGGGGGAAAATGGGGGCCTGGGGGACACTGGGGACCGGGTGAGACTACGGGGGCCTGGGGGGGGTCCCCCCTGGGGGCCGGGTGGGTCAAACGGGGAACCTGAGGGGAAATTTCTTGGGGCATCGGGGACAAACTGGGACCTGGTGAACTACTGGGACCTGGGGGGGACGACGGGGGGCCTGGTGGGGTACTGGGGGACCGGGGGGGAAAAACTGGGGCCCTTTGGGGGGACTACGGGGACCGGGCGGGACTAAAGGATACCGGGCGGGACACTGGGGACCTGGGGGGACTACGGGAGCCGGTTTGGGACTACTTGGGATCTGGGGGGGATTACGGGGACCTGGGGGTTTAACTAGGACTGATTTGGTGGGACTACTAGGGGCTGGTGGGACTACTGAGGACCTGGAAAGGAACAAACTGGGCCCTTTGGGCGGGACAAAACGGGGGCCTCGGGGGACAACGGGGAACCTGGGGGACTACAAAGGGGCCAGCCGAGTTTACTGGGGACCGGGTTTTACTACTGGGACCTGGTAGTGGGGGGAAACCTTGGGGGAAACTACTGGGGACCTGGGGGTATTGGGGACCTGGTGGGACTACTGGGAACCTGGCGGGACAATGGGGACCTGGGGGGACTACTGAGGACCTTTGGAAACAACTGGTGACCGGGGCGGGACGAAAACCCCCTGGCGAAACTACGGGGGAAAATTTTTGGGGGACTACGGGGGACCTGGGGGGATTTACGGGGGCCCCTGGTAAAACCCTATTTAGGGGACCTGGGGGGACTACTGAGGCCCTGGGGGGGCCCTACTGGGACCTGGGGGGCCCTATTTGAGGACCTGAGGGAAACTACTGGGGCCCTGGCGGGCCCTACTGAGGCCCCGGGTGGGCCCTAGGGGGCCCTTTTGGCGGACTAAGGACCTGTTTGGGAAAACTGGGGACCGGTGGGACAAAATTGGGGACCTGGGGAAAAAAAAGGGACCGGGCGGGCCTACTTGGAGACCTGGGGGGAAACTACTGGGGACCTGGGTGGAACTATTTGGGGACCTGGGGGGAACTACTGGGGGCCCGGGTTTGGGACTATTGGGGACCGGGCCCGGGACTCCGGGGCCCTTTGGCGGGACAAACTGGGACCGGTGGGACTACTGAGGATTTTGGCGGGACTACTGGGACCGGGCCCGGGACTACGGGGGGCCTGGGGGGAACTGCTTCGGAACCTGGCGGGATTTACGGGGGAAAATGGGGGGACAACTGGGGACCTGGTGGTACGGGGGACCGGGCGGGACACTGGGGACCTGGGTTGGGACTACTGGGGACCCCTTGTGGAATTTGGGGACCTGGGGGGACTACGGGGGGGCCTGGGGGACTACGGGTCCCTGGGGGGACTACGGGGGGCCTGTGGGGACAAACTGGGGACTTGGGGGTATTTGGGGGACCTGGGGGGCTACTGGGTACCTGGTGGGACACTGGGGGCCTGGCGGAACTACGGGGGGACCGGGTTTTGGGACTACTAGGACATTGTCCCCCAGGTAGTAACATTGGGGGGAACACCCAAAAATCATATAAAATAGGTAGCAACCCCCACTTTTGGGGGTTCCCACAATTTTACTACCCATAAAAATTTAGTGTAGAAACACACTGTGGGTTTTCCCCGGCCAAATTAAAAAATAAAATAAAGAATGGGTTGTAGCAACACACTGTGGGTGTTTCCCACAAGGGAAAACTTTTCATATAGAAAGGGGTAGCAACACCCTGTGGGTTTTCCCCACAATGTAACAAATCATTTTAAGAATAGGGGTTGGGGCAACACCTGTGGGTTTTTCCCACAAAAATATAACATAAAGTTAGGGGTTCTTACGGTCATCTGAGATTTACTTCCAGCTTGGTTTGGACCCCCTTGATATTGTCGCCGGCAGCTTTTCTCAACCCCATTCTTACTCGGGCCCCTCACCCTTTTTGGGTATTTTTACGGGCTCGATCCTCAGTTTTGGAAGCCCCCGGCACCGGGGCAGGACGATAAAATCGGGGGTTTGCCGCTAGTTTCTGGGGGTTTTTTTTCCCCACGGGGATCTTGGTTAAAGGGTTTTCCCCCGGTTTGGCCAGCCCGGTTTTAACAAACGCTACCCCAAACGCTAAAATAGGGCGTTTGGTCCCGGGGGTTTCCCTCCGCTCGAATTGCGGCGGATCTGTCGGGAAGAAAAAAAGGGAAAGGGCGAGTTAGAGCCCCAAAACCCTTCGAGGTTTTAAACCCGTCTCCTGGGGGAGGGGCCCAAGGAAAATCACAAGTTCACTCAAGACATGAAAGGATCAGCCTTTAAAAGAAAGGCTAAAAATAAGCAGGTCAGCTATTTTGGGTCACCCAAATATAGCAGGTCAAGCTATATGGGTCAGCCTTTTTACATTCACTATATGGGTCAGCCTTTAAACAGGTCAGCAAATATGGGTCAAATATAGCAGGTCAGTCAAAATGGGGCACTTTTAAGGGGTTCAGCCAATAGCGGGTTCAGCTATGGGGGTTTCACCCCAAAACGGGTCAGCTATATGGGTCCACCCAAATACGGGTCATCTAAATGGGTCAACCCATACAGCATCGGGCCCATAACCCGGTTTCAGACATGTGGGTCAGCCATAAAAAGGTCAGTCATGTAGCAGGTCAGCCATGAAAAAATTTTAAAAGCCATATAGGGGGCAGTCATGTAGGGGTCAGCCATATAACATTTTCACCGTAAAGCGTCGGGCCCATATAAAGGTCAGCCATATACAGGCCCAGCCCATATGGGTCACCCAATTTGGGCAGGCAATCATAGGGCCCCGCCTTTAAAAGCAGTCAGTCATGGGGCAGGTCAGCCCAAGGTGGGCGGGTAAACCATATAAAAATTTCCAGCCATATGGGGCAGGCAGCCCAAATAAAAGGGGTTCAGCCTTTTAAAAAGCGGGTTAAATTTAAATGGGTCGGCCATATGGGAAAGGCCCAACTATAGGGGGTCACCAAATAGGGGCGGTAGGCCATACGGGTCAGCTATATGGGTCAGCCATAACAGCGGGGTAACCCCATCCCGCGGGGTAAAGGCCAAAAGCAGGTCAGCAAAAAGGGGTCACCAAATAGCGGGTCACCCCCAAAGGGGCGGGTATAGGGGTTCGGGCCAACAGCGGGTTAGCAATATGGGTTAGCCCTATAGCGGGTAAAGTCAGTAGAAAGGTCACCCATATAACTTTCGCCATATAGCAGGTCAGTCAAGTAGCAGGTCAGCGATAAAACAATAAAGCCAAAAGCAGGTCAGCCATATAGTAGGTTGTCAAATAGCGGGTTCACCCCAAAAGCAGGTCAGTCATTTTAACAATCAGCCATACGGGCAGGTCATTTCATACGCGGGGCAGCCATATAGCATGTCATTTCCCCAATAGGTAAACCCAAAAATAGAAAGGGTCGGGCCAAAAATAGCGGGTTTCACCAAAAAGGGCGGTCACCATTGGGCAGCCCAGCCAAAAAGCAGGTCACCCCATATGCAGTCAGTCATATAGCAGGCCCAGCCATACACCCATTCACCATACAGCAGGTCGGGCCAAATAGCAGGTCAGCCGGGTTTTTTTACATTTTGGGAACACCCACAATCTATAGAAAGTGTACAACACATTTGGGGGTTTTCCCAAAAATGAAAAAAAAGCAGGTCACCCCATAAGCAGGTCGGGGGCCCCGGGAGCTTTTACTGGAACCCCCCAGAAACCCACACCCAAGTGCGCCACACAAAGGAGTCCCCTTTAAAAATGAATAAGCTAAAAAATTTTGGTCACCCAGGGTTTCGGGGACTGTTTCCCCCGCGAGGACAGAAAAAACCCAAAATAAGCAACGCTGAAAGGAAGGGGGAAATGTGTGAAATACAATGAAGTGTAGAACCCAAAGGGGACTTTTGATGAAGCGAAAAATGAAGGGCCCCTTCTCCCACACACACTTTAGCGGGAACACTCAGACATCAAAGACTTTGGTAGCCAAAGTTGGCAGAATATGAGAGAGACAGAGACAGAGACACAGACAGAGACACAGACACAGACAGAGACAGAGTCACAGACAGAGACACAGACACAGACAGAGACAGAGTCACAGAGACAGAGACACACAGATGACAGGCTCAGGCAGCCACAGTGTATAGAATATGAGCGAGAGACAGAGACAGAGAGAGACAGAGAGACAGACACAGACAGACATATGAATCACATCCAGTGTATACAAGGTAACCATCACAGCAGTTCATTATAAGCCCCAGTCACTGGAAGCAGTTGAATAAGGCTCAATCCAGCGTCCAGCCATCAACCCCAGGTCTCTCAACCCTCACAACACTCACTAACACACACAAAATCCCCCAATACTTTTCCAATATGACAAAAAAACAGGTCAAAGCCTTTTGTACTCTTTGAAGGTTAAGACTATCAAACCTCTCTCTTGTGAACACAATCACGTTTCGTTTAATTAATCAGAATTGTGTCCTCTCTCAAACTACAAAAGTTATGGAAATTATTCACAAAAATAGATCTTTTGTTTGGAAGACCACTGTGGAAGCTGCAATGATCACTGGGGCCAGGAGCTATGACTCGACCCCTGCAAACAGAATTAAGTGAGTACTGGAAACTATAACAGACGCCTTCCCCCCCCCCAGTCCAAACACACACACAATCAGCGAAGAGGCGGGGCCAGGAGCTATGACTCGACCCCTGCAACCACAAATAGGTGAGTGTACACAGAGTTTGACCTGACTAGCTTGTGCTACTAGGTCAGATGCCGTGCTCGTTAAGTGAATGTGACCTGACCTGACTAGGTTGGGGCATTGGCTTAAGCAGGTAGGAGACTTGGACCTGCCTCGCATGGGCCAGTCAGCCTTCTGTAGTGTTCCTTCTTTCTTATGTTCCTAACACAGCTTAAAGAGTGGGTGTGACTGGGCCCTGGAGGGCAGATACAAGTGAAGTTAGTCGATTGTGGCAGGACCAGGAGCTATGACTCAACCCCCTGTATATACCATTAGGTACACACACAGAAAAGGCAAGTAATGAATCATTCGAAGGAGAGAGAGAGAGAGAGAGAGAGAGACAGACAGACAGACAGACAGAGACCTGCCAGGTTAGGGAGCATGGAGGTTGACCTCCAGGTATCACAGGTCATACTTACGTGTACTAAACTCAATGTAGGTCAGGACCTGCTCAGGTTGTCCTCCAGGTGTGCTATCCTCATCTTCCTCATCCTCGCCTCCTCCTCCTCCTCCTCCATCTCCTCCTCCTCCACCTCCTCCAGGGTCGCCTTCTGCCGTAGTGTTTACGACAGTGTTGGTATCCACTGTAGCACCAGCTGTACCAAGGAGGGGGAGGGTGGGGGGTTGTAGTTCTTCTCTCCCCCATCACAACCCCCAACAACCACCACATAGCTTTATATATACTCAATTATAACATGTTATCACGGTGTTATCACGGTGTTATGTCACACACACACACACAGGTAACAAACATGGTGATGCCGGGATATGTTACGTGGTATACTTATTGTATATTACAGCATACTCGTTATACTACGTTCACTATATATAATATATATATATATATATATATATATATATATATATATATATATATATATATATATATATATATATATATATGCAAGGAATTCGCAAGAGCAGGCGAAATATACATAAACACTGATCTCTGGCTGAAAGAGACTCGAACCTACGAACCCTGGAACAAGGTACGCAGTGCTATACCAATCTACCCACACTGCAGGGGATGAGATGAAAAGCTGTAAGCCTTCTCCCTGAAAGCTGGCTGCCTTGGATCAAAGTCTAGCGCAAGCTGGACTCCAAGGTATTGTCCAGTGTGGGTAGATTGGTAAAGCACTGCGTACCTTGTTCCAAGGTTCGTAGGTTCGAGTCTCCTTCAGCCAGAGATCAGTGTTTATAATATATATATTATAATATATATATATATATATATATATATATATATATATATATATATATATATATATATATCGTGCCAAATAGTTAAAATTTGCTATTTTTGGCTTAAATAGCAACGCTCTTCTTGCCGAACAAGGCGAAAAATTGTGTTTGCAATAATTTCGCAAAAATCATCCTGAATCTAACCAAAACAAAAATATATTTCTGTTTATTATTAAATTATTGTAGACTTATCTAAAATATATTTAGTTGGATTAGGCAAAACTGTGCTTGTTATAATAAGGTCAGGTAAGTTTTCTAAGGTTCTTTTGGTACAAAATTATTAATTTTCACATTAACATAAATTAGAAAAATATATCTTTAAACGTATAAGAGAAAATTTTAAAAGAACTTAATTTTAAATGAGTTATTGATAATTGACCAATTTTACCTATTTGGCACCATACACACACACACACACACACACACACACACACAACACACACACACACACACACACACACACACACACAACACACACACACACACACACACACACACACACACACACACACACACACACACACACAAACACACACACACATATACACACACCATGAACACAAAAATAAATGGAGAGGGGATCGAACTGAGGTCCTTTAAGTACCAAGCTTTACACTCTATCAGAAAAGTGCTTGACAACTGCTACACCAGCTGCCACATGTTGCACCAGCTGCGACATGCTGCACCAGCTGCCACATGTTGCACCAGCCTCCACCAGCTGCCACATGCTGCACCAGCTGCGACATGCTGCACCAGCTGCCACATGTTGCACCAGCCTCCACCAACTGCCACATGCTGCACCAGCTGCCACATGTTGCACCAGCCTCCACCAGCTGCCACATGCTGCACCAGCCTCCACCAACTGCCACATGCTGCACCAGCTGCCACATGTTGCACCAGCCTCCACCAGCTGCCACGTTACAACAGCCTCCACCAGCTGCCACATGCTGCACCAGCTGCCACATGTTGCACCAGCCTCCACCAGCTGCCACATGTTGCACCAACCTCCACCAGCTGCCACATGCTGCACCAACTGCCACATGTTGCACCAGCCTCCACCAGCTGCCACATGTTGCACCAACCTCCACCAGCTGCCACATGCTGCACCAACTGCCACATGTTGCACCAGCCTCCACCAGCTGCCACATGTTGCACCAACCTCCACCAGCTGCCACATGCTGCACCAACTGCCACATGTTGCACCAGCCTCCACCAACTGCCACATAGTGCACCAGTCTCCACCACCTGCCACATGTTGCACCAGCCTCCACCAGCTGCCACATGTTGCACCAGCCTCCACCACCTGCCACATGTTGCACCAGCCTCCACCACCTGCCACATGTTGCACCAGCCTCCACCAACTGCCACATAGTGCACCAGCCTCCACCACCTGCCACATGTTGCACCAGCCTCCACCAACTGCCACATAGTGCACCAGTCTCCACCACCTGCCACATTTTTGCACCAGCCTCCACCACCTGCCACATGTTGCACCAGCCTCCACCACCTGCCACATGTTGCACCAGCCTCCACCAACTGCCACATAGTGCACCAGTCTCCACCACCTGCCACATGTTGCACCAGCCTCCACCAGCTGCCACATGTTGCACCAGCCTCCACCACCTGCCACATGTTGCACCAGCCTCCACCACCTGCCACATGTTGCACCAGCCTCCACCAGCTGCCACATGTTGCACCAGCCTCCACCAGCTGCCACATGTTGCACCAGCCTCCACCACCTGCCACATGTTGCACCAGAGAGAGAGAGAGAGAGAGAGAGACTGCAACTGTCTCACACAAGTCTTTGTGGTAATAGTAACTCCAGCACTGGTAGGAAGTCCTGTCGTAACTACTGAACCAACACTGGAACACACTACGACATCCCTATCTGTCTACTGACATCTCTAGGTCAAAACGACACATATGGTTACTACCATGACATCCAGCGCCAGGAAATATAATACTGAGGATACAGCTGGCTTTTGTTCCCGGAAAGAGAGAGAGAAAGTTGTACATGTCTGGTATACAGTGTCGACAAGATGAAGGATCAGACCTCAGTGCAATATCTGGGTATCTTATGTAGACGTTTCGCCCTCCCAGTGCCTTCATCAGTGGCAGTATCTTCAGCCACCCCACTACCTTCACTATCAGCACACCACTACCACCAACACCATCACCACCCACACTACCCTCACCATCACCCACACTACCACCAACCTCTCATCACCAGCCACACTACCACCAACCTCTCATCACCAGCCACACTACCCCCAACCTCTCATCACCACCACACTACCCTCCCATCACCCACATACCACCAACCTCTCATCACCAGCCACACTACACCAACCTCTCATCACCACCCACACTACCACCACCTCTCACACCAGCCACACTACCTCACCATCACCCACACTACCACCAACCTCTCATCACCAGCCCACTACCACCAACCTCTCATCACCACCCCCCACTTACCACCAACCTCTAAATCACCACCCACACCACACCCCACCCACACTACCACCAACTCTCATCACTACTCACACCACACCACCACCCACATTACCACCAACCTCTCATCACCACCCACACCACACCACCACCCACACTACCACCAAAGTCTCATCACCGCCCACACCACACCACCACCCACACTACCACCAACCTCTCATCACCACCCACACCACACCACCGCCCACACTACCACCAACCTCTCATCACCATCCACACCACACCACCACCCACACTACCACCACCCTCTCATCACCACCCACACTACCACCAACCTCTCATCACCACCCAAACCACACCACCGCCCACACTACCACCAACCTCTCATCACCACCCCACCACACCACACACCACCACACAACCACCAACCTCACATCACCACCCACACTACCACCAACCTCTCATCACCACCCACACTACCACCAACCTCTCTCACCACCCACACTACCCACCAACCTCACATCACCACCCACACTACCACCAACCTCACATCACCACCCACACTACCCCCAACCTCTCATCACCACCCACACTACCACCAACCTCACAACACCACCCACACTACCACCAACCTCTCATCACCACCCACACTACCCACCAACCTCACATCACCACCCACACTACCACCAACCTCTCATCACCACCCACACTACCACCAACCTCTCATCACCACCCTCACAACCACCAACCTCACATCACCCACACTACCACCAACCTCTCATCACCACCCACACTACCACCAACCTCTCATCACCACCCACACAACCACCAACCTCACATCACCACACTACCACCCACACCACACTACCCCTCCCCCAACAATAAGGTAGGTCGTCTGTCACGGACGCCGGAAGTGACGAGGGAAGGACACCACCAACTGGTCTCCCTCCATCCCCACCCTCCCCCTCCATCCCCACCCTCCCCCTCCATCCAGGCAGGTTCCTATGTCATCCAGATACTGTTTTAAGCTCCATAAACCATCCAGATGGGGAAATACCCGGCCGATATTGGGAGAGTCTTCCATCTTCCAAGACTCCAATATTCCGGGAAGAACCATGAAGTCGTGGTAGTGGTGGTAGTGGTAGTAGTGGTGGTAGTGGTGGTAGTAGTGGTGGTGGTAGTGGTAATGGTAGTGGTGGTGGTAGTGGTAGTGGTGGTGGCAGTAGTGGTGGTGGTAGTGGTGGAGGTAGTGGTGGTAGTATGGTGGTAGTAGTGGTGGTGGTGGTAGTGGTGGTGGTGGTGTAGTGGTGTAGTGGTGGTGGTGGTAATGGTGGTGGTGGTGGTATGGTGTAGTGGTAGTGGTGGTTAGTAGTGGTGGTAGGTGGTAGTGGTGGTGGAAGTGGTGGTGGCAGTAGTGGTGGTGGTAGTGGTGGTGGTGTAGTGGTAGTGGCAGTAGTGGTGGTGGTGGTAGTAGTGGTGTGGTAGTGGTGGTGGTGGTAGTGGTGGCAGTGGTGGTAGTGGTGGGTGGTAGTGGTGGTGGTAGTGGTGGTGGTGGTAGTGGTGGTGGTAGTGGTGTGGTGGTAGTGGTGGTGGTGGTAGTGGTAGTAGTGGTGGTGGTGTAGTGGTGGTAGTGGTGGTGGTGGTGGTGGTAGTGGTGGTGGTGTAGTGGGTGGTGGTGGTGGTGGTGGTGGTGGTGGTGGTAGTGGTAGTGGCAGTAGTGGTGGTGGTAGTGGGTGGTGGTGTTAGTAGTGGTGGTGGTGGTGGTAGTGGAAGTAGTGTGAGTGGTGGTAGTGGTGGTGGCGGTAGTGGTGGTGGTTGGTGGTGGGGTAGTGGTGGTGTGGTAGTGGTGGGGGTGGTAGTGGTGGGGTGGGTGGTGGTGGTGTAGTGGTGGTGGTGGTGGTGGTGGTAGTGGTGTGTGGTGGTGGTGGTGGTGGTGGAAGTGGTGGTGGTAGTGGTGTGTGGAGTGTAATGGTGGTGGTGGTGGTGGTAAGTGGTGGTGGTAGTGGTGGTGGTAGTGGTAGGTGGTGGTGGTGGTGTGGTGGTGGTGTGGGGTGGTGGTGGTGTGGTAGGTAGTGGTGGTGGTGGTAGTGGGTGGTGTGTGGTAGTGGTAGTGGTGGTGGTAGTGGTGGTGGTGGTGGTAGTGGGTAGTGTTGGTGGTGGTATGGTGGTGGTGGTTGGTGTGGTTGGTGGTTAGTGGTAGTGGTTGGTAGTGGTGGTGGTGGTGGTGGTAGTGGTGGTAGTGGTGTGTGGTAGTGGTGGTGGTGGTAGTGGTGGTGGTGGTAGTGGTTATGGTGGTGGTGTGGTAGTGTGAGTGTGTGTTAGTGGTGGTGGTGGTGGTGGTAGTGGTGGTAGTGGAGGTGGTAGTCGTGGTGGTGGTAGTGGCAGTAGTTGGTGTGGTTGATGGTGGTGGTTTGGTAGGGTGGTGGTGGTGGTTGTGTAGTGGTGATGGTGAGTGGTGGTGGTGTGGTGATGGTGGTGTGTGGTGTGGTGTGGATGGTTTGGTGGTGTGGTGGTGGTGTAGTGTGTGGTAGTGGTGTGGTGGTAGTGGAGTATGTGTTGTGGCATGTTGTGAGTAGTGGGTGGTGGTAGTAGTGTGGTGTGTGTGGTGGTGGTGTAGTGGTGGTGGTAGTGGTGGTGGTGGTAGTGGTGGTGGTAGTGGTGGTGGTAGTGACAGTGGTGGTGGTGGTAGTGGCAGTAGTGGTGATGGTTAATAATGGTCTTGGATGGTCACTCCTGCCTCTCACAACTACTGGACCAGTACAACATGGTCTTGGATGGTCACTCCTGCCCCTCACAACTACTGGACCAGTACAACATGGTCTTGATGGTCCACTCCTGCCCCTCACAACTACTGACCAGTACAACATGGTCTTGGATGGTCACTCCTGCCTCTCACAACTACTGGACCAGTACAACATGGTCTTGGATGGTCACTCCTACCTCTCACAACTACTGGACCAGTACAACATGGTCTTGGATGGTCACTCCTGCCTCTCACAACTACTGGACCAGTACAACATGGTCTTGGATGGTCACATCCTGCCTCTCACAACTACTGGACCAGTACAACATGGTCTTGGATGGTCACTCCTGCCTCTCACAACTACTGGACCAATACAACATGGTCTTGGATGGTCACTCCTGCCTCTCACAACTACTGGACCAGTACAACATGGTCTTGGATGGTCACTCCTGCCTCTCACAACTACTGGACCAGTACAACATGGTCTTGGATGGTCACTCCTGCCTCTCACAACTACTGGACCAATACAACATGGTCTTGGATGGTCACTCCTGCCTCTCACAACTACTGGACCAGTACAACATGGTCTTGGATGGTCACTCCTGCCTCTCACAACTACTGGACCAGTACAACATGGTCTTGGATGGTCACTCCTGCCTCTCACAACTACTGGACCAGTACAACATGGTCTCGGATAATCGATCCTGCTTCCTTAGACCTATTACACCATCACTACCTAAGATTTACTAACCCGTGCAAGTCAGAGCCACGCTCACACCCCCACACATGATCGTGGACGCACCGGAAGACAAAAATCTATCGACGTAGTGTACACAAACTTTGCGAAAATATCCAATTGAGATCAGAATACAACAGTGCACGAAATACGTGCACTGGAAGAGTAAACAGACGGATATTTAACGTTCTATAAGAAATCGGACATTAAGAGTGTCCTTAAAATTAGGTACAGAGGCTGTCACAGTGCAACGCTGCGTCCGTGAAGGCACAGTACTCGACCCAATTATCTCTCTCATTGTAATATCAGACACAGAGGCATGACATACGAAAGGAGGAACACTGCAGCAGACCTACTGGTCCATACTAGACAGGTCCTTCTCAAACACAAACTCACCAACATAAATATTTGCCCAATGGTGCCTAAGGTAAAAAGGACACAAGTGCAACTAATGCGACATTTTACTGTGGCAACGTTTCGCTCTCCAGGAATTTTGTCAAGTCGTTACAAACAATACAGGTATTAACAGGGTATATAGATAAAGATCTTGACAAAGCTCCTGGAGAGCGAAACGTTGCCACAATAAAATATCACATTAGTTACATCTGTGTTCATTTACCCAGTGCTAAGGGCTTGAACTTCCAGTGCTAAGGGCTTGAACTTCCAGTGCTAAGGGCTTGAACTTCCAGTGCTAAGGGCTTGAACTTCCAGTGCGAAGGGCTTGAACTTCCAGTGCTAAGGGCTTGAACTTCCAGTGCTAAGGGCTTGAACTTCCAGTGCGAAGGGCTTGAACTTCCAGTGCTAAGGGCTTGAACTTCCAGTGCTAAGGGCTTGAACTTCCAGTGTTAAGGGCTTGAACTTCCAGTGCGAAGGGCTTGAACATCCAGTGCGAAGGGCTTGAACATCCAGTGCTAAGGGCTTGAACTTCCAGTGCGAAGGGCTTGAACTTCCAGTGCTAAGGGCTTGAACTTCCAGTGCTAAGGGCTTGAACTTCCAGTGCGAAGGGCTTGAAAATTCCAGTGCTAAGGGCTTGAACTTCCAGTGCTAAGGGCTTGAACTTCCAGTGTTAAGGGCTTGAACTTCCAGTGCGAAGGGCTTGAACATCCAGTGCGAAGGGCTTGAACATCCAGTGCGAAGGGCTTGAACTTCCAGTGCGAAGGGCTTGAACTTCCAGTGCGAAGGGCTTGAACATCCAGTGCGAAGGGCTTGAACATCCAGTGCGAAGGGCTTGAACTTCCAGTGCGAAGGGCTTGAACATCCAGTGCGAAGGGCTTGAACATCCAGTGCGAAGGGCTTGAACATCCAACAGCCACAACTACAGCACAGACGAAGGAGCACAGATCGAAGGGAGCCACAACCACGAGATACAAAGCACTTCACGGCCTAACCCGGAAACAAATCATCGTGTAGAAGGGAAGACAGGTGCAGCTGTGCACTCAAACGAGTCATTCACCCGTCAAAAACGCACATTTTTACAAGGCAAGAGTTGTAAAGAAGTGGAAGACGTTGAGTTACGATACAAGCTGCCTATATAAATGCTTTTAATGGTAAATAACACAGACACACCAAGGCAGACTGAAGCGTGAGAGAGTTCCCTATTTTGTATGTAGTTCTACCGTCTATATGTCCTTGAACTGGTACTTATAAAACCACTGGAGGGCGAAACGTCTACAATAAAGACACCCATATGTTGCACATGTGTCTAATTCTTCATCCCTATTTGAATGTCTCATAACAATAAAGTTAGGAACATTAACCTAACTTTGTAAAACCCTATGTTAGAGAGAGAGAGAGAGAGAGAGAGAGAGAGAGAGAGAGAGAGAGACACTTAAGCTGGGCTGCCACAAAAACCCATACAGTTTATCTTACACTAAAAAGCTCCCAACATCCGGGAGGTTAAAGCAAAATTATGATAGTAGGTACCCCGCACGCCAGCCAGCAGGTGAGAGGCAGCAAGACGAGGTGCAGCAGTAGTGGCAGTACGAGGAAGAGGAGAGGCAGCAGCATTAGCAGGAAGAGGGAAAGAAGTATCAGAAGCATCGGCAGAAACACGAAAGCGGCAGCAGTAGCAACGGCAGGAAGACGAGAGGAAGCAGTAACAACATCAGCAGGGAAATGAAAAGCGTCAGCAGAAGCAGGATATTCACCTAGTGAAATTATACCACCTCAAAATCAACAGGATAGGAATGTCTACTACCAGCAATCAAGAAAAATCTGAGCTATTTGCTGAACGCTTTACTACCAAGATGCAAGTTCTTGATCCAGTTCTGGAACCTCAAAGTTGTCAGAGGTGACAATAAGGCAGGATGAGGTGCATCTTAAATCGCTGGACCAGGAAAAGACTGTAGACCCAGATACTGAGAGCCCAAGATTGCTGAGCTAGCAGCACCTCTAACTAGCATCTATCAGCACTGCCTAGTACAGTGTAAATGGCCCTCTCTGTGGAAAGACGCAAATATAGTTCCTGTTTACAACAAGAGCAGAAATCATCAACTACAGACCAGTGTCACTCCTGTCAGTCGCTGGCAAGACCAGTGTCACTACTGTCAATCGCTGGCAAGACCAGTGTCACTACTGTCCGTCACTGGCAAGACCAGTGTCACTCCTGTCAATCACTGGCAAGATCCTTGAGACAATAATCTCAAGACAAATGACAGAGTTTTTTGACTACCACTCACTACTTTGTGACCGTCAATATGGCTTCAGGAAAGGTTACTCTGCTGCTGATCTGTTGTTAAACCTTCCCACTAAGTGGCACCAGTCACTGGATGAATCCAAGATCAGCTGTGTAGTAGCACTGGACACCGCTGGTGTTTTCCACCAAGTGTAGCACCAGAGACTTCTGGTAAAACTGCAAGCACTGGCAACTGTAGGCTCTACACTATGTACCCTCAGTGATTACCTTCAAGGTAGATCTCTAAGCGTAGTTCTCAATGGGACAGTGAACAAGATACTTTTGGAACAAGTGTTCCACAGGGAAGTGTTCTGGGACTATTGTTATGGAATGTCTACCTCAATGACCTTTAACTCATCCCAGAATCCCATGCATATGCACACGACTGTACACTTACATTTACTTATCCAAGAGAGGAAATACCAGCTGCTCTCAGTTACATCACCAGATTACAGCTTTATCAGCCAACTATGTGTTGGCTTTACGTGTTTCTCTTTCGAAAATCACCTTTTTCAGCAGATTTTTCGACTACCCATGGGTTCGCCACACATTGCCGTCCTAGCGAACCTATACATGGAACATCTGGAAGCGGAGAGTTTCTCCACCATTATTCCTTCGTCTGTCACCTGGCTCCGTTATGTTGACGACATTCTCCTCATAAACCCAGACGCTTCAACGTTTCAAGCTCTCCAAGACAAGCTCAACAGGTCGAGCTCTCCCTCCATTTCACACTTGAAGAAGAAGTCGACAAACACTCTTCCTTTCCTTGATGTTCTTTCTCTGCAAAGCTGACCACGAACTTCGTTTTAAAGTCTACCGAAAACCCACCAACCAAAACGATCTTCTCCACTTCTACTCTCACCACGACACCAAAACTAAACGTGGTGTAATTATAGGCTTCTTCCTGCGGCGCACTCAGAATCTGCAGCAATGAGTTCCTTGAGGAAGAAGATGCACTATAATTGAACAAGTATTTTCTAAAACTCCACTATCCTCAGTCACTTCATCAGAGACTGCAGACGGGCGGGCATTAAACATCTTCAACACACCCAGAGAAGACACTGGCGAGAAGAGATACATAGTCCTCCCCACCAACTCCATTGCCAAACATGTTTCCAACATCTTTTCCAATACATCATTCCAAGTATCTACCTCCACAACCACGACCATCAAGGACATCACCAGTAATAGACAGGACAAGCTTCCATCCTCTGCAGGGGTATACATAATCCCTTGTAATGACTGCAACAAATTATACGTGGACGAAACATCAATGGACCTCCAAACACGTATTTCAGAACACCAATACGCAAGCAGGTCTGACGATACAAGGAATGCCTGTGTACAACATCGTAATTCACACAACCACTTGATAAACTACAGAAACTCAAGACTTATCGCCACAAAAGACAACACTCAATCCCTAAGAATCCTGGAATCATCTCTTATCTCTATATCCAACAACTTCAACCAGAACAACGGCTTCTATAATATAGCTGAACCACTTCCCAAGAAACTTCTCCATCGCTATCCCACATAAGAACACAGGAATGGAATAACACAGCAGAAGGTCTGCTCACAACTTATGCAATCTCCCAAGCTACCCAAGGTTTTAGACTCTATAACCCCACTCGGTACATCATCAGATGCAGCATTCTCCACCTGACCTCAGCATTCTGAACCTGACTATAAATACTCGCGTCCCTTCCACCCCAGGTAGATCTGTTTGTGACTTGAAAAGTTAAGACACTTGTGCAACATCTGGTTATCTTCATTTTAGACGTTTCGCCATCCAGTGGCTTTATCAATTCAGATTCTTAGACATAATAAGAAAACAGAAGAACGATATACAAAAGATGAGGTAATCAGTCCCTCAGCCTTGAAGGTGGTGTTTAGAGCACCGTGGTTATAGAGATTCTGTTCTTCTGTTTTCTTATTATGTCCAAGAATCTGTATTGATAAAGCCACTGGATGGCGAAACGTCTACAAAAAAGATACCCAGATGTTGCACATGTGTCTTAAATTTCATCTTGTCGGTATTGTATACCTGTCTTGCACGACTTGAAAAAGCTCAGTGTGTGGGCGAAACGTTGTCAATTAAGTATCACATTATACTGCATATGTGTTTATATTTCCAGCAGCCTGGGGTAAACAGTCGCAGGTAACATTTGCACTTGAGAAGAACGCAATGATTGTCTCCAGGCACGATGGGCCCCTCAAGGAAGGTTCCTTGATGTTGGTGAGGGGCTCTTGATTTAGGGAATTGGATCTGTGCTCCAGTTCCCCAAATTAAGCCTGAATGCCTTCCACATCCCCCCCCAGGCGCTGTATAATCCTCCGGGTTTAGCGCTTCCCCCTTGATTGTAATAATAATAATAATCCAGGCACGATGATGTTGATGCTGGTACAGTAGTATCAAGAGTATTACAACTTGATAAATTAGACACATGTACAACTCTTGGGTATCTTTAGTGAGGAAACGTTTCGCCACACAGTGGCTTCATCAGTCCATACAAAGGAGAATCTTGAACAGGAGGAGAATGAAGTAATCAGTCCCTCAACCTTGAGTCGATGTGGTCAGTCCATCAATCTTGAATAGACTGATGGACTTCTACAATCTTCAGTCTATCAATCTTCAAGATTGATGGACTGACCACATCGACTCAAGGTTGAGGGACTGATTACCTCATTCTCCTCCTGTTCTTCAAGTTTCTCCTTTGTATGGACTGATGAAGCCACTGTGTGGCGAAACGTTTCCTCAATAAAGATACCCAAGAGTTGCACATGTGTCTAATTTATCAACGTGTCGGTTCCCTTAACCATTCATCTACAAAGTATTACAACTTATCCTTCCTTTAGCAAATGAAGGACCGAACCTCCAACCCTCCGCGTGCACTGACCCACACGACTTTAGCGCTTCACCAAAAAAAAAAATAAAATTAAACCAGGGGACGAAGTGGATATCCTACGCGTGAAATCTGACAAACAAGGCAGCAGGAAGATGACAGGACTAAGAAGGATCTCGCATCTGCTCGACATTAGAAGCAACAAGAGACTGTAAGAGGCACAAGTGCACTCACACCTTGAGTATGCTCCACTCTCTTGGACTGCCTGCCCTCCGTCTCATCCGCGACTTCTTGACAGAATACAGAACCAAGCAAGACGACTCGTCTCTCGCCTAGACCCCGTTGGTACCACAAGACGGGCAGTGAGAGGACAGCTACTATACCACAAGACGGGCAGTGAGAGGACACTTTCTATACCACAAGACGGGCAGTGAGAAGATAGCTACTACACCACAAGACGGGCAATGAGAAGATAGCTACTACACCACAAGACGAGCAGTGAGAAGACAGCTACTACACCACAAGACGAGCAGTGAGAAGACAGCTACTACACCACAAGACGGGCAGTGAGAAGATAGCTACTACACCACAAGACGAGCAGTGAGAAGACAGCTACTACACCACAAGACGGGCAGTGAGAAGACAGCTACTACACC
>NC_069486.1:3339251-3345944 GCF_026875155.1 Cherax quadricarinatus
CTCCCTCCCACCTCCTTCAACCTCCCTCCCACCTCCTTCAACCTCCCTCCCACTTCCTTCAACCTCCCTCCCACTTCCTTCAACCTCCCTCCCACCTCCTTCACGACCTTCATATATTACAACAGTGTGTGTGTGTGTGTGTGTGTGTGTGTGTGTGTGTGTGTGTGTGTGTGTGTGTGTGTGTGTGTGTGTGTGCGCTTACCTAGCTGTATTCACAGGGGTCGAGTCACATAGGAATTGTTTTCCAGGTAGTCGCTGAGGAGCTAGCATTTATACAGAGATATACACGTCTCAGTATACATACAAATAGTGCATACAACCAGCGTTCCTCGGTTTAATACATAACTAAAGCGTTCCCAGCCCGAATTTGTGACAAGTGAGGAGCGCGGAGCGTCACTACCTCCCTCCAGAGGCGGCAACCTGCGGACTACGCCAGACACACTGTCCCAGCGAAACGTTTCGCTCAGAGTAATGAATACTCTCAGTCCTGTGCGAAACGTTAGGTTTATATTAGATGTGACTGCCTTTGTATGGGCCAGTAGGCCTCATCAGTGCTCCTCCATTCTAATGGGAGAGAGAGGGGGGGGGGGGATTTGGGAACACTTTCACTTTTTTAATTACAGTTTCGCCGGACGACAATGCTTAGGACTCGAAACAATGCTGAAGGAAAAAGGAAGTGGTGAAAAAAGGAAGGAAGGAAGAAGAAGGTGGAAGAAAGGGGGGGAGGGGGGGAGGGGGGAAAAAGGGGGGGAAAGGGGGGGGGGTGAAAAAGAGGGGGATGAAAAAAAAAGGGAAACAAAAAAAAACAGAGAAATGAGAAACGCAAAGGATAAAGAATCAAGGAAGAGGGTGGGAAAGGGGAAAAGATAACAGAAGGGGGGGAGGGTTTTTAAAAACAAGCAAGAGGAAGAGAATGGAGAAGAGCAGAGAGAAAACAAGACAGAGACAGCAGAGAGCAGAGTGGAGAGAGAGTGAGAAGAGAGTGAGCAGAGAGAGTGAGCAGAGAGTGAGAGAAGAGAGCAGAGAGAGTGGAGCAGAGAGAAAAGCAGAAGAGAGAGAGCAAAAGTGAGCAGAGAGGGGAAAAGCAGGGGCAAAGGAGAAAAGAGTTAGCAGAGAGAGAAAGAGCGAGCAGAGAGAGCAGAGGGGGAGCAGAGAGCAGGGGTGAGCAGAGAGCAAGGAGCAGAGGGGAGAGAAAAGAGGCAGAGAGACAATACAAAGACAGACACACAACGAGACACAGAAATACACAGACAACGAATCATCTACACAAAACACACAGACACTGCACACAGCCATGCAGACACAAAATAAATCAGACAAACAGACAGACAGGCAGATAGGCAGACAGGCAGACAGGCAGACATGTTAGACAGCTCACTACACCCAACAAAGGGGGAGTGAGAGTGAGAAAGAGAGTTCTGCTGTCTAACTAAAATATAAATAACGAGTCAAACCAGAACAACCAACGATTGGAAAGGTTTTTAAGCAGTAAAAGAATTATTAAGCAAAAAGCTTTGAGAGAGGAGGGGAGAAGAGGGGAGAGAAGAGGGGAGAAGAGGGGAGAAGAGGAGAGAGGGGAGGGGGGAGAGTGAAGAGGGGGAGGGAAGAAGAGAGGAGAGAATGGGGAGGGGAAGAAGAGGGGAGAGAATGAGGGGGGAAAAAGAGGGGAGAGAATGAGAGAGGGAGGAAGAAGAGAGGGGAGAATGATAGGCGAAGAAGAGGGGAGAGACTGAGAGGGAGACGAGGGGAGAGAATGAGAGGGAGACGAGGGGAAGGAAAAATGAGAGAGGGGGGGAAGAAGAAAAGGAGAGAACGAGAGGGGATGCAGAGGGAGAGACTGAGAGAGGGAGAGAGGGAGAGAATGAGAGAGGAGGGAAGAAGAGGGGAGAGAATGAGAGGCAGAAAAACAGGGGAGAGAATGAAGGCAGAAGAACAGGGGAGAAAAAGAGAGGCAGAAGAACAGGGAGAGAATGAGAGGCAGAAGAACAGGGGAGAGAATGAGAGGGAGAAAAATAGGAAGAGAATGAGAGGAGGAGAAAAATGGGGTGATAAAACAGAGGACATAAGAGACAAAGAGAGCGAGAGAGAGAGAGAAAAGAGAGAGAGAGAGAGAGAGAGAGAGAGAGAGAGGACACCATCTTACAAGCACCATCAGTAAGAGTGGCGACAGATGCTGGTTGTAACGACGGGAGTTTGTAAGGTGGGTGAGGCAGCCTTTGACTCCCCGTCTACCAGGAAGCCGAGTTGCTTCCAACTCTGGAGCCGCTTTCACCCGGAGATCAAGACTGCCATGGAATTACTGGCGACCTAAGTTTCGCTGCTGGGAGATAACTTGAAAAAAAAAAGAGAAAGTTTTTTTATTTTTTATGGTTTCGCGTCCCATCTCATTAAGATGTGGGAGACGGGGAAGTATTTACGTTTTGTAAGCAGGTTCTAAATGTGGTGGTTGGACTCTGAAGATGTGAATGGTGCATCTCCTCCCCCTCCTACTCTTTCCCCTCCTACTCCTCTTCTTCCTATTCTCCTCTTCTTCCTCTCCTCCTCCTCCTCTTCTTCTTCCTATTCTCCTCTTCTTCCTCTCCTCCTCCTCCTCTTCTTCCTATTCTCCCCCTCCTCTTCTTCCTCTCCTCCTCCTCCCTCTTCCTATTCTCCTCTTCTTCCTCTCCTCCTCCTCCTCTTCTTCCTATTCTCCCCCTCCTCCTCTCCTTTCCTCTCCTCCTCCTCTTCTTCCTATTCTCCCCTCCTCTTCTTCCTCTCCTCCTCCTCTTCCTATTCTCCTCTTCTTTCTCTCCTCCTCTTCTTCCTATTCCCCTCTTCCTCCTCTTCTTCCTCTCCTCCTCCTCTTCCTTCCTATTCTCCCCCTCCTCTTCTTCCTCTCCTCCCCCCTCTTCCTATTCTCCCTTCTTTCCTCTCCTCCTCTTTTTCCTATTCCCCTCTTCCTCCTCTTCTTCCCCTCTTCTTCCTCTCCTCCCTCCTCTTCTTCCTATTTCCCCCTCCTCTTCTTCCTCTCCTCTTCTTCCTCTCCTCCTCTTCTTCCCCCTCCTCCTCCTCCTCTCCATCACACATCCTCCTTCCTTCCTAACCCAACACTTGGACAACATTTGGATATCTTGAGTCTGGAAACGTTTCACCAGCCAGTGGATTCTTCAGTCAAATACACAGAGAAAAAACAGTGAAAGATGAGGCTGAGTGTGAGGTAATCAGTCCCTCATCCTGAAGTCGATAAATTCAATCCATCAATCATTCCCCCTTTCCACTTCTGCCTTCCCACTCCTCTCTACATCTGTCTTCTAATCTCTTTTCACTTATCTCCCTTTCGTACTTCCTAATCCTCTTCCCTCCTTCCCTTCCCTCATTTCTCTCTCATGACTATCCTATCCAATTCTCACTTCCTATCCTTCTATTTCCTGTAATTCTTCCTGCCCTATCCTTCCTCTACTGCCTATCCTTCATTTCCTATTCCTTTCCTATCATCCCTATTTATCCTTTTACTATCCTCCCTTTTCTGCCTGTTCACTACCCCTGTTCCTCCTCTCTTCCACTTCTCTGCCTGCCATGTTAAGTTTGACAGGTGCAGTAGGTATGTGGCACTAGTGTGGAACCAGTGCTAGCAGTGTATCAACAGTGCCAGCAGTGTATCACTAGCGCCATCAGTGAGGCACCATCAGTAGTGTGGCACCACCAGTGTGACAACAGTGCCAGTAGTGTGGCACCATCACCAGTGTGACAATGCCAGTAGTGTGGCACCATCACCAGCAGTATGGCACCATCACCAGCAGTGGCACCATCACCAGCAGTGTGGCACCATCACCAGCAGTGTGGCACCATCGCCATAAGTGTGGCACCATCACCATAAGTGTGGCACCATCACCAGCAGTATGGCACCATCACCAGCAGTATGGCACCACCACCAGCAGTGTGGCACCATAACCAGCAGTGTGGCACCATCACCAGAAGTGTGGCACCATCAGCAGCGTGGCACCATCAGCAGTGTGGCACCATCACCAGCAGTGTGGCACCAGTGCCAGTGGTGTGGCACTAGTGACGGCTCACTGATGAATGAATCATGGCTGCCGTCTTTTAGTCACGGGAAAAAAATAAAAAGAGTGACAACTTTTGACCCCCCAACAAACTTCCGTTCCAGTGAATGGCGATATTTCTGCGACCTTCTTAACGAGATCCCTCAACGGACGGACGGACGGACGGCCGGCCGGACGGACACGCGCAGACTTGGATACACACACATTCAGCCATTTCAGTAAGGAATCGTTCAAGACACTATACACCGTGTACGTCAGGTCCATACTGGAGTATGCAGCACCAGTTTGGAACCCACACCTGGTCAAGCACGTCAAGAAATTAGAGAAAGTACAAAGGTTTGCAATGTGACTAGTCCCGGAGCTAAGGGGAATGTCCTACGAGGATAGGTTAAGAGAGCTCAACCTAACGACACTGGATCACAGGAGGGACAGGGAGGACATGATATATAAAATACTGAGAGGAATCGACAAGGTGGACAGAGACAGGATGTTCCAGAGATGTGACACAGCAACAAGGGGACACAGCAACAAGGGGACACAGCAACAAGGGGACACAGCTGGAAGTTAAAGACTCAGATGAGTCAGAGGGATGTTAGGAAGTATTTCTTCAGTCACAGAGTTGTCAGGAAGTGGAATGGTCTAGAAAGTGAGGCAGTGGAGGCAGGAACCATACAAAGCTTTACGAAGAGGTATGACAAAGCTCACGGAGCATGTGCACTGTTGCCAGGAACCATCAGCGGATAAACCTCTCTCACCACCTGTCTGCCCCCTTCACACCCCTCTCCCCCCTCCCCTAATGCACCCCATACTTTATCTTTCACACACCTTTCCCCTCCTCACATCCCCAACCTCCTCCCACTCCCTCCTAAACACACTCCCTACCTGCTATCCCTCCTCACTCCTCCTCCTCCCTACCTCCTACCTCTCCACACTCCATCCCCAAATCCCTACCACCCTCCCTCCCTCTCAACATACTCCCTCCCCCTCTACGAAATCCCTACCTCCTAACCACTCCCAATACACCCTACCTCATCCCCTCCCCACTCCCTCCGACCCCTCCTCTCACTTGCTCTGAGAGACCCTGAGGGCCACGGAGGGGCATTTTGTGGAGCATCACGCTAAATTTGTGTTTGAGTAGGGGCGGAGGTGCATTAGTGAAATTACGGGTGATGGGGTGATGTGTTGGGTGATGTGTTGGGTGATGTGTTGGGGTGATGTGTTGGGTGATGTGTGGGGTGATGTGTTGGGTGATGTGTTGGGTGATGTGTTGGGTGATGTGTTGGGGTGAGGTGTTGGGGTGATGTGTTGGGGTGATGTGTTGGGGTGATGTGTTGGGGTGATGTGTTGGGTGGAGTGTTGGGGGGTGATGTGTTTGGGGTGATGTGTTGGGGTGATGTGTTGGGGTGATGTGTTGGGGTGAGGTGTGGGGTGATGTGTTGGGGTGATGTGTTGGGGTGATGTGTTGGGGTGATGTGTTGGGGTGATGTGTTGGGGTGATGTGTTGGGGTGATGTGTTGGGGTGATGTGTTGGGGTGATGTGTTGGGGTGATGTGTTGGGGTGATGTGTTGGGGTGATGTGTTGGGGTGATGTGTTGGGTAGATGTGTTGGGTGATGTGTTGGGTGATGTGTTGGGTGATGTGTTGGGGTGAGGTGAGTCTTCCGATTATGTCCTGGAATTTGTACTGATAAAGCCACTGGTGGGCGAAACGTCTACAATAAAGATTCCCAGATGTTGCACATGTGTCTAATTCATCTTGTCGGTATTGTCTACATGTCTAACAGTTACACATGTGTTTTATCAACTTGGAAAACACATAAAAATAATAATGATAATAATAATAATAATAATAATAATATTTTATTTCTACCAGACATGATACAACTTATACAGACCATAGCTCACACCTATGACATACTATTTAGAAAGTCCCTGGTTATGTAGAGCATTTCCCGCAACTTAGGTTAGTTTTGTCCCCAGGGTGCGACCCACACCAGTCTGCTAACACCCAGGTACCTACTTACTGCTAGATAAACAGGGACAGCAGGTGTAAGGAAAGGCACCTAATGTTTCCACCCGTACCGAGGGATCGAACCATGGACACCCACTGTACGAGCTGAGTACATTAACAACCGAGTCACGGCGATTAGCTGATGTTGTGGTTTGAGAGGAAGCTGAGAAAATCACGTTCTCTCACTGGTGAATTCGCCTTAAACTTCCAAATTAAGTTCGTAACCAGACTTACAAGAGGGACGAGTACCACTTCCCGTTTGTTTGTAAGAATTAACTCGGCGTCTACACTGCAGACTGAACTGTCATGTAATAATGTTCGTAGAATTATCATTTTATTGTGGCAACGTTTCGCTCTCCAGGAGCTTCGCCAAGCCGTAACGGCTTGACAAAGCTCCTGGAGAGCGAAACGTTGCCACAATAAAATGTCACATTAGTTACACTTGTGTCTTGTTACTGAACTGTCAACCTAATGGAGATAAAGCGACTGATGGCACTGAGGCTGATTCTATAACTATTACTGATTCTATGTCATCATTGAAGACTCTTGACTCCTGTAATGACGAACATGCTCACTGGAGAAGCCAGGTACATACACTCAAAAATCCGCCTAAAAGAATAGAATCAATTATTATGGGTGCCCT
>NC_069486.1:3346444-3353944 GCF_026875155.1 Cherax quadricarinatus
CAACAAGTTGATGGCTTGATCATCAGTTGATGGTGCTGGCAAGTCGCACTCTTTGTCTTAAAGAAGATGTTAGTAGTTTCCCTCTTGAAGACGACTGCTTGTTGGTCTGTTGGCCAGATGTTGTGGGTGGCCAGCGAGGGGGGTTCAAGGGTGGCCAGGGAGGGGGTTCATGGGTGGCCAGGGAGGGGGGTCATGAGTGGCCAGGGAGGGAGAACACTAGCCAAAAATTACAGACCGGTAGTACTAAAATACCTGACTGGCCTGGGCCAGTAGGTGACTTGGACCTGCCTAGTATGGGCCAGTAGGCCTACTGCAGTGTTCCATCTTTCTTATGCTCTAGCCAAAAAGTCTTTGGAAAAGTGACGAGAAGCCAAACAAAGCATTTATGAAACGAGGGAACCTGTACAGCTCGAATTAGAGCGAAGATTTAGAGGAGGAGCACTACAGCAGGCCTACTGGCCCCATGCTAGGCAGGTCCAAGTAACCTACTGGCCCCATGCTAGGCAGTTCCAAGTAACCTACTGGCCCCATGCTAGGCAGTTCCAAGTAACCTACTGGCCCCATGCTAGGCAGGTCCAAGTAACCTACTGGCCCCATGCTAGGCAGTTCCAAGTAACCTACTGGCCCCATGCTAGGCAGGTCCAAGTAACCTACTGGCCCCATGCTAGGCAGGTCCAAGTAACCTACTGGCCCCATGCTAGGCAGATCCAAGTAACCTACTGGCCCCATGCTAGGCAGGTCCAAGTAACCTACTGGCCCCATGCTAGGCAGATCCAAGTAACCTACTGGCCCCATGCTAGGCAGATCCAAGTAACCTACTGGCCCCATGCTAGGCAGATCCAAGTAACCTACTGGCCCCATGCTAGGCAGATCCAAGTAACCTACTGGCCACATGCTAGGCAGATCCAAGTAACCTACTGGCCCCATGCTAGGCAGATCCAAGTAACCTACTGGCCCCATGCTAGGCAGATCCAAGTAATCTACTGGCCCATGCTAGGCAGATCCAAGTAACCTACTGGCCCCATGCTAGGCAGATCCAAGTAACCTACTGGCCCATGCTAGGCAGATCCAAGTAATCTACTGGCCCCATGCTAGGCAGATCCAAGTAACCTACTGGCCCCATGCTAGGCAGATCCAAGTAACCTACTGGCCCCATGCTAGGCAGGTCCAAGTAACCTACTGGCCCATGCTAGGCAGATCCAAGTAACCTACTGGCCCCATGCTAGGCAGGTCCAAGTAACCTACTGGCCCCATGCTAGGCAGATCCAAGTAATCTACTGGCCCCATGCTAGGCAGATCCAAGTAACCTACTGGCCCCATGCTAGGCAGATCCAAGTAATCTACTGGCCCCATGCTAGGCAGATCCAAGTAACCTACTGGCCCATGCTAGGCAGATCCAAGTAACCTACTGGCCCCATGCTAGGCAGGTCCAAGTAACCTACTGGCCCATGCTAGGCAGATCCAAGTAACCTACTGGCCCATGCTAGGCAGGTCCAAGTAACCTACTGGCCCCATGCTAGGCAGATCCAAGTAACCTACTGGCCCATGCTAGGCAGGTCCAAGTAATCTACTGGCCCAAATGCTAGGCAGATCCAAGTAACCTACTGGCCCATGCTAGGCAGATCCAAGTAACCTACTGGCCCATGCTAGGCAGATCCAAGTAACCTACTGGCCCATGCTAGGCAGATCCAAGTAACCTACTGGCCCATGCTAGGCAGATCCAAGTAACCTACTGGCCCATGCTAGGCAGGTCCAAGTAACCTACTGGCCCATGCTAGGCAGATCCAAGTAACCTACTGGCCCATGCTAGGCAGATCCAAGTAACCTACTGGCCCATGCTAGGCAGATCCAAGTAACCTACTGGCCCCATGCTAGGCAGATCCAAGTAATCTACTGGCCCATGCTAGGCAGGTCCAAGTAACCTACGGGCCCCCAAATGCTAGGCAGGTCCAAGTAACCTACTGGCCCCATGCTAGGCAGATCCAAGTAATCTACTGGCCCATGCTAGGCAGGTCCAAGTAACCTACTGGCCCCATGCTAGGCAGGTCCAAGTAACCTACTGGCCCCATGCTAGGCAGGTCCAAGTAACCTACTGGCCCCATGCTAGGCAGATCCAAGTAACCTACTGGCCCATGCTAGGCAGATCCAAGTAATCTACTGGCCCCATGCTAGGCAGGTCCAAGTAACCTACTGGCCCCATGCTAGGCAGATCCAAGTAACCTACTGGCCCATGCTAGGCAGATCCAAGTAATCTACTGGCCCCATGCTAGGCAGATCCAAGTAATCTACTGGCCCATGCTAGGCAGATCCAAGTAATCTACTGGCCCCATGCTAGGCAGGTCCAAGTAATCTACTGGCCCATGCTAGGCAGATCCAAGTAACCTACTGGCCCCATGCTAGGCAGATCCAAGTAATTTACTGGCCCATGCTAGGCAGATCCAAGTAATCTACTGGCCCCATGCTAGGCAGGTCCAAGTAATCTACTGGCCCCATGCTAGGCAGGTCCAAGTAATCTACTGGCCCATGCTAGGCAGATCCAAGTAACCTACTGGCCCCATGCTAGGCAGATCCAAGTAATCTACTGGCCCCATGCTAGGCAGATCCAAGTAACCTACTGGCCCCATGCTAGGCAGATCCAAGTAACCTACTGGCCCCATGCTAGGCAGATCCAAGTAATCTACTGGCCCATGCTAGGCAGATCCAAGTAACCTACTGGCCCCATGCTAGGCAGATCCAAGTAATCTACTGGCCCCATGCTAGGCAGGTCCAAGTAACCTACTGGCCCCATGCTAGGCAGGTCCAAGTAATCTACTGGCCCATGCTAGGCAGATCCAAGTAATCTACTGGCCCCATGCTAGGCAGGTCCAAGTAATCTACTGGCCCATGCTAGGCAGATCCAAGTAATCTACTGGCCCCATGCTAGGCAGATCCAAGTAATCTACTGGCCCCATGCTAGGCAGATCCAAGTAATCTACTGGCCCCATGCTAGGCAGATCCAAGTAATCTACTGGCCCCATGCTAGGCAGATCCAAGTAATCTACTGGCCCCATGCTAGGCAGATCCAAGTAATCTACTGGCCCCATGCTAGGCAGATCCAAGTAACCTACTGGCCCCATGCTAGGCAGGTCCAAGTAATCTACTGGCCCCATGCTAGGCAGGTCCAAGTAATCTACTGGCCCCATGCTAGGCAGATCCAAGTAACCTACTGGCCCCATGCTAGGCAGGTCCAAGTAACCTACTGGCCCCATGCTAGGCAGATCCAAGTAACCTACTGGCCCCATGCTAGGCAGATCCAAGTAACCTACTGGCCCCATGCTAGGCAGATCCAAGTAACCTACTGGCCCCATGCTAGGCAGGTCCAAGTAATCTACTGGCCCCATGCTAGGCAGGTCCAAGTAACCTACTGGCCCATGCTAGGCAGGTCCAAGTCACATTCACTTAGGAAGAATCATCATCGTGAAAAAATAATGGAGTCGTGGGAAGATAACGTAAGTATGGTCTGTACTGTTAACCAAGCCTGAATGCCTTCCACGTCCCCCCCCCCAGGCGCTGTATAATCCTCCGGGTTTAGCGCTTCCCCTTGATTATATTAATAATTTACTGTTATCTACAAGTTTCTGACAAATACGACCATGAGTGTTTGTAGAAACCATACAACGGGTGGGGTTCGAACCCGTGGTATGGTTTGTTTGCGATCGTGTCATTACGATTTCTTGAGTCGTGTGATTGTAGTTATAACGAGGTTGTAGATATAACGAGGTTGTAGGTATAACGAGGTTGTAGGTATAACAGTGTAAGTGAACACTTGTATGATCGACTTTGACAGTTACAACACAAAGAGTGGTTGTAAACACAGCAGTGTCCTGGCACCTCTACTGTGAAGTTCAGTACCCCAAGGCAGTGTCCTGGCACCTCTACTGTGAAGTTCAGTACCCCAAGGCAGTGTCCTGGCACCTCTACTGTGAAATTCAGTACCCCAAGGCAGTGTCGTGGCACCTCTACTGTGAAGTTCAGTACCCCAAGGCAGTGTCCTGGCACCTCTACTGTGAAATTCAGTCCCCCAAGGCAGTGTCGTGGCACCTCTACTGTGAGTTCAGTACCCCAAGGCAGTGTCCTGGCACCTCTACTGTGAAATTCAGTCCCCCAAGGCAGTGTCGTGGCACCTCTACTGTGAAGTTCAGTACCCCAAGGCAGTGTCGTGGCACCTCTACTGTGAAGTTCAGTACCCCAAGGCAGTGTCGTGGCACCTCTACTGTGAAGTTCAGTACCCCAAGGCAGTGTCCTGGCACCTCTACTGTGAAATTCAGTCCCCCAAGGCAGTGTCGTGGCACCTCTACTGTGAAGTTCAGTACCCCAAGGCAGTGTCCTGGCACCTCTACTGTGAAATTCAGTACCCCAAGGCAGTGTCGTGGCACCTCTACTGTGAAGTTCAGTACCCCAAGGCAGTGTCCTGGCACCTCTACTGTGAAATTCAGTCCCCAAGGCAGTGTCGTGGCACCTCTAAATGTGAAGTTCAGTACCCCAAGGCAGTGTCCTGGCACCTCTACTGTGAAATTCAGTCCCCCAAGGCAGTGTCGTGGCACCTCTACTGTGAAGTTCAGTACCCCAAGGCAGTGTCTGGCACCTCTACTGTGAAGTTCAGTACCCCAAGGCAGTGTCGTGGCACCTCTACTGTGAAGTTCAGTACCCCAAGGCAGTGTCGTGGCACCTCTACTGTGAAGTTCAGTACCCCAAGGCAGTGTCGTGGCACCTCTACTGTGAAATTCAGTACCCCAAGGCAATGTCGTGGCACCTCTACTGTGAAATTCAGTACCCCAAGGCAGTGTCGTGGCACCTCTACTGTGAAATTCAGTACCCCAAGGCAGTGTCGTGACACCTCTACTGTGAAATTCAGTACCCCAAGGCAGTGTCGTGGCACCTCTACTGTGAAGTTCAGTCCCCCAAGGCAGTGTCCTGGCACCTCTACCGTTTATCCTCATAGCTGACGTAGATAAAAACACTGACCATATTTCTGTATCAACATTTTTGGTTGATACCAAAATAAGCTTGAAATTACTTGATAAAGACACCGAAAAACTGCAGGAAGACATGAAGTCTTCCAGTGGGTAGTGGAGAATAACTTGTCGTTCAGTGGTGATAGGTTCTAACTGCTGATATATGGAAACATAACCTTTAAAAAGAACATGTGAAGGACCTTGGGGTAATAATGTCAGCTGACCATTCTATTAAAAACACAGTAAGGTAAATGTCACGACGGACAAGAAAATGACAAGTTGGATAGTGAGAAGTTTCAAAATAAGGGAAATGATGCCACTGGTGACACTCTTCATATCACTTGTGCTCTCTCGTTCAGAGTATTGTTCAGAGTTGACGGCCCCGTTCAGGACAGAAGTATCAGGGCTAAAACAGATACAGGGATCATAAATGGCTCCCAAATAGAACCAGTAAAGTATTGAAATTACTGGGAACGACTCGGAACCCTAAATATGTACTCACTGGAACAGAGATATGTATATGATAATATATACTTGGAAGATACTTGAGGGCCTGGGGTGCGATGGGCACAATAAGAGAACACTGTATCAACATCCGTGGCCCCAGACTATTCATAAGAACATAAGAACATAAGAAAGGAGGAACACTGCAGGAGGCCTGTTGGCCCATACTAGGCAGGTCCTTTACAATTCATCCCACTAACAAACATTTGACCAACCCAATTTTCAATGCCACCCAAGAAACAAGCTCCGATGTGCAAGTCCCACTCAAATCCATCCCAACAGAAGCACTGTTGGGACAAGTGTATAAGTCTACAAGAAGAACCTGGATAAGTATCTTCAAGTACCATATCAACCAGTGTGTAACGGATATGTGGGACAGCAAGCCACCAAGAGCAACGGCCTGGTTGACCAGGCAACCACCAGACGAGCCTGACCCAGGGCCGGGCTGCGAGAGTATGACAACTCTCGAAGCCTTTCAGGAGTATATCAAAGGTATAAGCTAAGTGTAAGCAAGACTCCCTGGCAGGGTGGTGGGTGTGACAGGGACGGTGTACTGGCAGTATCAAAGCTCCCAGTTCGACCCTCCCAGTGCAAGTAGCACTCGCCCAGTACACCAACTCATTACGAAGCAATTAGGTAGCTACTTAACTCTGCACTATGAGCCTTCGTTATATTATTATTACTGTTTTAACTCCACTTGCTAAACGCTGAAGAACACTGGAAGAATGGAGGAGAAGCAAGAATGGAGGGAAGAAGCAGGGAGATAAAAGAAATGAGACAATGAAGGAGGGGAGAGTGGAGACAAGGGAGGGAAGGTAGGTTGGAAGGAGAAGGGGAGAATCGAAGGATGAAATGAGAGATGGAAGGAGGGAGAGATGAGACGAGACGAAGATTAAAGAATGAGGCAAAGGAAAGGTGGGATGGAAGACTCGAGATAAAGAAATGGTGAAGGTTACCTGGAGTCGCTCCCGGGGGGGTCAGCGCCTCCGCGGCCCGATCCCAGACGAGGCCTCCTGGTTGCTGGCCTGATTGCTCACGCTAGGGTTTTGTCGGTGATTCTCCCTTATGCATGAAGGGATGGTGTTGAAGAGTCGTGGTCTCTCTACACTGAGTTCACTCTCAGTGTATTCATTGCTGTCCTGCCTTTCACTGGAGGTATCCTGCAAAGTCTACCAAGTCTCGTGTGTTTATAAGTAGTAATTTCGGTGTGCAGGTTTGGTACCAGTTTCTTCCAGGTGTAGATTATGCTGCATCTTTCTCGCCTACTTTCCAAGGAGTACAGTTATAGGGATTTCAAGCTTCAAAAGTAATTTAGATGCTTGACTGAGTTTATACAAGCTGTGAATGTTCTTTGTCTACGTTTTCAGCTCAGACATTCGCCTGGCTTGAAGGTGACAGTTAGTACACAACAATATTCCAGCCTGGAGAGAACCAGTGACACGAAGAGTGTCAGCAGTGGCTTGGCATCTCTCTGTTTTGGATATTCTAATTATCCAACCTATCATTTTCCTTGTGGTGGGGATAATGACATTGTTGTGATCCTTGAAGGTGAGATCTTCTGGCATGATCGCTCCCAGGTCTCTCATACTTGACTATGGCTGTACTGAGTACTTTCAGTTTGTCTTGTACCCCGAGCCTGCTTTAATTTTCTCAATCCTTCCGTGACGTAGTAACTGAAATTTGTCCTCACCGAACCATATATTGTTAGTGGTCCACTGGAAGACTTGGTTTATATCAGTGGTCCACTGGAAGACTTGGTTTATATCAGTGGTACACTGGAAGACTTGGTTTATATCAGTGGTCCACTGGAAGACTTGGTTTATATCAGTGGTCCACTGGAAGACTTGGTTTATATCAGTGGTACACTGGAAAAACTTGGTTTATATCAGTGGTCCACTGGAAGACTTGGTTTATATCAGTGGTACACTGGAAGACTTGGTTTATATCAGTGGTCCACTGGAAGACTTGGTTTATATCAGTGGTCCACTGGAAGACTTGGTTT
>NC_069486.1:3358944-3456444 GCF_026875155.1 Cherax quadricarinatus
CTGGGAGTGTTTCTTGTCAGTAAAATCCACCTTCAAGGATCACACAAAGGTCACAAATTCACAACCAAAAGGGAAGATAGGCCAGAAAATTTTTAAAAAAAAAACCTTCAAACAAAGAATGCCAATTCGTAAATGATCCCTCTTTAAGCCCACTTTTTTCCCCCGCTAGGGAAATTTTAAAAGAAAACCCCTTTTCTTCTCATATAAATTCAGTCGTGCACATTAATTTTTGGGAAATTTTTTTGAAGTCCCTCAACCGGTACCCCCCCGGGAATGAGGCAAAAAGATACATTAAAAATTTAAAAAATCTCAAAAATTTTCCTGAAAGGGTACAAACCTTTGGGTTTAACCCCCCTTCCCTTTTCAACAAGGTAAAACCATTGTTTACACCCCCACATTCAAAAAAGGGGCTCCCATTGTTTAAAACCTTCCACTTTCAACAATGGGCAAACCTTTTTTTAAAACTCTCCACATTTTTCCTTTTGGTTTCATTGTTTTAAAATTGCATGGATCAGGGTTGGGGGGAGCGGGATTTACGGGCCACTGTGTCTTTGGTGGGCGAAAAGGGTTTAACGGAGTTTGGGTCCTTTTGTTCCCTTTTTGTGGCGGACCACCAGAGCCTAAACTCTCCCAGTGTAATTGTATGGGGTAACAAGGCTTCCCCGGGGATATGTATTTTAATTGGTGGTTGGTGGTGTGTGTGGTGTGTGTGGGGTTTTGGGGTGGGGTGTGTGGTGTGTGTGTGTGTGTGTTGTGTGTGTAAAGCATACAGAAAGGCCCCAGTAAGAGAGAAAAATGAGTCCTCTGCTTTATTTTTCCACACACACTTTTGCCTCAAACACATCAAAACGCCCCACCCCTCCCCTCCCTGCCTCCAGCCCCCCAAACCACACTGCCTCCAGCCCCTCCAAACACCCCCTCCAGCCTCCACCTACACCCCTCCAGCCTCCTCCTACACTGCCTCCAGCCTCCCCCCCTACACGCCTCCCCCTCCCCCTACACTGCCTCCCCACCTCCTCCAACCCCGCCTCCATCTCCTCCTACACTGCCTCCAGCCTCCACCTCCCCTCCCTCCACCCTTTCCTCCTACACTCCCTCCAGCCTCCACCTACCCCGCCTCCACCTCCCCCCGGCCCCGGGCCCCCCAGCCTCCACCTAAAACTGCCTCCGGGCCTCCTCCTACACGGGCCCCACCCCCCCCCTACACTGCCCCCCAAGCCCCCCACCTACACGCCTCCCCCTCCACCTACACTCCCCTCCAGCCTCCTCCAACACGGGCCCCCCACATCCTCCTCCCACTGCCTCCAGCCCCACCAACACTCCCTTTCCAGCCCCCCCTACCTGCCTCCGGGCCTCCACCACACTGCCCCCAGCCCCCCTCCTACACTGCCTTCCACCTCCCCACACTCCCTTTCCACCCCCCCTCCCCACTGCCCCACCCCCCCTTTCCACTGCCCCACCTACCCCACACCCCCTCCAGCCCCTCCTCCCACGCCCCCAGCCTCCCCACTGCATCCACCCTCCACCAAACACTGCCCCAGCCCCCCCTTACCCCTGATTTCCACCCCCCCCTTTACACACTCCACCCTCCTCCTACACTGCCTCCGGGCCTCCTCCTCCACTGCCTCCAGCCCCCCACCTCCACTCCCCTCCAGCCTCCTCCTACACTGCCCCCCACCCCCTCCTAAACTGCCTCCAGCCTCCCCCTACACTGCCCCCCTCCACCCCTCCTCCTCCACTCCTCCAGCCCCCCCACCTAACGGCCCTCCAGCCCCCTCCACCCCGGGCCTCCACCTCCTCCTACACTGCCTCCACCTCCTCCTACACGGGCCTCCACCTCCTCCTACACTGCCCCCCCAGCCTCCTCCTACACTGCCTCCAGCCTCCACCTACACGGCCTCCAGCCCCTCCTACACTGCCTCCACCTCCACCTACACTGCCTCCAGCCTCCTCCTAAACTGCCTCCACCTTCACCCCCACTGCCTCCACCTCCTCCTACACTGCCTCCAGCCCCCCCCTAAAATGCCTCCCCCCTCCAAAACCGCCTCCAGCCTCCACCTAAAACCTCCCCTCCAGCCCCTTTCCTACACTCCCTCCACCTTCACCTCACTGCCCCAGCCTCCCCACACTCCCCCTCCAGCCTCCCCCCTACATCCTCCCCTTTCCAAACCAAACACTGCCTCCACCCTCCCCCTTTACACGCCTCCAGCCCCCCTCCAAACACTGCCTCCGCCTCCTCCAACACTGCCCCCCAGCCCCCTCCTACAATGCCCCCCAGCCTCCTCCTAAAATTTGGCCTCCACCTACATTTGCCTCCAGCCCTCCTCCTACCTGCCTCCAGCCCCTCCTACATTTGCCCCCCACCTCCACCAACACTCCCCTTCCAGCCTCCCCTACCTCCTCCACCCCCCAAACCTACACTGCCTCCACCTCCCTTACACTGCCTCCAGCCTCCCCCAACACGGGCCCCCAAAGCCCCCACCTAAATTTTGCCGCCCCCCCCTCCTACACGCCTCCACCTCCCCTACACTGCCCAGCCCCACCTACACTCCCTCCAGCCTCCTCCTACCTGCCTCCAGCCGCCCCTACACGCCCCCAGCCTCCTCCAACACTGCCTCCAGCCTCCCCTACACGCCCCAGCCTCCTCCAACACTGCCCCACCCCTCCACCTACACTGCCCCCACCTCCTCCTAACAGCCTCCAGCCTCCTCCACACTGCCCCACCTCCACCCTACACTCCCCTCCAGCCCCTCCTACACGGGGCCTCCAGCCTCCACCTACACTGCCTCCACCTCCCCTCACTGCCCCACCCCTCCAAACACTGCCTCCACCTCCTCCAACACGCCTCCAGCCCCCTCCTAAAACTGCCTCCAGCCTCCACCAACACTCCCTTTCCCCCAGCCTCCCCTACCTGCCCCCCCAAAGCCTCCTCCTACACTGCCCCCAAAGCCTCCCCCTACACGCCTCCAGCCTCCTCCTACACTCCCTCCACCCTCCCCCCCTACCTGCCTCCAGCCCCTCCAAAACTGCCCCCCAGCCTCCTCCTACACGGGCCCCAGCCTCCTCCTACACGGCCCCCACCTCCACCTACACCCCCTTCCAGCCTCCACCAACACTGCCCCCAAAGTTTCCCCCCCAAAACCCCCGGGGCCTCCACCCTCCCCCTTTCCCCTGCCTCCGGGCCTCCTCCTACACTGCCTCCCACCCCTCCACCTACACTGCCTCCAGCCCCCACCTACACTGCCCCCAGCCTCCCCCTACACTGCCCCCAGCCTCTCCTACACTGCCTCCAGCCCCACCAAACACTCCCTCCACCTCCACCTACACTGCCTCCACCTTCCCCCTTGTTAAAACTTTCCAAAAACTCGGGGTTCACACATAAAAAATTCCTATCTTTGTTTCCCAAAGGGCCAAAAAACTTTTTTTCTCCAGTAATAAAAATTGGGAATATTAGGTAACCAATTTTCCCAACTTAACCGTGAAACCCCAATCATTTAATCACAAGGTGCCAGGGGTGCCAGAGGGGCTGGGTATCCCCCATGTATGCTGGGGTTTCCAGTGGTGCCATGTGTGCCGGGGGTGCCATTTGGATCCCCGGGGGGTCCGGGTGTGGAAATTTGATGCTATGGGATCCCCGGGGAATGCCAAGGGGTGCTAGGTTGTCCCAGGGGGGCCCCAATTTGGGGTCCCAGGGGTTTTGGGTGTCCCAAAATTTAAAGGGGTTGACAAACACAAGGGTCGCCCAGTGCCAGCGCGGGTGTGTGACCAATTAGCATTGGGCCCTAATTGAGCTGTTTTTCCCCATTTATGGGGCCAAAATTTTTTTAAGGCAGTGGGGCTCACTGATAAAAAGGTAGTTTGGAGAGGCACTGAGGCCCTCACCCCAAAACTCTAACGTGCCCCACACTGCCACTGGCACTCGAAAAAATAGGGGGAAACAGGGGGAGTCGCCCGGGGAAAGGTGCTAGCAAGTGGGGCCCATGCATAACAACTTAAATTTAAAGAACGCGAACCAAACCCATAAAACCCCCATGTCAAACTTAACAATTCTCTTGAAAAAACAAATTTCGCAAACTTTTTTGGGGCCAATATCCCGAGGGGTCTTAAAAAAAGGGGCAAGACGAAAACCTGTTTTAAAAGAAGAGCAAAAAAATAAAACTAAGAGTCCCGAGTCGATTGAAAAGACTTAAAGCGCCCCGCGGTTATCGACCTTTTGATCCCCTGGGGGTTAAATGTAGGTTCAGGGGCCGATGTTTTTTCAATAAATCGGGCGAGCTGTTGCAAAGGGAAAAAAACCAGTGTTTGGGAATTTCAGAAGCCGGGGAGAAAGAATATAGATGTACCTCCCGCTGGACGTAAGGGAGGAACACTGCTGAAGGCCAAACTCCCCATAAAAGGCAAGAAAAGGGGACGCTAAGACGTTTGGGCAAAATCGATATTGTAACAGTATTTAATAAAATAACAAGGTATTTAAAAGGGAGGGTTGTAAATTTTGTATTTTCCAACGGGTAAAACAAACCCGATTTAAGCTACACCACAACGCCTTCAATCAAGTACCGGCAACCTCCCCCCAAAAAAAACCTTTCCCCTAAAGGGAAAAACCCTTTGAGCGTCGCAAAAAACCTTTGAGGGGTTTTCCCTTGAGAGGGCTTAAAACGGTCCCCCGGGCGACGGTCACTATTTTCCCGTCCCCCCTTAAAAAGGGCCTCCCCTTCGAAAATCTCACCCCGGGGAAGCAGGCCTAATTTTAACGGTTTGATTTGGTTTTTTTTTTTTTTTTTTCCGCCCTCGGGCTAGACTGGTTCACCTTTCGGGGTTTCCCACAGGAAATCCCCGTATTTTTTCAATGGGTTTTTTTTTTTCAGAATCCCTTCTCTTGCTCTCCGTATATTCTGTTCTTTTTTGCCTCTAGTATAAAAATTACTTTTGGGATCAATGGGGTTTGTTTAAAAGTCTTATATTTTGTGGGGGATCCCGTCCACACCAGGGGTAATAAACATTTCTAGGGTAAAAGAACTTTTTAAAAGATGTGTCGTACCTCGTGGGGGAAAATGTTTTGTAAACCCTAAAATGTTATGATCTTGTGAGGATCGAAATTTGGTTGCGACTGTTGACAAAATTGGGATTTTGGTCTAAACCATATCACGGGTGGGGGGAGAACCCGGGTCAAGAGCCCATAAAACTTCAGCCCGGGCCCGCATTAGCCACGGGGCCCAAACTGGCTACAGCAAGATTCGCCCAACTGGGTTTATTTTTAAATTTAAATTTTTTATTGTAGCCAGCGGCCCAGTGGCTAACGCTCGGTCTGAACCTCTATGACTCTCTAAATCGGGGGTTTCCATCCCCCCCCCGCGGTAGGGTTTCGTTAAAAATTTTGGGGCCCTTTACTTTTTCGTGAGACACACTGGTCTGGTTGTCGCGGGTTTGCCAAGGGCGACCCTCCCTGCCTTTTTTGGGCAGTATGATGGTAATGTTAGGGGTCGTCTGTTAACCCCTGACAACAATGATGTTTCGGCGAATGTCCCAGGGATCTGTGAGATGAAATTTTAGTTATTGGTTGCTGGAAATCGTGTAGTTCCCATCGCATTATTTGTTTTGGGGGTGAAATTTTTCCGCCGTGACAAATTTTAGGAAAAAGATGGGGGTTTCACAAGAGCAAAAAAATGGGGCCCATTGCAGCGGGCCCAAACTGCCCCCCATACGGGGAAAGGGTTCCTTTTTTTTTTCCTTTCTTGGAAAGGGGGCGAGAGGGACAGGATGTGTAAAATGTTAAGTATACCCCAATTTTCCTCAGTTACTGCTCCCACAGGGGGGAGTTTGCTCGTAAATTTAAGACTTTATGGTCATTTTTGGACGTGGGATTCAATTAAGTATTATTTCCGAGCAAACATCTGCCCCATGAAGGGCCGGGTTTTTGTGATCTTAACATTTTAGCTTGGAAAAAGTCTGTTTAGTGGGCGGGTGTTTGGGTCATCATCACCCCCTTTCAGGGTAAGCCCCTGAAAGAGAAGGCTTTTTGGGCTGCACATCACCCCATTTTTTGTGTGTAAAGCCTCCCAGAAGTATTGAACCAAGCCCAAGTTTGGGCCCACTACAACATCAGTCAGAAACTTGAAACCCCAAACCCCCTAAGTCTGGCCACTACAACTCATCAGTATTTTGAAACCCAAGCCAAACCGGGTCACTACAACATCAGTCAGTACTTGTAACCAAGCCTAAGCCTCCACTAAAAACACAGTCAGTATTTGAAACCAACCCAAAAGCCGGGCCACTACAACACAGCCCGTTTTGAAACCAAAGGGCCTAAGCCTGGCCACTACAAAAAAATCATCAGTACTTGAAACCCAACCAAAGGAAAGTTAAGACACATTGCAACATCTGGATATCTTTATTGTAGACGTTTCGCCATCAGTGGCTTTTAAATCAGATTCTGGGGACATAATGGGAAGACAAGAATTATATAAAAAAGGATGAGGAAATCAGTCCCTGGGTTTTGGGAGTTAGTTTTACAGCATCGGGGTGGAGGGAGCGGGAGCAAAGGCAAAAGAGGGCGTTTTTATAGGCGTCAGGGGATGGACGGGCACGACGAGGGCGTCACGGGTAGGGGGTTTCCCCAGGGGAAATAGGTCCTTCCCAAAGAATGGGTTAGTTGCAGCAGCCGTAAAAAAAAGTTTGTAGTGTCCTCTAAACCAAGTTCCATGATGTTGCATGCTGAAAATTTGTGCAAGAAAGGTTTAAAATACCGACAAAGGGAAATTTAAGACACAGTGCACATCGGGAAACTTTTTTGTAAAAACTTTTCCCCATCCAGGGGCTTTATCAATAAGATTCAGGACATAATAGGAAGCCCGAGAACATATACAAAAGATGAGGAAAACACCCCCTGGGCCTTGGGATTTAGTGTTAAAAACTCGGGGGGAGGAGAGTCTGGAGCAAAGGGCAAGAAATGGGTTTTTTAGGCGTCAGTGGTGGGAGGGGCACAGCAAGGGCAGTCACGGGTAGGGGGATTCCCCAGTGAAGTAGGTCCTTCCCAAAAGATGGGTTATTGCAGCGGCCGTGAAAAAGGTTTTGAGAGCCCCTCTGAACCAAGATCCATGTGTTGCAGTGTGACAAGTTGTGCAAAAAGGTATAAAAAACCGCAATATAAAAAGTTAAGACACATTGCAAAATCTGGATATTTTTATTTAGACTTTCCCCACCATGGCTTTAACAATCCAATTGGACATAATAGGAAACATAGAACTATATACAAAAGGAGGTAACAGTCCCTCGGCCTTGGAGTTAGTGTTCACGCATCGGGTGGAGGAAGTCTGGAGCAAAGGCAAGAAGACTGGGTTTTTTACGCGTGGAGGGGACGGGCAGCAGACGAGGGCACACTGGTAGGGGGATTCCCCTGGAATGGGCCTTCCCAAAGGAGGGTTAGTTGCAGCAGCCGTGAAAAAGGGTTCTTGTAGATGTCCTCTAAACCAAAGTTAATGATGTTGCAGTGTCTGACAAGTTGTGCAAGAAAGGTAAAAAATACCGAAAATTTTAAAATTAAAAGACACATGTGCAACATGTTGCACTGTTTTTAAAAATTTCATTTGTCGGTATTTTTATACCTTCTGCACAACTTGCAACACCAACATCAGGAATTTGGTTCAGAGGACACCCAAAAGCCCTTCTTACGGCTGTGAACTAACCCATCTTTTTGGGGAAGGACCTATTCCCACTGGGAATCCCGCCTACCAGTGACTGCCCTCTCTCTGCCCTCCCATCCACTGACCCTAAAAAAAACCCCGCCCCTTCTTCCTTTTCTCCAGACTCTCCTCCCCCCCGATGCTGTAACACTAAATCCAAGGGCCCAGGGGCTGATTACCCCCCATCTTTTTTTATATTCTACTGTCTTCCTATTATGTCCTAAATCTGTATTGATAAAACCCCTGGATGGCGAAAAGTCTCAAAAAAGATACCAAAATCCATTGGGCTTAATTCATTTTCGGTATTTTTTAAACCTTTTTTGCACACCCCGCCTAAGCCTGGCCCCTAAAATCAGTTAATTGTAACCAAGCTAAGCCTGGGCCACTACAACATCAGTCGAATTGTAACCAAACCTAAGTCTGGCCAAAACACGTCAGTACTTGTAACCCAAACCTAAATTTAAACCCCTACAACATCGTCATATTGTAACCAAGAAAACCTGCCACTACAACATCATCAGTATTGTAACCAAACCCAAGCCTGGCCCCCTACAACATAGTCATACTTGTAACCAAACCAAAAACCCGGCCATACAAAATCGTCAGTACTTGGCCAAGCCTAACCTGGCCCCTACAACTCATCAGTGTTCCATTTCAAATTTCTCCAAAAATATTATCAACGTTCATTTTTATCAAGGGGTTACGATCACTCAACTCTAACACATTCCACAACAATCCCTTCATTATTCACTTTCCCCCAATATTTTTCCCAATGCTGACCAAAATTACCAAAGTTATATTCAAAATTCTCCTCTGGGGACCCCCTGGGTAAATATAACTTTTTTCATGAAGGTATCCAATGTGTGATGGGGTCCTAAAAAATTGATTTAATTCCTTTTAGGCGGGTTTTTGATGTATGACCTGGCTTCTCCAGTAGCATGTTTATTAAAAGATCAAGAGTCTTTCAATGTGACATAGAATCATAAAAAAAGTTATAGAAACAGCAATAGTTATGAATCAGCCCGTGCCCCAAGTCGCTTTAGCTCCTTAGGTTGACATTTCAGTACAAGACACAAGGGAACTAATTACATTTTAATGTGCCAAACGTTTCGCTCTCCCCGGGGGCTTTTTCAAGCCGTTACGGCTTGCGAAGCTCCTGGAAGCGAAACGTCCACAATAAAAAGGTAAAATTTACAAAATTATTACATGACAGTTAGTCTGCAGTGTAGACGCCCAGTTAATTCTTAAAACAAACGGGAAGTGGTACCGTCCCCTTGTAAGTCTGGTTACAACTTAATTTGGAAGTTTAAAGGGGGAATTTCCCATGAGAGAACGTGATTTTTTCAGCTTTCCCCTCAAAACCCCAACATCACAATCGCCGTGATTTTGGTTTTCTAAAGTACTCAGCTCGTACATGGGGGTCCATGGTTCGATCCCCGGGACGGGGGAACTTTTGGGGCCTTTTTCCTTACACCTGCTGTCCCGTTTTCTAGATAAGTAGGTACCTGGGTGTTACAAACGGTGTGGGTGCATTTTTTCTGGGAAAAAACAACCAAATTTGCGGGAATTTGTCTAAAAACCCAGGGTTTTAAAAAAATTTTCATAGGTGTGGCTAGGGTCGTAAATTTGTAAATTTGTAGAAAAAAATATTATTATTATTATTATTATTTTTATTATCATTTTATTTTTTTTTTTTTTCCAAGTTGTAAAAACATGTGTAACTGTTAGAATGTAGACAATACCGACAAATGAATTAGAAATGTGAACATCTGGGGAAACTTTATTGTAGACGTTTCGCCCCCCAGGGGGTTTATCAGACAAATTCCAGGACTAATCGGAAAACCCCCTACCCCCAAAACCCTACCCCCAAAACATACCCCCAAAATCACCCCAAAACATCACCCCCCCGTCCCCCCCAAACTAACCCCCCAACACATCCCCCAACCATACCCCCAAAATACCCCCCAAATCACCAACCCACACCCAACATTTTACCCCAAAAACACCCAACAATTTTTACCCCCAAAACCATCACCCCAACACATCCCCCCAAACCACATCACCCCAACACTTTCACCCCAACAATCACCCCAACACATCCCCCCCCAACACACCCACCCAACCCTCACCCAAAAACCTAAACCCCTAAACCCAAAAATTTTTTACAAATGAAACCTTTCCGCCCTTACTCCAAACAAAAATTTTTAGCGTGAGGGCCCACAAAATCCCCCTTTCCGTGGCCCTCGGGGGTTTTTCTCAGAGAAAGTGAAGAGGGGGTCGGGGGGAAAGTGGGGGGGGGATGAGGTGGGGTTTTATTGGGGAGGGGGTTAGGAGTGGGATTTCGTAGAGGGGGGGGGAGTATGTTAGAGGGAGGGAGGGTGGTAGGGTTTTTGGGGATGGGAGTGGGGAAGGTAGGGGGAAAGGAGGAGGGGGAAATGGGGAAGGGATAGCGGAAAGGGGAGTGTTTTAGGAGGGGTTGGGAGGGGGTTTGGGGGAATGTGAGGGGGGGAAAGGGTTTGTGTAAAAAGATAAAGAAAGGGTGCATTAGGGGAGGGGGGAAAAGGGGTGTGAAGGGGGCAGAAAAGGGGGTGAAGGGGTTTATCCGCTGAGGGGTTCCCCTGGCAACATGCAAAAGCTCCGTGAGTTTTGCCCATACCTCTTCGTAAAGTTTTGTATGGTTCCGCCTCCACTGCCCCCCTTTTTCTAAAACCCATTCCATTTTCCTGAAAACCCTTTTGGACTGAAAAAATTTTTTTTTAAAACCCCAAACCCTCTGACTCATCTGAGTCTTTAATTTTCCAGCGGGTGCCCCCTTTGTTGCTGTGTCCCCTTGTTGTGTGTCCCCTTTGTTGCTGTGCCCACATCTCTGGAACACCCGTCTTTTGTCCCTTTGTCGTTTCCCCTTCCCCCAGTATTTTAAAATATAAAGTCCTCCGGTCCCCCGTGATCCAGTTCTTAGGTTGAGCTCTAAAAACCCCATCCTCGTAGGACATTCCCCCTTACCCTTCCGGGGAACCTTTTCACTTTTGAAAACCCCCTTTGTACTTTTTCCAATTTTCCCTTAAACGTGCTTACCAGGTTGGGTTCCAAACTTTTGCCCCATACTCCGTATGGACGTTTCCCCTTACTGAAAGGGCGAATGTGTGTTATCCAAGTCGGGCGCGTGTCCGCCCGGGGTGCCGCCCCGTCCGTCCGTCCGTTGAGGGATCTCTTTTAAAAAGGGTCCCCAGAAAAAACGCCATTCACGGGAACGGAAGTTTTTTGGGGGGTCAAAGGTTGTCACTCTTTTTATTTTTTTCCCCCGTACTAAAAGACGGCACCCCTGTTTTCATTCTTTCAGGGGAGCCGTCCAAGTTCCCAAAACCCCACTGGCACTGGTGCCACACTCTGGTAAATGGTCCCAACACGCTGATGGGCCACACTGCTGATGGTGCCACACTTCTGGTGATGGTCCCACACCCCGGGATGGTGCCACCCCTCCCTGGGATGGTCCCAAAAACCTGGGATGGTGCCACCCCTGCTAAAGGTGCCCCCTTTCGGTGATGGTGCCACACTTCGGGGATAGTGCCACACTTCTGGTGTTTTGGGCCACACTTCTGGTTTTGGTGCCACACTTCTGGTGATGGTGCCACACTGCGTGATGGTGCCACACTGCGATGGTGCCACACTTCTGGGAGGGTGCCACACTTCTGTAAAGGTTTCCCAACTTCTGGGAGGTGCCACACGCGGGTGAGGGTTGCCATAACTGCGGGTGATGGTGCCACACTGCTGGGATGGTGCCAAACTTATGGCGAGGGTCCCAAACACGGGCTGAGGGTTTCCCCACCTGCTGGTAAGGGCCAACTGCGGGTGATGGTGCCACACTGCGGGTGATGGTGCCATACTGCGGGAGGGGTTGCCACACTACGGAAATTTTTCCACACTGGTGAGGGGCCACACAACAGGAAACTGTTTCACACTGGGGTGCCACACTACTGATGGGGGCCTCACTGAGGGGGGAAAAATTTGATACACTGCGGGGCCCTTTTTGATAACTGAAAGCCCCTGGTTCCACACTAGTGCCAAAATACCTCCCGGCACCTGTCAAAACTTAACATGGCAGGCAGAAAGGGGAAGGGGGGAGGAAAAAGGGTTTATAAACGGGCCCAGAAAAGGGGGGATAGTAAAAGGATAAATGGGGATGATAAAAAGGGGAATGGAAATAAGGATAGGCAGTAGGGGAAAGGGGATAGGGCAAAAGAATTACGGGAAATAGAAGGATAGGAATGAAAATTTGGGATAGGATGTCATGAGAGAGAAATGGGGAAAGGGGAAAAGGGGGGAAGGGGTTTGGGAAGTACGAAAGGGAGAAAACGTAAAAAAAAGTTTTAGAAGACGATATAGAGAGGAGTGGGAAGGCAGAAGGGGAAAAGGGGGGAATTTGATTAAATGGATTGAGTTTATCGCCCTTCAGGTTTGAGGGACTATTACCCCCACACTCAGCCCCCATCTTTAAACTGTTTTTTCTCTTTGTTTTTGACTGAAGAACCACTGGCTGGTAAACGTTTTCCAGACTCAAGAAAATCCAAATGTTGCCCCAAGGTTGGGTTAAAAAGGAAGGGGGAAATGGGGAAATGGAGAGGAGGGGGGGAGGGGGAAGAAGAGGGGGAGGGGAAAAGAAGAGGAGAGGAAGAAGAGGGGGGGAAAAAAATGGGAAAAAGAGGAGGGGGGGAAAGAAGAGGGGAAAAAGAGGGGGAAGAGGGGAATGGAAGAAGGGGGAAAAGGAGGGGAAGAAAGGAGGAGAATAGGAAGAAGGGGAAAGGGGGAGAGGAAAAAGGGGAGGGGGAGAATAGTAAAAAGGAAAGGAAAAGGAAGGAGGGGAAAGGAGAGGAATGGGGAGGAGGGGAGAATAGGAAAAGGGAGGAAAAATAGGAAAAAAGGGAGGAGGGGGAAAGGGGAAAAGAAGGGGAAAAATGGGAAAAGAAGAGGAGGGGAGGGGAAGGGGGAAGGGGGGGGAGAATAGGAAAAAAGAGGAGGGGGAGGAGAGGAAGAAGAGGAAAATAGGAAAAGAGGAGGAGGGGGGAGGAAAAAAGGGGGAGGGGGAGAATAAAAGAAAAAGGAGGGGGGAGGAGGGGAAGGAGAGGGGGAGGGGGAAAATAGGAAGAAGAGGGAAAAGGAGGAGGGGAAGGGAAGAGGAGAATAGGAAGAAAGGGGGGAGGAAGGAAAAAGGGGAGGAGAATAGGAAGAAGGGGAGAATAGGAAGAAGGGGAGGAAAAAGGAAAAGGAAGGGAGGAGGGGGGGGAGAAAGGAAAAAAGGGAGGAGGAGGAGGAGAAGGAAAAAGAGGAGAATGGGGAAAGAGGAGGAGGAGGAGAAAGAAGAGGGAATAGGAAAAAAGGATAGGGGGGGAAAAAGAGAAAGGGGGGGGAGGAGTTTTGCACCATTCACATCTTCAGAGCCCAAAACCACCACATTTAAAAACCTGCTTAAAAAACGTAAATATTTTCCCCGTCTCCCCACATCTTAATAAATTTGGACGCAAAAAACCAAAAAAAATAAAAAAATTTTTCCTCTTTTTTTTTTCAAGTTATCCCCAGCAGCAAAACCCTTAAGGTCGCCAGTAATTCCATGGCAGCCCTTGATCCCCGGGGGGTGAAAGGGGCCCCAAAGAGTTGGAACAACTCGGTTTTCCCTGGTAGACGGGGAGTAAAAGGGCGCCTCACCCACCTTACAAACCCCGTCGTTACAAAACCAGCATCGGGTTCCGCCACTCTTACGGTGGGCTTGTAAAAAGGCTTCCCTCTCTCTTCTCTCCTCTCTCTCTCTCGCCTTTCTCTCTCTCTCGCTCTCTTTGCCCCTCTTATTTTCCTCGTTTTTTTCACCCCAATTTTTTTTTTTCTCCTCCTCTCATTCTCTTCCTATCTTCTCCCTTTTCATTCTCCCCCCCCCTTTTTCTTCTCCCCCCAATTCCCCCCCCCCTGTTCTTTTTTGGCCCTCTTTCTTTTCCCCTTTCTTCGCCCCCTAAATTCTCTCCCCCTCTTTTTTCCCTCCTCTCTCATTCTCCCCCTCTTCTCCCTCCCCTCATCCCTCCCCTTTTCACCCCTCTCTTTCCCCTTTTCCCCCTCTTTTTCCTCCCTCCCTCTCATTCTCCTCTCCCCCGCCCTTCCCTCTCATTCTCTCCCCTCGTCTCCCTCTCAGTCCTCCCCCCTTTCATCGCCTATAAATTCTCCCCTTTTTTCTTCCCTCCCCCTCTCTTTCCCTCCCCCTTTTTTTTCCCTCCTCATTCTTCTCCCTCTTCTTCCCCTCTCATTCTCTCCTCTCTTTTTCCCCCCCCCTCTAAATCTCTCTTCTCCTCTCCTCCCTCTCCCCCCTTTTTCCTCCCCTTTCTTTTTCCCCCCTTCTCCCCCCCTCTTTTTCCCCTCCTCTCTAAAAAGCTTTTTGTTTAATAATTCTTTTAACTGTTTTAAAAACCCCTTTCCAATCGTTGGTTTTTTCGGGTTTGACTCTTTAAATTTAAAAATTTTGGGTTAGACAGCAGAACTCTCTTTCTCACTCTCACTCCCCCTTGGGTTTGGGGGTATTTAGCTGTCCCCCAACATGTCTGCCTTTCTGCCTTCTGTCCCGTCTGCCTGCCCGTCCCGCCTGTCTGTCCGTTTTTTCTGATTTAAAAATTTTTGGGCTGCAAAGGTGTGTGCAGTGTCTTGTTTTTTTTTGTAATGGGTTCGTTTTTCCCGTGTTTTTTTGTGCTCGTTGTTTTTTCTGTTTTTTGGGATTGTCTTTTCTGCTCTCTGGGTTCCCCTCTGCTCTCTGCTCGCTCGCTCTCCCCTCTGCTAACTGCTCTCTCTTTGCTCTGCTTTTCTCTCCTGCTCACTTTTGCTCTCTCTCTGCCTCTCTCTCTGCTCTCCTCCTGCTTCCCCCTTTTTCTCCTGCTCTCTCTCTCTGCTCTCCTCTCTCACTCTCTCTCTCTCTCCTCTCTGCTCCCTCTCCGCTCTCTCTCTCGGGTCTCTCTCCCCGTTTTCTCCCCCTCTGCTCTCTCTCTCTCTCTGCTCTCTCTCTCTCTGGGTCCTCTCCCCTCTGCTCTCTCTCTCTGCTCATCTGCTCTCTCTCTGCTCTCTCTCTCTTTTTTTCCCCCTCTTTTCACTGCTTTCTCCTCTTTTCTCCTTCCATTTTCCCCTTCCCCCTTTTGTCCCTTTCTTAATTTCCCTCCCCCCCCATTCCGTTAAACTCTTCCCCCCCCCCTCCCCCTTCCTTAAATTTTTCTAAACCCTTTTCTGTTCTCATTTCTCTGTTTTTTCCCTTGGGTTCCCTTTTTTTCCCTCCCCCCCCTCTTTTATCCCCCCCCTTTTCCTTCCCTTTTTCCCCCCCCTCCCCCCCCACCCCCTTTCTTCCACCCTCCTTCCCTTTTTCCTTTTCCCTTTCCCTTTCCCCCCTCACTTCTCTCCCTTTCCCTTTAGGCAGTTATCTTCGGGGGGGGCCTAAGCATTTTTCCCTCGGGGGAAAATGAAATTAAAGTGAAACGTGTTTTTAAACCCGACTCCCCCCCCCCCCCCTCTCTCTCTCCATTAGAATGGAGAGCAAATTTATGAGGCCTACTGGGCCCCAAAAAAAGGGAGTCACATCCCAATAAACCAAAAGTTTCGCACAGGGGCGAGAGTATTTATTTTCCTGAGCAAACGTTTTCGCTGGGACAGTGGCGGGGTAGTCCCCCAGGTTGCCGCCCCCTGGAGGGGGGAGTGACGCTCCCGCGCCTCCTCACTTGTCCAAAATTTTGGCGGGAACGCTTTTTTTATGTATTAAACTGAGGAACCTGGGTTTTATACACTAAATTTTTGATACGAGACGTGTATATCTCTGTTAAATGCTAGCTCCTCAGCGTCCTGGAAAACAATTCCTAAAAAAAAGGGCTCGACCCCTTTGGGGGGGAATACAGCTAGGGAACCACAAAACCCCAACACCGGGGGGGAAAAAAAAAAAAATTTTTCCAAAACAAAAAACCCCACACACACACAAAAACCCCCAAAACACACCAACACAATGTTTAATATATGAAGGTCGTGAAGGAGGTTTGGGGGGGAGGTTTTAAGGAGGGGGGAGGGGGGTTTAAGGAGGGGGGGGAGGGAGGTTGAAGGAGGGGGGGAGGGGGGTTTTAAGGAGGTGGGAAGGGGGGTTTTAAGGAAGTGGGGGGAGGTTGAAGGAGGTGGGGGGGAGGTTGAAGGGTGGGGGGAGGTTGGGAAAGGGGGGGGAAATGGAGGTTGAAGGGGGTGGGAGGGGGGTTTTAAGGAAATTTGGGGGGGGGGGTTGAAAGGGGGTGGGGGGGGAGGTTGGAAAAAGGGAAATGGGAGGGGGGTTTAAGGGGGGTGGGAAAGGGATTTAAAGGGGTGGGGGAGGTTTTAAGGATTTTTGGAAAAGGGGAAAGGTTGAAAGGGAAGTGGAGGGGTTGGGGGGAAGGGGTTGGAATGGGGGGAAAGGGTTTTTTTAAGGAGTTTTGGGAATTTTTAAGGAAGGGGGGGTTTTGGGGGTTTAAGGGAAAAAAAGGGATGGGGGCGTGGATAAAAGAACATTCTTGAGAACCCCCAAGGGGATGGGAAAAACCCCCCTTTATACCCCAAAAGGTTCACACCCCTTTAAGGCAAACGTTTTCCAAAACCCCCCGAATATTTCCCTTTTGGGGAGACTTGAAGTCTAATTTTTCTCCCACTCTCCCTCTCTCTCCTCTCATTTTCCTTTACTCTCTCTTCTCCCCTTCTCCCCCTTTCCCCCCCCTTCCCCTCCCCTCTCTCAATCTCTCCTCTCTCTCTCTTTCCCTTTCCCCCCCCCCCTTCTCCTCTCTCTCTCTCTACCTCCTCTCTCTCCCCCTTCCCCCCTTTTTTCTTTCCCCCCCCCTTCTCTCCCCTCTCCCCCTTAACCCCCCTCCTTCCCCTCCTCCTCTCCTCTCTCTCTAAAAGTTAAACTTTATCACCATTAAATTTAAAAATTTTTATGTCAAATTTAAATAGGGAAAAACGTTTCCCTTTCCCCGGGAAAACTTTACCTTTGGGAAAAACGTTTGGTACACCATAATGAAAAATTTAGTTGGGGGCCCACGTTGGGCCAAACGACTTCATTTTTTCAATTGACCCCCTCACAACGTGTTCCAGACGTGAATCATTCCAGAAAGAACGATCCAGATGAAATTTTTGTTCTTTAAAGAGTTTTTAACCAGAGTGTATTTTTCTGTCCGTCTTTGTTAGAATTTGGTCTTTTCCCCTGCCGTCTGTGGGGTAGAAGTTTTTTTCTTCTCACTGCCCCTTTTTTGGTTGTAGTACTGTCTTTTCCCCGCCCCCTCTTTGTTGTTTAGCTGTCTTTTCACGCCCGTCTTTTGGTGTTTGCCTTTCCTTTTCCTGCCCGTCTTTTGGTGTAAATAGCTATCTTCTCACTGCCCCTCTTGTGGGTTAGTAGCTGTATTCCCAATGTCCGCCCTTTTGGTGTATAGCTGTCTTCCACTGTTCGCTTTGTTTGTAGTAGCTGCTTCCCCACGGGTCGTCTTGTGGGTAGTAAACTGCTTCCCCAAATGCTCTCCCTTTTGGTGAAGTAGCTATCTTCTCATTTCCCGTCTTGTTGGGGGTATAGGGTATCTTCCCCACTGCCCCCCTCCTTTTGGGAAGAAACTGTTCCCTCCAAATCCCTTTTTGTGGGATAGTAGCGTCCCCCTCCCCCTGCCCGTCTTTTGTGCACCAAAATGGGTCCCGGCGAGAGACGAGCGTCTTGCTTTGGGTTTTGTATTTGTCAAGAATCGCGGGTGAGACGGAGGGGAGCAGTCCAAGAGATTTTAGCATACTCAAGGTGGAGTGCACTTGTACCTCTTAAAAAGTCTCTTTTGCTTTTTAAAAGTCGAGCAGATGCGAGATCCTTCTTATGCTGTCATCTTCCCGCTGCCTTTTTTTGTCAGATTTCCCCCGTAGGATATCCACTTCGGCCCCTGGTTTTTAAATTTTATTTTTTTTTGGGGAACGCTAAATCGTGTGGGGCCCGTGCACGCGGAGGGGTTTGGGGGTTTTGGGGCCTTTTATTTCTTTAAAAAAGGATAAGTTGAAAACTTTGGGAAATGAATGGTTAAGGGAACCGACACCCTTGATAAATTAGACAAAATGTGCAACTCTTTGTACTTTATTAGGAAAACGTTTCGCCACACAGTGGTTCAACAGTCCATAAAAAGGAGAAACTTGAAGAAAAGGAAGAATGAGGTAACAGTCCCCCCAAACCCTTTAGTCGAAGTGGTCCCGTCCCTCCAAACTTTAAAGACCCGATGGACTGACCAAAATCGATTTAAAGGTTTAGGGGCTGGGTTCTCATTCTCTCCTGTTCCCAAAATTTTCCTTTTTATGGACTGGGTAAGCCCCTGTTTTGGCGAAACCCTTCCTCAATAAAGATACCCCAAAAGTTGCACAGGTGTCTAAATTTTTCAAGTTTTAATACTCTTGGAAAACTACCTTTTGCATCACCATCATTTGGCCTGGGGGAAATCAATTTCGTTCTTTTCTATGCAAATGTTTTCCTGCGACTGTTTAAACCCCCGGCTTAGGAAATAAACCAAATATGCAGTATAATGTGATACTTAATTGAAAAGTTTTCGCCCACACCCCTAGCCCTTTTTTAAGCTTTCAAGACAGGTAAACAAAACCGACAAGAAAAATTTTAAAACACATGTGGGAACTTTTGGGTATCTTTTTTTTTAGACGGTTTTGCCATCCCCTTTGGGTTTATCAATACAATTCTTGGACATAATAAGAAAACCAAAAAACAGAATCTCAATAACCACGGTGCCTAAACACCACCTTCAAGGGTGAGGGGCGATTCCTCATCTTTGTATATCGTTTTTCTGTTTTTCTATATTATGTCTAAGGAAACTGAATTGATAAAACCACTGGAAGGCGAAACGTCAAAAATGAAGATAACCAATTTTCACAATTTTCTTAACTTTTTTAAGTCACAAACAATCACCTGGGGTGGGAAAGGGGCAGGGGGGGGAGAATTTAAAATCAGGTTCCCAAAAGCTGAGGGGCAGGGGGAGAATGCTGCATCTGATGATGTTTCTGAGGGGGTTAAAAAGTCTAAAACCTTGGGGAGCTTGAAGGGAGTTTGGGATAAGTTGTGAGCAATTTCTGCATTTTTTTCCTTTCCTATTCTTAGTGGGATAGCGATGAAGAATTTTTTCTTGGCGAGTGGTTCAGCTATGTTATAAACCTTGTTCGGGTTTACCTGGGGTTTTTACCTGAAGAGTTCCGGGGGTAACGCCCCCGGGCCCCGGGTCTGACCCCATCCGGGATCAGAGCCTGACAACCAGGCTTTTTGTTTGCGGGCTGCACGAAAACCCAAATACACCACGCCCGGGCTGATCCAAACTGACTTTAGGGCTTGTCCATGCCACTTAAAAGCGGGCCGGGGGTCTTTTTGGTAATCCCCCTTAGTGTGCTGGGACCCATTGAACAGTCTCGGGCCCCGACACTTTTTGTATGGCCCTTAAAACGTGCTTGACACCCCCTTTTTTTTCTTTGGGGGGGAGGGTGCACGTCTCCCAAAGTCTTTGCTTTCGTAGTGGGTGATTTTCGTGTGCAAGTTGGGTACTAGTCCCCTAGGTTTTTTCCGGGTGTATAAAACCATGTATCTCTCCCTCCTGCTTTCCCGGAAAACAGGTTTTGGAACCTCAAGCCTCCCCAAAAATTAGGGTTTTATCTCCTTTTGCGCGCCGGAAAGTTCTCTGTACATTTTCTAGGTCGCAATTTCACCGCCTTGAAAGGGCTGTTTTTTTGGGGAGCAATATTCCAGCCTAAAAAGAACAAGTGACCTGAAAGTGTCATCAGGGGTTGGCCTCCCCCATTTTGAAGGTTCTCATATCCATCCGTCATTTTTCTAGCAATCGAAATTTATACAATTTATGGTCCTTGAAGGGGAGATCCTCCCATGACACCCCCCAGGCTTTTCGTTGGTGTTTCCCCTAAAATTTTTTGGCCAGAATTTTTTTTCTCTGATAAATTTAATTTCCCCCTGTTTACCATATCGAGAAATTAAATTTCTCATCGTTAACTTTAAAAATTTTTTTTTGCAGCCCACTGAAAGATTTGGTTGGTCTGCCTGGAGCTTTGCAGGTCGCAATGGGAAACACTGTCATGCAGATTCGGGGTCATCGCAAAGGAAACACGGTGCTTTGGCTGACACCTTGTCTAGTCGGGTATAAGGTGAGGAACAAGATGGGGGCGGTACTGTCCTTGTGGAACAGAGCTTTTCACCGTAGCTGCCTCGGACTTTACTCTGTTGACGACTACTCTCTGTGTTCTTTTTAGTGAGGAAATTATAGATCCATCGACCGACTTTTCCTGTTTTTTTCCTTTAGCACGCATTTTGTGCGCTATTACGCATGGTCCCCACTTGTCGAAAGGGTTTTGCAAAGTCTGTATATATTTACATCTTGCATTCTTTTTGTCTTCTAGTGCATTTAGGACCTTGTCGTAGTGGTCCAATAGTTGAGACAGACAGGAGGCACCTGTTCTAAACCCATGTTGCCCTGGGTTGTGTAACTGATGGGTTTCTAGACGTGGTGATCCCGCTTCTTAGGACCCTTTCAAAGATTTTTATGATATGGGATGTAAATGCTATTGGTCTGTAGTTCTTTGCTGTTGCTTTACTGCCCCCTTTGTGAGTGGGGCTATGTCTGTTTTTTTTTAGTAACTGTGGGACGACCCCCGTGTCCATGCTCCCTCTCCCCTAGGATGGAAAAGGCTCGTGATAGGGGCTTCTTGCAGTTCTTGATGAACACAGAGTTCCATGAGTCTGGCCCTGGGCAGAGTGCATGGCATGTCATTTATCGCCTGTTCGAAGTCATTTGGCGTCAGGGTAACATCGGATAGGCTTGTGTTAATCAAATTTTGTGGCTCCTCATAAAAAATTCATTTTGATCTTCGACTCTAAGTCTGGTTAGCGGCTTGCTAAAAACTGAGCATATTGGGGACTTGAGTACTCACTCATTTCCTTGTTGTCATCTGTGTAGGACCCATCTTGTTTAAGTGGGGGCCCAATACGGGACGTTTTTTCTCGTTTTTTGATTTGGGCATAGGAGAAGAAATACTTTGGTTTCTTTCGATTTCATTTATGGCTTTTAGTTCTTCCCCCGCGATTCCTACTCCTGAAGGATTCTTTTAGGTAAGTTCGTGCTTCTATTTCCTGCCATGTCTCCCTACGCATTTCAATATATACCTCTTTTAGCCGCTCTGTTATTCTTTTCCCGTCGCCTGTAAAGGGAGCGCCGCTCTTTTTTTTTTTAAAAACATCTCTCCCCTTTTTTTAAGGAATAACCCTTGTGCATACATCGGGGGCTACCGATTAACTTTTCTAGCATAATTGGGGGGTCTGTGTTGTTTAGTATATCTTCCACTTATATGGGTTGGGATTTGGGTTTACTTGGCCCACTTTATGTTTTTTTTATTGAAGTTAATTTTGGGTGAATGCTCCTCGTACTAATCTCATTAGTCGGTCTGGGCCCGCGCATACATACTAAACCCTCAATTAATTGTGATCATATATTTTTTTTTGATATGGTGATTTTTTCTTACAATCATCATTGTTAGTAAAGATGAGGTCTAGTGATTCTCCAGTCTATGGCTCTTTTTTTGCGGGTTTAAATTGAATTTTGTGCAGAGATTTAAAACTCGCGTGAGGTGAGTTTTCATCAGACTGCCTCCTGGTGTTATTACTGCAACAATATTATTTGCTATATTCCCCTTTTTTAGGGCCTTAAGTTGAAATCCCCCCAGGAGCAAGATTTTGGGTCGGGAGCGGAAGGTTTTCCCAAAACAGTGGTAAATTTTTTAACAGCTGTTCCTGAATTTGCTGGGATGTTGCATCCGGAGGCTTGTAACTATCACAATGACTGGGTTTTTGGGTTTCTCGCCTTTTACTGCTAAAACTCACTACATCTTTGAGGCATTTAGCAGTTCTGTGCAAACAAGTGACCTGCAATGTACGGGCCAAACCCCCCCCCTTTTGCCTGTTAAATCGTCACACGTATAGGTTGTAACCGGGGGATCCATATTTCGTTGTCCAAGTGATCCTTTTGGGTCCAGTGAAAGCCGGAACATTGTCTTTGCCTCTGCAAGCAGTCCAGGATAAAGGTTTTTTTTTGTTTTTTGCTGGTTTTAGACCCTGATATTTGCAAAGAAAATTTATCGGACTGGTGGTATTGTTGTACTGGGGGGGATTTTTTTTCCGGCATTTTATCTTTCTGTTGGTTTGGAGGGAGGCCATCGACTTGGTTCCACTCCAGGAATGACTGGGTTTGGTGTACGATTCTGCCATTTCCTGCCATTTTTTTTCCTTCCGGGCCCAAAAAAACCTCTCCCTCTTTAGTGGGTGTGGCTCCCAGGTTTTTTCCCCTGGGCCCGGGTGTTTTTATCTTTTTGTCCCCTTAGATGGTATGCCTGGGAATTTAAGTTTTAGCACAGTCTTCCTGTACTGAAGAGGGACACAATTCAGGTGAAAAAACTTACAGAAGGGGGTTTGCATTTTTTCCCGTTGTCATATGGGGAGGCTTTCCTAGGGGGCATAGTTCCTCCCATCTGTTTTTTTTTCCCGATTTTTCCCCGCCAGCAGATCCGGTGCATAGTATGTGCACAGGCTTGTTTCCCTTGCCTTGGGGTTTTTTGTGACTGTATTTCCCGTTTGCATGTTTCCCTCTTCTTCTTCCTCCCAGCACCAACAATGGAGCCCCACCTTTTTTTTTGGGAAATACCTCACTATTGCTATGGGTTCTGGTTGAAGTTTTTGGATATGAGATAACGATGATTCCAGATTCTTCGGTATTGAGTGTTGTCTTCTGGGGCGAAATTTCTTGAGTTTCTGTATTTATCAAGTGGTTGTGTGAATTACGATGTTGTACACAGGCATTCCTTGATCGTCAGACCTGCTTGCGTATTGGTGTTCTGAAATACGTGTTTGGAGGTCCATTGATGTTTGGGTCCACGTATAATTTGTTGCAGTCATTACAAGGGATTATGTATACCCCTGCAGAGGATGGAAGCTTGTCCTGCCTACTACGGGTGATGTCCTTGATGGTCGTGGTTGTGGAGGTAGATATTTGAATGATGTATTGGAAAAGATGTTGAAACATGTTTGGAAATGGAGTTGGTGGGAGGACTAGTATCTCTTCTCGGCAGTGTCTTCCTCTGGGTGTGTTGAAGATTTTTTAATGCCCGCCGTCTGCAGTCTCTGATGAAGTGACGAGGATAGTGGAGTTTAGAAAATACTTGTTCAATTATAGTGCATTCTTCCTCAAGAAACTCATTGCTGCAGATTCTGAGTGCACGCAGGAAGAAGCCTATAATTACACCACGTTTAGTTTTGGTGTCGTGGTGAGAGTAGAAGTGGAGAAGATCGTTTTGGTTGGTGGGTTTTCGATAGACTTTAAAACGAAGTTCGTGGTCAGCTTTGCAGAGAAGAACATCAAGGAAAGGAAGAGTGTTGTCGACTTCTTCAAGTGTGAACTGGATTGAGAGCTCGACCTGGTTGAGCTTGTCTTGGAGAGCTTGAACGTTGAAGCGTCTGGGAGTTATGAGGAGAATGTCGTCAACATAATGGAGCCAGGTGACAGACGAAGGAATAATGGTGGAGAAACTCTCCGCTTCCAGATGTTCCATGTATAGGTTCCCTAGGACGGCAATGAGTGGCGAACCCATGGGTAGTCGAAAAGTCTGCTGAAAAAGGTGATTTTCGAAAGAGAAACACGTAAAGCCAACACATAGTTGGCTGATAAAGCTGTAAGCTGGTGATGTAACTGAGAGCAGCTGGTATTTCCTCTCTTGGATAAGTAAATGTTAGTGTACAGTCGTGTGCATATGCATGGGATTCTGGGATGAGTTAAAGGTCATTGAGGTAGACATTCCATAACAATGGTCCCAGAACACTTCCCTGTGGAACACTTGTTCCAAAATTATCTTGTTCACTGTCCCATTGAGAACTACGCTTAGAGATCTACCTTGAAGGTAATCACTTAGGATACATAGTGTAGAGCCTACAGTTGCCAGTGCTTGCAGTTTTACCAGAAGTCTCTGGTGCTACACTTGGTGGAAAACACCAGCGGTGTCCAGTGCTACTACACAGCTGATGAATTAGACACATGTGCAACTCTTGGGTATCTTTATTGAGGAAACGTTTCGCCACACAGTGGCTTCATCAGTCCATACAAAGGAGAAACTTGAAGAACAGGAGGAGAATGAGGTAATCAGTCCCTCAACCTTGAGTCGATGTGGTCAGTCCATCAATCTTGAATAGAATACGGCATACGTGCTGAGAAGGAGCTTATAAACCGTTGGCAGGAGAGGTGCAGCAGTCATAGGTCGTGTAACATTTGTTCAATGTTGAAGTAGGTCGTGCCCAAGAATTAGGCAAGCGAAGAATTCCCAAGTATTAAGATCCCAAGAAGTTGCAGTGTCTGACAGGTTTGTAGATGAATGGTTCAGAGAACCTGTCAGACACTGCAACTTCTTGGGATCTTAATACTTGGGAATTCTTCGCTTGCCTAATTCTTGGGCACGACCTACTTCAACATTGAACAAATGTTACACGACCTATGACTGCTGCACCTCTCCTGCCAACGGTTTATAAGCTCCTTCTCAGCACGTATGCCGTATTCTATTCAAGATTGATGGACTGACCACATCGACTCAAGGTTGAGGGACTGATTACCTCATTCTCCTCCTGTTCTTCAAGATTCTCCTTTGTATGGACTGATGAAGCCACTGTGTGGCGAAACGTTTCCTCAATAAAGATACCCAAGAGTTGCACATGTGTCTAATTTATCAACATGTCGGTTCTCTGAACCATTCATCTACAAATACACAGCTGATCTTGGATTCATCCAGTGACTGGTGCCACTTAGTGGAGAGGTTTAACAACAGATCAACAGCAGAGTAACCTTTCCTGAAGCCATATTGACGATCACAAAGTAGTGAGTGGTAGTCAAAAAACTCTGTCATTTGTCTTGAGATTATTGTCTCAAGGATCTTACCAGTGACTGACAGCAGTGACACTGGTCTTGCCAGTGACTGACAGTAGTGACACTGGTCTTGCCAGTGACTGACAGGAGTGACACTGGTCTTGCCAGTGACTGACAGTAGTGACACTGGTCTTGCCAGTGACTGACAGTAGTGACACTGGTCTTGCCAGCGACTGACAGGAGTGACACTGGTCTTGCCAGTGACTGACAGTAGTGACACTGGTCTTGCCAGTGACTGACAGTAGTGACACTGGTCTTGCCAGTGACTGACAGTAGTGACACTGGTCTTGCCAGCGATTGACAGTAGTGACACTGGTCTTGCCAGCGACTGACAGGAGTGCCACTGGTTTTCCCAGGGGCTGACAGTATTTGAAAAATTGGCCCTTCCCCAGTGACTGACAGGGGGACACTGGCCCTTGCCAGCGACTGAAGGAGTGACACGGGTCTGTAGTTGATGTTTTTCTGCTCTTTTTTGTAAACAGGAACTATATTTCCCGTTTTAAACCCAAGGGGGGCCATTTACACTGTACTAGCGGGTGTTTGTGGGTTGCTGGGTTAAAAGAGGTCCCTGCTAGCTCACAATTTTGGGGCCCTTCAGATTTTGGGGTTTTCAGTCTTTTCCTGGCCAGCGTTTTAAGAGGGAAACCTCACCCCTCCCTTTTTTGTCCCTCTGACAATTTTGAGGTTCCAAAACCCGGGGTCAAAAAACTTGCATCTTGGTATTAAAAGCGTTCAGAAAATACTCAGATTTTTCTTGATTGTTTGGTATTAGACATTCCTTTTTTGATTTTAGGGGGGAATAATTTCATAGGTGAATATCCTGCTTTTTGCTGACTTTTTTTAAATTTCCCTGCTGATGCGGTTATGTTTCCCTTGCCCCCTTGCCGTTGCTCTGCTGTTTTGCTTTCGTTTTTTCTGCTGTTTGTTTTCCTGTTTATTTTTTCCCCTCTTCCTGCAAATGCTGCTGCCTCTCCTTTTCCTCGTACTCCCCAATACTGTGCCCCTCTTTTGGGCTGCCTCTCCTCTTCCCGTATTTCCCCCACTACTGCTGCCCCGTCTTGTTTCCCTCTCACCTGCGGGCGGGGCGTGGGGGTCCCTACACTTTTAATTTTGTTTTTAACCCCCGGATTTTGGGGAGCTTTTTAAGTGTAAGATAAACGAAAGGGGTTTTTTTTGTGGCAGCCAGTTTAAATGTCTCTTTCTCTCTCTCTCCCCCTCTCCCCCTCTCTCCTCTCCTCTCTCTCTCTCTTTTAACATAGGGTTTTACAAATTTTGGGTTTAAATTTTCCCTAACTTTTTTATTATAGACTTTTTAAAAAGGGGGAGGGAAAAAATTTAAGACACATGTAAAACAAAAGGGGTGCCCCTTTTTTTTGAGTTTCGCCCTCCAGGGGTTTTTAAAAATTTTAAAAGAAACCAGTTCGGGAAAATTAGAGGGTAAACTACAAAAAAAAATAGGGAACTCCCCTCACTTTTCCCAGTCTGCCTTGGGGGGGCTGTGTTATTTACCTTTTAAAAAGCATTTTTTATATTTCGGGCTTTATCGTAACTAAAACGTCTTCCACTTTTTTTACAACTCTTGCCTTGTAAAAATGTCCCTTTTTTGACGGGTAAAAGGGATCGTTGAGTGCACAGCTGACCTGCCCTTCCCCTTCTCCACATGATTTTTTCCCGGGTTAGGCCGTAAAGTGCTTTGTATCTCGGGGGTTTGTGGCTCCCTTCGATCTGGGGCTGTATTTTGTGGCTATTGGATTTTAAAAGCCTTCGACGGGAAAGTTCCCCCCTTCGCACTGGAAGTTCAACCCCCTCGCACGGGAAGTTCAACCCCTTGCACGGGAAAGGGTTAAAACCCCCTTCGCACTGGAATTTCCAAGCCCTTAGCACGGAAGTTAAAGCCCTTCGCACGGGAATTTTCAACCCTTTTCGAACGGGGAAGTTCAAGCCCTTAGCACTGGAAGTTCAAGCCCTTCGCACTGGAATTTCCCAAGCCCTTAGCACGGGAATTTCAACCCTTTTTCCACTGGAAGTTCAAGCCCTTAGCTTTGGGAAAGTTAAAGCCCTTAGCACTGGAATTTTAAAGGGCCCTTACCCACGGAAGTTCAAGCCCTTAGAACGGGAAGTTAACCCCTTTGCACGGGGGAAGGGTTCAACCCCTTAGAAACTGAGAGTTTTTCAGGTGTAAAATTGTGATGTGTCTTCTCGCCTACATTTAAAGGGGAGTACATTTTTTTTGGGTTTTGGTGTCTCCAGTATTTTCGGTGCTTGACTGTATTTATAAGAAATTTGAAAATCCTCTGTAATAATTTGAAGAAAATCAGTCCCTCGGGATTTAAATTCTTAAAACTCCTACTGATTTTTCTTTCTTTGAAATTGGATGATGAACCCCAATGTGTGGCGAAACGTTTCCACAGATCCCCCAAGCGTTTCACATGTTTTTTAATTGATAACTTGACTGTTTTGGAACCCCTTTATCTACATTTTTGTCTTCACTGATTATCATTATAATGGGAAAAATTACCGACGAAAACGAAAGGGAAATTTAACACAGATGTCCAATGTGTATTTTTTTTTGGCAAAAAGTTTCGCTTCCAGGGGGCTTTGTCAAGTCTTTTTCTATAACCCTGTTTAAAACCCGTTTTTGGGTTTTTAAAAAGACTTGGGCAAAATTCCTGGAGGGGCGAAAAAGGGTTTCCACAGTAAAATGTCGCCTTAGTTGCACTTGTGTCCTTTTTTTCTTTGGCAACCCTTGGGCCCAAAAACTTTTTTTTGGTGATTTGGGGTTTTAAAGGACCTTTTTCAAATAGGAAAAAGTAGGTCTGCTGCCGTGTTCCCCCTTTCGTATGTCATGCCTCGTGTCTGATTTTTACAATTTAGAGAGATAATTGGGTCAAAAAACTGTGCCTTCACGGACGCCCGCGTTTTCATGTGACGCCCTGTACCTAATTTTAAGGGACCCTCTTTTAATGTCCATTTCTTTTAGAACGTTAAATTTTTCCCTCTGGTTTTTTCTTCCAGTGCAAAGTATTTTGTGCAATGTTGGATTCGATCTCAATTGGATAATTTTTTCAAAGTTTTTTTACACTACGGGCCCGAAGATTTTTGTTCCGGGCGTCCCCGATCATGTGTGGGGGGGGTGAGGGGCCTCTGAAATTTTTCACGGGTTTGTAAATTTTTAGGGGAGTGGGTGGGGTTTAATTTGGTCTAAAAGGAAAACAGGATCGTTTACCAAACCCTTTGTACTGGTCCATATTTGAGAGGGGGAGGGACCACCAAGACCATGCTGTACTGGTTTCCCTTTGTTTGTGAAGGCAGGAGTGACCATCAAGACCAAGTTGTACTGGGGCCCCGTAGTTGTGAAAAGGCCCGGAGTGACCATCCAAGACCCTGTTGTTTCTGGTTTCCCTATTGTGAGAGGCAGGGTGGGCCATCCAAAACCGGGTTTTACTGGTCCAGAATTGTGGGGTAGGGGTGACCCCCCCTTTTCCCAAAACCCTGTTGACTGGTCCAGTGTTGTGAGAGGGAGGAGTGGGCCATCCAAAACCATGTTGTAATGGTCCAGTAGTTGTGAGAGGCCGGGTGACCATCCAAGACCTGTTGTACTGGTCCAGTAGTTGTGAGAGGCAGGAGGGACCCCCCAAGGGCCAAGGGTTTTACTGGTCCCTAGTTGTGAAGGTAGGAGTGGGCCATCCAAGGGGCCCTGTTTTTACTGGTTTCCCGGGATTTTGAGAGGTAGGAGTTGGGCCATCCAAGAAAATGTTGACTGGTCCAGTATTGTGAGAGGGAGCAGTGACCCTCCAAGACCCCTTTTTTTCTGGCCGTAGTTGTGAGAGGGAGGAGTGACCATCCCAAAACCATGTTTTTTACTGGGCCCGTAGGGTGGAGGCCCGGGTGACCAAACCCAAGGGCCATGGTTTTACCCGGCCAGTTTGTTGTGAGAGGCCGGAGGGGACCAAACCAAACCATTTGTACTGGTCCAGTAGTTGTGAAGGCAGGAGTGACCATCCCCAAAACCATGTTGTACTGGGCCAGTAGTTTTGAGAAAGGGAGGAGTACCATCCAAACCATGTTGTACTGGTCCAGTAGTTTTGAAGGGAGGAGTGACCAAAAACCATGGTTTTAATGGTCCAGTAGTTGTGAGGGGGCAGGAGGGGCCATCCAAGGGCCATGTTTTACTTGGGGCCATAGCCCGTAAGGGGAGAGTGACCATCCAAACCTGTTTTTATGGTCCCGTAGTTGTGGGGCAGGGGTGACCATCCCAAAACCAGGGGGGGAGGGTTTCCCTAGTTTTTGAGAGGCAGGAGGACCATCCAAACCATTTTTAACCATCACCAAATCTGCCCCTACCCCCCCACTGTCACACCACCCCCATACCACGGCCAAAACCAGGCCCCCTAAAACCCCACCCTTACCACCCCACCACTACCACCACCACCACTACCAAACCCCCCCACTACTGCCACTACCACCACCACTACTGCCACGGGCCCACCACCACTCCTTTTGCCACTACCCCTACTGCCACCACCCTACCCCCACCCCCCACTACCCCCCCCCACACCCCACCACCACCACCCCCACTACCAAACCCCCCCCAAACCCACCACCACTACTGGGCCCGTGTTTTGGGGCCCGGAGTGACCAGCCAAACCATGTTGTACGGTCCATAGTTGTAGAGGGAGGGGTGGGCCCCCAAGACCATGTTGTACTGGCCCCGTGCTGTGGAGGGGGGAGGGGACCAAACCAATACCATGTTGTTTCTGGGCCGTAGTTGGGGGAGGCAGGAGGGGCCTCCAAGACCATTAAAACCTTTAACCCCCACGGGCCCCACCCCCCACGGGGGCTACCCCACCCCTACCACGGGCCACCCACCACGGGCCCCTTCCCCACCCTCCCCCCAAAACCTACCCCACCACGACCCCCACCACCCTCCAACCCCCTCACTGCCACTACCACCAAAACCCCCCCTACTCGCCCCCCTTCCCCACTACCACCAACCCGCCCCCCTCCCCTCCCCCCCACCCCCACAACCACCCTACCACCCCACCCCCCCCCACCCCCAAACCCCCCCAAAACCCCACCCCCCCACCACCCCCCCCCCCCCCATAACCTCCCCACTTCTGGGCCCCTCCCCTAACCCAACACCCACGACCCCCCCACACCACACCACCCCCCCCCCTACCGGCCACCACCCCCCACCCCCCAAACCCCCCCCTACCAAACCCCCTCCAAAACCCCCACTAAACCCCCCCCCACCCCCACCACCACCCACCCACCCTACCACCACCACCCCACCTCCCCCACCAAATACCAACCCCTACCCCACCACACCCACCACCACCCCCCCAACCCCCTCCCCCACCACCCCCCACCCCCCCCCTCCAACCCCCTCCCCCCTACCACACCCCCACCAATACCCCACCACCACCACACGCCACTCCAAATCCCACCTTTTTACCACCACCCCCCACCCCACCCAACCCCCCCACTACCCGACCACCACCACCACCACCCAAACCCCCACTACCACCACCACCCAAACCCCCTCCACCACCCCACCCCCACCCCCTACCCTCACCACCACACCCACCCACCACACCACCACCACCAAACCCACACCCTACCACCACCCCCCTACCACCACCCACCTTTTCCCACCAAAAACCACCACCACCCAAACCCCCACACCCCCACCCACCACCACCCACCCCCCTTCCCCACCCCCTACCACCCCCCACACCACCCCCCAACCCCTTACAACCCCTCCCCTACCACCACCCCCACCACCACTTCCACCACCACCACCCCCATACTACCACCACTTCCAACCACACCACCACACCACCACCACCAACCACCACACCTCCCCCAATACCACCACCACCCCCACTTCCCACCACTAAACCATAAAACCACCAAACCCCCAAACCCCCACCCCAAATACCCCTACCACCACCACCACTACCACCACCACCCCACACTATACCACTACCACTACTACCACTACTAACCACCACTTCATGGTTCTCCCGGATATTGGAGTTTTGGGAAAGATGGAAAGGGACTCCCCCAAATCGCCGGGGGTATTCCCCACTGGATGGTTTTGGAGCTTAAAACAGTATCGGATGACATGAACCTGCTGGATGGAGGGGAGGGTGGGGATGGAGGGGGGGGGTGGGGATGGAGGGAGACCAGTTGGGGGGGTCCTTCCCTCGTCACTTCCGGCGTCCGTGACAGACGACTACCTATTTTTGGGGGAGGGGTAGTGTGGTGTGGGTGGTAGTGTGGTGTGGGTGGTGTGTGGTGTGGGTGGTGAGGGAGGTTGGTGGTGTGTGGGTGGTGAAGAGAGTTTGGTGGAGTTGTGGGTGGTGAGAGAGTGGTGGTAGTGTGGGTGGTGATGAGAGGTTGGTGGTGTGTGGGGGTGATGAGGGGTTTTGGTGGTAGTGTGGGGGGGGTGAGGGTGAGGTTTGGTAGTGTGGGTGGTAGATGAGGTTGGTGGTTGTTGTGGGGTGGTGATGTGAGGTTGGTGGTAGTGTGGTGGTGATGAGGGTTGGTGGTTGTGGGGGTGGTGTGGGTGTGGGGTGTGAGAGGTTGGTGGTAGTGTGGGGTGGTGGGTTGTGGGGTGGTGATGGGGTTTGGGGTTTTAGGTGGGGTGGTGATGGAATTTGGTGGTGGGGGGGGTGATGTGAGGTTGGGGTAGTGTGGGTGGTGATGAGAGGTGGTGGGTAGTGTGGGGGGTTTGAGAGAGGTTGGTGGTAGTGTGGGTGGGATGTGAGGTTGGTGGTGGTGGGTGGTGATGAGAGGTTGGTGGTAGTGGGGTGATGGGGAGGTGGGTGGTAGGTGGGTGGTGATGAGAGGTTGGTGGTGTGTGGGTGGTGATGTGAGGTTGGTGGTAGTGTGGGGTGGTGATGTGGTGTGGGTGGTGAGGAGGTTGGGGTAGTGTGGGGGTGAGGAGGTTGGTGGTAGTGTGGGGGTGATTGAGGTTGGTGGTAGTGTGGGTGGTGATGAGAGGTTGGTGAGTGTGGGGTGGATAAAGGTGGTGGTTGTGTGGGTGGTGATGTGGGGTTTGGTGGTAGTGTGGGTGGTGATGAGGGGGTTGGTGGTTGTGTGGGGGGTGGGTGGTGTGGGTGGGAGAGGGTGGTGGGTAGTGTGGGCGGTGGTGTGGTGTGGGTGGTGAGAGGGGTTTGATGGTAGTGTGGGGGTGGAGAGGTTTGGGGTGGTAGTGGGGTGGTGAGAGGGTGGTGAAGTGGGGGGTGGGGGGTTTGTGGGTGGTATGAGAGGTTGGGTGGTGGGGTGGTGTGAGAGGTGGTGGTAGTGTGGGCGGTGGTGTGGTTGGGGTGGTGAGAGAGGTGGGAGTGGGCTGGTGAGAGGGTTGGTGGTGTGTGGGGGGGTGGTGTGAGTAGTGATGAGAGGTTGTTGGTAGTGTGGCTGGGATGAGAGGTTTGGTGGTAGTGTGGGTGTGGGTGGTGTGGTAGTGATGAGAGGTTGGTGGTAGTGTGGCTGTGAGAGAGGTTGGGGTAGTGTGGCGGTGGTGTGGTGTGAGTAGGATGAGAGGTTGGTGGTAGTGTGGGGTGATGAGGAGGTTGGTGGTAGTGTGGGTGGGGTGTGGTGTGAGTGTGTGAAGGTGGTGTAGTGTGGGTGGTGGTGTGGGGTGGTAGGTGAGAGGTTGGTGGTGGTGGTGGTGATGAGAGGTTGGGGGGTAGTGGGGGTGGTGGTGTGGTGGGGGAGTAGTGATGGAGGTTTGGTGGTATTTGGGCTGGTGATGGGGAGGTTGGTGGTAGTGTGGCTGGTGGTGTGTGTGAGTAGGGGGAGAGGATGGTGGTAGTGTGGCTGGTAAAGGGGTTGGTGGGTGTGGCTGTGAGAGAGGTTGTGGGTAGTGTGGCTGGTGGAGGAGGTTGGTGGTGTGTGGCTGGGGGGGGTGTGGAGTGTGAGAGGTTGGTGGTAGTGTGGGGTGGGATAGGTTGGTGGTAGTGTGGCTGGTGGTGTGGTGTGAGTAGTGATAGGGGTTTTGGGGTAGTGTGGGTGGGTAAAGAGGTTGGGGGTAGGTGGCTGGTGATGAGAGGTTGGTAGTGTGGTGGTGAGAGAGGTTGGTGGAGTGTGGTGGTATGGGAGAGGTGGTATGGGTGGTGATGAGATTTGGTGTGGCTGGTGATGAGAGGTTGGTGGTAGTGTGGGGGTGATGGAGGGGTTGGGGTGGTAGGTGGCTGGGTGTGGTGGGGGAGTAGTGATGAGGGTTGGGTGGAGTGTGGGTGGTGATGGAGGTTGGTGGTAGTGTGGCTGTGATAGAGGTTGGGTGTGCGGGATGAGAGGTTGGTGGTGTTGTGGCTGGGTGATGAAGGTTGGTAGTGTGGTTTGGTGTTTGAGGGGTTTTGTAGTGTGGCGGTGATGAGAGGTTGTGGTAGTTGGGTGGTGATGAGAGGTTGTTATGTGGCTGGTGATGAGGTTGGTGGTAGTGTGCGGGTTTGATGAAGGTTTGGTAGTGTGGCTTTGATGAAGGTTGGTATTGGGGTGGTTTTGATGAGAGTTTGGTGTAGTGTGGGTGGTGATGGAGGTTGGTGGTAGTTGGGTGATGTGGGGTAGTGTGGGTGGTGATGGTGTTGGTGGTAGTGGTGTGCTGATAGTGAGGGTAGTGGGGTGGTGAAGATACTGCCACTGATGAAGGCACTGGGAGGGCGAAACGTCTACATAAGATACCCAGATATTGCACTGAGGTCTGATCCTTCATCTTGTCGACACGTATACCAGACATGTACAACTTTCTCTCTCTCTTTCCGGGAACAAAAGCCAGCTGTATCCTCAGTATTATATTTCCTGGCGCTGGATGTCATGGTAGTAACCATTTGTCGTTTTGACCTAGAGATGTCAGTAGACAGATAGGGATGTCGTAGTGTGTTTCCATGTTGGTTCATAGTTACGACAGGACTTCCTACCAGTGCTGGAGTTACTATTACCACAAAGACTTGTGTGAGACAGTTGCAGTCTCTCTCTCTCTCTCTCTCTCTCTCTCTCTCTCTTCCTCTCTCTCGTCTCTCTCTCTCCTCTCCCCCTTCTCTCTCCTCCCTCTCTCTGGTGCCAACATGTGGCAGGTGGTGGAGGCTAGTGCAACATGTGGCAGCTGGTGGAGGCTGGTGCAACATGTGGGCAGCTGGTGGAGGCTGGTGCAACATGTGGCAGGTGGAGGGTGGGGCAACATGTGGCAGTGGTGGAGGGGTGGTGCAACATGTGGCAGTTGGTGCACATGTGGCAGCTGGTGGAGGTTGGTGCAACATGTGGCAGCTGGTGGAGGTGGTGCAACATGTGGCAGTTGGTGCTGCATGTGGCAGTGGTGGAGGTTGGTGCAAAATGTGGCAGTGGTGGAGGCTGGGGGCAACATGTGGCAGCTGGTGCAGCTGGGGCAGCTGGTGGAGGCTGTGTAACGTGGCAGCTGGGGAGGCGGTGCAACATGTGGCAGCTGGTGCAGCATGTGGCAGTTGGGTGGAGGCTGGGCAGCATGTGGCAGCTGGTGGAGGGTGGGGGCAACATGTGGCAGCTGGTGCAGCATGTTGGGAGTTGGTGGAGGCTGGGCAACATGTTGGCAGCTGGTGCAGCATGTCGCAGCTGGTTTCAGCATGTGGCAGCTGGTGGAGGCTGGTGCAACATGTGGCAGCTGGTGCAGCATGGTCGCAGGGTGCAACATGTGGCAGCTGGTGTAGCAGTGTCAAGCACTTTCTGATAGAGGTTTAAAACTTGGTACTTAAAGGACCTAGTTCGATCCCCTCTCCATTTTTTTGTGTTCATGGGTGGTATATGTTGTGTGTTTGTGTGGTGGTGGTGTGGTGTGGGTGTGTGTGTTTGTGTGGGGGGTTGTGTGTGTGTGTGTGTGTGTGTGGTGTGTTTGGTGTGTGTGTGTGGTTTTGTGGGGTGTGGTATGGTGCCAAATAGGTAAAATTGGTCAATTACAAGAACTATTAAATTAAGTTCTTCTAAAATTTTCTCTTATACGTTTAAAGATATATTTTTCTAATTTATGTTAATGTGAAAATTAATAATTTTGTACCAAAAGAACCTTAGAAAACTTACCTGACCTTATTATAACAAGCACAGTTTTGCCTAATCCAACTAAATATATTTTAGATAAGTCTACAATAATTTTAAATATAAACAGAAATATATTTTTGTTTTGGTTAGATTCAGGATGATTTTTGCGAAATTATTGCAAACACAATTTTTCGCCTTGTTCGGCAAGAAGAGCGTTGCTATTTAAGCCAAAAATAGCAAATTTTAACTATTTGGCACGATATATATATATATATATATATATATATTATATATATATATATATATATATATATATATATATATATATATAAACACTGATCTCTGGCTGAAGGAGACTCGAACCTACGAACCTTGGAACAAGGTACGCAGTGCTTTACCAATCTACCCACACTGGACCAATACCTTGGAGTCCAGCTTGCGCTAGACTTTGATCCAAGGCAGCCAGCTTTCAGGGAGAAGGCTTACAGCTTTTTCATCTCATCCCCTGCAGTGTGGGTAGATTGGTATAGCACTGCGTACCTTGTTCCAGGGTTCGTAGGTTCGAGTCTCTTTCAGCCAGAGATCAGTGTTTATGTAATTTCGCCTGCTCTTGCGAATTCCTTGCATATATTATATATATATAATATATATATATATATATATATATATATATATATATATATATAATATATATATTATATATATATATATAGTGAACGTAGTATAACGAGTATGCTGTAATATACAATAAGTATACCACGTAACATATCCCGGCATCACCATGTTTGTTACCTGTGTGTGTGTGTGACATAACACCGTGATAACACCGTGATAACATGTTATAATTGAGTATATATAAAGCTATGTGGTGGTTGTTGGGGGTTGTGATGAGGGAGAGAAGAACTACAACCCCCCACCCTCCCCCTCCTTGGTACAGCTGGTGCTACAGTGGATACCAACACTGTCGTAAACACTACGGCAGAAGGCGACCCTGGAGGAGGTGGAGGAGGAGGAGATGGAGGAGGAGGAGGAGGAGGAGGAGGCGAGGATGAGGAAGATGAGGATAGCACACCTGGAGGACAACCTGAGCAGGTCCTGACCTACATTGAGTTTAGTACACGTAAGTATGACCTGTGATACCTGGAGGTCAACCTCCATGCTTCCTAACCTGGCAGGTCTCTGTCTGTCTGTCTGTCTGTCTCTCTCTCTCTCTCTCTCTCTCTCTCTCTCTCTCTCTCTCTCCTTCGAATGATTCATTACTTGCCTTTTCTGTGTGTGTGTACCTAATGGTATATACAGGGGGTTGAGTCATAGCTCCTGGTCCTGCCACAATCGACTAACTTCACTTGTATCTGCCCTCCAGGGCCCAGTCACACCCACTCTTTAAGCTGTGTTAGGAACATAAGAAAGAAGGAACACTACAGAAGGCAGACTGGCCCATGCGAGGCAGGTCCAAGTCTCCTACCTGCTTAAGCCAATGCCCCAAGCTAGTCAGGTCAGGTCACATTCACCCAACGAGCACGGCATCTGACCTAGTAGCACAAGCTAGTCAGGTCCAACTCTGTGTACACTCACCTATTTGTGGTTGCAGGGGTCGAGTCATAGCTCCTGGCCCCGCCTCTTCGCTGAGTGTGTGTGTGTTTGGACTGGGGGGGGGAAGGCGTCTGTTATAGTTTCCAGTACTCACTTAATTCTGTTTGCAGGGGTCGAGTCATAGCTCCTGGCCCCAGTGATCATTGCAGCTTCCATAGTGGTCTTCCAAACAAAAGATCTACTTTTGTGAATAATTTCCATAACTTTTGTAGTTTGAGAGACGACACAATTCTGATTAATTAAACGAAACGTGATTGTGTTCACAAGAGAAAGGTTTGATAGTCTTAACCTTCAAAGAGTACAAAAGGCTTTGACCTGTTTTTTTGTCATATTGGAAAAGTATTGGGGGATTTTGTGTGTGTTAGTGTTGTGAGGGTTGAGAGACCTGGGGTTGATGGCTGGACGCTGGATTGAGCCTTATTCAACTGCTTCCAGTGACTGGGGCTTATAATGAACTGCTGTGATGGTTATCTTGTATACACTGGATGTGACTGATATGTCTGTCTGTGTCTGTCTCTCTGTCTCTCTCTGTCTCTGTCTCTCGCTCATATTCTATACACTGTGGCTGCCTGAGCCTGTCATCTGTTTACTCACCTAGTTGTACTCACCTAGTTGAGGTTGCGGGGGTCGAGTCCGAGCTCCTGGCCCCGCCTCTTCACTGATCGCTACTAGGTCACTCTCCCTGAGCCGTGAGCTTTATCATACCTCTGCTTAAAGCTATGTATGGATCCTGCCTCCACTACATCGCTTCCCAAACTATTCCACTTACTGACTACTCTGTGGCTGAAGAAATACTTCCTAACATCCCTGTGATTCATCTGTGTCTTCAGCTTCCAACTGTGTCCCCTTGTTACTGTGTCCAATCTCTGGAACATCCTGTCTTTGTCCACCTTGTCAGTTCCTCTCAGTATTTTGTATGTCGTTATCATGTCCCCCCTATCTCTCCTGTCCTCCAGTGTCGTCAGGTTGATTTCCCTTAACCTCTCCTCGTAGGACATACCTCTTAGCTCTGGGACTAGTCTTGTTGCAAACCTGTCTCTGTCTGTCTGTGTCTCTGTCTCTGTCTCTGTCTGTGTCTCTGTCTCTGTGTCTGTCTCTGTCTGTCTGTGTCTCTGTCTGTGTCTCTGTCTCTCATATTCTGCCAACTTTGGCTACCAAAGTCTGTCTGATGTCTGAGTGATACAGCTGAAGTGTGTGTGGGAGAAGAGGCTTCAGTTTCGCTTCATCTGAAGTGCCCTCTTCGGTACTACACTTTATTGTATTTCACACATTTCCTCCTTCCATCAGCGTTGCTTCGCTAAGGATACTAATATTAAGGCATCATTTCGTAATAAGGAAGTGTCGTGAAACTGTTCATAGGGGAGATGTGAAGGGAACGGGATTTACGGGGAACACGATATAGAGTTGGTTTAAAAGGTGATTAGGGTAGGGACCGGGTACGTGACTGACGGTGTGTCCCTCTTTGACTGAGCCCACGGAAGGTTGAAAAAATTTACCACAATATGGTTTAATCTCCACTCATCGGTCCTCAGATCTTAAAATGGAGTGATCTCTATATGTGTATAATAATTTGAGTCTTAATATCGTCGGTGAATTTGTAATGTTAATTAAGGATAATAACGCTATGTAAGTGAATTATGTTGAAGTGAAAAAGAAGTCGTTTGCTCCGAGTGAACACGCTAAGAACCTAGTTGTTAGACAGGACGATGGTAAGGGAAACTCCTTGACGCTTCTCAACGAAGTCATCTATCTTAAAACGCAGGCAAACAGCGGATACCCTGCCTGCTGGAATGATGATATCGTGTCGGCTGTTCAAAGTAGAACAGGACATCGATAAAAATGTGATGGTCGATAATCAAGAAATGAGGAATATCAATCACCCACAGTTAAGTTAAACTTCTGAGTCTTTATAGACAACACTTAGACTGGCGCCTACAGTCGGTGGCTTTTTGTTTATAATTAGTTAGGATTAATGAGTGGAATCCAGCTCCATCAAGTGTACACAGAGCGCAAACATCTGATGCGTAATTTGTAGGGATTTATGGTACTAAAAAATGTTGTCCTTTGAAGGATGTATCCTGGTGTAGCCGTACCCCTACCCTTCATTCTGCATAAATCCTACTATAATCTATACTGTCCACAATTTATTTAGTCAGCACCGTACTTGTGGGTGCCTACCAATCCCAATACGTGGTCCTCGGATAGATAATGGATTAAGATTGTGAGGTCGAGAAGGGGGAGCCACTTGGTTGCGACCAGGGTGGTGGTTGAAGTTTTTCAATTGTTTACACGGGGTGACTACGGTAATATATCATATGATGGTCTCCACAATGAGATTACTAGGTATGTATATTATTGACTTATTGAGGTATATTAAGGTAAGCACCCTAGATGCAGAAAAATTTTCCAATTCTGTTATTTGATTTCAGCATTTCTGTTATTGATCAACCAGTTACCTCGTTAATTGATCATACCAGTTTTGTGATCAAGCAGTTTACTCGTTCTTTGATCAACCAGTTACCGTTATTGATCAACCAGTTGAGACCGTTATGATCAATCCAGTTACCGGTTAATTGATCAACCAGTTTCCGTTATTGATCACAGTTTACCGTTATTGATCAACTCAGTATAAGCTATTTGATTCAATTCCAGTTATTGTATAATTCCAGTTTACCGTTATTGATCAACCAGTTCCGTATAGTGATCAACCTAGTTATTGATCAACCAGTTACACGTTATTTGATCAACCAGTTATTGATCATACCAGGTTACCGTATACTTGAACAACTCAGTTACCGTTATTGATCAACCAGTTATTGATCAACGCTGACCTGCTAATTTGGTTGACCTATATGTGACTGACCTTGCTATAGGCTGACCGGCTATATGGGATGACATGCGTTATGGTCTGATCTGTATATATGATGACTGCTATTATGAATGACCTGCTATATGACTAAACCTTACTATATGGCTATGACCTGCTATATGGCTGACTTGCTATATCGCTGACCTGCTACATGACTGACCTGCTATATGGCTGACATGTTATATGGCTGACCTGCTACATGACTGACCTGCTATATGACTAACCCATATTGCTGACCTGCTGTATGGCTGACCCATATAGCTGACCCGTATGGCTGACCTGCTATATGGCTGACCCATATAGCTGACCTGCTATATGGCTGACCTGCTGTATGGCTGACCTGCTGTATGGCTGACCCATATAGCTGACCCGTATGGCTGACCTACTATATGGCTGACCCATATAGTTGACCTGCTATATGGCTGACCCATATAATTGACCTGCTATATGGCTGACCTTCTATTATGGACTGACCTCTATATGGCTGACATGTATATATGCTGACCTGCTACCATGACTGACCTCGACTACCATGACTTGACCTGCTATATGGCTGACCCATATGATTGACCTGCTACATGGTGGGACCATATGGAATGATGACTATTATGAGATGACCTATTATGGTCTTAACTATATGGCTCGACCTTCTATATGGTGACCCTGCTATTATGGCTGGACATGTTATATGGTCTGGACTCGCTACATGGACTGACCTGCTAATATGGCATGTCATGTTTTTGCTTACCTGCTACATGGTCTGACTGCTATAGGGCTGACCCACATGTTTTGACCTGCTGTGTATGGCTGACCTGCTGTATGGCTGACCCATATAGCTGACCACGTATGACTGACTCCATATAGCTGACCCGTATGGCTGTCCCATATAAGAGCAGACCCGTTATAAGCTGACCATGTTATAGCGACCCCTGCTTATATGGCGGACCCATATAGCTGACATATATGATTCTGACCTGCTTATACCATAGGCAAAAACGATATGGCTGGACCCCGCATATAGCTGACCTTCTATAATGGTGACCCTTATAGCTGACTGCTATATGGCGGACCATCATAGCTGACCTGCTATATGGTGACCACATATAGCTGACCTGATATATGGCTGACCATATAGCCTGACCTGCTATTATGGCTGTATCGGACATGTCCGTTGAGTGAACTTTGATTGCCTGCCACTCCCCAGGAGAGGGTTAATACCTCTGACGTTAGACTCTGACTCGGCGTCCCTTGTTTTTCGACAGATCCGCCGCAATTCGAGGAGAAGCCGCGGGGACCAGCGCACGTTCATGGAGCGATCGCGTAGCCCGTCGCTTCACCTGTCGGGCACCGGAAACCTGAACCCAAAGATTCGTGGCGTAAAAAAACAACCGCGAATCAGGCGGCAACGCGCGATTATCGGTCCTGCAGGTGCCCGGAGGCTCCATAATGAGGATCGAGCCAGTAAAGTACCAGAAGAGATGAGGCTGAGTACGAATGGTGGTTTGAGAACGCTGCCGGCGGACATCTAATCAGGGCGTCAGCCAGCGGGAAGTACTCTCAGATGTCCGTATGTGCCTAACATGATTCGTTTATTTATTGTCGGGAACCCCACAAGTGTGTTGCTACAATATTCCTCATTGAATAGTAACATTGTGGTGAATCTAACCCCACAGTGTGTTGCTTACACTATTCTGTTATATGATATTAGTTAATTTGTAGGGATAATCCCTCTCAGTGTGTTGTTCACTATTCTTATATGATAGTTACCTTGTGGGAACACCACAGGTGTGTTTGCTACAACTATTCCTATTGATAACCGTTCATTGTGGGAACACCCACTAGCCACGATACTGTGTTTGCTACACCCTTATGCTATTTATGCTAGTTACATTGTCGGGAAACAACACACAGTGTGTTGCTAACACTATTTCTTTTATGATAGTAACATTTGTGAGGAACTCAACCCACAGTTTGTTGTTACACTATTCTATTACAATTTGATAGCTTACAATTGTGGGAAACTTCCACAGGTGTGTGTGCTACACTAATTCCTCATTTATGATAGTTACATTGTGGAACTACCTACAGTTTGTAGTTGCTACAATATTCTCATTTTGATAGGTTACATTGTGGGAACTACCAGACAGTGTGTTTGTTAATACACTTCTCAGATCTATTCAATGTGTTACATTGTGAGACACAACCCACAGCGCTGTTGCTACACTATTCTATATGATTAAGTTACATTGTGGGAACTACCCACCAGTGTGTGCTCGCTCTCATTTATATGATAGTTACATTGTGGGTAACACCACAGATGTGTTCGATACACTATTCTATTTGATAGTTACTTGTGGGAACTCAACCTACAAGTGTGTTGTCTACATTATTTCTATAATGATATGTTACATTTGTGGGAATACATCAACCAACTGATGTGTTTGTTACGTTACCCACATATATTCTATATGCATTGATAGATTACAATTTGGTGCAGGAACAAACCAACACGTCAGTGTTGTTACACTATTATATAATGATAGTTACTATTGTGGGATAAACCCTACAGTGTCGTTGTTAAATATATTCTATTTGATAGTCATACATTATGTGGGAATAGATCTCACCTCACAGTGTGTTTGCTACACTATTCTTATGTAGTTTTTTTTTTTTTGTTTCATTGTTACGGGAAATCACCCACAGTGTGTTGTTACTAGATTCTTATATGATAGTTACAATGGGTGGGAATCACCCACAGTTAGTGTTTGTGATACTCTATGTCTCTATGATTAGTTATCATTGTGGGGAAACTCCCACAGTGTAGTGGTATAACACTATTCCTATATGATTATGTATTAACATTGTGGGAACCCACCCCAAGTAGTGGTTGTTGATTACACTATTCCGTATATGATATGTTACATATGTGGGATCAACTCACAGTCGTCGTATGATTTACACTTTTCTATATAGATAGTTTACATTGTGGGATAAAACACCCAAAGTGTGTTTGCTACACTACTTCTAATGATTTTGTTGTAATCATTGTGGGAACTACCACAGGATCTTCAATAAGTGTATTGCTCACAACCTATTCTATATGATTGTTACATTGTGGTAACAACTCACTGTGTAATATTCTGCTACACTTATTCTATATGACTAGTTTCACATTGTGTGGAACTCACCACAGTGTAATGTTTTGATACAATATTTCTATCTGTAAGAACCTTGTGGGAACACCCACAGTTATAGATATTTACACAACCACTAATAACCTATTATTTACCCCACCACTATATAATACCCAAAAACAATCACTAAACCAATATTTCCCCTCCCCTATATAAAATACCCAAAACAAACACTAACCAATACCCCCCCCCACCCCCCCCCAAAAAAAACACAAACCCCCCCCCAAACCCCCCACCAAAAAAACCCAAACCAAAAATAATATATATAATAACTGAATAATTTTTTTTATTCAAATATATTTTCGATTCAATACCACTAAATAATCACACCTCTCATTTCTCAATTCACATCTTAGAATCTGGGACAACACCACAGTAATAACCCGCATGTGTTTGTTGCTACACATGTTCCTTATACTGATTGGGGGTTGTATCCCATTCACGATGTTACCTACCTGGGAGGACCATGTCTCCGCCTAAGTAGTTAGCACTCCACCAGGTTATTCTCAGTTAGTATTAGCCTGATTCCCCAGTAGTCCCACCAGGTACCCTGTAGCTTGCGCAACAGAGTCCCCAGTACCACCAAGTTCCCTCAGTGAAGTATCCACAGGCCCCATCGTTAGTTCCCACTCCAGGATTACCAAGTAGTACCACCAGGCCACCAGTAGTCCAGCCCCAGGGTTCCACCCGTCTACCATCAAAGCAGTCTCCCCAGTAGTCCCTACAGGTTCCCCCCATCAGTTATTAGTCCGCAGGTTACCAGGGCAGGCCCACCTGGCCCCCAGTAGTCCCGCAGGTTCCCCAGTTAGGTCCCCGCGCCGAGTTCTCAGATAGGTCCGCACAGGTCCCCAGTAAAGCTCCCCACACAGGCCACACACGTGAATTAAAGTCACGCACAGGTCCCCCAAGTATTTCACACAGGTCCTCAGTAGTCCCGCCAGGTCTCCTAGTAGGACCGCACAAGCTGTACCCCCTATAATCATAGTTACTCACAGGTCCCCCAGTATGCCCCACCCGGTCCCCATGTCAGTCCCAATCCAGGTCCTTTAGTCCGCAGGTCCCAAGTTAGTCCCCACCTAAGCCGTCAATCAGTGCCGCAAGTTGTCTCCAGTAGTTCCACTCCAGGTCTCAGTAGTTCACCGCCAGGTCACCCAGTAAAGTCATCCGCCAGGTCCCTCCAGTATGTTTAGTCCCACCAGGCCCCCTCAGGTAGTCCCATCCCCTCACAGCGCCCATTTAGTACCAGCCAGGCTCACCCCAGTAGTTATTATCCACCAGTCCTACCAGTTAGGCTCCCGACGCAGTTCTTCCTGTAGGGCCCGCAGGTCCACTTCAGTAAGTACCCACTCACGAGTAAACCAGTTAAGAGTTTTTTAGAACAGGTCTACCCAGTTAGTCACCAACCTAGGTCCCTTCAGTAGTTCCCCACAGGTCCCCAGTAGTCTCGCCAGGATCTTAACGTCACCGGCCAGAAAGTTATAACCAGTAGTTCCACCCAGGTACTCAGTAGTCCACGCCTGGTCCCTCAGTTTAGTCCCGCCTCAGGTACCCCAGTTAAGTACCCTACCAGAGCCCCCACTACCAAACAGTGTCCCCAGATAGTTCCCGCCAGGCCCTCAGTAAGCGCCCCGGCAAGGTCACCAGTGTCCACAACCAAGGTCCCATAGTACTACCAGTGTCCACCAGTCTCTGTGCCCTTACGCAGGTCCCCAAGTACTATTCTCGGTCGGCCCCTTAGTAGTCCCACTCAGGTTTTACCCAGTCAGTCCCGCGAGGTTCCAGTAGTCCAGCCAGGTACATAGTGAAGTCCTGCACCAGGTTCCTTTCAGTAGTATCTATCAGGTCGCCCAGTAGTTCTCCATCAGGCCCTACTCTGTAAGTCCCAACCGGCCCCATAAGTTAGACCGACCAGGCCCATCACAGATAATTAACACAGTCCCACAGGCCATACGTAATCCCTCTAGGTCATTCCAGTAAGTCCCACCTAGGCCCCCAAGTCTCATTAGCTAACATTCCAAGCGTTCCCCTCGGTAGTCACGCTCTCAGACTCCAGTTTTTCAGTACCATACAAGTGTCCCCTAGTAGTCCTCACCACGCCTACCCTAGTAGCTCATCACCCAGTTACCGAGTAATTTCACCACCGGTCCCCTATCAGTAAATCCCACCAGATCCAAAGTAGTCCTCCACGGTCCCGTAGTCACCTATCTCCAGGTCCCCCCTGCGCTAGTTATCCCAGCCTCTGCGAAATCAGTTTAGTTCCACGCTGGTATCCCAGGTACAAGTCCCCGCCAGGTTTTCACCCCAGGTTGGTCCCACACCGACGGCCACCCAAGTAACCCACACAGGCCCGTCGTTCCCACCAGGTACATAGTAGTTTCACCAGGCTCCCACAGTAAGGTCCTACCTAAGGTCTGACGCAAGAGTACGTCCCCCAGCCCCCAGTAAAGGACACCACTCGGATGGCCACAAGTAGTTCCATCAGAGTACTCCACTCCAGTTAGATTACCGCTCAGCCAAAGCGGCCCCACCTGTAGTTACTGCCACCCTAGGCCCCTAGTTATGTCTCCACCAGGTCCCCAGTTTCAGTCCCGACCAGCGCCCCAATTACTCCCACCAAGTCCACAGTAGTCCCACCAGCGCCCCCTCAGTAGGCCACAGAAGCCTTTTCGTCTCACCAGATTAGTTTAATCACCATCTTACAGGCTACCCAAAGTAAGTCCCCAACAGCAGTTCCCTACGTAGTCAACCAACCAACGAGTCCCCCCTTGTTAGTCCCGTTGCGTCACCAGTTTTGGTCCGCTAGGTTCCCAAAGTTAGGATCCCGCCTGGTCCCAGTAGTCACCCACCAAGGCCCCAGTAGTCCCTACCAGGCTCCACCAGTAGCACCCCAAACCCACTCCCTTACCTCGTACCCCCCAAACCACCCCCCCAGGCCACTCCTAAGTAGCCCACCAGGTCCCAAGTAGTCTCCACCTAAGGCCGTCCCAGTTAAGTAACCAACCAGGTCCCCCAGTGTCTCCACCTAGGCCCCCGCATAGATTGAGACCAACGAATTGCCCAAGTAGTACACAGCACAGGTCGATACGCACAGGTTAAGACCCATCCTCAAGATCCTACTAGAACTCCCTGTAGTCCCGCCATGGCCTGACCAGTAGTTCCTCCACCTAGGTCACCCAGTCAAGTCCCACAGGTCACCCAGTGTCCCCACCAGGCCCCCAGTAAGTCCAACAGGTCCAGTAGTCCCACCCATGGCCTCCCTGTTTTGTCCCCACCCAGGTCTCAACCCAGTTAGACCCACCAGAGCCCCAGTAGTTCCCACCATGGTCCACCAGTAGATCCACCAGGCTGCTCCAGTAGTCCACACCGAGGTCTCCCCAGCATAGACTCCACCAGGCGCCAAGTAGCCTTCCCAACAGGCCCTCCCGCAGTTGAACCACTCACCTCAGACCCCCAGAGTCCTCCACCTCAGTGTCCCCAGTGGACAACTTGGTGACTCCGAGTATATGATGTCGTATGTGGCTCTATTTGATTGCTCAATGTAATTGGTGGGTTAATTAGTAGTTAACAGATTTAGGCAAGAAGTGATTTACTCTCGAGGAAGACAATTTATAGTCAACCAATGGATTCTTCTAACTATCTCTATCTCTCTCTACGCTCTCTACTCTTCTCTCTCTTCTTCTCTCAACATCTACTCCATCTCTCTCGCTCTCCTCTCTCTCAAAATTAGAGTTCTTACATAATGCTCTGTAACTCAAACCTTCTATAAGGTCAGATTTTCATTACTTAAATTCTAACTAAACTGTTACAATGACCTTAACAGTTTGTTAGTAACACTGATACATGTAGTTGCTGTCATTGAGTTACACATGTAAACCACTGATATCATGTGTAGCAGTGGGTACAGTAACACTGATACATGTGTTGCAGTGTGTTACAGAAGTAACACACTGTATCATGTGTATGCAGATGTGTTACAGCTAACACTGATACCATGCTGTAGCAGTGTGTTACAGTAACACCTGATACATGTGTAGCAGTGTTTTACTTCTCAGATTTAACTATTTGATACATGTGTAGCTGTGTGTTACAGTAAACTAGGTTGGATAATGCTGTTGCATGTGTGTATACAGTAAAACATGATAATGTTGTAGTGTGAAAACATACTCTGGGTCTACAGAAGTAAAACCTACTGATTCATGCTGTAGCTTAACCATGGTGTGTCTACGCACAGTAACAGTGTGTGATATATTTACAGTAACACTGACTTAATGTGTCAGCAGTCGAATGTACTAATATACAGTATCAGTGTGTTTTCCACTACATTATCACTCGATACATGGGTAGCTGTGGTGTGTCCAATAATACAGGTCTAAACAGTGTGATTTTATATTTACAGTAAACTCTCACTTATAACATGTGTTGCTGTGTGTTACATGTAATCATATGAATACATGTGGTAGCTGTGTGTTACAGTAACAGTGTAGTTTACATGTAACACTTGATACTATGGGTAGCAAGTGTGATTACGTAACATGTGTGTTACTCTCAGTAACATATACATGTGTGGCAGTGTTGTTTCAGTAACAGTGGGTTACAGTTAACAATGTACAATGTATGTAGCTGTGTGATTACGCAAAAAATGAAACAATCTGAGCCCACCTATAACTTTTTATTATTACATGTGTGTCTGTGTCTAGAAGCTGTGTGTTACAGTAACACAAGTGTGTTACTACAGTAACACTGTACATGTGTAGCAGTTGGGTTACCAGCATACAGTGTGTTAAACAATGTACAAGTAACACTGAATGAATGTGTTGACAGTTGTGTATCTACCAGTACACGAATACATGTGTAGCATGATGTGTACAGTAACACTGATACATGTGTAGCTGTCAATCATGTGTTAGCTCCTTAAGATAACACTGATTATCATGTGGTGCCTGTAGTGTTAAGCTACAATGATATGTGTAGCTGTGTTGTTACAGACACCAGATACATGTGTGGCGGTTGAGTACAGTAACAGTGTCTGTTACAGTAAACACTGATACATGTGTAGTGAGTTGTGTTTCATTATGTTACAGTAACAGTTGTTACAGAAACCTGATACTATGCTTGTGCAGTTGTGTGACATAAGTAACAGTGTGTTAACTGTCGTAACACGATGAAAAAAAAACATGTGTAAGCAAGTGTGGGGTTACTCGAACTCTCTGATACTACCACTTAGTTGTATGCATGGGCTTTAATGTCTTAGTGTAATTCAATAGTAACCACTGATACAAGTGTAGCTTTTTGTGTGTTTACCTGTAATCAACTTGATTACATGTGTAGAGCGTGTGTGTTACTCAGTAACAGTAGTGTCTACAGTAACCTGATACATGTGTAGCTTGGTGTTACTGTGTAACAGTGTGTTACATAGTAAACACTGATACAAGATGTAGCAGTGTGTTACCTTTAGATATACAGTGTGTTTACTTGTAAACACTGGTATCATGTTCTGTATAATTAAGTGTGTTTCAGTAACGCTCGGCTACATGCCTGTAGCAGTTTGTGTTTCAGATAACAGATGTGTTACAGTACACTAGAAACATGTTGTAGCAGTGTGTTTCGTTAACAGTTACACTGTGTAGTACCTACAGTAACTACTTGATACATGTGTAGCAGTTTGTTAGTTATACAGTTAAACACTTGATTACAAATACCAATTCATGACGTAGCACGGCCATGTGTGTATACTCAGTAACAACTGATACATTGTGCTCCTCGCTGTAGTGTTTTCCCTACGTACAAACTGAGATAATGTGTAGACTGTGTGTCCTAAATCACGAAGAACAGTGTGTTTACAGTAATCGCACTGATACCGTCGGCACTATTTGTGTAGCAGTGTGTTTACATGTAACTGTGTGTTACTAGTAACGATGTACATGTGTAGCCAGTGTGTATACTAGTACCACCTGATACATGTGATAGACGCAGTTGTGTTACAGTATACTTCTGATACATGTGTTGCTGGTGTGTGTAACAGTAACACTGATTACATGTGTAGATGATTGTGTATACGTAGAACATGATACATAGTGTAATGCTGTGTGGGTTACAGTAGACACTGATACTATGTTGTAACAAGCTCTCACAAGGTGTTGGTACAGTTATCTCATCTAGATATACATGTGTAGCTGTGTGTTACCATGTAGACACTGATACCAACCAATGCTCGTGGCATGTGTGTTACAGTAACACTGATAATGTAGTGCTCACAGACTGTGTGATAAGTATCAGTGATACATGTGTAGCTGTGTGTTACGCAGTAAAACATGATAATGTGTATAACACGAAAGCAGTGTGTATACAGTAAACACTGATACATGTGTGCAGTGGTGGTAAGTAACACTGATACATGTGTGGCAGTGTGTTACAGTAACACTTGATACATTGTGTGCAGTGTGTTACAGTAACCATGATACTGTTTGGCTGTGTGTTACAGTAACACTGATTCATGTGTTAGCAGTGTGTCGGTAATTCTGTCTTCAAAACATGGAGGTAGAGGAGGTGGGCTTGTGAGATATGGGTTAGTGTAAATAACGACTTGGTTTTTAACGAAGGTTGTGATATATTAACGAAGGTTGGGTTATTAACGATGGTTGTGATTATTACGACATGGTTATGTGTTTATTATCACGAATGAGTCGTTAATCAGTACACAGCAGCACTAACGATGGTTGTGGTTAACGATGGTTCTGTGGTTATTTAAACGAGGTCTGTTAATCAGTAAAACTCACAGCACTGAACGATGGTTGTGGTTAACGATGGTTGTGGTTATTAACTCGAGGGTTTCGTATAATCACGTACACAGCAGCTACTTAGCGATCCTCAACTTTCCTTCATAAAGACCCAAAAATATATATAATTTTTTCATCTCTTATTATCCAAAAAATTTTTTCTCATTAGTAGGGATACCAAGATCAGTGTTGCGAGTTACTGTTATTGATCAACCAGGTATACGTGTTTTGATCAAACAGTTATTGATCAACCACAGTTAACGCCATTGATCAAAGTTTACTGTTATTGTCAACCCAGTTACGTTATTGAATCAACCAGTTATTGATCAACCAGTTACTGTTTGTGAAAATTTTTTTAATTTCCCGACACCTTTATATATGTGCCTTAATTAAGGTGTTATTTAATGTGTCTATATGGGTCAAAAATGTTATTTGAAGAATAATGAGTAGAACCAGAAGAGCTCCCTTTGGCATGCGCGGGATGTGCGGGGTGGGACGTGGCGGGGTTTTTTCGTGATTGAAGGTGGATAGAGGAACGCGCGGGATAAGAGGATCATTAAGGATACCACGAAATTGGCACTTCACTCGGCGGAACCCCTAAGGATTAATCATTGAGGCCTCATTTTCGTCATTATAGGACAAGTGTCAGTTAGCAATGGCCAGCTTTAAAGTTCCATAGTGGATGCAAGTGAGGGAACGTGCTTTACGGGACCAACGATAATAGACAAAGTTTCTTTGGCCTTAAAAGGTGACTTACGGGTTGGACTCGGGGAGTGGAATGACGCCGTCTCGATCCTCCCTGGGAATGGGCAATAAACCCCCGGGGGGAAATCTACCTCCTTGGTTTATCATGCAACTCATCTCGGTCTTCAGATCTTAATGTGGAGTGAGCTCTTAATGTGTATTCTAATTTTGAGTCATTAAATCGTCCTTGTTGGAATTGTAATGTAAGAATTAAAGGATACATAACGCTAAGTTAAGAGAATTATTGTGAACAGTGTATAATACGTCGGATTGCTACGTACGTTTTGAACACGCTTAGCAACATTCGTTGTGTAATCGAGACGAGGATAAGGGAAACGCCTTGAGTTCACGTGTCTAAGCAGGACAAACCCGCGGATAACCTCGTTTGCTGGACCATGAGCAATCGTTGCTCGCGATGTATAGATGGTTCATCGAATAATTGATGACATGGTGAATTCAAGAAAACTGAGGTATCTTCTATCACCACAGTTATAAGTAATAACCCTTCTTCTAGTTTCTGTCTATTTGCATCCTGTAGATCTGGCCTAAGTGGTTGTTTCGGTTTTAATTAGATAGTTTTATGGTGATTCCAGGCTACATTAAGTGACCACAAGGAGAAACATTGGTACTAGTAGTGGGGATTATGTAAAATGTTTTCCTTGACGGATGTTCCAGTGTATCACTACCCCACTCCACCTTCATTCAGCTAAACTAATATACATTTAATACAGTCCCAACATGTAATTAGTAGACCGTTACTTAGTGGGTGTCTACCGCCAATCCCATACTGGTTGCTCGGATTGATTACTGGATAAGATTTGTTGACGGTCCTACCAGGGGACAGCTCTGGATTGCGACCAGGGAGTGGTCTAAGTTTTCTCCACATAGTCTACACGGAGTGGTTATAAAGCTCATCCGGTAAAACAATATGTTGTCTACCAATGAGATTATGTGGAATTGTATTTAATAAACATCGTTGACGGTTAACTTTACAGGTAAGTACCCTAGAATATTTTCCATTTCTGCTCTTCCACGTATGTATTCGAGCCGGGCTGCAATCAGTAAAAAAAATTAATTGAATTAATTACTTATAATTAAGTGATCTGATTGTAGGATAAGTGGTTTGTGTATAGGGGTGTGCACAAGTTTTAATCGATCGTGATGTGCCGCCAAAGGCGCATGAAAATCTAGGCCCAAGTAATTGCTACGACATAGTCGTGGCTAGGATTTATAAAGAGGTTAAGTGCAAAGAATAGAATTACTCTTATAAGGCGCCTACTTAAGTTGGTTAATAATCGTGAATTAATAATTCTCTTTACATGACTGGATCTAATGGAGTTAATGTGTGTCTGACAAAGTACTCGTGAATTTTAGCGTTAATTGAAGCATCATTACAGGATATTAAAAGGCCATGTGACGAAGGCAAGTTTGATTTAGTGAATCAAAGAAAGAACCGTGAACCTATGAATTTAAAGTTATCTTTTAGATGGTTGAAGAGAGTAGATTCTTGTAATCTGGTTACCTCAAATTGTGGTTTAAAGACTGTGAAAGAGATTTAATTAAGCTGCTAGATGAAAGAATTGTACAGATGGAATGGAATAGAATAGTGTATTAATTAATCAACATTACGACTTGGAAGAAAGAAAAAAATGTTCTTGTATAAAGTTAAGGATTTGGAAATAAATTCTTAAAAGTGGCGTAAGCAAGTGCAGTTGATCAACCTTTTAATGCAAAGGGTGTGTTTGCCAAAAACCTCCATAGTACGGTCTGGGGTAAAGTCAGACGACTAGGCCCCGGTCCGGCTAGGTATTAATATGTTCGAATTGCAGGACCAGTCAGCCAAAAACAGCTTCTAGGATCATAACACATCCATGACTCGGATTAGTATCTGTCAAGGTCTCATAAAAGGGAAAAAATAATCCAGTGGTAATAATCATAGTCTAAGAGCTTAAATAGGCACATATCATGTCAGGATATCAGTAATAGTAGAGTGGGGGGAGTCACTCACATCATGGTAGGAGGAATAAGTACCACTCCAGTAAGTGTAACCAGATAATCATAAAGAGGTAGGCAAGAAAAAGACAGAGACATGTCTCTTATGCAGTGGGTTACTCATTTTCACTTAAAATTGTAATGCCTGTAATTCATGGGATTTAAAGTGGTAACAGAATGAAAGAATTGACAGAGTTTTTTCAGGTGTGTCTTAGACCAAATAATAATTTAAGGATTAGTCATACCAAATTGAACACAGTGCGTGATCAATGCAACAAAGGCGATAGCACCTCATACAGGTTATTGTGACAGGGTTTGTTTTGTGATTTCATTATTAAATAATGGTGACAATAAATGATAATGTTAATAACCTGAACACTACAGTGAACTGATGTTAATGGTTGCAGCTAATGGCAATTACTGATGGCCTTAGCTGAGGTAGCCTCTGCGGCACGGTGTCCATGTTGGATGTAATAAATTCAGGATAAAGGCATAAATCACAAACCATACGGCGCTCCTCTCCTAACACTGGTAGACGGAGCCATGTAATTTTATGGGAAGACTACCGAATAAGTAATAATGGACTTAGGGAAGTAGTGTATACGGGTTCAACGGTGTCTTACTCATGATAAGGTCACCAATGTAACAAGTATTTCTTCTTTCGAGAATGATGTTGAACTAGTCTAATTTGTGGGACGTCTGGATAGCATGGCGATTAATGTAACTGAGGAAAGTCCAACATGATTCCTCGTTACTCGGAACATTAACACTGAAGCGATGTTCATAATGTGAATCTGAACTTACTGGGGTTTTTTGCAAGGACCTTCCGTGGAAGCTTGACCGTCCAGAATACCTATTAATTATAGGAGTGGCTTACCTCAAACTCATGGACACGTTAAAGGATCCAGCTCTTGCGAATGAGCAAGACACCAAATTTGATTGAGATGTCTTATAATGATATAATTAATAAAGCAGTTAATAATTAAAAATCGTTGTTTACGTTCAGGCGACGATAAATGCATCCTTAAGTTCTCCTTGCACATCAGGTGGTCCACCTGACGCGACGTAATTGGGTATAAAATCTTATGTGGACAATTTCGCGGTGGTGACGTCAACCACCCATGAAGAGCGACAAACTAATGAGGATATGTGGAAGGGTTAATTTGAATTAATGAAGATAATGTCGCTGGGATCTGACTTGGACCGCTATTTTAACTGAGAGACTTGTTATGTTGTTTTAAAGTCTCAGAATTCCAGTATGCCCCACACAACATAATTAATCCAGGGATAGGGCTTATGCCCCTGAGAGAATGGAACACTAATTAGTCTCCATTTTGAGGGGGATCAATATTAATATAGTATGCGCCATGGAGTTGGTGCCTGTACATTGCAGTAATCGTGTGGGGTGACTTGGGATACTGAGAGGACTTGTTATTGGTAAAAAGTCTCAAAATTTCCAGTAATGCCAATAACTTAAATCCAGGGAGCATAGGCTATATAGCCCCTGAGAGAATGGATCACCAATTGGTCCATTTTGATGGGATCAACTATATATGATGGCCATGGAGTTGGTAGCCTATAAGCAGTAAATGTGCTGGGGCTCTGATCTTGGATATGAAGAGACTTGTTATTGTTAAGTCTCAAATTCCAGTAAATGCCAATTAACTTAATCCTACGGGTGCATCAGGCTTATTGCGATGAGAGAATGGGAAACCCTCAATTAGTCTCATTTTGAGAGTTCAATAAATATGGTGTTGGGCACCAGTGAAGATGGGAAACAAAATTGCTACTCCACATTATGTAAGTCCGTTCTAAGCAAGAACCCTCACCCGCCGCCGAGTGCTGGTAAATTTTTTTGTTTCTTTTTTTTTGATAAATTTCCGTAAACGATAGTGCCTCCTAATTAGGTGATGTAAAGTGTGTCTATTATGGAGTCAAAAATGTATTGAAAAATACAGAGTAGAACCGAAGAGGCTTCTCCCTAATTGCGACATGCAGCGGATGTGAGGGTGGGGGAGGTGGCAGGGTTTGGTTTTTTGATAGGTGGAGAGGATAGCGGTAAAAGGCATAGGTACACCAGAAATTGGCATTACACGGCTTCGCTAAGGATACTAATATTAAGGCATCATTTCGTAATAAGGAAGTGTCGTGAAACTGTTCATAGGGGAGATGTGAAGGGAACGGGATTTACGGGGAACACGATATAGAGTTGGTTTAAAAGGTGATTAGGGTAGGGACCGGGTACGTGACTGACGGTGTGTCCCTCTTTGACTGAGCCCACGGAAGGTTGAAAAAATTTACCACAATATGGTTTAATCTCCACTCATCGGTCCTCAGATCTTAAAATGGAGTGATCTCTATATGTGTATAATAATTTGAGTCTTAATATCGTCGGTGAATTTGTAATGTTAATTAAGGATAATAACGCTATGTAAGTGAATTATGTTGAAGTGAAAAAGAAGTCGTTTGCTCCGAGTGAACACGCTAAGAACCTAGTTGTTAGACAGGACGATGGTAAGGGAAACTCCTTGACGCTTCTCAACGAAGTCATCTATCTTAAAACGCAGGCAAACAGCGGATACCCTGCCTGCTGGAATGATGATATCGTGTCGGCTGTTCAAAGTAGAACAGGACATCGATAAAAATGTGATGGTCGATAATCAAGAAATGAGGAATATCAATCACCCACAGTTAAGTAACCTTCTAGTTATAGCAACCTTAGACTGGCCAGTGGTGGTATGTTATAATTAGATAGGTTATGAGTGATCCAGCTACATCAAGTGACCACCAGAGAACATCTGGTAAGTAGTGGGATTATGTACAAATGTTTTCCTTGACGGATGTATCCAGGTGTATCCTACCCCCCTCCCCTTCATTCAGCTAAACTAATATAATCTATACAGTCCACAATTAATTAGTAGCACCGTACTTGTGGGTGCTACCCAATCCATACTGGTCTCGGATAGATATGGATAAGATTGTGAGGTCGAGGGGACCACTTGGTGCGACCAGGGGTGGTTAAGTTTTTCTCACATGTCTACACGGGGTGACTACGGTAAACAATATGATTGTCTCCCAATGAGATTACTGGTATGTATATAATGTTGAGGTACATACAGGTAAGCACCCTAGAAAATTTTCCATACTGTTATTGATCAACCAGTTACTGTTATTGATCAACCAGTTACCGTTATTGATCAACCAGTTATTGATCAACCAGTTACTGTTATTGATCAACCAGTTACCGTTATTGATCAACCAGTTACCGTTATTGATCAACCAGTTACCGTTATTGATCAACCAGTTACCGTTATTGATCAACCAGTTACCGTTATTGATCAACCAGTTACCGTTATTGATCAACCAGTTATTGATCAACCAGTTACCGTTATTGATCAACCAGTTACCGTTATTGATCAACCAGTTATTGATCAACCAGTTACCGTTATTGATCAACCAGTTATTGATCAACCAGTTACCGTTATTGATCAACCAGTTACCGTTATTGATCAACCAGTTATTGATCAACCAGTTATTGATCAACCAGTTACCGTTATTGATCAACCAGTTACCGTTATTGATCAACCAGTTATTGATCAACCAGTTACCGTTATTGATCAACCAGTTACCGTTATTGATCAACCAGTTATTGATCAACCAGTTACCGTTATTGATCAACCGGTTACCGTTATTGATCAACCAGTTAGGTCTTGTGGTTGACACCACCTGCGTTCACCACTTTATCCTTGAATGCTCGTTTTACACTTTTGGTAGCTAACTTTTTTTTTTGATTGACTATTTTTGGTTGACTAATTTTTGGTTGCCTAATTTTTGGTTGACTAAGTTTTGGTTGACTAATTTTTTGTTGCCTAATTTTTGGTTGACTAATTTTTTGTTGCCTAATTTTTGGTTGACTAATTTTTGGTTGACTAATTTTTGGTTGACATTTTTGGTTGCCTAATTTTTTGTTGACTAATTTATGGTTGACAGACTAATTTATGGTTGACAGACTAATTTTTGGTTGACAGACTAATTTATGGTTGACACTAATTTTTGGTTGACTAATTTTTGGTTGACTAATTTTTGGTTGAGACTAATTTTTGGTTGCCTAATTTTTGGTTGAGACTAATTTTTGGTTGACTAATTTTGGGTTGACTGACTAATTTTTGGTTGACTAATTTTTGGTTGACTGACTAATTTTTGGTTTACTAATTTTGGTTGACTAATTTTTGGTTGATTATTTTTTGGTTGACTAATTTTTGGTTGACTAATTTTGGTTGACTGACTAATTTTTGGTTGACTAATTTTGGTTGTCTGACTAATTTTTGGTTGATTAATTTTTGGTTGACTAATTTTTGGTTGACTAATTTTGGTTGACTGACTAATTTTTGGTTGACTAAGTTTTGGTTGACTGACTAATTTTTGGTTGACTAATTTTTGGTTGACTAATTTTTGGTTGACTGACTAATTTTTGGTTGACTGACTAATTTTTGGTTGACTGACTAATTTTTGGTTGACTAATTTTTGGTTGACTGACTAATTTTTGGTTGACTGTTTTTTGGTTGACTGTTTTTTGGGTTGACCAACTTTCTCTAAAACGTGAGAAAGCTGCCAGAGTTATGTCATTTCTAGTAACGAAAGTTCCATAATTATACTAGAGTGTTTGGGGTTCGAACCCGCGGTCTAGTGAGCCTAGACTAAGTAGTCCTGGACCCCTTAAGTTCAGACCTTTTTTTTAAGAGTTTTAACCCAGATTCCCACCAGTTTCACCAGTTAGAACTTTTAAGGTCAGCCTATCTTTTAAGAGTATTAATTCAAAGTTCCACTTGTTACTTTTAATGTTACTTAAGTTCTATCTCCTCTCTCTTCGCCTTGATAAAAATGGCTGTCAGTTGTGGAGCGAGAAACACGCTTTTTTAATAGCAGAGTGAGAGAGACATGACCCCTGACCTGCGTTGATCTTTGTGTGGTGGTTGTAACATGGTGTTGACCTCAGTTGACCTTTGAACCTGGCTGCTGTCTTGGTAAAGTTCTCTTATACCCCCGTTGTGGTGGGATGTTTTCGGAGGGGGTGTACTCACCTAATTGTGGTTGCAGGGGTCGATTCATAGCTCCTGGTATCTTATGTGTGTGTTTTGTACTTAATTATGGTTGTAGGGGTTGAGTCACAGCTCCTGGCGTCCTGTGTGTGTGTGTGTGTGTGTGTGTGTGTGTGTGTGTGTTGGTGTGTACTCACCTAGTTGTACTCACCTAGTTGAGGTTGCGGGGGTCGAGTCCGAGCTCCTGGCCCCGCCTCTTCACTGGTCGCTACTAGGTCACTCTCCCTGAACCGTGAGCTTTATCATACCTCTGCTTAAAGCTATGTATGGATCCTGCCTCCACTACATCGCTTCCCAAACTATTCCACTTACTGACTACTCTGTGGCTGAAGAAATACTTCCTAACATCCCTGTGATTCATCTGTGTCTTCAACTTCCAACTGTGTCCCCTTGTTACTGTGTCCAATCTCTGGAACATCCTGTCTTTGTCCACCTTATCAATTCCTCTCAGTATTTTGTATGTCGTTATCATGTACCCCCTATCTCTCCTGTCCTCCAGTGTCGTCAGGTTGATTTCCCTTAACCTCTCCTCGTAGGACATACCTCTTAGCTCTGGGACTAGTCTTGTTGCAAACCTTTGCACTTTCTCTAGTTTTCTTTACGTGCTTGGCTAGGTGTGGGTTCCAAACTGGTGTCGCATACTCCAATATGGGCCTAACGTACACGGTGTATAGGGTCCTGAATGATTCCTTATTAAGATGTCGGAATGCTGTTCTGAGGTTTGCTAGGCGCCCATATGCTGCAGCAGTTATTTGGTTGATGTGCGCTTCAGGAGATGTGCCTGGTGTTATACTCACCCCAAGAATCTTTTTCCTTGAGTGAGGTTTGTAGTCTCTGGCCCCCTAGACTGTACTCCGTCTGCGGTCTTCTTTGCCCTTCCCAATCTTCATGACTTTGCACTTGGTGGGATTGAACTCCAGGAGCCAATTGCTGGACCAGGTCTGCAGGCTGTCCAGATCCCTTTGTAGTTTTGCCTGGTCTTCGATCGAGTGAATTCTTCTCATCAACTTCACGTCATCTGCAAACAGGGACACCTCAGAGTCTATTCCTTCCGTCATGTCGTTCACAAATACCAGAAACAGCACTGGTCCTAGGACTGACCCCTGTGGGACCCCGCTGGTCACAGGTGCCCACTCTGACACCTCGCCACGTACCATGACTCGCTGCTGTCTTCATGACAAGTATTCCCTGATCCATTGTAGTGCCTTCCCTGTTATCCCTGCTTGGTCCTCCAGTTTTTGCACCAATCTCTTGTGTGGAACTGTGTCAAACGCCTTCTTGCAGTCCAAGAATATGCAATCCACCCACCCCTCTCTCTCTTGTCTTACTGCTGTCACCATGTCATAGAACTCCAGTAGGTTTGTGACACAGGATTTCCGTCCCTGAAACCATGTTGGCTGCTGTTGATGAGATCATTCCTTTCTGGGTGTTCCACCACTCTTCTCCTGATAATCTTCTCCATGATTTTGCATACTATACATGTCCCGTGACACTGGTCTGTAGTTTAATGCTTCACGTCTGTCTCCTTTTTTAAAGATTGGGACTACATTTGCTGTCTTCCATGCCTCAGGCAATCTCCCTGTTTCAATAGATATATTGAATATTGTTGTTAGGGGTACACATAGCGCCTCTGCTCCCTCTCTCAATACCCATGGGGAGATGTTATCTGGCCCCATTGCCTTTGAGGTATCTAGCTCACTCAGAAGCCTCTTCACTTCTTCCTCGGTTGTGTGTACTGTGTCCAGCACTTGGTGGTGTGCCCCACCTCTCCGTCTTTCTGGAGCCCCTTCTGTCTCCTCTGTGAACACTTCTATGAATCTCTTGTTGAGTTCCTCACATACTTCACGGTCATTTCTTGTTGTCTCTCCTCCTTCCTTCCTTAGCCTGATTACCTGGTCCTTGACTGTTGTTTTCCTCCTGATGTGGCTGTACAACAGTTTCGGGTCAGATTTGGCTTTCGCTGCTATGTCATTTTCATATTGTCTTTGGGCCTCCCTTCTTATCTGTGCATATTCGTTCTGGCTCTACGACTGCTCTCCTTATTCTCCTGGGTCCTTGCCTTCTATATTTCTTCAATTCCCTAGCACACTTGGTTTTTGCCTCCCTGCACCTTTGGGTAAACCATGGGCTCATCCTGGCTTTTTCATTATTCCTGTTACCCTTGGGTACAAACCTCTCCTCAGCCTCCTTGCATTTTGTTGCTACATATTCCATCATCTCATTAACTGGCTTCCCTGCCAGTTCTCTGTCCCACTGAACCCCGTTCAGGAAGTTCCTCATTCCTGTGTAGTCCCCTTTCTTGTAGTTTGGCTTCATTCGTGTGTGTGTGTGTGTGCGTTGCACTTATGGTAGAAGGGGTCGAGTCACAGCTTCTGGCCCCGCCTCTTCACTGGCCGCTACTAAGTCACTCTTCCTACTCCATGAGCTTTATCATACCTCTTCGTAAATCTTTGTATGAATCCTACCTCCACTGCATGACTTTCCAGAATATTCCACTTGCTGACAGCTCTACGACTGAAGAAATACTTCCTAACATCTCTCATGCTCATCTGAGTCTTCAACTTCCAATTGTGACCCTTTATTGCTGTGTCCTATCTCTGGACCATCCTGTTTCTGTCCACCTTGTCAGTTCCTAGCAGTATTTTATATGTCGTTATCATGTCCCATCCCCTATCCCTCCTGTCCTCCAGTGTCGTCAGGTCGATTTCCCTTAACCTCTCCTCGTAGGATGTTCCCCTTAGCTCCGGGACTAGTCTCGTTGCAAACCTTTGCATTCTCTCTAGTTTCTTAACGTGCTTGACCAGGTGTGGGTTCCAAACTGGTGCTGCATACTCCAGTATGGGCCTGACGTACACGGTGTACAGTGTCTTGAACGACTCCTTACTGAGGTATCAGAACACTATTCTCAGGTTTGCCAGGCGCCCATATGCTGCAGCAGTTATCTGGTTGATGTGCGCTTCTGGAGATGTGCCTGGTGTTATACTCACCCCAAGAGCCTTTTCCTTGAGTGAGGTTTGCCTGTACTCTGTCTGCGGTCTTCTTTGCCCTTCCCCGATTTTCATGACTTTGCACTTGGTGGGGTTGAACTCCAGGAGTCAATTGCTGGACCAGGTCTGCAGCCTGTCCAGATCCGTTTGTAGTCCTGCCTGGTCCTCATCCGATTGAATTCTCCTCATTAACTTCACATCATCTGCAAACAAGGACACTTCCTTCCGTCATGTCATTCACATATATCAAAAACAGCACTGGCTCTAGGACTGACCCCTGTGGAACCCCGCTCCTCACAGGCGACCCCCACTGACACCTCATCACATTCCATGACTCGTTGTTGCCTCCCTGTCAAGGTTAGGTTAGGTAAGGTTCATCAGGAAGCAGGACAAGTGGTCTTAGATGATCCACCGTTGGAACTTTTGGTTATCTGACCGAGGCCTTCCACTGGCTTACCCCTCCACCCTTTTAAAAGTTAGGGTTATCACCCTGTCAGATATTTTCTGGTCCATTGCAGTGCTTTTCCTATTACAAGTCTGATCCTCCAGCTTATGCATTAATCTCATGTGTGGAACTATGTTAGAAACCTTGCAGTCCAAGAAAATGCAATCCCTTTCCCTCTCTCTCGTCTTTCCTCCGTCACCTTGTCATAAAACTCCAGTAGGTTTGTGACACAGGATTTCCCTTCCCTGAAACCGTGCTGGTTGTCGTTTATAAGTGTGTTCCTTTCTAAGTGCTCCACCTAGACCATGACTTTGCATACTATACATGTCAGTTTGTGTGTGTGTGTTTTTTCACCTATATGTGGTTTCAGGGGTCGAGACACAGTTCCTGGCCCCGTCTCTTCGCTGGTCGCTACTGGGTGTGTGTAGATAAGTTTTTGGGGTGGACACCTAGTCTCCAGGAATTACAGTGGGCCACGCCAGCTTCAAACCCGGAGACCAGACCAACGAGACCAGGCCAGACCTCTCGTAATGTCTCGCAGTGTCTCGCGAGGACACTTACAGCCAGGAATTAAAGAAACTATGCATACCAAACAAACTCCTTTGTTTACATTGTGCAGGGGGGGGGGAGTGGAACCTTCTGTTTACTGAAGGTCTCTCTCTCTCTCTCTCTCTCCCTCTTCCTCTCTCCTCTCTCTCTCCCTCTCTCTCTCTCCTTCTCTCCTCTCTCTCTCTCTCCTCTCCCCTTCTCTCTCTCCCCTCTCTCTTGTCTTCTTATTTGTCATTCTCTCTTTCATGGACCAATTATCATTTAGGATCCCCACGCTCTGTACACCCAGTACTTTCTCTGTACACCACACTGCTCTGTACACCAGCACTGCCCCTGTACACCCACACTGCTCTTACACCCAGCACTGCTCTGTACACCAGCACTTCTCTGTACACCAGCCCCTGCTCTGTACACCAGTACTGCTCTGTACCACCAGCACGCTCTGTAACAGTACTGCTCTGTTACACAGTACGCCTGTACACCACAACTGCTTGTGCACCAGCACTGCTCGTACAACCAGCACTGCTCTGTACACCAGCACTGCTCTGTACAACCAGCAACTGCTCTGTACACAGTACTGCTCTGTACACCAGCCACTGCTCTGTACACCAGTACTGCTCTGTACACCAACTGCTCTGTACACCACACTGCTCTGTACACCAGCACTGCTCTGTCACCAGCACTGCCCCTGTGCACCAGCCCCTGCTCTGTACACCACACTGCCTCGTACACCAGCACTGCTCTGTGCACCAGCACTGCTCTGTGCACCAGCACTGCTCCTGTACAACAGTACTGCTCTGTACACCCAGCACTGCTCTGTACACCACACTGCTTTGTACACCACACTGCTCTGTACACCGCCTGCTCTGTACACCAGCACTGCTCTGTGCACCAGCACTGCTCTGTGCACCAGCACTGCTCTGTGCACCAGCAAATGCTCTGTACACCAGCACTGCTCTGTGCACCAGCACTGCCTGACACCACACTGCTCTGTACACCAGCACTGCTCTGTACACCAGCACTGCTCTGTACACCAGCACTGCTCTGTACACCAGCACTGCTCTGTACACCAGCACTGCTCTGGGCACAAGCAAATGCTCTGTACACCCCGCACTGCTCTGTACACAGTACTGCTCTGTACACCAGCACTGCTCTGTACACAGTACTGCTCTGTACACCAGCACTGCTCTGTTTCACCAGCACTGCTCTGTAAACCAACCAGACTGCTCTGTACACCAGCACTGCTCTGTACACCAGTACTGCCTGTACAACCAGCACTGCTCTGTGCACCATTTCTGCTCGTACACCAGCACTGCTCTGTACACCAGCACTGCTCTGTACACCAGCACTGCTATGTGCACCCAGCACTGCTTTGTACACCAGCACTGCTCTGTACACCAGCACTGCTCTGTACCCACACTGCTTTGTACACCAGCACTGCTCTGTGCACCAGCACGCTCTGTACACCAGCACTGCTCTGTACACCAGCACTGCTTTGTACACCCCGCACTGCTCTGTACACCAGTACTGCTCTGTACACCAGCACTGCTCTTAAAACCAGCACTGCTCTGTAACCACAGAAATGCTCTTGCACCAGCCACTGCTCTGTACACCAGTACTGCTCTGTCAAAACCCCACTGCTCTGTGCACCAGCACTGCTCTGTAAAACCAGCACTGCTCTGTGCACCAGCACTGCTCTGTGCAAACCCGCACTGCTCTGTACACAGTACTGCTCTGTGCACCAGCACTGATCTGTACACCAGCACGCTCTTTTCACCACACTGCTCTGTCACCAGCACTGCTCTTGGCACCAGGGACTGCTCTTACACAGACTGCTCTTGCACCAGCACTGTTTTTACACCAGCACTGCTCTGTCACCGCACTGGCTCTGTACACACAATGCTCTGTATCGCCTGTCTGTATACACACTGCTCTGTCACCAGCACTGCTCTGTTCACCAGCACTGCTGTGGGACCAGCACGCTCTGTACCCAGCATGCTCTGTCACACACTGCTCTGTAACAGCACTGCTCTGTACACCACACTGCTCGTAACCGGACCACACTGCTCTGTACACCAGCACTGCTCTGTCACCCAAAATGCTCTGTACACCAGCACTGCTCTGTACACCAGACTGGGTCTGTACACCAGCACTGCTCTGTACAACCAGCACTGCTGTACACCCGCACTGCTCTGTACACCAGCACGCTCTGTACAACCACACTGCTCTGTACACCAGCACTGCTCTGTACAAACCCGCACTGCTGTACACCAGCACTGCCTGTACACCCGACTGCTCTGTACACCACACCTGCTCTGTACACCAGCACTGCTCTGTACACCAGCACTGCTCTGTACACAGCACTGCTCTGTACACCAGCACTGCTCTGTACACCAGCAAATGCTCTGTACACCAGCACTGCTCTGTACACCAGCACTGCTCTGTACACCAGCACTGCTCTGTACACCAGTACTGCTCTGTACACCAGCACTGCTCTGTACACCAGCACTGCTCTGTACACCAGCACTGCTCTGTACACCAGCACTCCTCTGTACACCAGCACTGCTCTGTACACCAGCACTGCTGTACACCAGCACTGCTCTGTACACCAGCACTGCTGTACACCAGCACTGCTCTGTACACCAGCACTTCGGTAAGCACCATCCTGACAACACTAAACCCCACCAACACAGCTGTTAACCCTTGTAGCACAGCTCTTTACACCACTAATACAGCTGTAAACACCAGCACAGCTCTTTACACCACTAATACAGCTGTAAACACCAGCACAGCTCTATAACCACTAATACCGCTGTAAACACCAGCACAGCTTGAGAATATACACCTGCAGCACACCTGCTACAGAACACCTGCAGCCACATACCACATTTCTCGTAATTTACCCACCAAACACGTCAAAAAAAATTAGAGTGAGATGTACCTGTTATACACCCGTGACTGGTTTTGAGGGTATTCCTACTCTGGTGCTTGTCTGATCATCCAGGCTCTTGTTGCTGATAACCCACTGGCCCATATCCATCGGAGTCTGGTTGATTTGGGGCTTAACAGAGATGGGGATCAAATTTACTCTTTATCTAGAAATATATCTGGTAAATTTTGGTTGAGTACTGAGTACTCTAGACCAACGAATGTTGGGATGAACGATCCAGTGCTGTGATCTGTAAGAGAATGTTCGTGTAGAATGTTTGGTGTGTCTGTGTGTAGCATTAGGAATAATGTTAAGAGAGAAGTAATGAAACTCAGTGGTATAGGAATGCAGTTAGAAGCAACTTGCAATGTCAACAGAGTGATGATGTAGTAGCCAGGCTTAGGCTTAGTTCTAAGTACTATTAACAGTTAGACACGGGCTACTGATGAAGTACCGGGCTTGGGGCTTGGGTCTAATACTATTAACAGTTAGACAAAAGGCTGACGATGGAAGCCGGTTTTAGGTTTAGTTTCTAATACATTAACAGTTAACACAGGCTGACTGATGTAGTAGCCAGGTTTACCTTAGTTCTAAGTACATTAACAGTTAACATAGGCGGGACTGATGTGTAGCCAGGCTTAGCTTAGTTCTAAGACAAATTAACAGTTAGACACAGCTGCCCTGATGAGAGCCAGGCTTAGGCTAGTTCTAAGTACTATTAACAGTTAGCACAGGCTGCTGATTTTATAGCCAGGTCTTAGGCTTAGTTCAAAGTACTATTAAAGTTAGAACACAGGCTGACGATGTAGTAGCCAGGCTAGCTTGTTACAATACTTCTGCTAGTTTGACACAAAAGTGAGAAAACCAATGGATGTAGGCCTGTTCAAGTACTATTAACCTGTTTAGAAAGGTAGATGATGTACATTGTGCATGTCATGTCTGTATTTATTGAACATAACACATGGCTACTATTGCACCATGCTTAGTTATTGGCTAACAGAGATATAAATCATAGTACTCTGTTACTATTAGAAAATTTTGGCTTAGTTCTAGTACTATTAACCAACACAGGTGGATATGAGCCAGTGCAGCTTAATAAAGTACAACTTAAAACACAGGGTGGATGATGAGTAGCACAGATAACTAGCATTAACAGTAGACACAATGATATGAAAGGTAGCAGCTTAGAGCTAAATAGCACTACATTCCACAGGATGATGATGTAGTACCAGGCTTAAAGCTTAGTTATACTACTTACAGTTAGCACAGGACTATGAGGTATAGCCAGCTTAGGCTAGTTCTAGTACTATTCATTCACACTGACTGATGTAGAAGCCAGGTTAGGCATAGTTCAAACTATTACCATGACACAGGATGAATAAATGTATACAGTTTAAAGTTTAGTCAATACTATTAACAGTTGACACAGGCAGATATGAGTAGCCAGGCTTAGGCTTAGTTCCTAAGTCTATAACATTCACAGGCGGGATATGAGTACCCACTAATAAAGTACACAAACCAGACACAGGCTGGATATGGGTCACTTATTAGTTCTAAGCCACTAACCATCCACAGGAGGGATGTGTACCACTTAAAGCTTAGCCAAGTACATCCACAGGATGACAAGAGTACACAATAAACTAGCCACCTAACCATACGACAGGATGATATGAGGTAGCAAGTAAACTAGACTCCCATCCACAGGGATGTTTATGAGGTACACAATAAACTAGTTCAATACCATAACAGGATGGGAATGAGTAACCAATAACTAGCACTAACCAACCCACAGGATGATATGAGGCCATAGACTAGCCATCTACCATCCACAGGAGGGATATAGAGTAGCCACACATAAACTACCATTTACAGACCACGGGGATGGATATAGAGGTACACAATAAAACTAGCCACTACCATCCACAGGATGGATGAGAGTACACAATTAACAGCCACTACCATCCACAGATGATATAAAGGTACACAATAAACTAGCCACTCCCAAATCCACATGATGGATATGGGGTACACAATAAACACCACTACCATCACAGGATGGATATGAGAACACAATAAACTAGCCACTTCCACCACAGGATGAAATATGAGGTACACATAAACTACCACTACCCTACCACAGGATGGATATGAGGTACACAATAACTAGCCACTACCATCCACAGGATGGATATGAGGTCACAATAAACTAGCCACTACCATCCACAGGATGGATATGAGGTACACAATAAACTAGCCACTACCATCCACAGGATGGATATGAGGTACACAATAAACTAGCCACTACCATCCACAGGATGGATATGAGGTACACAATAAACTAGCCACTACCATCCACAGGATGGATATGAGGTAAAACAATAAACTAGCCACTACCATCCACAGGATGGATATGAGGTACACAATAAACTAGCCACTACCATCCACAGGATGGATATGAGGTACACACTAAACAAGCCTCTACCATCCACAGGATGGATATGAGGTACACAATAAACTACCACACCATCCCACCGGATTGATATGAAGGTACCAATAAAACCTAGCCACTACCATCCCAGATGAATGAGTACACCCATAAACTAGCCATCTCTACCATCCACAGGATGGATATGAGCTACACAATTAATACTAGCCACACATCCACAAGGATGATAGAGCTACACATAAACTACCACTACCATCCACAGGATGGATAAATAGGGTTGACACATAAACGAGCCACTACCATCCACAGCTGGATATGAGGTACACAAAAAACTAGCCACCACCCATCCACATGTGGATATGAGGTATCACAATAAACTAGCCACTACCATCCACAGGATTGGATATGAGTACAACTATAAACTAGCCACTACCATCCACAGGATGGATATGAGGGTACACAATAAACTAAGCCCTACCATCCAACAGGATGGATATGATACACAAATAAAACTAGCCACTACATCCACAGGATGGATATGAGGTACACAATAAACTAGCCACTACCATCCCACGGATGGATAGTGAGCTACAACACAATAAACTAGCCACTGACATCCACAGATGTATTATGAGCTACAACAATAAACTGAGCCCACTTTGGTAGCAAAAACTAATCTTAGAATTCCTGTACTGTGCATCCCAGTCCTTGTCTGGAACTCTCGGACCGACCGAAATACTGTACATCTTCCCCCTAACGCCTACACCCCTTCCCTCACCCCAGCACATCCCCTTCACACCCCTGCTACTCTTCCCCGCTACATTGAGACTCCGGTAACACAACAAGGCAGCTGGTGATACTGCCCGTCAAAATGTTTTTAATTCCTGTTGTAGACTTGCTGCCGTAGTCAGCAAATTGAGTGAGGCAGACCCTAGGGGGAATACCCAACCACCACCACCACACCACTACACTATACCTTCAACCACCAGCCACCACCACTGACACTATACCCAACCACCAGCCACCACCACTACACAATACCCAACCCCCAGCCACCATCCCACAACACTATACCCAACCACCAGCCACCACCACAACACTATACCCAACCACCAGCCACCACCACTCTGTATACCCAACCACCAGCCACCACCACTACTACACTAAACACAACCACCATCACCACCACCACTACACTATACACAACCACCACCAGCCCACCACCACTACACTATACCCATCCACCACCACTCACACTACACTATACCCAACCACCAGCCACCACCACTACACTATTACTCAACCACCAGCCACCACAAATACATATACCAACCAACCAGCACCACCACACACTATACACAACCCACCAGCCACCACCACCACTACACATACCCAACCACCAGCCACCACCACCCACTAGACACAACCACCAGCCAGCCACCCACCACACTATAAAACCACCAGCCACCACCACCACACTATACACAACCACCACCACCACCACCACACTAAACACAACCACCAGCCCACCACCATCTACGATATACACAACCACCAGCCACCCACCACTACCCGATACACAACCACCAGTCACCACCAGTCTTACACTTATACACAACACCAGCCACCCAACCACTAACACTATACACAACCACCAGCCACCGCCACTATAACTATACCCACGCCACCAGCCACTACCAGCCGCTACACTATACACACCACCAGCCAGACACCACTACACATAAACGTCCAACCACCAGCCACCACCATCAGTACACTATACTCAACCACCACGCAACCACCACTACTCACTATACACAACCACCACCACCACCACCACTACCTATACACAACCCCCAGCCACCACCCACCACTATACACAACCACCAGCCACCACTACACTATACACAAACCTCCACCACCACCACCTCTAACACTATACACAACCACTAGCGAACCACCACGACCACTACACTATACCCAACCATCACCACCAACACCAACTATAACTATACTTATACACAACCATACCAGCCACACCACTTTCTACACTATACACAACCACCAGCCACCACCACCACTACACTAATACACAACCACACAACCACTACACTATACACAACCCCACCCACCACCTACTACACATACACAACCACCAGCCACCACCACCACTATACCAACACCAAGTCACCACCACAATGACACTATACACAACCACCAGCCACCACCACCACTATACCAACAACCACTAGTGCACCACCACCACTATACGCAACCACCAGTCGCCACCGACCTCTACACTATACTCAACCACCAGCACCACCACCACTATACACAATCACCATCACCACCACCACTACACTATACACAACCACCCAGTCACCACCACCACTACAACTATACACAACCACCAGCCACCACCATAACAATATACACAACCACCAGCCACCTACCACTACAACACTATACACAACACCAGCCACCACCACCACTACACTAATACACAACCACCATCACCACCACCACACACTATACACAACAACCACCACCACCACCCCTACACTATACACAACCACCAAGCCACCACCTACTACTACACTATAGACAACCACACCACTCCAACACCACTACACTATACTCCTACACCAGCCACCACCACTACAACACTATACACAACCCTACTCACCACCACCACCACTACACTATACACAACCACCAGTCCACCACCACCACCTACACCTATACACAACCACCAGCCACCACCACCACTACACCTAAACACAAACCACCAGCCACCACCACTATACCAATACACAAACCACCAGCCACCACCACCACTAACACATATCAACCACCACCCCACCACCACTACTACACTATAACACCCCACCAGCCACCACCACCACTACACATAACACAACCACCAGCCACCACCACTACTACCCTATAATACACACCACCAGCCTCCACCACCACCACACTATAACACAACCACCAGCAGTTCACCACCCACCACTACACAATACCACACCACCAGCCAGCACCACCACTACTACACTATAATCACAACCACCAGTCACCACCACCACCACTACAACTATAATCACAACCACACTCAGCCACCACCACTACACACTATACACAACCACCACCACCACCACTACTCCACTAGACACAACCACCCCACCAGCCGACCACCACCACTACACTATACACACCACCAGCGCACCACCACCACAACACTAACCCAACCACAGTCACCACCACCACTACAACTATACACACCCACCAGCCACCACCACCACTACACTATACACAACCACCACCACCACCACCACTACACAATACACAACCACCAGTCACCAACCACCACTACACAAAACAAAACCACAGTCCACCACCCACCAACTACACGATACACAACCACCCGCGCCCACACAACTACCCACTATACACAACCACCATCACCACCACCACTAATACCACTATCCACAACCACAAGCCCCCACCACTACTACACTATACACGACCCACCACCAACCACCCCCACTACTCTATACACACCCACCAGTCACCACCACCACTACACCATACCAACCACCATCACAACCACCACTACACTATACAACTAACCACCAGCCACCACGCACCACTCACACTAGTACACAACCACCAGCCACGCACCAGGCCCACACACTAAACAACAACCACCATCACCACCACCACTACACTATACACAACCACCAGCCACACACCACCACTAACAAAACTCAACCACATCACCACCCACACATTACACTATACAACAACCACCAGCCCCCACCACTATTACACAATACACAAACCACCAGTCACCCCCACGCACCACTACACTATACACAACCACCAGCCACCACCACTACTACACTATACACAACCACCAGCCACCACCACCACTACACTATACACAACCACCAGCCACCACCACCACTACACTATACACAACCACCAGTCACCACCACCATACAACTTACACAACCACCAGCCACCATCACTAACTCCACTATACACAACCACCACCACTACACATACACAACCACCAGGCCACCACCACTACTCACTATACACAACCAACAGTCACCACCACCACTACACTATACACAACCACCACCACCACCACTACTACATGCTATCCACAACCACCAGTCACCACCACACCTACACATATACACAACCACCACCACCACCACTACTACACTATAACCACAACCACCATCACCACCACCACTACACTATACACACAACCACCCCCACCACCACACTACAACTATACACACCAAACCAGCCACCTCCACTAGTCTACACTAAACACAACCACCAAGCCACCACCACCACTACACGTATACACAACCCCCCCACCACCGCCACCACTACACTATACACAACCACCAGTCCCACCCCCTACAACTATACACAACCACCCAGCCACCACCACCACTACACTATACACAACCAACAGCCACCACCACTACACACTAAACAACAACACCTAGTACACACCACCACAACACTATACACAACCACCAGGCCACCACCACTACTACACTATACACAACCACCAGTCACCACCACCACTACACTATACACAACCACCAGCCACCACCAACTACTCTATACACAAACCACCAGCCACCACCACCATCTACCACTATACACAACCACCCAGCCACCACCACCTCAACACTATACACAACCACCAGGCCCCACCACCACTACACTATACACAACCACCAGCACCACCATTACTACACTATACACAACCACCAGCCAACACCCACCACTACAACTATACACAACCACCAGCCACCACCACCACCACACTATAACACAACCCCACCACCACCACTATACCCTAAACACAACCACCATCCACCACCACAACAACTAACACAATCCACCATCCACCCACCACCACTACACTGTACACAACCACCACCCACCACCACCACTCACACGATACACAACCAACCAGCCACCACCACCACTACACTATACACAACCACCAGCCACCACCACTACTAACAACTATACACAATCCACCACCACCAACCAACCACTACACTATACACAACCACCACCACCACCAACTACTACACTATACACAACCACCTGCCACCACCACCACTACCCTATACACAACCACCAGCCACCACCACCACTACACTATACACAACCACCAGTACACCACCACCACTACACTATACACAACCACCAGCCACCACCACCACACAACTATAACACAACCACCAGCCCCACCACCACTACACTATACACATCCCCAGCCCACCACACTAACGACACTATACACAACCACCAGTCCACCACCACCACTGACACTATACACAACAACAGCCCCACCACACTACACTATACACACCCACCAGCCACCAACCAACCACTACCTCATAACACAATCACCAGTCCACCACCACCACTACACTATACACAACCACCAGCCACCACCACCACTACACTATACACAACCACCAGCCACCACCACCACTACACTATACACAGCCACCAGTCACCACCACTACTACAAAATAACAAACCTTATTTAGTACAACAACCACCGAGCCACCACAACCACTACACTATAACACAACCACCAGCCACCACCACTACTACACTATTACACAACCACAGTCACCACCACTACTACTATACACAACCACCCCACCACCACCCTACCACTAACTATAACACAACCACCAGCCACCACTCACTACACTATACACAACCACCAGCCACCACCACTACACTATACACAACCCACCAGCCACCACCAACTACACTATACCCAACACCAGCCACCACTAACTACACTATACACAACCACCAGCCACAACCCACACACATACACAACCACAGCCCCACCACTACACAATACACAACCACCAGCCACCACCACTACACATACATCAACCAACCAGCCACGCACCCACTTACCACTATACACAACCACCAGCCACCACCCTACACTAAACACAACCACCAGCCACCACTACAACACTATACACAACCACCACCTCCACTACACTAAACACACCACCAGCCACCACCACCACTACACTATAAGCACAACAACCAGCCACCCAACCACCACTACACTATACACACCACCAGCCACCCCCACCAATTACAACTTTAAACCAACCCACCCAGCCACCACCACTACACTATACACAACCAACAGCTGAAGAATTGAGACACTTATGCAACACAATGGGAATCATTATTGAAGAAACGTTTCGGCCATACAGTGGCTTCACATCCAGTACAAAGTTAGAAAAGGGTACGGAGCAGTCAGAAGTATGAGAAATCAGTTCCCTCAACCTGGGATACGATGTGTTCAGTCCATCACTCATGTAAGTAAGTGCAGCTAGGGCCAGAGAGGTGGCTTTATATACTGCGGGAGATGAGTTTGAAACCCATGAAAGAGGCGGGATCTTATTGGACCAGCTGCAACATCATGGAATCTGTACAAAGACATCAACGCTTGCCCCAAAACCCTTTGGACGATGACCACCTTAACAATTAGTGGCAGTCCCACTAAGATCCCGCGCCTCCTCCTGCTTCACCTCATCTTTCACCCAGTATATAAGTCCACCTCTCTGGCCCTATGCTGCACTTACTACAAGAGTGATGGACTGAACACATCGTATCCAGGTTGAGGGACTGATTACCTCATACTTCTACTCTCCTTACCCATTTCTACTTTGTACTGGACTGATGAAGCCACTGTGTGGCGAAACGTTTCTTCAATAAAGATTCCCATGTGTTGCATAAGTGTCTCAATTCTTCAACTTGTCGGTTTTCTAAACCATTCATCACAACCACCAGCATACAGAGAATACAATATGCAATGTTTATGGTATACAGAGAATGTATTATGCAATGATTACACTATACAAGGAATACAGAATACAGTGAATACATTATACAGAGAATAGTACACAGAGAGTACAATATACAAGAGTACAATGTCCTGATAATACAATTTACAGAGAATACAATATGTAGATAAATTATGCAGATAATATAATAGAAAATACAATATACATAAAATGCAATATATAAATAATACAGTATACAGATAATGGAATACAGAAAATACAATGTACCTAAAATACACTAGTAATGTGATAGCAAATACAATATACAACTACAGTAGGCAGAAAATACACTATAAAATACAGTATACGTGTAATATAGAAAATACAGTATACAAAAGATATACAATGGAAATGCAATAAGCAGATAACACAATAGACAGAAAATACAACATGCAGAGAATACAATACACGTATAATACATCATGCACTAAACAAATTCAGTATACTGATAATAGACCGAAAATACAATAAACAGAGAATACAGTATACAGAGAATACAGGACACACTACACATGCAGTATACTGATAATAATATAGACAGAAAATACAAGAGAGAATACAGTACATGTTTTTTTGTATTCAGATATACATAAGCAATGGTGTTGCCTGTGGTCGAACACAGTTTCTGTATACAGTCAGGATGTATGAATTAGGCTTATTTCTGGTCTTGTATTGTTGGCTGTTGACGGTGTGCAACACATATGTTGCATGTGTAACGTGTGTATTGTACACGTATGTATTTGCAAGTTGGTCGTTGCACAATGTGAGAGACGAATGATTATTAGCAGGTGTTTGTATTAATGTTATACCTTTGTGTTGCGGTCGCCTCCACGAGGTTTTTGTGATGGTTCTTATCTGTGGTTTATTTGTGTGTGTGTGTGTAGTTAATTGTGGTTGCTGGGGTCGAGTCATGACTCCTGGCCCTGCCTCTTTACTGGCTGCTACTGGGTCACTCTTCCTGCTCCATGAGCTTGATCATATCTCTTCTTAAAGCTGTGTATGGTTCCTGCCTCCACCACATCACTTTGCAGACTATTTCCTGACAACTCTGAGACTGAAGAAATACTTCCTAACATCCCTGTGATTCATCTGAGTCTTCAACTTCCAGCTGTGACCTCTTGTTGCTGTGTCCCATCTCTGGAACATCCCGTCTTTGTCCACCTTGTCTATTCCGCGCAGTATTTTATATGTTATCATGTCTCCCCTGACCCTCCTGGCCTCCAGTGCCGTCAGGCCGATTTCCCTCAACCCTTCTTCGTAGGACAATCCCAGTAGCTCTGGGACTAGTCTTGTTGCAAACCTTTGCACTTTCTCTAATTTCTTGACGTGCTTGACTAGGTGTGGATTCCAAACTGGTGCTGCATACTCCAGTATGGGCCTGACGTAGATGGTATACAGAGTCTTAAACGAATCCTTACTGAGGTATCGGAACGCTATCCGTAGGTTTGCCAGGCGCCCGTATGCTGCAGCAGTTATCTGATTGATGTGCGCCTCAGGAGATATGCTCGGTGTTTATACTCACCCCAAGATCTTTTTCCCTTGAGTGAGGTTTGCAGTCTTTGGCCATCTAAACTATATTGTGTCTGCGGTCTTCTTTGCCCTTCCCCAATCTTCATGACTTTGCATTTGGCAGGGTTAAACTCAAGGAGTGTGTGTGTGTGTGGTGTGTGTGGTGTGTGTGTGTGTGTGTGTGTGTGTGTGTGTGTGTGTGTGTGTGTGTGTGTGTGTGTGTGTGTATGCTCACCGAGTAAAAAAAAAGATACATAACTATAATTTTGAAGGGGTGGAGGGGTAAGCCAGTGGAAGGCCTCGGTCAGATGACCAAAAGCTCCAGCTGTGGGTCATCATATGACCAAGACCAGCGTCAGGAAACACTTGTCCTGTTTCCTGACAGACCTGACCTAACCAAGTTGTGTTTGCTGGGATCAGTTCCAAGTATCTCACTCCACCAAGCCTGGCCTATGGCCGGGCTCCGAAAGGAGTAAAACTCTCGAAACTCTTCAAAGGTAAGCATAACGTCACTAAGAACTCTACTTTTTGGTATATAATGGTATATATCATAGGTCTCCTCTTATTCAGAGTGATTACATGCAGAATTAAGACACACGTACCTTTGTATACCTGGAATATACCTGGAGAGGGTTTCAGGGGTCGACGCCCCCCGCGGCTCGGTCCGTGACTGGTGTAACGTCTACAATAAATATACCCAGATGTTGCATATATGTCTAATTCTTCGTCTTGACGGTAATGTATATTCTACATGCATATTTTAAATGCAAAGTAACCAGGGATGGAAGGCATCTACCACTGGTGACGAGATCTGAGTCCAACAGTCACTGAGGCACAGACTGTACTGTACGTTCTGTGGCGTCTGTACACAACTTTCTGGTTGCAACAGATCATGCTTCCTGATACTAGAGCTGTCAGCTCTCTAGGTATCTATGTTTTATTCCGTCTACTAGAGCTGATAGCCTTCAGCGGGATGGTTACCATAGAAGGCTGTCCAGTTGTAGCCATCATGGCAGCTGATTCCTGTGTGGAAGCCTGTGTGCTGGCCACTGTTCAGGTCGTTGTTAATTTTGAGGTTCCTGATGTCTCTTTTGTAAGTGGGACTCACGTACTGTGCTTTTTGTAAGTAAGACTCGAAGTATTGTGTTATTTTGTAAGTAGGACTCGAAGTATTGTGTTATTTTGTAAGTAGGACTCGAAGTATTGTGTTATTTTATAAGTAGGACTCGAAGTATTGTGTTATTTTGTAAGTAGGACTCGAAGTATTGTGTTATTTTGTAAGTAGGACTCGAAGTATTGTGTTATTTTGTAAGTAGGACTCGAAGTATTGTGTTATTTTGTAATAGACTCGAAGTATTGTGTTATTTTGTAAGTAGGACTCGAAGTATTGTGTTATTTTGTAAGTAGGACTCGAAGTATTGTGTTATTTTGTAAGTAGGACTCGAAGTATTGTGTTATTTTGTAAGTAGGACTCGAAGTATTGTTGTTTTGTAAGTAGGACTCGAAGTATTGTTGTTTTGTAAGTAGGACTCGAAGTATTGTGTTATTTTGTAAGTGGAAAAGTTCTGTACTGTTTTATAAGGACTCAAGTACTGTGCAAGTTGGACTCGAGTACTGAAAGAGTACACTGGCAGTCACAGAAGATTAGCTCCCCTCTTGTGTTTAATAATGGAGGGGATAATAGGGAAAGAGGGGAGTAGAGGGTCTCAAATAGGTGGCAAAGGGAGGTAAACAGAGGGGAATGGTAGGGGAAGTGATGAGGATGGAAGAGAGGGAAGTTGAGGGGGAAAGGGGAAGTTGTGGGGGAGAGGGGAAGTGGTGAGGGAGAGGGGAAGTTGTGAGGAGAGGGGAAGTTGTGAGGAGAGGGGAAGTTGTGAGGGAGAGGGGAACTTGGAGACGTAGCGAAGGAATTTTTTCTTAAAAATTCTCTCCCCTTCTTTTTTTTTAAGACGTTTGTCGTCTTCAAGAAGTAAGAGGAAGTTAAGATTAATGACGGATCCGGAGCAGTTAAGAGGCTACCATGGGGAACTTTTTGTGAAGTTAGAATTGGAGTCTGTACAGAAGATAGTTCAAACAACCTTGCCTTACATGTGAGTTCTGTCAACACCTGTCAAAGGCTCTGTCAACACCTGTCAAAAAGTCTTTGTCAACACCGTTAGAGGCGCTCATTATTTTCCACCCTCATCAGTCATGTTCATTATTCATCTCCAGGTTTCTGATTGGTCGTGATATATCACTACTGTCTCACACTACTGTCTCTCACTACTGTCTCTCACTACTGTCCCTCACTACTGTCTCACACTACTGTCTCTCACTACTGTCTCTCACTACTGTCTCTCACTACTGTCCCTCACTACTGTCTCTCACTACTGTCCCTCACTACTGTCTCTCACTACTGTGTCTCACTACTGTCCCTCACTACTGTCTCTCACTACTGTCCCTCACTACTGTCCCTCACTACTGTCTCTCACTACTGTCTCTCACTACTGTCCCTCACTACTGTCTCTCACTACTGTCACTACTGTCTCTCACTACTGTCTCTCACTACTGTCTCTCACTACTGTCACTACTGTCACTCACTACTGTCTCTCACTACTGTGTCTCACTACTGTCCCTCACTACTGTCTCTCACTACTGTCTCTCACTACTGTCTCTCACTACTGTCCCTCACTACTGTCTCACACTACTGTCTCTCACTACTGTCTCTCACTACTGTCCTCACTACTGTCTCACACTACTTCTCTCACTACTGTCTCTCACTACTGTCCCCCACTACTGTCTCACACAAATGTCCTCACTACTGTCTCTCACTACTGTCCCCACTACTGTCTCACACACGCTTCACTACGTCTCTCACTACTGTCTCTCACCTGTCCTCACTACTGCCTTCACTACTGCTCACACTACTGTCTCTCACTACTTCTCCACTACTGTCCTCACACTGTCTCCACTACGTCTCACACTACTGTCTCCACTACTGTCTTCACTACTTCTCTCACTACTGTCCCTCCTACTGTCCCCCCACTACTGTCCCTCACTACGTCCCTCGCACTGTTCCTCACACTGTTCCTCACTACTTCCCCACTACGTCCCCCACCCTTCCCTCTATGAGGGTTGGTACCCAGTGAAATCCAAGAAACGAATAGATTTTTCCAAAAGTAGGTACCTGGGTGTTAATGGACGGTGTGGGGGGGATCCGGGGGGGACAAGATTGAAGGCCCACAAGGGAAAATAAGACAGTCTTGGGTTTTCCCTGATGGCTAACCCTCCGGGTTAAAAATCCCGCACAGCCAACCTTTTTTTAGCGTCTGGACCAAATTGAGAGAGAAGAGAGAGAAGAGAGAGAGAAGAGAGAGAAGGGGAGAGAGAGAGAAGGGGGGGAAAGGGAAAAAAAATCTTTATCTTAAAAATGTCACAGTACGTGACGAAACAATACACAAAAACCCCCCCGTTTTTTTGCACAAAATTGGATCACTTAAGGGCACAGGAAACAAAGGTTCAGTAAGTGGCCACAGGGAAAACAAGGAGTAAGTGGGCCCCAGGAAGACAAGGTTTTTTTAAGTGGCCCCAGGAAGGCAAGGTTCAGTAAATGGGCCCCAAAGGGGGCAAAAGGGTTTATAAGTGGCCCAGGAAGGCAAGGTTAAATGGGCCCAGGAAGGCAAGGTTTTAGTAATGGGCCCCAGAAGGGAAGGGTTTAGTAAATGCCACAGAAGACAAGGTTCAGAAGTGGCCACAGGGAACAAGGTTCAGTAAGTGGGCCCCAGGAAGGCAAGTTCAGTAAGGGCCACAGGGAAAACAGGTTCAATGGGTCACAGGGGAAAAAAGGTTATTAAGTGGCACGGAAGGCAAGGTTTATAAGTGCCACAGGAAGGCAAGGTTCAGTAAGTGGCCACAGGAAACAAGGGTTTATTAATGGTCACAGAAGGGAAGGTTTATAATGGCCCCAGGAAGGGAAAGGTTTTATAAGTGGCCACAGGAAGGCAAGGTTCGTAAGTGCCACAGGGGACAAGGTTCAGAAAATGGCCACAGAAGACAAGGTTCAGTAAGTGGGCCCCAGGGAAACAAGGTTCAGTAAGTGCCACGAAAAGGGAAGGTTCAGTAAGTGGCCAAGGAAAAACAAGGTTCAGAATGGGCCCAGGAGACAAGGTTCAGTAAGGGGCCCCAGGAAGGCAAGGTTCATAGGGCCACAGAAGGCAAGGGTTTTAAGTGGGGCCCCAGGGAAAACAAGGTTCAGTAAAATGGGCCCCAAAGGGAAAGGGAAGGTTCATAAGTGGCCACAGGAAGACAAGGTTCAGTAAGTGGCCACAGGAAGACAAGGTTCAGTAAGTGGCCACAGGAAGACAAGGTTCAGTAAGTGGCCACAGGAAGGCAAGGTTCAGTAAGTGGCCACAGGAAGGCAAGGTTCAGTAAGTGGCCACAGGAAGGCAAGGTTCAGTAAGTGGCCACAGGAAACAAGGGTTTAGTAAGTGGCCACAGGAACAAGGTTCAATGGTCAAAAGGGAAGGTTCATAAGTGGCCACAGGAAGACAAGGTTCAGTAAGTGGCCACAGGAAGGCAAGGTTCAGTAAGTGGCCACAGGAAGGCAAGGTTCAGTAAGTGGCCACAAAGACAAGGGTTTAGTAAGTGGCCCAAAGGCAAGGGTTCAGTAAGTGGCCACAGGGAAAACAGGTTTAATAAGTGGTCACAGGGAAAGGGAAGGTTTTAGTAAGTGGGCCCCAGGAAGACAATTTAGTAAGTGGCCACGGAAGACAAGGGTTCATAAGTGGCCACAGGAACAACAGATCTGGGAGGGGGGGTTTGAACCGGGGCGGTGAGTTTTAAACTCCAGGCCATGCGTAAACCACTGGTAAAAACCGCACCGAAAGGGGGAAAACTCACTCGTTTTGTCCCAGCCAGTGTTTAGCACTGCTTTTCCTGAGTTTTCCTGGAAGGGTTTTTGGGGGCATCGCCCCCCCTCTCGGTCGAGACAGGCCTCGTATGGGTCGGGGCCTCATCAAACCACCCACCCGCTTCAATCTGACTTTAGGTGCCTGCCACGCCTTCTTGAAACCCAGGGTCTAAATTTGGGAATCCCCCTTTTGTATGCGGAGGGGGTTGAACAGTCTTGGGGGGCCCCCCCCCACTTAGTTGTCTCATGTACCGTAGCGCCCCTGCATGTCATTAACCGAGCGGATTTGCTCCCCCCAAACCCCTTTTTATCTCCTAGGTGAGAAATTTTTAAGATTAAGACACGTGGCAACAGGGGTCACCTACACAGTAGGCTTTTTCAGTCAATACAAAGCAGGTGTAATGAAATGAAGGTGAGCAGCAGTCCAAACCTTGGAGAAAAATACTCAGGGGGGCATCCCTCAGCCTGGGGAAGAGTTCACTCGTCTCGCGTCGTTGGGAAATCTGGTTAAGCATCATACACCGGGCCCGCAACACACAAAAACACACAAAACCACACACACACACACACCAACACACAACCACACACAAAACACAACACGGTGTATCTTGCGGTAATTTCAGCCAACGCCGGTTTTATATAGGCCGTACTATTTAGTCAGCTGCCTTTGTCAGCAGTGTTAGTGTCAGCACTTGTGTGGACACAATAAGAGAACATTGTGTCAACATCCGTGGGCACAATAAGAGAACACTGTATCAACATCCGTGGACACAATAAGAGAACACTGTATTAACATCCGTGGGCACAATAAGAGAACACTGTATCAACATCCGTGGACACAATAAGAGAACATTGTATCAACATCCGTGGGCACAATAAGAGAACATTGTATCAACATCCGTGGGCACAATAAGAGAACATTGTATCAACATCCGTGGCACAATAAGAGAACACTGTATCAACATCCGTGGCACAATAAGAGAACATTGTATCAACATCCGTGGACACAATAGAGAACATTGTATCAACATCCGTGGACACAATAGAGAACATTGTATCAACATCCGTGGGCACAATAGAGAACATTGTATCAACATCCGTGGCACAATAGAGAACATTGTATCAACATCCGTGGACACAATAGAGAACACTGTATCAACATCCGTGGACACAATAAGAGAACATGTATCAACATCCGTGGGCACAATAAGAGAACACTGTATCAACATCCGTGGGCACAATAAGAGAACATTTTATCAACATCCGTGGACACAATAAGAGAACACTGTATCAACATCCGGGACACAATAAGAGAACACTGTATCAACATCCGTGGGCACAATAAGAGAACACTGTATCAACATCCGTGGACACAATAAGAGAACACTGTATCAACATCCGTGGACACAATAAGAGAACACTGTATCAACATCCGTGGACAAAATAAGAGAACACTGTATCAACATCCGTGGACACAATAAGAGAACACTGTATCAACATCCGTGGACACAATAAAGAACATTGTACAAACATCCGTGGACACATAAGAGAACACTGTATCAACATCCGTGGGCACAATAAGAGAACACTGTATCAACATCCGTGGACACAATAAGAGAACATTGTATCAACATCCGTGGACACAATAAGAGAACACTGTATCAACATCCGTGGACACAATAAGAGAACACTGTATCAACATCCGTGGACACAATAAGAGAACACTGTATCAACATCCGTGGCACAATAAGAGAACACTGTATCAACATCCGTGGACACAATAAGAGAACATTGTATCAACATCCGTGGACACAAGAGAACACTGTATCAACATCCGTGGGCACAATAAGAGAACACTGTATCAACATCCATGGGCACAATAAGAGAACACTGTATCAACATCCGTGGGCACAATAAGAGAACATTGTATCAACATCCGTGGCTCCAGATTATTCAACATCTTACCAGAAGATATCAGAAACACTGCTGGAACAAGTGTAGAAGTCTTCAAGTGGAAACTGGACAAGTATCTTCACCAGGAGGCAGATCAACCAGGCTGTGATGGATATATGGGGTAGCGGACCTCCAGAAGCAACAGCCTGGTTGACCAGGCAAGCACCAGACGAGCCTCAAAAACTCTTCAAAGGTATATCAAAGGTATAGGTAACAATGCTGACACCCTGGGGATATTTTATTGTAAGTATCCCAAGACTGTAGTATGGGTAACACCAGGGTTCAATATTAAAATGGTATACAATACCGACTAGTTAGGTATCTATTCCGATACGTTTCGCCCACACGTTAGGTTTCTTCAGTCGAGTACAGAAGAGTTAGCAGGAGCAATAGAGATATAAAGACGGTGTCATCAGTCCACCACCCTTGAAAACACAGTTTTGAGGTGGTCAGTCCCTCAGCCTGGAGAAGAATTTTACTCCATAATCTGGAACAGTGTGACGCTGGGGGACTGACCACCTCTAGACTACGTCTTCACAGGTGATGGACTGATGATATCATCTTTATATCTCTACGGCTTCTACTAACTGTACTGAAGCAGCCTACTGTGTAGGCGATACGTTTCGGAATAAAGATACCTAACTGGGTATACAGTACCCTCAGTCATGGTATACAACGTCACACGTCACTCTGCCAACAGCGCCACATCGTCACGACGGCCAACACGCGCATTTTCTCTTCATAACCCATAAAACTATCTCCTTAACTATCGTCTAAAGCTATAATGGGCTCATTCAGGACCACATTAAAGAGAGCACACCTGCTGAACTACCTGCTTCACCTACTGAAGCACCTGCTTAACGTATAATGTTATTCAGTTTGACAATACTAATAATAATAATAATAATCTTTATTCCTACCAGTACATGATACAACTTATACAGACCATAGCTCACACCTATGACATACTATATAGAAAGTTCCTGGTTAGGTAGATCATTTCCCGCAACTTAGGTTAATTTTGTCCCCCAGGATGCTACCCACACCAGTCTGCTAACACCCAGGTACCTACTTACTGCTAGGTTAACAGTGACAGCAGGTGTATTAAATTCTCTGTCGTATACGAGGGTCTATACTAGTTTGCCTGTTATTGTATTTAATTGTTGTATTTTATTTCATACACAGAGACGTTGGGGAAGTGACGTGTTCAGAGTACCTACGAAAATATGGGGTGAATAGGGATCATGGGGTAAATAGGGATCATGGGGCGAATAGGGATAATGGGGTAAATAGGGATCATGGGGTGAATAGGGATCATGGGGTGAATAGGGATCATGGGGTAAATAGGGATCATGGGATGAATAGGGATCATGGGGTGAATAGGGATCATGGGGTGAATAGGGATCATGGGGTAAATAGGGATCATGGGGTAAATAGGGATCATGGGGTGAATAGGGATCATGGGGTAAATAGGGATCATGGGGTGAATAGGGATCATGGGGTGAAGAGGGATCATGGGGTAAATAGGGATCATGGGATGAATAGGGATCATGGGGCTAATAGGGATCATTGGGTAAATAGGGATCATGGATGAATAGGGATCATGGGGTGAATAGGGATCATGGGGTGAATTAGGGGTATCATGGGAGAATAGGGATCATGGGAGAATAGGGATCAAGGCTAATAGGGATCATGGGGTAAATAGGGATCAAGGGATGAATAGGGATCATGGGGTGAATAGGGATCATGGGGTAAATAGGGATCATGGGGTGAATAGGGATCATGGGGTGAATAGGGATCATGGGGTGAATAGGAAGCGTTGGGTGAATAGGTAACACAGAGATGTGTGTATATACACATAGATGTGTCTATATACACACAGATGTGTGTATATATACACATAGGTGTGTATATACACAGATTTGTATGTATACACACACAGATGTGTGTGTATATACAGAGATGTGTGTATATTCACATGTATGTACCTTAGTGTATCTAGACACACAGGTGTGTATACACACATGTGTATGTATATACACACAGATGTGCATGTATATACAGAGATGTGTGTATATTCACAGATGTATATACCTCAGTGTATATATACACTAAGACTTTACTCTCTATATAAGGTATTAAGATGCCCTTGACCTGTTGTATACAATGGACGTATAGCCGTAATGACCTTCGTGTGGTAGATAGGCTTCAAACCTCATAAACCAACAAGAAAAGGAGGGTTTTTTAAACTCGCTTTTAAAACAGCACACCTGTCTCTACGGTTTTCTTTTTTTTGGGGGCGAAAGCCTGGTTAGAAATCGAACGTTTTTCTGCTTAAACAGAAGTAACTTTTTTCTTCCTCCGGGTTGAGTATCCTGAAGCGTTTGCTTAAAGGCCGGCGTTCTTTTTTAATGGTAATTTTTTGAGCGTTTATTAATAATTTTGGTGGAATTAAGGATCGACGTGTTAGGTTAAAGGAATCGTGTGTTAATTCGTGGCATTTCTTTTCGCTCTCCAGAGATTCTTCAGGCTGTAGAAAGGCTTGACAAAGTTCCTGGAGAGCGAAACGTTGCCAGCGGTAAAATTCACTATTTGCACGGTGTGTGATCCTTGTTCTCAAAAAACTTTGTTGCTATTTTCCTACGGACATGGAACTTGTTTCTTGTGTGTCGTGGTTATTCTTAGTCTTGGAATGTTTCCAGAATAGCTGACTTATGTCTGGGCTCAGGGAGTCTGCCTGGAAGGTGTGGGGGAGAGGATAGTTATGTACTGTTCCATGACTCATGGCCCATGACTCATGGTCCATGACTCATGGTACATATGGTGCCAAATAGGTAAAACTGGTCAATTATCAATAACTCATTTAAAATTAAGTCCTTTCTAAAATTTTCTCTTATAGTTTAAAGTTATATTGTTCTCATTTATGTTAATGTAAAAATTAATAATTTTGTACCAAAGGAACCTTAGAAAACTTACCTGACCTTATTATAACAAGCCTAATCCAACTAAATATATTTTAGATAAGTTTACAATAATTTAATAATAAACACAATAAAAAAAATTTCGTTAGGTTCAGAATGATTTTTGCTTAATTATTATTACACAAATTTTCACTTGTCTTATTCGGCAAGAAAGCGTTGCTATTCAACCAAAAATAGCAAGTTTTACCTATTTGGGACCATATATATATATATATATATATATATATATTATTATATATATAATAATATATATATATATATATAAATTATATAATATTATACAATTATATATATATATATATATATATAATCTATATATATATATATAATAGATATATATATATTAACTAATATATCTAAATTATATATAAATATCTATATTATATATATATATATATATATATATATTATATATATATATATTATACATGGTATATATAAATATTTATTTATAATACATATATATATAATAATATAATTATCAATATATATATATATATATATATATATATATATATATATAAATAGTATATATATAAAATATATATATAATAATAGTATATATATATATATAATATAAATATAATATATAAATATATATATATATATATATATATATATATATATATATATATTAATCACTCCCTACGAAAGTAAAAGACTGGCAGGCCGAAGCAAAATGCCCCCAAAAAAAGTAGGGTCGCCATTGTACACTAAGGGAAAACACCATAAGTGTCCGGGGCCCAAGACTGTTCAGCAGCCTCCCATCAGCATTAGGGGTCAGATCCAATAAACCCCTTTCTGCCTTCGAGAGAGATCTTGACATATAACCTAAAGTCGTGCCCGGATCAGCCGGGCTGTGGCTCGAACGCTGGACTGCTGCGGCCAGCAGTAACAGCCTGGTTGATCAGGCCCTGATCCATCGGGAGGCCTGGTCATGGACAGTGCCGCTGGGGGGCGTTAATCCCCCGGAATAACCTCAGTAGTATAATATATCATGCAAATTGTGAAATTCCAAGCTGGTTACGGTCTCGTCTTTTGTTTAATTCACGTGAGAATTTTTTTTATAGTACAGAATTGGTTTCAAAAAAGCCGAGAAAGTGGGTGTCGAGCCGTTCCAGGCTTGTTAACCCCCAACTATAATTTGAACTCAGGCTTCATAAAAATTAGTATTGATTGCCATCTGAATATAAGTTCAGGGTTGTATAAATTAGTCTCATTTGTAATGAATAGAATTTGTGAGAATTATGACCTGTGTTGACAAAATTCATCCCCCCCCCCCTCCTCCCTCCCCTCCAACCTTGTGTGACCTGTCACTTATAAATATTACCTGACGTGTGACCTGACTATAACTTCACTTGTGGTGGGAGGTCATATGTGAGGTCGTATAAGAGGTCATGTGTGAGGTCGTATAAGAGGTCATGTGTGAGGTCGTATAAGAAGTCATGTGTGAGGTCGTATAAGAGGTCATGTGTGAGGTCGTATAAGAGGTCATGTGTGAGGTCGTATAAGAGGTCATGTGTGAGGTCGTATAAGAGGTCATGTGTGAGGTCGTATAAGAGGTCATGTGTGAGGTCGTATAAGAGGTCATGTGTGAGGTCGTATAAGAGGTCATGTGTGAGGTCGTATAAGAGGTCATGTGTGAACTTTTCTTAAATATTTTTCACTCTACTTTTGATGTTATGTCTCACATAATGTGACTCTCCTCACCTCCTCCCCAGACATGTCTCACATAATGTGACTCTCCTCACCTCCTCCCCAGACATGTCTCACATAATGTGACTCTCCTCACCTCCTCCCCAGACATGTCTCACATAATGTGACTCTCCCACTCCCCAACTCCTCCCCAGACAAGACTCACATAATGTGACTCTTCCTCAACCTCCTCCCCAGAAATGTCTCACATAATGTGACTCTCCTCACCTCCTCCCCAGACATGTCTCACATAATGTGACTCTCCTCACCTCCTCCCCAGACATGTCTCACATAATGTGACTCTCCCCACCTCCTCCCCAGACATGACTCAATAATGTGACTCTCCTCACCTCCTCCCCAACATGTCTCACATAATGTGACTACTCCTCACCTCCCCCCAGACATGTCTCACAATAAATGGACTCTCCTCACCTCCTCCCCCAGACATGTCTCACATAATGTGACTCTCCTCAATCACCTCCTCCCCAGACATGTCTCACATAATGTGACTCTCCTCACCTCCTCCCCAGACATGTCTCACATAATGTGACTCTCCTCACCTCCTCCCCAGACATGTCTCACATAATGTGACTCTCCTCACCTCCCCCTCCGCCCAGACATGTCTCACAAAATGTGACTACTCCTCATCACCTCCTACCCAGGACATGTCCCTCACATAATGAACTCTCCTCCACCTCCTCTCCAGACATGTACTCACATAATGTGACTCTCCTCACCTCCTCTCCAGACTGGTCTCACATAATGTGGACTCTCCACACCTCCTCCCCAGACAATGTCTCACATAATGTGACTCTCCTCTCCTCACCTCCTCCCCAAGACATGTCTCACATAAGTGACTCTCCTCACCTCCTCCCCAGACATGTCTCACATAATGTGACTCTCCTCACCTCCTCCCCAGACATGTCTCACATAATGTGACTCTCCTCACCTCCTCCCCAGACATGTCTTCACATAAATGTTGAATCTCCCACCTCCTCCCCAGACATGTCCTCAAATAATGTGACTCTCCCACCTCCTCCCCAAACATGTCTCACAAAATTGACTCTCCTCACCTCCTCCCCAGACATTCCCACATAATGTGAGCCTCCCCCACCTTCCCTCCCCAAACATGTCGTCACATAATGAGACTCTCCTCAACCTCCTCCCCAGACATGTCTCACATAATGTGACTCTCCTCACCTCCTCCCCAGACATGTCTCACATAATGTGACTCTCCCCACCTCCTCCCCAGACATGTCTCACATAATGTGACTCTCCTCACCCTCCTCCCCAAACATGTCTCACTAATGTGACTCTCCCTTCACCTCCTCCCGCAGACATGTCTCCCATAAATGTGACTCCGTCCCCACCTTATCCTCTCCCAGACTGTCTCACAAATGTGACTCTCCTCACCTCCTCCCCAGACATGTCTCACATAATGTGACTCTCCTCACCTCCTCCCCAGACATGTCTCACATAATGTGACTCTCCCCACCTCCTCTCCAGACATGTCTCACATAATGTGACTCTCCTCACCTCCTCCCCAGACATGTCTCACATAATGTGACTCTCCCCACCTCCTCCCCAGACTGACTCACATAATGTTGACTCACCCCCTCCACCCCAGACAGTCCTCACAAAATGTGACTCTCCTCACCTCCCTCACAGACATGTCTCACAATAATGTGACTCTCCCTCACCTACTCTCGCAACATGCCTCACATAATGTGACTTCCTCACCAACCTCCCCAGACATGTCTTCCATATAATTGCTTCTCCTCACCTTCTCCCCAGACATGTCTCACTAATGTGACTCTCCTCAACCTCCTCCCCAGACATGTCACACATAATGTGACCTCCTCACCCTCCTCCCCAGACATTCTCACATAATGTGACTCTACCCCACCTCCTCTCCAGACGTCTCACATAATGTGACTTCTCCCCTCCCCCACATCCTCCCCCCCAGACCTGGTCCACATAATGTACTCCTCACCTCCTCCCAGACTGTCTCATCTCAACATAATGGTGACTCTCCTCCCTCCCCACACTCCTCTCGCCCCAGACAAGTCCTCACAAAATGCGCCTCTCCACACCTCCTCCCCAGACATAGTCCTCACATAAATGTGACTCTCCTCACCTCCTCCCCATACATGTCTCACATAATGTGACTCTCCTCACCTCCTCTCCAGACATGTCTCACATAATACGACTCTCCTCAACTCCTCCCCAGACATGTCTCACATAATGCGACTCCTCACCTCCTCCCCAGACATGTCTCACATAATGTGACTCTCCTCACCTCCTCCCCAGACATGTCTCACATAATGTGACTCTCCTCACCTCCTCCCCAGACATCTCACATAATGTGACTCTCCCCACCTCCTCTCCAGACATGTCTCACATAATGCGACTCTCCTCACCTCCTCCCCAGACATGTCTCACATAATGTGACTCTCCTCACCTCCTCCCCAGACATGTCTCACATAATGTGACTCTCCCCACCTCCTCCCCAAGGAACATGGTCTCACATAATGTGACTCTCCTCACCTCCTCCCCAGACATGTCTCACATAATGTGACTCTCCTCACCTCCTCCCCAGACATGTCTCACATAATGTGACTCTCCTCACCTCCTCCCCAGACATGTCTCACATAATGTGACTCTCCTCACCTCCTCCCAGACATGGTCTCCACATAATGTACTCTCCCCACCTCCTCCCCAGACATGTCCTCACATAATGCACTCTCTCACCTCCTCCCCAGAACATGTCCACATAATGTGACCTCCTCACCGTCCTCCCCAGAATGTCTCACATAATGTGACTCTCCTCACCTCCTCTCCCAGACATGTCTCACATTATATGTGACTCTCCACACCTCCTCCCCAACATATCTCACATAATGGGGCGAACTCCTCACCTCCTCCCCCGAACATGTCTCACATAATGAGCCTCTCCTCACCTCCTTCCCCAACATGTCTCACATAATGTGACTCTCACCCCACCTCCTCTCCAGACATGTCCTCATAATGCGACTCTCCTCACCTCCTCCCCAGACATGTCTCACAGTAACTTTGACTCTCCTCACCTCCTCCCCAGACTGTCTCACATAGGTGACCTCCCTCACCTCCCTCTCCAGACATGTCTCACATATGATGGTGACTCTCCCCACCCCTTCCCAGACATGACTCACATAAAGGCGACACTCCTCACCTCCTCCCCAGACATGTCTCACATAATGTGACTCTCCTCAACCTGCCTCACCCAGACATGACACACATAATGTGACCTCTCCCCAACTCCTCTCTACAGACATGACCTCACATAATGAGACTCTCCTCACCTCCTCCCCAGACCATGTCCACATAATTGACCTCTCCCCGACCTCCTCCCCAGACATGTCTCACATAATGTGACTCTCCCCCACCTCCCCCCCAGACATGTCTCACATAATGTGACTCTCTCTCACCTCCTCGCCCAGACATGTCTCACTAATGTGACTCTCCCCACCTCCTCGCCCAGACATGTCTCACATAATGTGACTCCTCCCCACCTCCTCCCCAACATGTCTCACATAATGTGACCTCCCCACCTTCCTCCCCAGACATGTCTCCCATCATGTGACTCTCTCCCACCTCTCTCCCCCCCAGACATGTCTCACAAATGTGACCCTCCTCACCTCCTCCCCAGACATGTCACACATATGTGACTCTCCTCACCTCCTCCCCAGTACATTCTCACATAATGTGACACTCCTCACCTCTCCCAGACATGTCCTCACATACTGTGATCTCTCCCCACCTCCTCATCTCCAGACATGTCTCGACATAATGTTAGACTTCTCCTCACCTCCTCCCAGACATGTCCTCACAAAATGTGACTCTCCTCACTCCTCCCCAGACATGTCTCACATTAAATGTGACTCTCCTCACCTCCTCCCCGAGACATGTACTCACATAATGTGACTCTCGCTCACCTCTCCCAGACATGTCTCACATAATTTTGACGCTCCCCACCATCCTCTCCAGACATGTCTTCACATAATGTGACTCTCCTCAACCTCCTCCCCATACATGTCCTCACATAATGTGACTCTCCTCAACCTCCTCCCGACAGACATTCTCACATAATGTGACTCTCCTCCTCACCTCCTCCCAAGACATGGTCTCACATAATGTGAACTCTCCCACCTCCCACCCCCGAGACATTCCTCACATAATGTGACTCTCCTCACCTCCACCCCTGACATGTCTCAACATAATGTGACTCTCCTCACCTCCTCCCCAGACATGTCTTCACAGAATTGACCTCTCCTCACCTCCTCCCCAACATTGGTCTCACATAATGTGACTCTCCCATCACCTCCTCCCCAGACATGTCTCACATAATGTGACTCTCCTCACCTCCTCCCAGACATGTCTCACATAATGTGACTCTCCTCACCTCCTCCCCAGACATGTCTCACATAATGTGACTCTCCTCACCCTCCTTCCCCAGACAATGGTCTCACATAATGTGACTTCTCCTCACCTCCTCTCCAGAACAAGTCTCACATAATGTGACTCTCCTCACCTCCTTTCCCCAGACATTTCTCAACAATAATGTGACTCTCCATCACCTCCTCCCCAGACATGTCTCACATAATGTGACTCTCCTCACCTCCTCTCCAGACATGTCTCACATAATGTGACTCTCCCCACCTCCTCCCCAGACATGTCTCACATAATGTGACTCTCCCCACCTCCTTCCCAGACATGTCTCACATAATGTGACATGTCTCATAAGGTTCCATTTCTTTCTCATAATGAGAACATTTGACTCTCCACTTGTCTTTTTCACATCAGGTGACACAAAATAAGGTACACATGTGGGTCAGCGGGCCACCAGCAGCAGCAACAGCCTGGTTGACCCGGCAAGTAATGATTAAGACACGTGTGTAACAGTTGGGTATCTTTAGTGTTTGAAACGTCACGCCTTCGCAGCAGGCTTTTTCAGTCATATACAGAGGCAGAAGTGAAGATGGCCAGCTCTCTGTATATTATTCCATTTTCAGTATGATCTGGCAAGCACCAGACGAGCCTGGCCCAAGGCCGGGCTCTGGGAGTGGAAAACCCCCGGGAACTCATCAAAGGTGCAAGTTACTGTGCTCACAGATGGCCCTCAGCTGGCTCACATATGACCCTCAACTGGCTCACAGATGACCCTCGGCTGGCTCACAGATGACCCTCGGCTGGCTCACAGATGACCCTCAGCTGGCTCACAGATGGCCCTCAGCTGGCTCACAGATGGCCCTCAGCTGGTTCACAGATTGCCCTCAGCTGGCTCACAGATGACCCTCAGCTGGCTCACAGATGGCCCTCAGCTGGCTTACAGATGACCCTCAGCTGGCTCACAGATGACCCTCAGCTGGCTCACAGATGGCCCTCAGCTGGCCCACAGATGACCCTCAGCTGGCTCACAGATGACCCTCAGCTGGCTCACAGATGGCCCTCAGCTGGCCCACAGATGACCCTCAGCTGGCCCACAGATGACCCTCAGCTGGCTCACAGATGGCTCCAACTTCATCCTGTTCTCTACTTGTACGTCTCATAACAATAAAAGGCTTTGAAATGAGCTGATGTGGGTAACAGTTCTTGTAAATTAAGGCAGGGCCCCTTAACCTTGTAAATAAAGGCAGGGCCCCTTAACCTTTTAAATTAAGGCAGGGCCCCTTAACCTTTTAAATTAAGGCAGGGCCCCTTAACCTTGTAAATAAAGGCAGGGCCCCTTAACCTTGTAAATAAAGGCAGGGCCCCTTAACCTTGTAAATAAAGGCAGGGCCCCTTAACCTTGTAAATAAAGGCAGGGCCCCTTAACCTTGTAAATAAAGGCAGGGCCCCTTAACCTTGTAAATAAAGGCAGGGCCCCTTAACCTTGTAAAATAAAGGCAGGGCCCCTTAACCTTGTAAATAAAGGCAGGGCCCCTTAACCTTGTAAATAAAGGCAGGGCCCCTTAACCTTGTAAATAAAGGCAGGGCCCCTTAACCTTTTAAATTAAGGCAGGGCCCCTTAACCTTGTAAATAAAGGCAGGGCCCCTTAACCTTTTAAATTAAGGCAGGGCCCCTTAACCTTGTAAATAAAGGCAGGGCTCCTTAACCTTTTAAATTAAGGCAGGGCCCCTTAACCTTGTAAATAAAGGCAGGGCCCCTTAACCTTTAAATTAAGGCAGGGCCCCTTAACCTTGTAAATAAAGGCAGGGCCCCTTAACCTTGTAAATAAAGGCAGGGTCCCTTAAATAACCTTGTAAAACACTGCGTAAGAAAGTCACGTGACCGTCTGTACTGCAGTGTTCTCCCTTTTTTTCATAGTACAGTACTAGAGTATACCTGGAGTATACCTGGGGTATACCTGGGGTATACCTGGGGTATACCTGGTGAAGGTTTCGGGGGTCAACGCACCCGCTGCCCGGTCTGTGATCAGGCCTCGCTGTGGATCAGGGTGTAATCAACAAGGCTGTTAATGCTGGCCGCACGCAAGCCGACTGTATGTCCCTAACCAGATTGGTAGTGAAGGCTTTGGGGGTCTGTAGACCGCTAGCACCAATAGCCTGGTTGACCAGATGGTCAGCAGCAGGGGTCCCCAACCTGTGGCCCTTCTAGGAAATGGATGCTGCCCTCACATAAAATTCTGAATTCACTTATGTAGGTTCCTCAAATCACATCTCAACAAACCCGGACGGACCTCATCACACATTTGACCATCAGATGTGACCCACTTGTGTAGGTGGGTTGAGCACCACTGGGACTCTACAGGGCGAGTCAACGCTGGCGAAGGTTGACTCGCCCTCGCAAGCGATCACAGGTAGATTCAGAAGGCTGTAACCCGTATGATATAATAGTTATCAACACCATAATTTTGAAATGGGTGGAGGGGTAAGCCAGTGGAAGGCCTCGGTCACATGACCAAAAGCCACGGTGACGGGTTATAATACGGCTAAGACCCGCGTCAGGTAACACCTGTCCTGTTTCCTGACGAACCTCACTAAGCTAAAACCCGTGTTCTCCACCAGTGAATCCTGTGCCACCAGTGAATCCTGTGCCACCAGTGAATCCTGTGCCACCAGTGAATCCTGTGCCACCAGTGAATCCTGTGCCACCAGTGAATCCTGTGCCACCAGTGAATCCTGTGCCACCAGTGAATCCTGTGCCACCAGTGAATCCTGTGCCACCAGTGAATCCTGTGCCACCAGTGAATCCTGTGCTTAATACGGGTTCTGGTAATACCTCCTCGTCTGTTGTCACCCATTTTGGCACTACTGTTGATAATCGTGCGGTTCTGGACGCTTACCTGGAGGTTACCTGGAGGTTATTCCGGGGATCAACGCCCCCGCGGCCCGGTCCATGACCAGGCCTCCCGATGGATCAGGGCCTGATCAACTAGGCTGTTACTGCTGGCCGCACGCAGTCCAACGTACGAGCCACAGCCCGGCTGATCCGGCACTGACTTTAGGTATCTGTCCAGCTCTCTCTTGAAGGCAGCCAGGGGTTTATTGGCAATTCCCCTAATGCTTGATGGGAGGCTGTTGAACAGTCTTGGGCCCCGGACACTTATGGTGTTTTCTCTTAGTGTATCAATGGCGCCCCTACTTTTTATTGGGGCATTTTGCATCGCCTGCCCAGTCTTTTACTTTCGTAGGGAGTGATTTCTGTGTGCAGATTTGGGACCATTCCTTCCAAGATTTTCCAAGTGTAGATTATGATATATCTCTCCCTCCTGCGTTCCAGGGAGTACAAGTTCTCGACGCTTCCTGATACTCCTCAACCACTGCGTTGCCAGACGTTTCACAGCTGTTTTTTTTTAAACCGCATATATGTAGTTAAACCTGCGTTTTATAGATTTACATAACCCAACTTAACCTAACATAGTAAATTAGAGAAAATAGTTATGTTTAGATGGAGCATTTAAAAATTAACATTTGGAATAGGGTAGGAAAATTAACATGGTTAAATAATGGTAGGTTAAACTGTTTATTTGGCTGTTAAATCCATTTTTAACTCTGGCTGTGGCAACCCTACGATAATCCTGGTGTTAAAAACAGTCGTGGTCTCTGATTCCAACAGCCAGTTCTCTGGCCAGTTTGATTCAGATGTTTTCTCTGTAAGCTTAGTGAGAGGAACCAATGTGCAGGACAAATATTTCAAGAATTTGAATACAAGTTTCAAAGGTTTTTAGAGTTTAAAAAGTTTTAACTTTAAAATTTATCCCGTTTTTTTCTGTGTGATGGACTGCGAGTGTTTCCTGTTAAGTAATCCTAATCCCAGACGTTTCCTTCAACACTCAACTCTCTGTAATCCTAATCCTTCTTGGTTTCTTCAACATTCAACTCTCTTTAATCCTATCCTTTGGTTTTTTCAACATTCAACTCTCTGTAAAACCCAATCCTTTGGTTTTCTTTAACATTAACTCTCGTAATCCTAATCCCTTCCCGGTTTCTTAAAAAAACCCACATCTGTAATCAAAAACCTTTTGGTTTCTTCAAAAAGCCAACTCTCTGTAACCTAAAACCCCTGGGTTTTTTCAAAACCTACATCTGTAATCCAATCCTTTGGTTTCTTCAACACCAAACCCCTGTAACCTAATCCCTTTTGGGTTTTTTCAACAGCCACACTCTGTAATCCCAACCTTCTGGTTTCTTCAACAGCCTCACTTGTAATCCTAACCTTCTGGTTTCTTCAAAAGCCAACTTCTGTAATCCTAACCTTCTGGTTTCTTTAAAAGCCTACACTTGTAAAACCTAACCTTCTGGTTTCTTTTAAAAGCCAAACCCCTGTAATCCAATCCTTCTGGTTTCTTTAACACCTACACTCGTAATCCCAATCCCTTTTGGTTTTTTTCCACAACCAAATCTCTGAATCCCAATCCTTTTGGTTTTTCTTCAACAGCCTCACTCTTAACCCCAATCCTTTGGTTTTTTTCAACACCAACTCTCTGTAATCTAATCCTTCTGGGTTTTTTCAAAGCCTACTCTCTGTAATCCTAATCCTTCTGGTTTCTTCAACAGCCTACACTCTGTAATCCTAATCCTTCTGGTTTCTTCAACAGCCAACTCTCTGTAATCCTAATCCTTCTGGTTTCTTCAACAGCCTACTCTCTGTAATCCTAATCCTTCTAGTTTCTTCAACAGCCTACACTCTGTAATCCTAATCCTTCTGGTTTCTTTCTTCAACACTCAACTCTCTGTAATCCTAATCCTTCTGGTTTCTTCAGCAGCCCACTCTCTGAATCCTAACCTTTTGGTTTCTTCAACACTCAACTCTCTGTAATCCAATCCTTCTGTTTTTTTCTTCAATACTCAACTTCGTAATCTAATCCCTTGGTTTCTTTTTAGCAGCCCCAAATTCTGTAATCCTAATCCTTCTGGTTCTTTTAACAGCCTACACTCGTAAAACCAAAACCTTCGGTTTTTTTCAACAGCCTACACTCTGTTAAACTAATCCTTTTGGTTTTTTTCAACAGCCAACTCTCGTAATCTAATCCTTTTGGTTTTTTCAACATCTACTCTTTAATCCAACCTTAGTTTCTTCAAAAGCCCACACTTTTGTAATCCTAATCCTTCTGGTTTCTTTCTTCAACACCAACTCTCTGTAACCTAATCCTTCTGGTTTCTTCAAACAGCCCAAATCTCGTATCCAATCCTTCTGGTTTCTTCAACACTTTTAACTCCTGTAACCTAATCCTTCTGGTTTCTTTCTTCAATACTCAACTCTCTGTAATCCTAATCCTTCTGGTTTCTTCAGCAGCCAACTCTCTGTAATCCTAATCCTTCTGGTTTCTTCAACAGCCTACACTCTGTAATCCTAATCCTTCTTGGTTCTTCAGCAGCCAACTCTCTGTTTAAAACCTAAAACCTTCGGTTTCTTCAGCACCCAAATCCCTTTTAATCCAATCCCTTTGGTTTTTCAAAAGCCCAAATCTCTGCCCCAAATGGGTTTCCATACTTCCGGACGGAGCCCAAGACCAAAGCTGTGGAGATCGACCACACGGCGCTGCTGGTGTGTGATGCCCGGGGTAACCCAGACCCAAACATCACCTGGTTCAAGGATAACAGACCCGTTGATCTCACCAACCCTCGCTACACCGTCCTCAGATCAGGTCAGTCTTAAAAATTGAGTTTTCTTCAAGCGACAGCCCCCCAAAAAGACCTTTTTTTTTGGGGGGGGGGTAAATCTCATTTTTTTACGAGCCTGGCCCATGGCCGGGCTCCGAGACTAGACTCTCGAAACTCATCAAAGGTAAGGTACTGTCTGTGTGTCTGTTAACTGATCTGCTGAAGTCTTTAAAATTTGGGTGGTCAGTGGGTGTTGATGCCTGGGTGTTGATGCCTGGGTGTTGATGCCTGGGTGTTGATGCCTGGGTGTTGATGCCTGGGTGTTGCGGTGTGATCCTGGTGTTGATGCCTGGTGTTGATGCTGGTTTGATGCCTGGGTGTTGATGCCTGGGTGTTGATGCCTGGGTGTTGATGCCTGGGTGTTGATGCCTGGGTGTTGATGCCTGGGTGTTGATGCCTGGGTGTTGATGCCTGATGTTGATGCCTGGTGTTGATGCTGGTGTTGATGCCTGGGTGTTGATGCTGGGTGTATGCCTGGGTGTTGAGCCTGGTGTTGATGCCTGGGTGTTGATGCCTGAGTGTGCCTGGTGGCCTGGGTGTTGGTGCCTGGGTGTTGATGCCTGGGTGGCCTGGTGTTGATCCTGGTGTTGTGCCTGGGTGTTGATGCCTGGGTGTTGATGCCTGAGTGTTGATGCCTGGGTGTTGATGCCTGGGTGTTGATGCCTGAGTGTTGATGCTGTGTGATGCCTGGGTGTTGATGTGAGTGTGAGCCTGGGTGTTGATGCCTGAGTGTTGATGCCTGGTGTTGATGCCTGGGTGTTGTGCCTGAGTGTTGATGCCTGGGTTTGATGCCTGGGTGTTGATGCCTGGGTGTTGATGCCTGGGTGTTGATGCCTGGGTGTTGATGCCTGAGTGTTGATGCCTGGGTGTTGATGCCTGGGTGTTGATGCCTGAGTGTTGATGCCTGGTGTTGATGCCTGGGTGTTGATGCCTGAGTGTTGATGCCTGGGTGTTTGATGCCTGAGTGTTGATGCCTGAGTGTTGATGCCTGGGTGTTGTGCCGAGTGTATGCCTGGGTGTTGATGCCTGGGTGTTGATGCCTGGGTGTTGATGCCTGAGTGTTGATGCCTGAGTGTT
>NC_069486.1:3461444-3473944 GCF_026875155.1 Cherax quadricarinatus
TTCCCCTCCCCTCCACCCCCCCGAGCCCTCCCTCCTCCCCCAGTCCCTCCCCCTCCTCCCCCTCTTGGACACACGGTACTTTTTTTTTCCCCAGTTGGACTGGTGTTGTATACGTTCCGGGGACCATCACTACCGCTCTTCCTACCTTCGCTAAGCATGTAGTTCAAACCTCTGGTCAGGGCACGCAAAAGTAGGATAAAAATCGAAACGGTTCCCGGGAGAACACTCACTGGGCAGGTCCGGGCACGAGTCACGGTCAGTCAAGTCAGATTTCCCCAACGGTTAGTTTTCCCTAATCCCGATTTCCCCTCACTAGTATTTTCCTTTAATTCAAAAGATTTCTTTACTCCCCGTTACTATATTTATTTATACTGTAAAATTAAAGAGAAATGGGAACGGTTTTTTTCTTTCGTTCTTCATTGGAATTGAAAGTAAAAAAAATTTAGAAACCAGTTGCTTCCAGTTGGGGGGGATGACTTCTGGAGTTACCATAGGGTGGGTACTTCGGATGTTATCCCTATGTGGATACTTCTGGGGTGTTTCCCTAGTGGGGGTACTTCGGATTTTTCCCCTGTGGTGGGTGATTTTTGGGTGTTATCCACGTGGTGGGTGGGTTCTGGGTGATTCCCCAGTGGGGGATGACTTCTGGATTTATCCCCTAGTGGGGGGATGACTTTTGGATGTTACCCCTAGTGGTGGATGACTTTTGGGTGTTACCCCCTATTGGGGGATGTTTTTGGGTGTTATATATGGGGTGTTTTTTATCCCAGTGTGGTATTTGGATTTTATATATTGGGGGATGCGGGGTGTTATATTGGGGGAGTTTGGGTGTATATATTGGGGGATGCTTTGGGTGTTAAAGGGGGGATGCGGGTTTGTAATTGATGGGGGTTGGTTTTTAATTTTGGGGAGGTTTTTTATATTGTGGGGGTGTTATTTTGATGGGGGGTGTTTATATTGATGGGGGTGTGATATTGATGGCATGTGTGTTAAATTGATGGCAGGTGTTTTATATTGATGGAGTGGTATTTTTGATGGCGGTGTGTTATATTGAGGGCAGGTGTTTTAATTGTGGCAGTGGTTATAGATGGAAAGTTGTTATTTATGGCGGTGTGTTATATTGATGGGGTGTGTTATTTGAGGCGGTTTTGTTATTTGATGGCAGGTGTGTTTATTGATGGCGGGTGGTTATTTTTGGATGGCGGTTTTTAAATTTTGAGGAGGTTTTTTATATTGATGGGGGTTTTATATTGTGGCAGGTGTGTTATTTTGTGGCGGGTGTGTTTTATTGATGCAGGTTTTTAATTGATGGCGGGGGGGGTTTATATTGAGGGGGTGTTTTATATTGATGGGGTGTGTTATATTGATGGCGGTTTTTATTTGATGGCGGGTGTGTTATATTGGGGCGGAGTTTTATTGATGGCGGGGGGTTTTAAAATTTTGATGGCGGGTTTATATTGATGGCTTGTTATATTGTTTTTTGGAGGTTTTTTAAAATTGATGGCGGGGTGTTATTTTGATGGCAGGTTGTATATTGATGGCGGGTGTTTTTTTGATGGCGGGTGTTTATATGAGGGCGGGGTTATTTTGATGGCGGGTGTTAATTGATGGGGGTGTGTTATATGATGGCGGGTGTGTTTATTGATGGCGGTGTGTTATATTGATGGCGGGTGTTATTTTGATGGGGGGTGTTTTATTGAGGCAGGTGGGTTATTTTGATGGGGGTGTGTTTTATATTGAAGGCAGGTGTTTATATTGAGGGGGTTTTTAATTTTTTGGGGGTGTTTTTTTGGGCGGGTTTATATTGATGGCAGTGTTTTTATATTGATGGGGGTTGTGTTTATTGATGGCAGGGTGTTATATTGATGGCGGGTTAATTAGGAGGTGTGTTATATTAGGCGGTGTTATATTGATGGCGGGGTTTTATTTGGGGGCGGGTGTGTTATATGTGGCGGGTGTGTTAAAATTGATCGGGGTTTTAAATTTGAGGGGCGGGTTTTTAAATATTGATGGCGGGTGGTTTATGATGGGGGTGTTTTATATTGAGGCGGTTTGATATTGAGGGGGTGTTATATTAGGGCAGGGTGTTATATTGAGGGCGGGTGTGTTATTTTTGATGGGGGTGGTTATATTGATGGCGGGTGTGTTAATTATGGCAGGTGTGTTTTTTGTGGGGGGTGTTAATTGAGGGCGGGTTTTGGTTATATTGTGGGGGGTGTGAATATTGTGGCAGGTGTGTTATATTGATGGCGGGTGTTATATTGATGGGGGTGTGTTAAATTGAGGCAGGTGGGGGTTTATTGATGGCGGGTTTTTTTGAAGGTGTTATTTGGGAGGGGGGGAGGTTTTGTTATTTTTGGGGCGGTGTTTATTTATGGCAGGTGTGTTATATTGATGGCGGGTGGTTTATATTAGGCAGGTGTGTTATTTTTTGGGCAGGTGTTTAATTGATGGCGGGTGTGTTATATTGATCGTTGGGTTTTTTGGGGGTTTTATATTGATGGCAGGTTGTTATATGAAGGGGAAGGTGTGGTTTTTTAGAGGGGTTTTTAATGGCAGGTGTGTATATTGATGGCAGGGGGGGAAAAGTGGGGTGGTTATTTGATGGCAGGGTGTTATATTGAGGGCCGGTGTGTTAAGGGGCTTTTATAGAGGCGGGGGTTTGTTATATTGAGGCAGGGTGTTATATTGAGGCAGGGGTTTATATTGATGGCGGTGTGTTAAGATGGCAGGTGTTTTTATATTAAAGGCGGTGTGTTTATGATGCAGGTTGTTAATTGAGGGCAGGGTGTTATTTGAGGCGGTGTGTTAAATTTTGGGGGCGGGTGTTTTTTATTGTGGCGGGTTTTTATATGAGGCGGGTTTTTAAAGATGGCAGGTGTTTTAAAATTTGATGGCGGGTGTTATATTGATGCAGGTGTGTTTTTGATGGCAGGTGGTTTATATTGAGGCGGATGAGGGGGGGGGGGGGGGGGGGGGGGGGGGGGGGGTGTGATAGAGGGCAGGTGGTTATATTGATGGCGGTGTTTTTGAGGGCGGGTGTGTTATATTGAGGGCAGGTGTGTTTATTGATGGCAGGTGGTTTTATATTGATGCAGGTGTGTTTTTTGATGGCGGAGTGTTTATTGATGGCGGGGGTTTTAATTGAGGGCAGGTGTGTTATATTGATGGCAGGTGTGTTATATTGAGCAGGTGGTTATATTAGGCAGGTGTTTTTTATATTGATGGCAGGTGTTTATATTGATGGCGGATGGTTTATTGAGGGCGGTTGTGTTATTTTGATGGCGGTGTTTATTGATGGCAGGGTGTTTAATTGAGGGCAGGTGTTTTTAATTTGATGGCGGGGTGATATTGATGGCAGGTTTTTATGCCGAACCTCCCACTCCACTCCAAAATCCTGCCATCCGGGGTTGAGCCACTCCCCCTCTCGCCGGGGACTCTGCCCCCCCATTACTTTTTTTCCCAGGGGCCCTCCCCCCCCCACGTAATGAATAAAACACCACCAACAATCTGCGGGTTTGTTTTAGATAAAGTTTGAAAGTTGAAAAATTGGATTGGGAGGGGAAGGTGGGGAAGGGGGAAGATGAGGAGGGGAGGGAAGGGTAAGGTTTGGGGAGAAGAAGGGGGAAAGGGTGGCAAAGGGGCCTGGCTGGGGAGGGGGGGGAAAGGGGGGGGGGAAGGGGAGCGGGGGAGGGTTGGGGAAGGCCGGGGAAAGGGAGGGAAGGCGGGGAGGGGAGGGGAAGGGCGGGGAGTGGGGGGGAAGGCTGGGGAGTAAAGGGGAAGGGTAGGGGAAGGAACGGAAAGGGTAGGGGGGGTGGGGGGGGAAGGCTGGGGGGGGGAAGGCTGAGAAATGGAGGGGAGGGGTGGGGAAGGCTGGGGAGGGGAGAGGAAGGCTTGGCATGGGAGGGGAGGGATGAGGTGGTCAGTCCCTCAGCCTGGAGAATGAGTCCTGCTCCATAGTCTGGAACAGTCTTCCAGAAATTTTGTTCCAGACCGCTCTTGTTGTCTTGACGTGTTGGGAATTTGTGTACCTCAGTAGCTAGTTTGTGTACCTCAGTAGCTAGTTTGTGTACCTAAGTAGCTAGTTTGTGTACCTCAGTAGCTAGTTTGTGTACCTCAGTAGCTAGTTTGTGTACCTCAGTAGCTAGTTTATTGTGTATCTCAGTACCTAGTTTATTGTGTACCTCAGTAGCTAGTTTATTGTGTACCTCAGTAGCTAGTTTATTGTGTACCTCAGTAGCTAGTTTATTGTGTACCTCAGTAGCTAGTTTGTGTGGTACCTCAGTAGCTAGTTTATTGTGTACCTCAGTAGCTAGTTTATTGTGTACCTCAGTAGCTAGTTTGTGTACCTCAGTAGCTAGTTTGTGTACCTCAGTAGCTAGTTTGTGTACCTCAGTAGCTAGTTTATTGTGTACCTCAGTAGCTAGTTTGTGTACCTCAGTAGCTAGTTTAATATGTTTGTGTACCTCAGTAGCTAGTTTGTGTACCTCAGTAGCTAGTTTATTGTGTACCTCAGTAGCTAGTTTTTGTGTACCTCAGTAGCTAGTTTATTGTGTACCTCAGTAGCTAGTTTGTGTACCTCAGTAGCTAGTTTATTGTGTATCTCAGTAGCTAGTTTATTGTGTACCTCAGTAGCTAGTTTATTGAGTACCTCAGTAGCTAGTTTATTGTGTACCTCAGTAGCTAGGGTTTTAATTGTCTATCTCAGTAGCTAGTTTATTGTGTACCTCAGTAGCTAGTTTATTGTGTACCTCAGTAGCTAGTTTATTGTGTACCTCAGTAGCTAGTTTATTGTGTACCTCAGTGGCTAGTTTATTGTGTACCTCGTATCCATCCTGTGGATGGTAGGATCGCTAGTTTATTGTGTACCTCAGTGGCTAGTTTATTGTGTACCTCGTATCCATCCTGTGGATGGTAGTCGCTAGTTTATTGTGTACCTCAGCAGCTAGTTTATTGTGTACCTCGTATCCATCCTGTGGATGGTAGTGGCTAGTTTATTGTGTACCTCGTATCCATACTGTGGATAGTAGTGGCTAGTTTATTGTGTACCTCATATCCCATGCATTTCCTCCCCCTGTGGATGGTAGTGGCTAGTTTATTGTGTACCTCGTATCCATCCTGTGGATGGTAGTGGCTAGTTTATTGTGTACCTCGTATCCATCCTGTGGATGGTAGTGGCTAGTTTATTGTGTACCTCATATCCATGCTGTGGATGGTAGTGGCTAGTTTATTGTGTACCTCATATCCATCCTGTGGATGGTAGTGGCTAGTTTATTTGTGTACCTCGTATCCATCCTGTGGATGGTAGTGGCTAGTTTATTGTGTACCTCATATCCATCCTGTGGATGGTAGTGGCTAGTTTATTGTGTACCTCATATCCATCCTGTGGATGGTAGGGGGCTAGTTTATTGTGTACCTCATATCCATCCTGTGGATGGTAGTGGCTAGTTTATTGTGTACCTCATATCCATCCTGTGGATGGTAGTGGCTAGTTTATTGTGTACCTCATATCCATCCTGTGGATGGTAGTGGCTAGTTTTTTTGTGTACCTCATATCCATCCTGTGGATGGTAGTGGCTAGTTTATTGTGTACTCCCTATCCATCCTGTGGATGGTAGTGGCTAGTTTATTGTGTACCTCATATCCATCCTGTAGGGTGGTAGTGGCTAGTTTATTGTGTACCTCATATCCATCCTGTGGATGGTAGTGGCTAGTTTATTGTGTACCTCATATCCATCCTGTGGATGGTAACACAAGAGCATATGGATACACAATAGGCCTAGGAACTAGGCCTCAAAATGGTTAACAGAACATCGTAAAGTATTCTTGCTAGTTTTGTATATGGCACTAGTGGTTGTGTGAGGTTTGCTGGACGCTAACACCAACAGTCTGGTTGAGCAGGTAGCTACCAAGGAAATCCACTCCTCGCTGCCACAGTACAACTCTTGAAACAAGTCACAGGTGCTTGTGCTTAATACAAGACTGTGTACTTTCTCTCTATCTCTATTCTTCATCTCTCTCTCTCTCTCTCTCTCACCTTCCCTCTTACACCAGCAATATACCGCACGTCTCACTTATCATTAATATTCTCAACATTGATGGTCGTCACCTCGCTCAAATACCTTTTTGTAAGTGTTGCTTCTAATACGGCACCAGTCTTACATCAGTATTGTGTGTGAGAGAGAGAGAGAGAGAGAGAGAGAGATGTATCCTAGCCACCACTAGTGTACCACTATCGTAGCCACCACTAGTGTACCACTGTCCTAGCCTCCACTACTAGTGTACCACTATCCTAGCCACCACTAGTGTACCACTGTACTAGCCTCCACTACTAGTGTACCACTATCCTAGCCACCACTAGTGCACCAGCCACCACTAGTGTACCACTGTACTAGCCACCACTAGTGTACGACTGTCCTAGCCACCACTAGTGTACGACTGTCCTAGCCACCACTAGTGTACCACTGTCCTAGCCACCACTAGTGCACCACTGTCCTAGCCACCACTAGTGTACCACTGTCCTAGCCTCCACTACTAGTGTACCACTATCCTAGCCACCACTAGTGTACCACTGTACTAGCCTCCACTAGTGCACCACTGTCCTAGCCACCACTAGTGCACCACTGTCCTAGCCACCACTAGTGTACCACTGTCCAAGCCACCACTAGTGTACCACTATCCTAGCCACCACTAGTGTACCACTGTACTAGCCACCACTAGTGTACCACTGTACTAGCCACCACTAGTGTACCACTGTCCTAGCCACCACTAGTGTACCACTGTCCTAGCCACCACTGGTGTACCACTGTCCTAGCCACCACTAGTGCACCACTATCCTAGCCACCACTAGTGCACCACTGTCCTAGCCACCACTAGTGCACCACTGTCCTAGCCACCACTAGTGTACCACTGTCCTAGCCACCACTAGTGTACCACTGTCCTAGCCACCACTAGTGTACCACTATCCTAGCCACCACTAGTGTACCACTATCCTAGCCACCACTAGTGCACCACTGTCCTAGCCACCACTAGTGCACCACTGTCCTAGCCACCACTAGTGCACCACTGTCCTAGCCACCACTAGTGTACCACTATCCTAGCCACCACTAGTGCACCACTGTCCTAGCCACCACTAGTGTACCACTGTACTAGCCACCACTAGTGTACCACTGTACTAGCCACCACTAGTGTACCACTGTACTACCCACCACTAGTGTACCACTGTACTAGCCACCACTAGTGTACCACTGTACTAGCCACCACTAGTGTACCACTGTACTAGCCACCACTAGTGTACCGCTGTACTAGCCACCACTAGTGTACCACTGTACTACCCACCACTAGTGTACCACTGTACTACCCACCACTAGTGTACCACTGTACTACCCACCACTAGTGTACCACTGTACTAGCCACCACTAGTGTACCACTGTACTAGCCACCACTAGTGTACCACGGTACTAGCCACCACTAGTGTACCACTGTACTAGCCACCACTAGTGTACCACTGTACTAGCCACCACTAGTGTACCACTGTACTAGCCACCACTAGTGTATCACTGTACTAGCCACCACTAGTGTACCACTGTACTAGCCACCACTAGTGTACCACTGTACTAGCCACCACTAGTGTATCACTGTACTAGCCACCACTAGTGTACCACTGTACTAGCCACCACTAGTGTACCACTGTACTAGCCACCACTAGTGTACCACTGTACTAGCCTCCACTAGTGTACCACTGTACTAGCCACCACTAGTGTATCACTGTACTAGCCACCACTAGTGTACCACTGTACTAGCCACCACTAGTGTACCACTGCACTAGCCACCACTAGTGTACCACTGTACTAGCCACCACTAGTGTACCACTGTACTAGCCACCACTAGTGTACCACTGTAACTAGCCACCACTAGTGTATCACTGTACTAGCCACCACTAGTGTACCACTGTACTAGCCACCACTAGTGTACCACTGTACTAGCCACCACTAGTGTACCACTGTACTAGCCACCACTAGTGTATCACTGTACTAGCCACCACTAGTGTACCACTCTCCTAGCCACCACTAGTGTACCACTGTACTAGCCACCACTAGTGTACCACTGTACTAGCCACCACTAGTGTACCACTGTACTAGCCACCACTAGTGTACCACTGTAATAGCCACCACTAGTGTACCACTGTACTAGCCACCTCTAGTGCACCACTGTCCTAGCCACCACTACTAGTGTACCACTGTACTAGCCACCACTAGTGTACCACTGTACTAGCCACCACTAGTGTATCCACTGTACTAGCCACCACTAGTGTACCACTGTACTAGCCACCACTAGTGTACCACTGTACTAGCCACCACTAGTGTACCACTGTCCTAGCCACCACTAGTGTACCACTGTACTAGCCACCACTAGTGTACCACTGTCCTAGCCACCACTGTCCTAGCCACCACTAGTGTACCACTGTACTAGCCAGCACTAGTGTACCACTGTACTAGCCACCACTAGTGTACCACTGTACTACCCACCACTAGTGTACCACTGTACTAGCCACCACTAGTGTACCACTGTACTACCCACCACTAGTGTACCACTGTACTAGCCACCACTAGTGTACCACTGTACTAGCCACCACTAGTGTACCGCTGTACTAGCCACCACTAGTGTACCGCTGTACTATCCACCACTAGTGTACCACTGTACTAGCCACCACTAGTGTACCACTGTACTAGCCACCACTAGTGTACCACTGTACTAGCCACCACTAGTGTACCACTGTACTAGCCACCACTAGTGTACCACTGTAACTAGCCACCACTAGTGTACCACTGTACTAGCCACCACTAGTGTACCACTGTACTAGCCACCACTAGTGTACCACTGTACTAGCCACCACTAGTGTACCACTGTCCTAGCCACCACTAGTGTACCACTGTACTAGCCACCACTAGTGTACCACTGTCCTAGCCACCACTAGTGCACCACTGTCCTAGCCACCACTAGTGTACCACTGTACTAGCCAGCACTAGTGTACCACTGTACTAGCCACCACTAGTGTACCACTGTACTACCCACCACTAGTGTACCACTGTACTACCCACCACTAGTGTACCACTGTACTAGCCACCACTAGTGTACCACTGTACTAGCCACCACTAGTGTACCGCTGTACTAGCCACCACTAGTGTACCGCTGTACTATCCACCACTATTGTACCACTGTACTAGCCACCACTAGTGTACCACTGTACTAGCCACCACTAGTGTACCACTGTACTAGCCACCACTAGTGTACCACTGTACTAGCCACCACTAGTGTACCACTGTACTAGCCACCACTAGTGTACCACTGTACTAGCCACCACTAGTGTACCACTGTACTAGCCACCACTAGTGTACCACTGTACTAGCCACCACTAGTGTACCACTGTACTAGCCACCACTAGTGTACCACTGTACTAGCCACCACTAGTGTACCACTGTACTAGCCACCACTAGTGTACCACTGTACTAGCCACCACTAGTGTACCACTGTACTAGCCACCACTAGTGTACCACTGTACTAGCCACCACTAGTGTACCACTGTACTAGCCACCACTAGTGTACCACTGTACTAGCCACCACTAGTGCACCACTGTACTAGCCACCACTAGTGTACCACTGTCCTAGCCACCACTAGTGTACCACTGTACTAGCCACCACTAGTGTACCACTGTACTAGCCACCACTAGTGTACCACTGTACTAGCCACCACTAGCGATGTCCTGCAGGTCACCTTGGTTCGATCCTCTTCAAAGTACGTCGAAATCCTTCTCCTGTTCTTCAGGTTAATCCTTGGTTTGCACCTTCCTCATTATTTTACTCTTTCCACTCCCCCTCATTCTCTTTTCCATTTCCCTCCCTTCTCTCCCCTCCTACATTTAATGGAATGCTTGTGATAGTGACTCCAGCGCTGTTCGCGATGACTTTGTAGCTGTGGTTGTTAGTGTACCTTAGTGGACTGACGATATTCTCATCACTCTACTGAAGTCTGTCAGCTCAGACTGACTCTACTGAAGTCTGTCAGCTCAGGCTGACACTACTGAAGTCTGTCAGCTCAGGCTGACACATACTGAAGTCTGTCAGCTCAGGCTGACACTACTGAAGTCTGCCAGCCCAGGCTGACACTAAATGAAGTCTGCCAGCTCAGGCTGACACTACTGAAGTCTGCCAGCTCAGGCTGACACTACTGAAGTCTGTCAGCTCAGGCTGACACTACTGAAGTCTGCCAGCTCAGGCTGACACTACTGAAGTCTGCCAGCTCAGACTGACACTACTGAAGTCTGTCAGCCCAGGCTGACACTACTGAAGTCTGTCAGCTCAGACTGACACTACTGAAGTCTGTCAGCCCAGGCTGACACTACTGAAGTCTGTCAGCTCAGGCTGACACTACTGAAGTCTGCCAGCTCAGGCTGACACTACTGAAGTCTGCCAGCTCAGGCTGACACTACTGAAGTCTGTCAGCCCAGGCTGACACTACTGAAGTCTGTCAGCTCAGGCTGACACTACTGAAGTCTGTCAGCTCAGGCTGACACTACTGAAGTCTGCCAGCTCAGGCTGACACTACTGAAGTCTGCCAGCTCAGACTGACACTACTGAAGTCTGTCAGCCCAGGCTGACACTACTGAAGTCTGCCAGCTCAGGCTGACACTACTGAAGTCTCTCAGCCCAGGCTGACACTACTGAAGTCTGCCAGCTCAGGCTGACACTACTGAAGTCTGCCAGCTCAGGCTGACACTACCGAAGTCTGTCAGCCCAGGCTGACACTACTGAAGTCTGCCAGCTCAGACTGACACTACTGAAGTCTGCCAGCTAAGGCTGACACTACTGAAGTCTGTCAGCTCAGGCTGACACTACCGAAGTCTGTCAGCCCAGGCTGACACTACTGAAGTCTGCCAGCTCAGACTGACACTACTGAAGTCTGTCAGCTCAGGCTGACACTACCGAAGTCTGTCAGCCCAGGCTGACACTACTGAAGTCTGCCAGCTCAGACTGACACTACTGAAGTCTGCCAGCTCAGGCTGACACTACTGAAGTCTGTCAGCTCAGGCTGACACTACCGAAGTCTGTCAGCCCAGGCTGACACTACTGAAGTCTGCCAGCTCAGGCTGACACTACCGAAGTCTGTCAGCCCAGGCTGACACTACTGAAGTCTGTCAGCTCAGGCTGACACTACTGAAGTCTGCCAGCTCAGGCTGACACTACTGAAGTCTGCCAGCTCAGACTGACACTACTGAAGTCTGTCAGCCCAGGCTGACACTACTGAAGTCTGCCAGCTCAGGCTGACACTACTGAAGTCTGCCAGCTCAGGCTGACACTAACCGAAGTCTGTCAGCCCAGGCTGACACTACTGAAGTCTGCCAGCTCAGACTGACACTACTGAAGTCTGCCAGCTCAGGCTGACACTACTGAAGTCTGTCAGCTCAGGCTGACACTACCGAAGTCTGTCAGCCCAGGCTGACACTACTGAAGTCTGCCAGCTCAGACTGACACTACTGAAGTCTGTCAGCTCAGGCTGACACTACCGAAGTCTGTCAGCCCAGGCTGACACTACTGAAGTCTGCCAGCTCAGACTGACACTACTGAAGTCTGCCAGCTCAGGCTGACACTACTGAAGTCTGTCAGCTCAGGCTGACACTACCGAAGTCTGTCAGCCCAGGCTGACACTACTGAAGTCTGCCAGCTCAGGCTGACACTACCGAAGTCTGTCAGCCCAGGCTGACACTACTGAAGTCTGTCAGCTCAGGCTGACACTACTGAAGTCTGCCAGCTCAGGCTGACACTACTGAAGTCTGCCAGCTCAGGCTGACACTACTGAAGTCTGCCAGCTCAGACTGACACTACTGAAGTCTGTCAGCTCAGGCTGACACTACTGAAGTCTGCCAGCTCAGGCTGACACATCAACACTATCTATGTCACTCATCCTGTGTGAAGGAATATAACAGGGAAACATAGCTAGCTTTTGTTCCCACAATGTAACTATCATATAGAATAGTGTAGCAACACACGTGGGTGTTCCCACAATGTAACTATCATATAGAATAGTGTAGCAACACACTGTGGGTGTTCCCACAATGTAACTATCATATAGAATAGTGTAGCAACACACTGTGGGTGTTCCCATAATGTAACTATCATATAGAATAGTGTAGCAACACACTGTGGGTGTTCCCACAATGTAACTATCATATAGAACAGTGTAGCAACACACTGTGGGTGTTCCCACAATGTAACTATCATATAGAATAGTGTAGCAACACACTGTGGGTGTTCCCACAATGTAACTATCATATAGAATAGTGTAGCAACACACTGTGGGTGTTCCCACAACGTAACTATCATATAGAATAGTGTAGCAACACACTGTGGGTGTTCCCACAATGTAACTATCATATAGAATAGTGTAGCAACACACTGTGGGTGTTCCCACAATGTAACTATCATATAGAATAGTGTAGCAA
>NC_069486.1:3478944-3503944 GCF_026875155.1 Cherax quadricarinatus
AGGGGTGTGGTGGTGGATCAGGTTGTGTTATAGAGGGGTGGGAGGTGGGTCAGGTGTGTTATAGAGGGGTGGGTGGTGCGTCAGGTGTGTTATAGAACATAACATAAGAAAGAAGGAACACTGCAACAGGCCTACTGACCCATGCGGATCAGGTCCATTCCCCTCCCCCCCGGATTAACCCAATGACCCACCCAGTCTGTTCACCTCCACTCAAGGAAGGAGCACGGCACCAGACCCAGCAGCACAAGCTAGTCAGGTCCAACTCACACCCACCCACACCCACTCATGTATTTATCCAACCTATTTTTAAAGCTACACAACGTCTTAGCTTCTATGACGGTACTTGGGAGTTTGTTCCACTCATCCACAACTCTATTACCAAGCCAGTGCTTTCCTATATCCTTCCTGAATCTAAATTGTTCCAGCTTGAAACCATTGCTGCGAGTGTTTTAATGTATTGTTCATCCATTTGGGATCATTTTTGTTAGATCTAATTTCCCTACTCGGAACAAAAGTTGTCTGGACAGCTAGAACTATGCTCCGAAAAACGTCATATTGGCAACCAAGATCACCTACCTGACCCATAGTCAGGACATCCCAATTTAGCCCACCCAGGTAATTTCTCAGTCCCATGAAGTCGGCCAAGTGAAAGTCTGGGACAGATTTGATTGCAGTTATCTGGGTAATTCCATGATATATTGAAACTAAGTGATTTGTGATCACTTTCCCCAAGCTCATCATTAACCTCAAGGTTATTAATTAGTGAATCATTGTTGGCAAGAACCAAGTCAAGCAGATTGTTTCCTCTAGTTGGTTCTGTCACAACCTGTTCTAAAAAGCAATCCTGAACCGTATTAAGAAAGTCACTAGACTCAAGATTTCCTGTCATATTGTTCCAATCAATTTGTCTAAAGTTAAAATCTCCCATTATCACAACGTTTTCATATCTAGATACCTTATGAATTTCGTCCCATAACAGCTTACTGCACTCCCTATCAAGGTTTGGGGGCCTATAAATCACACCCAAAATTAATTTGTCAGGTCCCTCGAGGAACTGTAGCCAAACAGATTCTGTGTTCGATGTTTCTAATCTTATATCATGTCTAAGACAACAATTTAAATTTTCTCTGGCATACATCGCCACTCCACCATCCTTCCTGTTGACCCTATCAGTGTGGAATAGTTTATAACCCTGTATGTTGCATTCAGAAGGCATTTCTCTATCTTTCAGGTTGAACCAGGTCTCTGTTATACCAATAATATCTATATTACCTACACTTGCAAGTAATCTTAGCTCATCTATCTTACTTCTTAGACTCCTACTATTTGTATAGAAACCTTAAGGGAGCTAGTCACTCGTTGCCCTCTACTATCTCTCTTTGTTTATTGATCAGTTGATTTGCCATTACTAAAAACGTTATTTTGAATATTGTCTTTTAAACATATCCCTGAGGTATCCCGGTAATAACTGCTGTTTTTAACCCTAATGCTGCAGCCTGATTGTTTCCCACAAACACCCATACCTCTATAATCTATCAGTTTAAATTCCTAGACACATCAATCACCCTCTCAATCGAATTGGCTAATGCAACCACTCCTTCCCCAGAGAGATGAACCCCATCCCTTGCATATACATATCACGTTTATCAAAGAATAGGTCCCAGTTATCAATGAATGGGATTGCAAGTTCCTTGCAGTACCTGTCTAGCCAGCGATTTATACCAATTGCCCTAGACATCCATTCATTGCCCACTCCCTTTCTAGGCAAGATGCTACATATGACTGGGTTCCCTCCCTTAGACCTAACTACTTCTATGGCTGACCTGTACTTATCCAGCAGCAGGGGTGGGTGGTGGTGGGGTGGGTGGTAGTTCAGGTGTGTTATGGAGGGGTGGGTGGTGGGTAAGGTGTGTTATGGAGGGGTGGGTGGTGGGTCAGGTGTGTTATAGAGGGGTGGGTCGTGGATCAGGTATGTTATAGAGGGGTGGGTGGTGGATCAGGTGTGTTATAGAGGGGTGGGTGGTGGGTCAGGTGTGTTATAGAGGGGTGGGTGGTGGGTCAGGTGTGTTATAGAGGGATGGGTGGTGGATCAGGTGTGTTATAGAGGGGTGGGTGGTGGGTCAGGTGTGTTATAGAGGGATGGGTGGTGGATCAGGTGTGTTATAGAGGGGTAGGTGGTGGGTCAGGTGTGTTATAGAGGGGTGGGTGGTGGGTCAGGTGTGTTATAGAGGGATGGGTGGTGGATCAGGTGTGTTATAGAGGGATGGGTGGTGGATCAGGTGTGTTATAGAGGGATGGGTGGTGGATCAGGTGTGTTATAGAGGGATGGGTGGTGGATCAGGTGTGTTATAGAGGGGTGGGTGGTGGGTCAGGTGTGTTATGGGAGGGATGGGTGGTGGATCAGGTGTGTTATAGAGGGGTGGGTGGTGGATCAGGTGTGTTATAGAGGGATGGGTGGTGGATCAGGTGTGTTATAGAGGGGTGGGTGGTGGGGGTACGTGTATAATATACCTTTGATGAGTTTCGAGAGTCTTTCCTGTTTAACACATATAATTACCCGATTAACAGGTATAATTACCCGTTTAACGGGCATAATTATCCCTTTAACGGGTATAATTACCCGTTTAACGGGTATAATTACCCCGTTTAACGGGTATAATTACCCGTTTAACGGGTATAATTACCCCGTTTAACGGGTATAATTACCCGTTTAACGGGTATAATTACCCCGTTTAACGGGTATAATTACCCCGTTTAACGGGTATAATTGCCCCGTTTAACGGGTATAATTACCCGTTTAACGGGTATAATTACCCGTTTAACGGGTATAATTACCCGATTAACGGGTATAATTACCCGTTTAACGGGTATAATTACCCCGTTTAACGGGTATAATTACCCCGTTTAACGGGTATAATTACCCGGGGTTTGTGTGGAGTTTAATTGGAAAAATTACATCTGTTTATATATTTTTGTAACAAAAAAAAATGTTAATTAAGTTTCCTTGTATTTCAGTGTTAATGTGAGTTATTATGATGGGGGGAGGGGGGAGGGGGGGAGGGAGGGGGAGGGGTGTTTGTGTGTGAGGGTGGGAGTGTTGTGTGTGAGGGTAGGGGTTTGTGTGTGAGGGTGGGAGTGTTGTGTGTGAGGGTGGGAGTGTGTGTGTGAGGGGTGGGGAGTGTTGTGTGTGAGGGTGGGTGTGTTGTGTGTGAGGTGGGTGGGAGTGTTGTGTGTGAGGGTGGGGAGTGTTGTGTGTGGAGGGTGGGGTGTGTTGTGGGTGGGGATGTTGTGTGTGAGGGTGGGGGTGTTGTGGGGGGGGTGTTGTGTGTGAGGGTGGGGGTGTTGTGTGTGAGGGTGGGGGGTGTGTGTGTGGGTGGGGGGTGTTGTGTGTGAGGGTGGGAGTGTTGTGTGAGGGTGGGAGTGTTGTGTGTGAGGGTGGGGGTGTGTGTGAGGGTGGGGGTGTTGTGTGTGGGGTGGGAGTGTTGAGGGTGGGGGTGTTGTGTGTGAGGGTGGGGGTGTTGTGTGTGAGGGTGGGAGTGTTGTGTGTGAGGTGAGGGTGTTGTGTGTGAGGGTGGGGGTGTTGTGTGTGAGGGTGGGGTGTTGTGTGTGAGGGTGGGGGTGTTGTGTGTGAGGGTGGGGGTGTTGTGTGTGAGGGTGTTGTGTGTGAGGGTGGGGGTTGTTGTGTGTGAGGGTGTTGTGTGTAAGGGTGGGGGTGTTGTGTGTGAGGGTGTTGTGTGTGAGGGTGGGGGTGTTGTGTGTGAGGGTGGGGTGTTGTGGGTGGGGTGTGTTGTGTGTGAGAGTGGGGGTGTTGTGGGTGGGGGTGTTGTGTGTGAGGGTGGGGGTTTGTGTGTGAGGGTGGGAGTGTTGTGTGTGAGGGTAGGGGTTTGTGTGTGAGGGTGGGAGTTGTTGTGTGTGAGGGTGGGAGTGTTGTGTGTGAGGGTGGGAGTGTTGTGTGTGAGGGTGGGAGTGTTGTGTGTGAGGGTGGGAGTGTTGTGTGTGAGGGTGGGAGTGTTTTGTGTGAGGGTGGGGGGTTGTGGGGGAGGGTGGGGTGTTGGGGTGGGGGGGGTGTTGTGGGGGGTGGGGGTGTTGTGTGTGGGGTGGGGTGTTGGGTGTGGGTTTGGGGTTTTTGTGGGGGGGGGGGTGTTGTGTGTGGGGTGGGGGTTTTGTGGGGTGTGAGGGTGGGGGGTTGTGTGGGGGTGGGGGTTGTTGTGTGGGAGGGTTTTGTGGGGGGGTGGGGGTGTTGGTGTGGGGTGTTGTGTGTAAGGGGGGGTTGTTGGGGTGGGGTGTTGGTGTGAGTGGGGGTGTTTGTGTGTTGAGGGTGGGGGTGTTGTGTGTGAGGGTGGGGGTGTTGTGGGTGGGGTGTTGTGGGTGAGGGTGGGGGTGTTGTGGGTGGGGGGTGTTATGTGTGAGGGTGGGGGTGTTGTGTGTGTGGGGGGTTTTGTGGGTGTGGGTGTTGTGTTTGGGTGGGGGGTGTGGATGGGGGGTTGTGTGTGGGTGGGGGTGTTGTGGGTGGGGTGGGGGTGCTGTGTGTGAGTGGGGATGTTGTGTGTGGGTGGGGGGTGTTGTGGGTGGGGGTGTTTGTGGGAGGGAGGTGGTGTGGGTGGGGGTGTTGTGGATGAGGGTGTTCTGTGGGTGGGGGTGTTGTGGGTGCGGGTGTTTTGTGGGTGGATAGTGTTGTTGGTGGGGATGTTTGTGTGGTGGATGGGGGTGTTGTGGTGTTGTGAGGGGGTGGGGGGGGGGTGTTGTGGGGGTGTGAGTGGGGGGTGTTGTGTGTGAGTTGGGTGTGTGTGTGTGTAGGTGGGAGTTGTTATGGGTGGGGGTGTTGTGGGTGTTGTGTGTGTGGGTGGGTCGTTATGGGTGGGGGTGTTGTGTGTGGTTGGGGGGTGTTGTGTACTCAATTGTACTCGCCTAATTGTAGTTGCAGGGGTCGAGACTCAGCTCCTGGCTCCCGCCAGTGTGTGTGTGGGGTCAATTTATTAATTCCTGGCCTCCAGGGATAAATCATACCTTTTCTTGAAGCTGTGTATAAGTAACACCGAGTTGTATTTATATGCTTTGACTTTTCGATTTACAGCTCCTGGGCCCTCTTAATTTTAGAATTTAATTCCTGGTCTCCTGTGACCAGTCACAACTATTGGACGGACGCTCGTGAGATCTTGGTCACTCGTTTCGGTCTCAGGACCGAAATGTAGCCTGTATGTGTCCTTGTATACATATTCAGGACTGAGATGTATCAAGTTGTAGGTATTATAAGTGTATCCACGTGTGTCCCTGTGTCCAAACTTCCAGTATCAATGTATCTTCTAGCCTCATACCTACTCTTGAAGCTGTGTGTGTGTTACCTTTGTTCACGGGACCAGCATCCTTACACTGTTAAATTTGGTGCAGGTTAATATGATTCTCTCTCCAGTCTGGCTACACTGTAGTAGCTTAAAATGCTTGTCACTCCACTCTGGCTTCACTGCAGCAGGTTAACATGATTCTCTCTGTAGGTTAACATGCCATTCTGGCTACACTGCAGTAGGTTAATATGCCATTCTGGCTACACTACAGTTGGTTAATATGCCATTCTGGCTACACCGCAGTAGGCTAATATGCCATTTTGGCTACACTGCAGCAGGTTAACATGATTCTCTCTCTAGGTTAATATGCCATTCTGGCTACACTGCAGTAGGTTAATATGCCATTTTGGCTACACTGCAGTAGGTTAACATGATTCTCTCTGTAGGTTAATATGCCATTCTGGCTACACTGCAGTAGGTTAATATGCCATTCTGGCTACACTGCAGTAGGTTAATATGCCATTCTGGCTACACTACAGTAGGTTAACATGATTCTCTCTGTAGGTTAACATGCCATTCTGGCTACACTGCAGTAGGTTAATTTGCCATTCTGGCTACACTGCAGTAGGTTAATTTGTCATTCTGGCTACACTGCAGTAGGTTAACATGCTTCTCACTCCACTCTGGCTACACTGTAGCAGGTTAACAAGCCATTCTGGCTACACTGCAGTAGGTTAACATGCTCCTCACTCCACTCTGGCTACACTGTAGTAGCTTCTTCACTCGCCACTGTTACCAAATCGTAATTAAAAAACTTGGCAGTGTTTTAATCAAGATAGATGGTGTGAGCTTGAGAATACTGCAGGGGGTCCTACCTCCCATCCCCCTGTGTTGTGCTTACCTAGTTGTGTTGACGGGGAGTCGAGGCACCGCTCCTACTACCACCGTCATCTGTTGCGCTTATCTAGTTGTGGTGACCGGGAGGCCCTGAGGCTGACACTTCCCCAGGTGAAGAGAGGTAGGTGGTGGGTTTGGCACTGCTCCAGGTGTAGGTGGCACTGGCACTTCCCCAAGTGAGGGTGTCACTGGTACTCCCCAGGTGAAGGCGTCACTGGCACTCCCCAGGTGAAGGTGTCATAGGCACTCCCCAAGGGAAGGTGTCACTGGCACTCCCCAGGTGAAGGTGTCACTGGCACTCCCCAGGTGAAGGTGTCATAGGCACTCCCCAAGGGAAGGTGTCACTGGCACTCCACAGGTGAAGGTGTCACTGGCACTCCCCAGGTGGTGTCATAGGCACTCCCCAAGTGAAGGTGTCACTGGCACTCACCAAGTGAAGGTGGCACTGGCGCTCCCCAGGTGAAGGTGGCACTGGCACTCCCCCAAGTGAAGGTGTCAGTGGCACTCCCCAGGTGAAGGTGTCAGTGGCACTCCCCAGGTGAAGGTGTCACTGGCACTCCCCCAAGTGAAGGTGTCACTGGGACTCCCCCAAGTGAAGGTGTCACTGGCACTCCCCCAAGTGAAGGTGTCACTGGCACTCCCCCAAGTGAAGGTGTCACTGGCACTCCCCAGGTGAAGGTGGCACTGGCGCTCCCCAGGTGAAGGTGGCACTGGCGCTCCCCAGGTGAAGGTGGCACTGGCACTCCCCAGGTGAAGGTGTTACTGGCACTCCCCCAAGTGAAAGTGTCATTGGCACTCCCTCAAGTGAAGGTATCACTGGCACTCCCCCAAGTGAAGGTGGCACTGACACTCCCCCATATGAAGGTGGCACTGACACTGCCCCAGGTGAAGGTGGCACTAAACAGAGCAAGACTATACATCTTTCAGACGCATCTCACTGTTCCCGTCTGTCAGAATATTAGAAAAGATTCTCTGATGCTAGGTGGAATGACGAGGGTGTTAGTGGGTGTAGGTGGTGGGAGTGTAGGTGGTACGGGTGTAAATGGTTGTAGGTGGTAGCCGGTGTAGGCAGTTATATGTATGGGGGGTGAGGGTAGTAGATCTTGTACGGGGTGCATGTAGAGGGGGGTGTAAAGGGAGACAGCTAGGGCATCGTCTAAGGGAAGAAAGCTAGGGGTCGTCTAAGGGGAGACAACTAGGGGGTCGTATAAGGGAAGAAAGTTAGGGGTCGTCTGAGAGAAGCCAGCTAGGGGGTCGTCTAAGGGAAGACGGCTAAGGGGTCGTATAAGGGGGTACGAGCTGTGAAAATGTTTGTTCATCTGGCGACTAAAAAACGCGACACAGACATGTCCAAACATGTTCACATACGTGTCTAGGCGTGTCCAGGTGGTAGCGTAAATGCCATGTTCAGGCCTTGGCACTTAGTAATTAATGTGGACACGGCCAAGAGCACATGTCATCCCTAGTGAGTCTCTCTCTCTCTCTCTCTCTCTCTCTCTCTCTCTCTCTCAGAAAAGATCATGTTCAAGGATCACAACAGTTTCAGGAAAATGATTGGTTGGATAATTAGAACCTTCAAAACAAGAATGGCTAAGCTGGAAAATGTACAGAGAACCTTCATAGCTCGTATAAACTATGTACATAAATTAGTGGGAGTGCTTGTAGTCCCCGGAACTGTACTCCTTAAGATGTAGGCGAGAAAGATACCTCCAGTGATAAACAGGGAAGCAGTGAATACACTGAGATCTCAGTAAGTGTAAAGGGACCACGACTCGACGCTATACTTAATGGGATGATTAAGACACATGTGCAGCAGTTGGGTATCTTTATTGACCGATGAAGCCTACTGTGCAGGCTTCTTCAGTCAAATACAGAGGCAGCAGGTGTAGTGAAATGAAGATGTAATCAGTCCATCAACCTTGGAGAAATAGTATTTGAGGCGGTCAGTCCCTAAGGGACTGGTTAAAACCCCACTCTATTCAGTGAGCTGTTATATTCGGTAATAAGCGTGACTGAGGCCATAAACATAGCTCTCTGGTCGTGCAACATTGCAATACTTACAACAAACACTTCCACCATCAAAGACTTAACTAGAGACAAAAGTTGCAGTTGTGAGAACAGTGACGCAGTTGTATAGATTATTCGTTGTTTACTGTGGGGGCTGTAAAAAAATATACCTTGGCTAAACTTCCTAGAAGTTGTAACACAATTATGGAACACAAATATGTCTAAATATGAATCACACGCCAGCACGAGTGTTTTATCACAGATCCCAGGGTTTTCCTGCACATTCAGAGTGGCCCTGGACCAGGCTTGGCTGGTCAACTAGATTGTTGCTGCTGGGGTCCTGGACCAGGTTTGTCTGGTGCTTGCTTGGTCAGCCAGGTTGTTGCTACTGGTGGTTTAGGTCAGGCTGTTACTTCTGGCCCACATATCCATCACAGTCTGGTTGATCTGGCACTTAGCAGAGACATCAGTAACATACTACTTAATAGAAAGCATCTTGTTATGCAGAGCATTTCGGGAAGATCAGAGTAATTTTGTCCCCAGGATGCGACCCACACCAGTCGACTAACACCCAGGTACCTATTTTACTGCTAGGTGAAAAGGGACAGCAGGTGTTTTAAGGAAAAACATCGTAATGTTTCCTCCCGTGGAAATATAAACACATATGCAGTATAATGTGATCCTTTATTGACTACGTTTCGCCCACACAGTGGGCTTTTTCAAGTCACAAACAGATCTGTTTGTGACTTGAAAAAGCCCACTGTGTGGGCGAAACGTAGTTAATAAAGGATCACATTATACTGCATATGTGTTTATATTTCCATTGTGTCGGTATTTTATACCATTTATTTCCATCGTTTCCTCCCGTACTGGGGATCGAACCCCGGACCTCAGTCTGTGAGCCGAGTGCGCTACCAACTGAGCTACGGGACTACTATTCCACCCACTCCCGTCACTCCCTTCTCTTTTGTATTCCTAACTCTCCCTACCCTAATATATGACAGATACACGAGTGGGTGTGAGTTGGAGCTGACTACTATGGGCCAGTAGGCCTGCTGCAGTGCTCCTTCTGAAACACACAGAAGTGCTCAGGTTTTATTTCATATTTTTATATTTCAATCATGCGTTTTATTGTGATTTTTTACAGCGAGAGATATCGTATTTCCGGCATATAAGACGCACGTTCATGGACGTGTAAGACTGTAAACAGTTGTGACGTAACGTTAGTAAACAACAACCAATACTTATCTATGCCCTTCCTAAATCTAAATTTATCTAACTTAAATCTGTTATTTATAGTTCTTACCTGGTTCGACACCCTCAATACTTTATTATCACCTTCGTTTATCCCCGTCATCCACTTAAACACTTCACTTATATCTCCCCTCATTCTACGTTTGTCCAGAGAGTGGAGATTCAAGGCTCTAAGTCTGTCTTCATACGGGAGATTCCTTATACAATAAGCAGTGGGTCGTGTCTGTAGATTAGACACATCGACTCAAATTATCAACGTGTCAATCTGTAAATCATTTATTCACACCAATATTCGTGTACAACTATCCTTCACGTTATATATATTTTCGTTTACCTCAGAGTTTTTACATTCTGTGATGTGTTACTGGTGTGTTAACTTTTTTTTTTTTTTTTGCCTCAGCTCTGCTGCCTTTGTGGAGAGGAGCTGTGTCTGCACTTTTTAAGACCTCTGGAATTTCACCCGAATCTAAGTTGCTGCTGCAGAGAACACTTGAGTGCTCCTGCTAATGGTACTTGGTTTTTCCCTTTTCAACATAGTTCCACGAGTCAGTGGATATAAGTGGTATAAAATATTGACCCGATGGATAAACACAAATACTGTATTACGCGATCTCTTGACTATGTTTCTCCCACACAGTGGCTTCATCAGTCCAATACAAAGCAGAGAGGTGTAAGAACATAAGAACATGAAGGAATTGCAAGTGACATGAGTAAATTTGCTGATGATACAAAGATAGGCCGTATGATTCATTCTGAGGAGGATAGCAATGAACTCCAGGAGGATTTGGACAAATTAATGTCTTGGTCTGAAAAATGGCAGATGAAGTTCAATGTGGAGAAGTGTAAGGTACTAGTCCTTGGTAATGAAAATAACCCTCGATGCTGTAAACTAAGTGAAGTAGAGCTTGGTCATACAGAATGTGAAAAAGACTTGGGAGTCATGGTAAGCAGAAATCTAAAGCCAAGACAGCAGTGCTTTAGTGTGCGCAACAAGGCCAACAGATTACTTGGATTTATCTCAAGAAGTATAAGTAACAGAAGTCCAAAAGTTATTTTACAGCTCTATACATCACTAGTGAGGCCTCATTTAGATTATGCTGCTCAGTTTTGGTCCCCTTACTACAGGATGGACATAGACTCATTAGAGAACATACAGAGAAGAATGACTAAAATGATTTGCTGTGTAAGGAACCTCCGTATGAAGATAGACTTAAAGCCTTAAATCTCCACTCTCTGGAGAGGAGTAGAATGAGGGGAGATATCATTGAAGTGTATAAGTGGATGACGGGCATAAACAAGGGAGACATTAATAAAGTACTGAGGGTGTCGAACCAGGTAAGAACCAGAAATAATGGATTTAAGTTGGATAAATTTAAATTTAGGAAGCACATAGGTAAGTACTGGTTTTTGAACAAGAGTTATGGATACGTGGAACAATCTTCCGAGTAGGGTGATCGAAGCTAGGACCCTGGTTGGCTTAAAAAAAAAAAAAAAGAGATTGGACAAATATACGAGTGGGAGGGGCTGGATGTGATTGGTGTCGTGGGTACGGGAGTAAATTCTTGGGTAGTTTTGGGTAGGAGTGATTTTGATAAGGACCTGCCTTGTATGGGCCAGTAGGCCTTCTGCAGTGTTCTTCCATTCTTATGTTCTTATGTAACAAAAGAAAGAAGGAACACTGCAACAGGCCTACTGGCACATGCGAAGCGGGTCCAAGTCTCCTACCGGCTTAAGCCAATGCCCTAACCTAGTTAAGTCAGGTCACATTCACTTAAGGAAGGAGCACGTCATCTGACCTAGTAGCACAAGCTAGCCAGGTCCAATTCTACACGTGTCGGATACTATTACTACCACCACTGCTACTACTATTACTACTATTATTGCCACCATCGCCACCACCACTACTACTACTACTACTACTACTACTACTACTACTACTATTATTGCTACCACTTCTACATATAATAATTAATGAAGCTGGCTTTAATAGACTAATATAATATATAATAATAAGGTTTGACGTCACAAAAGAAATATCAAATTTTGCATAAATCTGAATCAGGCGGCCAAAAATATGTTGAAAATTTAAATTGAAGAGGCAGTTCTTTGAAAAGTTTTGGGCAAGTGGCAGACTGAGGTTGTGGCAGGCTGAGGTTGTGGCAGGCTGAGGTTGTGGCAGGCTGAGGTTGTGGCAGGCTGAGGTTGTGGCAGGCTGAGGTTGTGGCAGGCTGAGGTTGTGGCAGGCTGAGGTTGTGGCAGGCTGAGGTTGTGGCAGGCTGAGGTGTGACAGGTGAGGTTGTGGCAGGCTGAGGTTGTGGCAGGCTGAGGTTGTGGCAGGCTGAGGTTGTGACAGGCTGAGGTTGTGGCAGGCTGAGGTTGTGGCAGACTGAGGTTGTGGCAGACTGAGGTTGTGGCAGGCTGAGGTTGTGGCAGGCTGAGGTTGTGGCAGACTGAGGTAGTGGCAGGCTGAGGTAGTGGCAGGCTGAGGTTGTGGCAGGCTGAGGTTGTGGCAGACTGAGGTAGTGGCAGGCTGAGGTTGTGGCAGACTGAGGTTGTGGCAGGCTGAGGTTGTGGCAGGCTGAGGTTGTGGCAGGCTGAGGTTGTGGCAGGCTGAGGTTGTGGCAGGCTGAGGTTGTGGCGGCTGAGGTTGTGGCAGGCTGAGGTTGTGGCAGGCTGAGGTTGTGGCAGACTGGAGGTTGTGGCAGGCTGAGGTTGTGGCAGGCTGAGGTTGTGGCAGACTGAGGTGTGGCAGGCTGAGGTTGTGGCAGGCTGAGGTTGTGGCAGGCTGAGGTTGTGGCAGCTGAGGTTGTGGCAGGCTGAGGTTGTGGCAGGCTGAGGTTGTGGCAGGCTGAGGTTGTGGCAGGCTGAGGTTGTGGCAGGCTGAGGTTGTGGCAGGCTGAGGTTGTGGCAGGCTGAGGTTGTGGCAGGCTGAGGTTGTGGCAGGCTGAGGTTGTGGCAGGCTGAGGTTGTGGCAGGCTGAGGTTGTGGCAGGCTGAGGTTGTGGCAGGCTGAGGTTGTGGCAGGCTGAGGTTGTGGCAGGCTGAGGTTGTGGCAGGCTGAGTTGTGGCAGGCTGAGGTTGTGGCAGGACTGAGGTTGTGGCAGGTAGGTTGTGCAGTGAGGTTGTGGCGGCTAGGTGTGGCAGGCTGAGGTTGTGGCAGGCTGAGGTTGTGGCAGGCTGAGGTTGTGGCAGGCTGAGGTTGTGGCAGGCTGAGGTTGTGGCAGGCTGAGGTTGTGGCAGGCTGAGGTTGTGGCAGGCTGAGGTTGTGGCAGGCTGAGGTTGTGGCAGGCTGAGGTTGTGGCAGACTGAGGTTGTGGCAGGCTGAGGTTGTGGCAGGCTGAGGTTGTGGCAGGCTCAGGTAGTGGCAGACTGAGGTTGTGGCAGGCTGAGATTGTGGCAGGCTGAGGTTGTGGCAGGCTGAGGTTGTGGCAGGCTGAGGTTGTGGCAGACTGAGGTTGTGGCAGGCTGAGGTTGTGGCAGGCTGAGGTTGTGGCAGGCTGAGGTAGTGGCAGACTGAGGTTGTGGCAGGCTGAGGTTGTGGCAGACTGAGGTTGTGGCAGGCTGAGGTTGTGGCAGGCTGAGGTTGTGGCAGACTGAGGTTGTGGCAGGCTGAGGTTGTGGCAGACTGAGGTTGTGGCAGGCTGAGGTTGTGGCAGGCTGAGGTTGTGGCAGGCTGAGGTTGTGGCAGGCTGAGGTTATGGCAGACTGAGGTGGCAGGCTGAGGTTGTGGCAGGCTGAGGTTGTGGCAGGCTGAGGTTGTGGCAGGCTGAGGTTGTGGCAGGCTGAGGTTGTGGCAGGCTGAGGTTGTGGCAGGCTGAGGTTGTGACAGGCTGAGGTAGTGGCAGGGTGAGGTTGTGGCAGGCTGAGGTTGTGGCAGACTGAGGTAGTGGCAGGCTGAGGTTGTGGCAGACTGAGGTTGTGGCAGGCTGAGGTTGTGGCAGGCTGAGGTAGTGGCAGGCTGAGGTTGTGGCAGGCTGAGGTTGTGGTGGGCTGAGGTTGTGGCAGGCTGAGGTTGTGGCAGGCTGAGGTTGTGACAGGCTGAGGTAGTGGCAGGGTGAGGTTGTGGCAGGCTGAGGTTGTGGCAGACTGAGGTAGTGGCAGGCTGAGGTTGTGGCAGACTGAGGTTGTGGCAGACTGAGGTTGTGGCAGGCTGAGGTAGTGGCAGGCTGAGGTTGTGGCAGACTGAGGTAGTGGCAGGCTGAAGTTGTGGCAGACTGAGGTAGTGGCAGACTGAGGTTGTGGCAGGCTGAGGTTGTGGCAGGCTGAGGTTGTGGCAGGCTGAGGTTGTGGCAGGCTGAGGTTGTTGCAGGCTGAGGTTGTGGCAGGCTGAGGTTGTGGCAGACTGAGGTTGTGGCAGGCTGAGGTTGTGGCAGGCTGAGGTTGTGGCAGGGTGAGGTAGTGGCAGGGTGAGGTAGTGGCAGGCTGAGGTTGTGGCAGGCTGAGGTTGTGGCAGACTGAGGTTGTGGCAGGGTGAGGTTGTGGCAGGCTGAGGTTGTGGCAGACTGAGGTTGTGGCAGGGTGAGGTAGTGGCAGGGTGAGGTAGTGGCAGGGTGAGGTAGTGGCAGGCTGAGGCAGTGGCAGGGTGAGGCAGTGGCAGGGTGAGGTAGTGGCAGGGTGAGGTTGTTGCAGACTGAGGTTGTGGCAGGCTGAGGTTGTGGCAGGCTGAGGTTGTGGCAGACTGAGGTTGTGGCAGGGTGAGGTAGTGGCAGGGTGAGGTAGTGGCAGGGTGAGGTAGTGGCAGGCTGAGGCAGTGGCAGGGTGGGGTAGTGGCAGGGTGAGGTAGTGGCAGGGTGAGGCAGTGGCAGGGTGAGGTAGTGGCAGGCTGAGGTTGTGGCAGGCTGAGGTTGTGGCAGGCTGAGGTAGTGGCAGGCTGAGGTTGTGGCAGGCTGAGGTTGTGGCAGACTGAGGTTGTGGCAGGCTGAGGTTGTGGCAGGCTGAGGTTGTGGCAGGGTGAGGTAGTGGCAGGGTGAGGTAGTGGCAGGGTGAGGTAGTGGCAGGGTGAGGTAGTGGCAGGCTGAGGCAGTGGCAGGGTGAGGTAGTGGCAGGGTGAGGTAGTGGCAGGGTGAGGTAGTGGCAGGCTGAGGTTGTGGCAGGCTGAGGTTGTGGCAGGCTGAGGTAGTGGCAGGCTGAGGTTGTGGCAGGCTGAGGTAGTGGCAGGCTGAGGTAGTGGCAGGGTGAGGTAGTGGCAGACTGAGGCAGTGGCAGGGTGAGGTAGTGGCAGGGTGAGGTAGTGGCAGGGTGAGGCAGTGGCAGGGTGAGGCAGTGGCAGACTGAGGCAGTGGCAGGGTGAGGCAGTGGCAGGGTGAGGTAGTGCAGACTGAGCAGTGGCAGACTGAGGCAGTGGCAGGGTGAGGTAGTGGCAGACTGAGGCAGTGGCAGACTGAGGCAGTGGCAGACTGAGGCAGTGGCAGGGTGAGGTAGTGGCAGGGTGAGGTAGTGGCAGGGTGAGGTAGTGGCAGGGTGAGGTAGTGGCAGGCTGAGGTAGTGGCAGACTGAGGCAGTGGCAGACTGAGGCAGTGGCAGACTGAAGTAGTGGCAGGGTGAGGTAGTGGCAGACTGAGGTAGTGGCAGGCTGAGGTAGTGGCAGACTGAGGTAGTGGCAGACTGGGTTAGTGGCAGACTGGGGTAGTGGCAGGGTGAGGTAGTGGCAGGGTGAGGTAGTGGCAGGCTGAGGTAGTGGCAGGCTGAGGTAGTGGCAGACTGAGGCAGTGGCAGACTGAGGCAGTGGCAGACTGAAGTAGTGGCAGGCTGAGGTAGTGGCAGGCTGAGGTAGTGGCAGGGTGAGGCAGTGGCAGGCTGAGGCAGTGGCAGGCTGAGGTAGTGGCAGACTGAGGTAGTGGCAGGCTGAGGTAGTGGCAGGGTGAGGTAGTGGCAGGGTGAGGTAGTGGCAGGGTGAGGTAGTGGCAGGCTGAGGTAGTGGCAGGCTGAGGTAGTGGCAGACTGAGGTAGTGGCAGGGTGAGGTAGTGGCAGGGTGAGGTAGTGGCAGACTGAGGCAGTGGCAGACTGAGGCAGTGGCAGACTGAGGTAGTGGCAGGGTGAGGTTGTGGCAGACTGAGGTAGTGGCTTGGTGAGGTAGTGGCAGACTAAGGCAGTGGCAGGGTGAGGTAGTGGCAGGCTGAGGTAGTGGCAGACTGGGGTAGTGGCAGACTGAGGTAGCGGCAGACTGAGGCAGTGGCAGACTGAGGTAGTGGCAGACTGAGGTAGCGGCAGACTGAGGCAGTGGCAGACTGGGGTAGTGGCAGACTGAGGTAGCGGCAGACTGAGGCAGTGGCAGACTGAGGTAGTGGCAGGCTGAGGTAGTGGCAGACTGGGTTAGTGGCAGACTGGGGTAGTGGCAGACTGGGGTAGTGGCAGGCTGAGGTAGTGGCAGGCTGAGGTAGTGGCAGGCTGAGGTAGTGGCAGGCTGAGGTAGTGGCAGACTGAGGTAGTGGTAGACGGGTAGTGGCAGGGTGAGGTAGTGGCAGGGTGAGGTAGTGGCAGGCTGAGGTAGTGGCAGGCTGAGGTAGTGGCAGACGAGGATAGTTACAAGCTGGGGTAGTGGCAGACAAGGGTAGTTACACGCTAGGGTAGTGGCAGACAAGGGTAGTTACAGGCTTAGGTAGTGGCAGACGAGGGTAGTTACAAGCTGGGGTAGTGGCAGACAAGGGTAGTTACAGGCTTAGGTAGTGGCAGACGAGGGTAGTTACAAGTTGGGGTAGTAGCAGACGAGAGTAGTTACAAGCTGGGGTAGTGCCAGACAAGGGTAGTTACAACCTTAGGTAGTGGCAGACGAGGGTAGTTACAAGCTGGGGTAGTGGCAGACAAGGGTAGTTACAAGCTGGGGTAGTGGCAGACGAGGGTAGTTACAAGCTGGGGTAGTGGCAGACGAGGGTAGTTACAGGCTGGGATAGTGGCAGACGAGTGTAGTTACAAGCTGGGGTAGTGGCAGACAAGGGTAGTTAGAGGCTTAGGTAGTGGCAGACGAGGGTAGTTACAAGCTGGGGTAGTGGCAGACAAGGGTAGTTAGAGGCTTACGTAGTGGCAGACGAGGGTAGTTACTAGCTGGGGCAGTGGCAGACGAGTGTAGTTACAAGCTGGGGTAGTGGCAGACAAGGGTAGTTAGAGGCTTAGGTAGTGGCAGACGAGGGTAGTTACAAGCTGGGGTAGTGGCAGACGCGTGTAGTTACAAGCTGGGGTAGTGGCAGACGAGGGTAGCTACAAGCTAGGGTAGTGGCAGACAAGGGTAGTTACAACCTTAGGTAGTGGCAGACGAGGGTAGTTACACGCTAGGGTAGTGGCAGACAAGGGTAGTTACAGGCTTAGGTAGTGGCAGACGAGGGTAGTTACAAGCTGGGGTAGTGGCAGACAAGGGTAGTTACAACCTTAGGTAGTGGCAGACGAGGGTAGTTACAAGCTGGGGTAGTGGCAGACAAGGGTAGTTACAAGCTGGGGTAGTGGCAGACGAGGGTAGTTACAAGCTGGGGTAGTGGCAGACGAGGGTAGTTACAAGCTGGGATAGTGGCAGACGAGTGTAGTTACAAGCTGGGGTAGCGGCAGACAAGGGTAGTTAGAGGCTTAGGTAGTGGCAGACGAGGGTAGTTACAAGCTGGGGTAGTGGCAGACGAGTGTAGTTACAAGCTGGGGTAGTGGCAGACAAGGGTAGTTAGAGGCGTAGGTAGTGGTAGACGAGGGTAGTTTCAAGCTGGGGTAGTGGCAGACGAGGGTATTTACAAGCTGGGGTAGTGGCAGACGAGTGTAGTTACAAGCTGGGGTAGTGGCAGACAAGGGTAGTTAGAGGCTTAGGTAGTGGCAGACGAGGGTAGTTACAAGCTGGGGTAGTGGCAGACAAGGGTAGTTAGAGGCTTAGGTAGTGGCAGACGAAGGTAGTTACTAGCTGGGGCAGTGGCAGACGAGTGTAGTTACAAGCTGGGGTAGTGGCAGACAAGGGTAGTTAGAGGCTTAGGTAGTGGCAGACGAGGGTAGTTACAAGCTGGGGTAGTGGCAGACGCGTGTAGTTACAAGCTGGGGTAGTGGCAGACGAGGGTAGCTACAAGCTGGGGTAGTGGCAGACAAGGGTAGTTACAACCTTAGGTAGTGGCAGACGAGGGTAGTTACAGGCTTAGGTAGTGGCAGACGAGGGTAGTTACAAGCTGGGGTAGTGGCAGACAAGGGTAGTTACAACCTTAAGTAGTGGCAGACGAGGGTAGTTAGAAGCTTTGGTTACAAACACACACACACACACACACACACACACACACACACACACACACACACACACACACACACACAAAGAGACCTGGACAGACTGGACACCTGGTCCAGCAAATGGCTTCTCGAATTTAATCCTGCCAAATGCAAAGTCATGAAGATAGGGGAAGGGCACAGAAGACCACAGACAGAGTATAGGCTAGGTGGCCAAAGACTGCAAACCTCACTCAAGGAGAAAGATCTTGGGGTGAGTATAACACCGAGCATGTCTCCGGAAGCACACATCAATCAGATAACTGCTGCAGCATATGGGCGCCTGGCAAACCTGAGAACAGCATTCCGACACCTTAGTAAGGAATCATTCAAGACACTGTACACCGTGTATGTCAGGCCCATACTGGAGTATGCAGCACCTGTTTTGGAACCCGCACTTGATAAAGCACGTCAAGAAACTAGAGAAAGTACAAAGGTTTGCAACAAGGTTAGTTCCAGAGCTAAGGGGAATGTCCTATGAAGAAAGATTAAGGGAAATCGGCCTGACGACACTGGAGGACAGGAGGGTCAGGGGAGACATGATAACGACATATAAAATACTGCGTGGAATAGACAAGGTGGACAAGGACAGGATTTTCCAGGGAGGGGACACAGAAACAAGAGGCCACAATTGGAAGTTGAAGACACAAATGAGTCAGAGAGATAGTAGGAAGTATTTCTTCAGTCATAGAGTTGTAAGGCAGTGGAATAGCCTAGAAAATGACGTAGTGGAGGCAGGAACCATACACAGTTTTAAGACGAGGTTTGATAAAGCTCATGGAGCGGGGAGAGAGAGGGTCTAGTAGCAACCGGTGAAGAGGCGGGGCCAGGAGCTAGGACTCGACCCCTGCAACCACAAATAGGTGAGTACACACACACACACACACAAGCTATTTCTTTACAGTATATACTCTAACTTAGTTTTAGGAAGTTAGTAGAGAAGGTGGGAGGAGAAAGTGAAGTCCAGGAAGAGGAAGAGTGTGAATGTCGAACATTAAAATGGTATAAAATACCGACAGGTTGTTAGGTAAGACACATATGCAACAGTTAGGTATCTTTATTATGAAACGTTTCGCCTACACAGTAGGCTTCTTCAGTCAAGTACAGAAAAGTTGATAGAAGCAGAAGATACTTGAAGACGATGTAATCAGTCCATCACCCTTAAAGTTTTGAGGTGGTCAGTCTGAGGGACTGACCACCTCAAAACTTTAAGGGTGATGGACTGATTACATCGTCTTCAAGTATCTTCTGCTTCTATCAACTTTTCTGTACTTGACTGAAGAAGCCTACTGTGTAGGCGAAACGTTTCATAATAAAGATACCTAACTGTTGCATATGTGTCTTACCTAACAACAGTGTGAATGTCAGGGAGAGATGGTTGGAGGAGGAAAGGAAGGGAAGAGTGTGGATGCCACGGTTGGAAGGATAGAAGAAGGGAAGAAAGAATGTGGATATTAGGGAGGGAGAGAAAGGAAGAGGAAAGGAACAGGTAGGAAGGGGGAGTATAGATATCAGGGTGGGAGAGAATAGAGGGAAAAGCATGTGAATATCAGTGAAGGAGATAGTTGGTGTCAGGGAGTAGTGAGTCAGACTTTTCTGTTGACTCCCTGATAAACCAGACTGTTGCTACATTTAATATCTAGGTATCCACTGAGGAAATTCCTGGAGGCTAGGTAAGCAAGCAGTAGCAGCAGCAGTTATAGACAGCAGTTACAAAAGAGGCAATATGCAATACTAAACGGAGGGACTGATTGCCATGTATCCTGTAACGTTACCCAGCACCTCGAACACACATGTGTGCAACACTTAAGCATCTTTCTATCGAAATGTTTCACCTACACGGCAGGATTCTTCAGTCAAATATAACACTGAAGAACCTTAGATGTGATTAATTCAGTATGTAATCAGTCTACCCAGAAACAGTTTCAGTAAAGCTCGCTTGACTTTTCAGGTCACTATATTCTCTCTTTCTCTCTCTCTCTCTCTCTCTCTCTCTCTCTCTCTCTCTCTCTCTCTCTCTCTCTCTCTCTCTCTCTCTCTCTCTCATATACAGTAGGGCTCCACTTATACGGCGGGTTAGGTTCCAGGCTGTCGCCGGAAAGCAGAACGCCATTTTTTTCCATTTGTAAATGCATATAAATGCCAGACAACAAGTTTACACTAAATTATATTAAGTTAGTAATAGAACTAGACATTAAAAACACACAAAATAAAATACATTTACAGTACATCCATTACTTATCATAAAGTATTTTTAATCTTAATGTAGGGAGAGAGGTGAGTAGTACTTATTTGTAGAAAGTCAGGTGCAGGTAGCCCAGGTGTAGGTCTCATACTTAATATACGATATTTAAAACATCCCAGAGAGGTAAAATACGCATACAGTACACTCATTATTTAACTTGAAATATGTGTAGTCTTAATATAGGAAGAGAGGTGAGTAGTATTTGTAAGAAGTCAGTGTAGGTAGCTGGTAGGTGTAGCCTGGGCTACACCTACCAGCTACCTACACTGTGGCCCAGAGCCATATTATTAACATCGACATACCTTGTTCACTGAATTTAATCATTTCTAATAACTACCTTTAGATGCTACCATAAACGAAGGGAGAAGTAATGAATAATTCATGCCGAAAATTGTAAACAAAAGCGGAGTGGGGGAGTGGCTGGGCCAAACGCAGATTCTTACACGTTTTCTCTGATGGCTGAACAGAGAAAACGTAATGTTGTCCCTCCACCCTCCTACCACACAGCTCCACAAGTATTATTATCAGAGCACATATGAAATATGCAATAAATGCCAGACAAGTTTACACTAACTTATATTAAGTTAGCAATAGAAATAGGGGTTTAAAACACAATAAAAGGTAAGATACACACAGAGTACACTTATTACTTACCTTAAAATATTAATATGTGAGAGGTGAGTGGCAGGGTGTTTATTAAATAAAATCAGAATGGCACACCATCATCCTCTAACTTGGCACTTAAAGCAAGAGGCTTACGACTTCTCTTTTTATCACAGCTAACCTTAGACGCCATCGTCAATGAGAGCCAACTAGTTAACGAAAGAGTAAACGAGAGAGAGAGAACGAGATACAGAGTTGAGACAATGTAACAACACAAACTGAACAGGTAGTGGACGATCACTTGGTCAGGCGAATTGCGTATTAATATGTGTCTATTTGTAAGAGTTTGTAAAACATTTACCTCAATATTTCTTATTATAATAATTACCTCACAATACAAATACTCGTACATTGTGTACAAGTTATACAAGTTAGTTCAGAATAAACAAACAATAACATACCGTTTTTAGAGAGAATGAAGAAAATAATATTATTAGTATTATTACTATTATTATTATTATGAAAAGCACTAAACCCACAAGGGTCGTGAATTGCTATATATAGAGTAAAGGCATACGAAAAGAATATTTTTCTACAGTTATCCCTCAGTTTGACTAGAGAAAACGTAATTCTTCCGACACTACCTACACAGCTGCTAGCTGGTTACCTGGAGGTTATTCCGGGGATCAACGCCCCCGCGGCCCGGTCCGTGACCAGGTCTCCCGATGGATCAGGGCCTGATCAACTAGGCTGCTACTGCTGGCCGCATGCAGTTCAACGTACGAGCCACAGCCCGGCTGATCCGGCACTGACTTTAGGTATCTGTCCAGCTCTCTCTTGAAGGCAGCCAGGGGTTTATTGGTAATTCCCCTAATGCTTGATGGGAGGCTGTTGAACAGTCTTGGGCCCCGGACACTTATGGTGTTTTCCCTTAGTGTACCAATGGCGCCCCTACTTTTTATTGGGGGCATTTTGCATCGCCTGCCCAGTCTTTTACTTTCGTAGGGAGTGATTTCTGTGTGCAGATTTGGGACCATTCCTTCCAAGATTTTCCAAGTGTAGATTATGATATATCTCTCCCTCCTGCGTTCCAGGGAGTACAAGTCAAGTGCTTCCAAGCGTTCCCAGTAGTTAAGGTGCTTGACAGAACTTATACGTGCAGTAAAGGATCTCTGTACACTCTCTAGATCTGCGATTTCACCTGCTTTGAATGGAGGTGTTAATGTACAGCAGTATTCGAGCCTAGAGAGAACAAGTGATTTGAAAAGGATCATCATTGGCTTGGCATCTCTCGTTTTGAACGTTCTCATTATCCATCCTATCATTTTCTTTGCACGTGCGATCGTGGCACTGTTGTGATCCTTGAAAGTGAGATCCTCAGACATTACTACTCCCAGGTCCCTTGGTAAACAAATCTCATATTTACATCAATTTTTATTCTGTGAGTGTATGTATCATGTTTATATGCTATGTAACGGGTTTCATATATAATTTTGAGGAAAATATCATAGATGGATTAATGTAAATGCCTATATTGATGTAAAATAAGACGGTGTGAGCAAGAGTGATTCTTATTACGTAGTATTGGCATCATGAGTAGAGAGAGACTTAGCGGTTTTAATGTGTACCTGCACACCAGCACAGTGTGTAAGTATATTTAGGTACAGGTACATATAAGTATAATTATCAGAGTACGTATAAAATATGGAGTAACTTTAAAACACTTGAAATTTTGGAAAGTTTCCTGAGATAATAGATGTGGTCACGGAGAATGTAAACAAACTGGGTGGGGGCGCCGTATTTGAAAGACTGCTTGCCGTATAGCAAATTCTGGTCATAATTTGACATCGCCGTATTAGCGGAACGCCGTAAGGTGAAACACCGTAAAGTGGGGGCCCTACTGTATATATATATATATATATATATAATATATATATATATATATATATATATATATATATATATATATATATATATATATATGCTTGTACATGTATGTGTAGAGTGACCTAAGTGTAAGTAGAAGTAGCAAGACGTACCTGAAATCTTGCATGCTTATGAGACAGAAAAAAGGACACCAGCAATCCTACCATCATGTAAAACAATTACAGGCTTTCGTTTTACACTCACTTGGCAGGACGATAGTACCTCCCTGGGCAGTTGCTGTCTACCAACCTACTACCTACCTACCTGGAGGGATATATATATATATATATATATATATATATATATATATATATATATATATATATATATATATATATATATAATATCCCTCCAGGTAGGTAGGTAGTAGGTTGGTAGACAGCAACTGCCCAGGGAGGTACTATCGTCCTGCCAAGTGAGTGTAAAACGAAAGCCTGTAATTGTTTTACATGATGGTAGGATTGCTGGTGTCCTTTTTTCTGTCTCATAAGCATGCAAGATTTCAGGTACGTCTTGCTACTTCTACTTACACTTAGGTCACTCTACACATACATGTACAAGCATATATATACACACACACCTCTCAGAGTTTTCTTCTATTTTCTTTCTAGTTCTTGTTTATTTCCCCCTTATCTCCATGGGGAAGTGGAACAGAATTCTTCCTCCGTAAGCCATGCGTGTTGTAAGAGGCAACTGAAATGCCGGGAGCAAGGGGCTAGTAACCCCTTCTCCCGTATAAATTACTAAATTTAAAAAGAGAAACTTTTGTTTTTCTTTTTGGGTGGGATACGGCCGGTTTGTTAAAATACACACACACACACACACACCACACACACACACACACACACACACACACACACACACACACACACACATGCAAACAATCGCAGACAGGCGATCTTAACTATGCAGGACAAGCCACTTGACATCTCAGAAACTCTTCTACCCCATATGGGGAGAAGGGGGATGATGGGTGGGATTGACACTGACCACTAACCCAGTCTAAGGGTAACCGTGGACGGTGACACCTATGCTACTCTGAGACCTCTCTCCCTGCTTTGGTTGCTCCCTTGTAACATAGCACAGATCCTGATGACGCACTGAGAAGTGTGAAAGTACACACACACACACACACACACACACACACACATATAATATATATATATATATATATATATATATATATATATAATATATATATATATATATAATTGCTGCACACCCTTTCTTTCCAAATAGATGTGACTAGATAAGCTCACTGTGTGGGCGAAACGTTGTCAGTAAAGGGTTCCATTATACTGCATTTGTATCTTTTCCCAACTCTTGGTAGGTGGTGGCTAGTCCCTTAGGTCTGAAACAGACCTGTAGCCAGACGACCTACCAAGGCTGAGGGACTGATCATCTCAAAACTAATGATGCTGTCTCTAGTGTTGTATGTCCCTGTATTTGACCGAAGAAGCAAGAATCCACACAAACCACCAGCGCTGTTGTGGTAGAGGAAGGCTGGGTGCTAGAAGCCAAAAGAAATCGTGTCCACAAGACGTTGACCTCCGGAACACCCTTCAGGTAGATTCCTTCAGGTATGCCGTGTCTCTAGCTCCGCAGCTCTGACCTTCCTACAGACAAAACGATGAATGTGTAAAGGGAGTGCATCATTTTCCTGGATGAAGGGCGCCCAGAAAAGGGAACAAGTGCTCGTGAGGACACAAAACTGACCCTCACGAGGACCTGCCTTGTATTTTGAAGGACCTGCCTTGTATATTGTAGGACCTGCCTTGTATATTGTAGGACCTGCCTTGTATATTGTAGGACCTGCCTTGTATAATGTAGGACCTTCCCTGTATGGACCAGTAGGCCTTCTGCAGTGTTCCTCCTTTTTTATGTTCTTAAAGACCACAACGCACCTAGTGGATACAAGACACACTTAGGACGTCTTTCTTGCACACTTTTCGGTCCTGGGACCTGGGTCACTCCAAATGCAACGTTTCCATCATAACTGAGGGACTGATCACCTCAATACTGCTCATGTAATCTGTACCTCTCATTTTCTCCTCCTGTCTAGAATATTTTTCACCTTGTATTTAACTGAAGCCTGTAGAGAGGGTGAAACGTTTCGACACTGTAGATTCTCAGTGTTGTACATGTGTGTACTCATCCAGTTCCTAAGTGGCCTGTAGATTCAGTGGCCTGTAGAGTCAGCGGCCTGTAGAGTCAGTGGCCTGTAGAGTCAGTGGCCTGTAGAGTCAGTGGCCTGTAGAGTCAGTGGCCTGTAGAGTCAGTGGCCTGTAGAGTCAGTGGCCTGTAGAGTCAGTGGCCTGTAGAGTCAGTGGCCTGTAGAGTCAGTGGCCTGTAGAGTCAGTGACTTGAAAAGTCAGTGAGCTGGAGAGTGAATGACCTGTAGAGATGGCTCTGGATCCACTTATCTACTCGCCTGGAGTCAAATACAATATTTCTGATATATTATGAAGACACTCTGCCATCGTTGTCTCACGGTGTGTGGGACGATTACCAAACCAGGGATGCTTCTATTGCCAGCAGTTGCAGACATTACCAGAGTCGTTGCAAG
>NC_069486.1:3506444-3536444 GCF_026875155.1 Cherax quadricarinatus
ACAACACCTCCCACTGCACCACTACAACACCTCCCACTGCACCACTACAATAACTCCCACTGCACCACTACAACACCTCCCACTGCACCACTACAACACCTCCCACTGCACCACTACAACACCTCCCACTGCACACTACAATAACTCCCACTGCACCACTACAACACCTCCCACTGCACCACTACAATAACTCCCACTGCACCACTACAACACCTCCACTGCACCACTACACCTCCCACTGCACCACTACAACACCTCCCACTGCACCACTACACCTCCCACTGCACCACTACAACACCTCCCACTGCACCACTACAACACCTCCCACTGCACCACTACAATAACTCCCACTGCACCACTACAACACCTCCCACTGCACCACTACAATAACTCCACTGCACCACTACAAACACCTCCCACTGCACCACTACACCTCCCACTGCACCACTACAACACCTCCCACTGCACCACTACAATAACTCCCACTGCACCACTACAACACCTCCCACTGCACCACTACAACACCTCCCACTGCACCACTACACCTCCCACTGCACCACTACCCTCCCACTGCACCACTACAACACCTCCCACTGCACCACTACAACACCTCCCACTGCACCACTACAACACCTCCCACTGCCACCACTACAACACCTCCCACTGCACCACTACACCTCCCACTGCACCACTACAACACCTCCCACTGCACCACTACAACACCTCCCACTGCACCACTACAACACCTCCCACTGCACCACTACAACACCTCCCACGCACCACTACAACACCTCCACTGCACCACTACAACACCTCCCACTGCACCACTACAACACCTCCCACTGCACCACTACAACACCTCCCACTGCACCACTACAACACCTCCCACTGCACCATTACAACACCTCCCACTGCACCACTACAACACCTCCACTGCTCCACTACAACACCTCCCACTGTACCACTACAACACCTCCCACTGCACCACTACAACACCTCCCACTGCACCACTACAACACCTCCCACTGCACCACTACAACACCTCCCACTGCACCACTACAACACCTCCCACTGCACCACTACAACACCTCCCACTGCACCACTACAACACCTCCCACTGCACCACTACAACACCTCCCACTGCACCACTACACCTCCCACTGCACCACTACAACACCTCCCACTGCACCACTACAACACCTCCCACTGCACCACTACACCTCCACTGCACCACTACAACACCTCCCACTGCACCACTACAACACCTCCCACTGCACCACTACAATAACTCCCACTGCACCACTACAACACCTCCCACTGCACCACTACAATAACTCCCACTGTACCACTACAACACCTCCCACTGCACCACTACAATAACTCCCACTGCACCACTACAACACCTCCCACTACACCACTACAACACCTCCCACTGTACCACTACAACACCTCCCACTGCACCACTACAACACCTCCCACTACACCACTACAACACCTCCCACTGTACCACACCTACAGAATACACCACGAAGAACGATGAGACAAGATAAAACAGAGGACACTGTATCGCCCATCAGAACCCGGTTGATAGGAACGTGACTTAAGAAATCGTAATGACACGATTGCAAATAAACCATACCCTATGGTGTAGAAATATACCTAGTTGGATGAATCTTATTGTGGCTAGCTGGTCTAGTGGCTAGCGCGACGGGCTGGAGTTTTGAGACTCTATGACCGCGGGTTCAATCCCGGCCGGGGGTATGGTTTGATAGGAACGTTATCAGCCTCCAGCAGCATGATAATCTATTACCTGTTAAAAGCTGTCAGAGATAATCCAGGAACACTATATCTTAAGCCTGCTCGACAAGACAATTATGTCAGTGTGTAGCTGCAGTCTCCAGTGACAAGACTGAGACATACGGTCTCCTGCAGTCTCCAGTGACAAGACTGAGACATACGGTCTCCTGCAGTCTCCAGTGACAAGACTGAGACATACGGTCTCTTGCAGTCTCCAGTGACAAGACTGAGACATACGGTCTCTTGCAGTCTCCAGTGACAAGACTGAGACATACGGTCTCTTGCAGTCTCCAGTGACAAGACTGAGACATACGGTCTCCTGCAGTCTCCAGTGACAAGACTGAGACATACGGTCTCTTGCAGTCTCCAGTGACAAGACTGAGACATACGGTCTCTTGCAGTCTCCAGTGACAAGACTGAGACATACGGTCTCTTGCAGTCTCCAGTGACAAGACTGAGACATACGGTCTCCTGCAGTCTCCAGTGACAAGACTGAGACATACGGTCTCCTGCAGTCTCCAGTGACAAGACTGAGACATACGGTCTCCTGCAGTCTCCAGTGACAAGACTGAGACATACGGTCTCTTGACAGTCTCCAGGACAAGACTGAGACATACGGTCTCCTGCAGTCTCCAGTGACAAGACTGAGACATACGGTCTCTGCAGTCTCCAGTGACAAGACTGAGACATACGGTCTCTGCAGTCTCCAGTGACAAGACTGAGACATACGGTCTCCTGCAGTCTCCAGTGACAAGACTGAGACATACGGTCTCCTGCAGTCTCCAGTGACAGACTGAGACATACGGTCTCCTGCAGTCCAGTGACAAGACTGAGACATACAGTCCTGACATCATCCGTACAAGACTGAGACATACGTCTCTACAGTCTCAATGACAAGACTGAGACATACGGTCTCTGCAGTCTCATGACAAGATGAGACATCGTCTCCTGCAGTCACCGTGACAAGACTGAGACATACGTCTCCTGCATTTTCTCCGGACAGACCTGAACATACGGTCTCCTGTCAGTCTCCAGTGACAAGACTGAACATACGTCTCCTCAGTATACAAACACTTCGTGTCTCATCTCCAGTACCTTCACAGTAGTTATCATACCGTAACCTCAGTATCTATGATCAAGTAACTCTTCATGAGTTTCTCCAGTGCTGAACATAGTTTATCTCCCAGTAACCTTCCAGTATTATCTTCCCAGTAACCTTCCAGTAGGTTATCTCCCAGTAACCTTCCAGTGGTTATCTCCAGTAACCTTCCAGTGTTATCTCCCAGTAACCTTCCAGTGGTTATCTCCCAGTAACCTTCCAGTAGTTTATCTTCCAGTAACCTTCCATAGTTATCTCCCAGTAACCTTCCAGTGGTTATCTCCCAGTAACCTTCCAGTAGTTATCTCCCAGTAACCTTCCAGTAGTTATCTCCCAGTAACCTTCCAGTGGTTATCTCCCAGTAACCTTCCAGTGGTTATCTCCCAGTAACCTTCCAGTGGTTATCTCCCAGTAACCTTCCAGTGGTTATCTCCCAGTAACCTTCCAGTGGTTATCTCCAAGTAACCTTCCAGTAGTTATCTTCCAGTAACCTTCCAGTAGTTATCTCCCAGTAACCTTCCAGTAGTTATCTCCCAGTAACCTTCCAGTGTTATCTCCAGTAACCTTCCAGTAGTTATCTCCCAGTAACCTTCCAGTAGTTATCTCCCAGTAACCTTCCAGTAGTTATCTCCAGTAACCTTCCAGTAGTTATCTCCAGTAACCTTCCAGTGGTTATCTCCCAGTAACCTTCCAGTAGTTATCTTCCAGTAACCTTCCAGTAGTTATCTCCCAGTAACCTTCCAGTAGTTATCTCCCAGTAACCTTCCAGTAGTTATCTTCCAGTAACCTTCAGTGTTATCTCCCAGTAACCTTCCAGTAGTTATCTTCCAGTAACCTTCCAGTAGTTATCTCCAGTAACCTTCCATTTATCTCAGTAACCTTCCAGTAGTTATCTCCAGTAACCTTCCAGTAGTTATCTCCAGTAACCTTCCAGTATTATCTTCCAGTAACCTTCCAGTAGTTATCTCCCAGTAACCTTCCAGTAGTTATCTTCCAGTAACCTTCCAGTAGTTATCTTCCAGTAACCTTCCAGTAGTTATCTTCCAGTAACCTTCCAGTAGTTATCTTCCAGTAACCTTCCAGTAGTTATCTTCCAGTAACCTCAGTATTATCTTCCAGTAACCTTCCAGTAGTTATCTTCCAGTAACCTTCCAGTAGTTATCTTCCAGTAACCTTCCAGTAGTTATCTTCCAGTAACCTTCCAGTAGTTATCTTCCAGTAACCTTCCAGTAGTTATCTTCCAGTAACCTTCCAGTAGTTATCTTCCAGTAACCTTCCAGTAGTTATCTTCAGTAACCTTCCAGTAGTTATCTTCCAGTAACCTTCCAGTAGTTATCTCCAGTAACCTTCCAGTAGTTATCTTCCAGTACCTTCCAGTAGTTATCTTCCAGTAACCTTCCAGTAGTTATCTTCCAGTAACCTTCCAGTAGTTATCTTCCAGTAACCTTCCAGTAGTTATCTTCCAGTAACCTTCCAGTAGTTATCTTCCAGTAACCTTCCAGTGGTTATCTTCCAGTAACCTTCCAGTAGTTATCTTCCAGTAACCTTCCAGTAGTTATCTTCCAGTAACCTTCCAGTAGTTATCTTCCAGTAACCTTCCAGTAGTTATCTTCCAGTAACCTTCCAGTAGTTATCTTCCAGTAACCTTCCAGTGGTTATCTTCCAGTAACCTTCCAGTGTTATCTCCAGTAACCTTCCAGTAGTTATCTTCCAGTAACCTTCCAGTGGTTATCTCCCAGTAACCTTCCAGTAGTTATCTCCCAGTAACCTTCCAGTAGTTATCTCTCAGTAACTTTCCAGTAGTTATCTTCCAGTAACCTTCCAGTAGTTATCTTCCAGTAACCTTCCATAGTATCTCCCAGTAACCTTCCAGTAGTTATCTCCAGTAACTTTCCAGTAGTATCTCCAGTAACCTTCCAGTATTATCTCCCAGTAACCTTCCAGTAGTTATCTCTCAGTAACCTTCCAGTAGTTATCTTCCAGTAACCTTCCAGTAGTTTTCTTCCAGTAACCTTCCAGTAATCTCCCAGTAACCTTCCAGTAATCTCCCAGCAACTTTCCAGTAATCTCCCAGTAACCTTCCAGTAATCTCCCAGCAACTTTCCAGTAGTTATCTTCCAGTAACCTTCCAGTAGTTATCTTCCAGTAACCTTCCAGTAGTTTATCTTCCAGTACCTTCCAGTATTATCTTCCAGTAACTCCAGTTTTATCTCCCAGTAACCTTCCTAGTATATCTCCAGAACCTTCCAGTAGTTATCTTCCAGTAACCTTCCAGTAGTTATCTTCCAGTAACCTTCCAGTAGTTATCTTCAGTAACCTTCCAGTAGTTATCTTCCAGTAACCTTCCAGTAGTTATCTCCCAGTAACCTTCCAGTATTATCTCTCAGTAACCTTCCAGTAGTTATCTTCCAGTAACCTTCCAGTAGTTATCTTCCAGTAACCTTCCAGTAGTTATCTCTCAGTAACCTTCCAGTAGTTATCTTCCAGTAACCTTCCAGTAGTTATCTCCCAGTAACCTTCCAGTAGTTATCTCTCAGTAACCTTCCAGTAGTTATCTTCCAGTACCCTTCCAGTAGTTATCTTCCAGTAACCTTCCAGTAGTTATCTCTCAGTAACCTTCCAGTAGTTATCTTCCAGTAACCTTCCAGTAGTTATCTCCCAGTAACCTTCCAGTAGTTATCTCTCAGTAACCTTCCAGTAGTTATCTTCCAGTACCCTTCCAGTAGTTATCTTCCAGTAACCTTCCAGTAGTTATCTCTCAGTAACCTTCCAGTAGTTATCTTCCAGTAACCTTCCAGTAGTTATCTCCCAGTAACCTTCCAGTAGTTATCTCTCAGTAACCTTCCAGTAGTTATCTTCCAGTACCCTTCCAGTAGTTATCTTCCAGTAACCTTCCAGTAGTTATCTCCAGTAACCTTCCAGTAGTTATCTTCCAGTAACCTTCCAGTAGTTATCTCCCAGTAACCTTCCAGTAGTTATCTCCAGTAACCTTCCAGTAGTTATCTTCCAGTAACCTTCCAGTAGTTATCTTCCAGTAACCTTCCAGTAGTTATCTTCCAGTAACCTTCCAGTAGTTATCTTCCAGTAACCTTCCAGTAGTTATCTCCCAGTAACCTTCCAGTAGTTATCTCCCAGTAACCTTCCAGTAGTTATCTCTCAGTAACCTTCCAGTAGTTATCTTCCAGTACCCTTCCAGTAGTTATCTTCCAGTAACCTTCCAGTAGTTATCTCTCAGTAACCTTCCAGTAGTTATCTTCCAGTAACCTTCCAGTAGTTATCTCCCAGTAACCTTCCAGTAGTTATCTCTCAGTAACCTTCCAGTAGTTATCTTCCAGTACCCTTCCAGTAGTTATCTCCCAGTAACCTTCCAGTAGTTATCTTCCAGTAACCTTCCAGTAGTTATCTCCCAGTAACCTTCCAGTAGTTATCTCCCAGTAACCTTCCAGTAGTTATCTCTCAGTAACCTTCCAGTAGTTATCTTCCAGTACCCTTCCAGTAGTTATCTTCCAGTAACCTTCCAGTAGTTATCTTCCAGTAACCTTCCAGTAGTTATCTTCCAGTAACCTTCCAGTAGTTATCTCCCAGTAACCTTCCAGTAGTTATCTCCAGTAACCTTCCAGTAGTTATCTTCAGTAACCTTCCAGTAGTTATCTTCCAGTAACCTTCCAGTAGTTATCTCTCAGTAACCTTCCAGTAGTTATCTCTCCAGTAACCTTCCGTAGTTACCCCAGTAACCTTCGTATTATCTCCAGTAACCTTCCAGTAGTTATCTCTCAGTAACCTTCCAGTAGTTATCTCCCAGTAACCTTCCAGTAGTTATCTCTCAGTAACCTTCCAGTAGTTATCTCCCAGTAACCTTCCAGTAGTTATCTTCCAGTAACCTTCCAGTAGTTATCTCCCAGTAACCTTCCAGTAGTTATCTCCCAGTAACCTTCCAGTAGTTATCTCTCAGTAACCTTCCAGTAGTTATCTCCCAGTAACCTTCCAGTAGTTATCTCCAGTAACCTTCCAGTAGTTATCTCCTCAGTAACCTTCCAGTAGTTATCTCCAGTAACCTTCCAGTAGTTATCTCCCAGTAACCTTCCAGTAGTTATCTCTCAGTAACCTTCCAGTAGTTATCTCCCAGTAACCTTCCAGTAGTTATCTCCAGTAACCTTCCAGTAGTTATCTCCAGTAACCTTCCAGTAGTTATCTCCCAGTAACCTTCCAGTAGTTATCTCCAGTAACCTTCCAGTAGTTATCTCCCAGTAACCTTCCAGTAGTTACCCTTCAGTAACCTTCCAGTAGTTATCTCCCAGTAACCTTCCAGTAGTTATCTTTCCATGTAACCTTCCAGTAGTTATCTTCCAGTAACCTTCCAGTAGTTATCTCCCAGTAACCTTCCAGTAGTTATCTCTCAGTAACCTTCCAGTAGTTATCTCCCAGTAACCTTCCAGTAGTTATCTCTCAGTAACCTTCCAGTAGTTATCTCCAGTAACCTTCCAGTAGTTATCTCCCAGTAACCTTCCAGTAGTTATCTCTCAGTAACCTTCCAGTAGTTATCTCCCAGTAACCTTCCAGTAGTTATCTCCCAGTAACCTTCCAGTAGTTATCTCTCAGTAACCTTCCAGTAGTTTTATCTTCCCAGTAACCTTCCAGTAGTTATCTCCAGTAACCTTCCAGTGTTATCTTCCCAGTAACCTTCCAGTAGTTATCTCCCAGTAACCTTCCAGTAGTTATCTCCAGTAACCTTCCAGTAGTTATCTCCAGTAACCTTCCAGTAGTTATCTTCCAGTAACCTTCCAGTAGTTATCTTCCAGTAACCTTCCAGTAGTTATCTCTCCTCAGTTAACCCTCTCCAGTAGTTATCTTCCAGTAACCTTCCAGTAGTTATCTTCCAGTAACCTTCCAGTAGTTATCTTCCAGTAACCTTCCAGTAGTTATCTTCCAGTAACCTTCAGTAGTTATCTCCAGTAACCTTCCAGTAGTTATCTTCCAGTAACCTTCCAGTAGTTATCTCCCAGTAACCTTCCAGTAGTTATCTTCCAGTAACCTTCCAGTAGTTATCTTCCAGTAACCTTCCAGTAGTTATCTCCAGTAACCTTCCAGTAGTTATCTCCAGTAACCTTCCAGTAGTTAATCTTCCAGTAACCTTCCAGTAGTTATCTTCCAGTAACCTTCCAGTAGTTATCTCCAGTAACCTTCCAGTAGTTATCTCCCAGTAACCTTCCAGTAGTTATCTTCCAGTAACCTTCCAGTAGTTATCTTCCAGTAACCTTCCAGTAGTTATCTTCCAGTAACCTTCCAGTAGTTATCTTCCAGTAACCTTCCAGTAGTTATCTATCCAGTAACCTTCCAGTAGTTATCTTCCAGTAACCTTCCAGTAGTTATCTTCCAGTAACCTTCCAGTAGTTATCTTCCAGAAACCTCCATATTATCTCCAGTAACTCAGTAGTTATCTTCCAGTAACCTTCCAGTAGTTATCTTCCAGTAACCTTCCAGTAGTTATCTTCCAGTAACCTTCCAGTAGTTATCTCCAGTAACTTCCAGTATTATCTCCAGTAACCTTCCAGTAGTTATCTCCCAGTAACTTCAGTATATCTCCAGTAACCTTCCAGTAGTTATCTTCCAGTAACCTTCCAGTATATCTCCTCCAGTAACCATTTCCAGTAATCTCCCAGTAACCTTCCAGTAGTTATCTTCCAGTAACCTTCCAGTAGTTATTTTCCCAGTAACCTTCCAGTAATCTCCCAGTAACCTTCCAGTAATCTCCCAGTACCCTTCCAGTAGTTATCTTCCAGTAACCTTCCAGTAGTTATCTTCCAGTAACCTTCCAGTAATCTCCCAGTAACCTTCCAGTAATCTCCCAGTAACCTTCCAGTAGTTATCTTCCAGTAACCTTCCAGTAGTTATCTTCCAGTAACCTTCCAGTAATCTCCCAGTAACCTTCCAGTAATCTCCCAGTACCCTTCCAGTAGTTATCTTCCAGTAACCTTCCAGTAGTTATCTTCCAGTAACCTTCCAGTAGTTATCTTCCAGTAACCTTCCAGTAGTTATCTTCCAGTAACCTTCCAGTAGTTATCTTCCAGTAACCTTCCAGTAGTTATCTCCCAGTAACCTTCCAGTAGTTATCTCCCAGTAACCTTCCAGTAGTTATCTTCCAGTAACCTTCCAGTAGTTATCTTCCAGTAACCTTCCAGTAATCTCCCAGTAACCTTCCAGTAATCTCCCAGTAACCTTCCAGTAGTTATCTTCCAGTAACCTTCCAGTAGTTATCTTCCAGTAACCTTCCAGTAATCTCCCAGTAACCTTCCAGTAATCTCCCAGTACCCTTCCAGTAGTTATCTTCCAGTAACCTTCCAGTAGTTTTCTTCCAGTACCCTTCCAGTAGTTATCTTCCAGTAACCTTCCAGTAGTTTTCTTCCAGTACCCTTCCAGTAGTTATCTTCCAGTAATCTCCCAGTAGTTTTCTTCCAGTAACCTTCCAGTAATCTCCCAGTAACCTTCCAGTAATCTCCCAGCAACTTTCCAGTAATCTCCCAGTAAACTTCCAGGTTGGAGGGGTAGGCCAGTGGAAGGTCTCGGTCAGATGACCAAAAGTCCCAGTGGCGAGTCATCCAGTAGTTATATCATAATAAGAATGATGGGGAGGAGTGGAGGGAGGGGGAGTGGAGGGAGGGGGGAGTGGAGGGAGGGGGGAGTGGAGGGAGGGGGGAGTGGAGGGAGGGGGGAGTGGAGGGAGGGGGGAGTGGAGGAGGGGGGGAGTGGAGGGAGGGGGGAGTGGAGGGAGGGGGAGTTGAGGGAGGGGGGAGTGGAGGGAGGGGGAGTGGAGGGAGGGGGGAGTGGAGGAGGGGGAGTGGAGGGAGGGGAGTGGAGGGAGGGGGATAAATGGGAAAATGGCCAAAATGCCCCGGCATAATAATGACTTTCTTTGTATTTAATAAATCAAAATTATAATTACATATTATAACCTCCGCCAAGCACTCACAACTGTGTCTTTTAAGATCACGGTTCTGTTTTCTTCTCAGTTTGTATTTCGAGTGTGTAATGATGGGTTTTTGTGGGGTGAGAGTGAGAGTCTTCGAGAGTTTGTGAGGTAAGACCCTTACTGGCCAGTGTTACTTGGGAAGTACATACTACTCTCTCTCTCCAGCCCACCACCACTACTACCACCACTGCTACCACTACTACCACCACTACTACCACCACTGCTACCACCACTACCACTATTACCACTATTACCACTATTACCACCACTACTACCATCACTACCACACGCACCTGTACGTATTCTTCCAAAGATTCAGCATTACGGAAGGTCAACTAGGAGAAGGTATCAAGTCAACATGGAACTCCGTAGAAATCAAACACAGTCACGGGGAACTGAGGCAGCAACAGCAGGAGAACTTACCGCAGCAATCCTACAGACTGCCGAGAGTAAAATCCTACAGACTGCCGAGAGTAAAATCCTACACACTGCCGAGAGTAAAATCCTACAGACTGCCGAGAGTAAAATCCTACAGACTGCCGAGAGTAAAACCCTACAGACTGCTGAGAGTAAAATCCTACACACTGCCGAGAGTAAAATCCTACACACTGCCGAGAGTAAAATCCTACTGACTGCTGAGACTACACTCCCCCAAAAGATCGGCTGTTCTGCAGTGGAGATAGACGATACGAACAGGACTGTCGATAAACAAAGCTGAACAAACGGTATCGACCAGAGGCACAGAAGTCTTTACTGGAACCTGGGATTTACCTGTGACTAGTTTTAAGGGTCCTACCCAACCACACTCTTTACACATTATTACACTGCCTGCTAGACTTCCTACTTATGCTACCACCATGACACCAGAGCTGACTAAAACTGAGGAACCTTAGTTTTGGTGCCGAAATGTTGTCGACAGTGAAGAAGAGAGGCAATTTGAAAACAGGTTTGGGACACGATTCCTTTTGTTTACGTCTTCAGGATGTGACTTGGACTTTCTTAGCTTAGGCCAGTAGGTGACTTGGACCTTCCTAGTATGGGCCGGTAGGTGATTTAGACCTACCTAGCATGGGTCAGTAGGTGACTTGGACCTTCCTAGCATGGGCCAGTAGGTGACTTGGACCTTCCTAGCATGGGCCAGTAGGTGACTTGGACCTGCCAGCATGGGCCAGTAGGTGACTTGGACCTGCCAGCATGGGCCAGTAGGTGACTCAGACCTTCCTAGCATGGGCCAGTATATGATTTGGACCTGCCTAGCATGGGCCGGTAGGTGACTTAGACCTTCCTAGCATGGGCCAGTAGGCCTGCTGCAGTGCTCCTTCTTTCCTATGGTAGTCTGGGTTCTCTCATTCCACTGTCACTTCATCTCTCTTCTCCTTCACTTCCCCTTATCACCCATCTTCCACTTCCCTCCTTATGTCGCCCCTCTCCCCCTCCCTCTCTTAATCCCTCTCCAATTCTCCCCTTAATCCCACACCAATTCTCTTCTTAATCCCACACCAATTCTCTTCTTAATCCCACTCTAACCCTCCATCGCTCTCCCACTTCCTTCCCTCCCACGTAACAGCCTATAATAATCACAATTTAAAAGATAGAGAAGAGAAAAGGCAGACACTTACCGGAGTTACGGATGTGACAAGAATCACACAAGTTCTTAAGCAAGTGTGTGTTGCATCTCTTCTTCTTGAGAGGTTAAGCAAGTGTGTGTTGCATCTCTTCTTCTTGAGAGGTTAAGCAAGTGTGTGTTTGCATCTCTTCTTCTTGAGAGGTTAAGCAAGTGTGTGTTGCATCTCTTCTTCTTGAGAGGTTAAGCAAGTGTGGTGTTGCATCTCTTCTTCTTGAGAGGTTAAGCAAGTGTGTGTTGCATCTCTTCTTCTTGAGAGGTTAAGCAAGTGTGTGTTGCATCTCTTCTTCTTGAGAGGTTAAGCAAGTGTGTGTTGCATCTCTTCTTCTTGAGAGGTTAAGCAAGTGTGTGTTGCATCTCTTCTTCTTGAGAGGTTAAGCAAGTGTGTCTTGCATCTCTGCTTCTTGAGAGGTTAAGCAAGTGTGTGTTGCATCTCTTCTTCTTGAGAGGTTAAGCAAGTGTGTGTTGGCATCTCTTCTTCTTGAGAGGTTAAGCAAGTGTTGTTGCATCTCTGCTTCTTGAGAGGTTAAGCAAGTGTGTGTTGCATCTCTGCTTCTTGAGAGGTTAAGCAAGTGTGTGTTGCATCTCTGCTTCTTGAGAGGTTAAGCAAGTGTGTTTGAATCCTCTTGCTTTTGAGAGGGTTGAAGCAGTGTGTGTTGGCATCTCTTCTTCTTGAGAGGTTAAGCAAGTGTGTGTTGCATCCTTCTATGAGAGGTTAAGCAAGTGTGGTTGCATCTCTTCTTGTGAGAGGTTAAGCAAGTGTGTGGTTCTCATCATCTTCTTTCTTGAGAGGTTAAGCAAGTGTGTGTTGCATCTCTTCTTCTTGAGAGGTTAAGCAAGTGTGTGTTGCATCTCTTCTTCTTGAGAGGTTAAGCAAGTGTTGTGTTGCATCTCTTCTTCTTGAGAGGTTAACAAGTGTGTGTTGCATCTCTTCTTCTTGAAGGTTAAGCAAGTGTGTGTTGCATCTCTTCTTCTTGAGAGGTTTAAGCAAGTGTGTGTTGCATCTCTGCTTCTTGAGAGGTTAAGCAAGTGTGTGTTGCATCTCTTCTCTTGAGAGGTTAAGCAAGTGTGTGTTGCATCTCTTCTTCTTGAGAGGTTAAGCAAGTGTGTGTTGCATCTCTTCTTCTTGAGAGGTTAAGCAAGTGTGTGTTGCATCTCTTCTTCTTGAGAGGTTAAGCAAGTGTGTGTTGCATCTCTGCTTCTTGAGAGGTTAAGCAGAGATGATAATGGGTAGCGGGAGGTGAGGTAGCAGACTGGGGGGTGAAGCAGGCGGGTAGGAATAGGTAATGTACACTTATTCTTAAGTCCCCCACTGGAGGTGAGGGGGCTAGAGGACTAGCGCACTATTTCCTAATCTCCCACTGGAGATGATGGGTAGGAATGGGTAGTAAGGGGGCTAGAGGACTAGTACACTATTCCTTAATCTCCCACTGGAGATGATTTGTAGGAATGGGTAGTGAGGGGGCTAGAGGGCTAGTACACTATTCTTAAATCCACCACTATAGGTGATGGGTAGGAATGGGTAGTGAGGGGGCTAGAGGACTAGTACACTATTGCCTAATCTCCCACTGGAGATGATGGGTAGGAATGGGTAGTGAGGGGGCTAGAGGACTAGTACACTATTCCCTAATTTCCCACTGGAGATGATGGGTAGGAATGAGTAGTGAGGGGGCTAGAGGACTAGTACACTATTCCTTAATCTCCCACTGGAGGTGAGGGAGTAACAATGTGGGAGGGGTAAGGGAGATAGTGCAGTTCTATAATCCCCATTCCCATAAAAGTGAGGGATAGGGGTAGGGATTGGTAATGGGAGGCATCAGGAGAGACCGGGGTGGCACTGTTCCCAACTCCCCACGTACGCCACTGGGAATCTCAATTTTCAATCAAGCAAGCGTGCTTATCCCAGCTCTTGGAATGCCAGGAATGGTGGCGCTACCCAGGATGGGAAGCTGCTGCAAGAATTATGCCATTTTCTCTCTCTCTCTCTCTCTCTCTCTCTCTCTCTCTCTCTCTCTCTCTCCTTCTAACGCAGGGCTTTACAAGGTTAGGTTAGGTTAAGTTAGGTTAGGTTAAATTAGGTTAGGATAAATTAGGTTAGGATAGGTTAAGGTTGCTAACTTTATTTACAAGCTAAGATCTGTTACTTAGCTCATCTGAAAGCCTTTTTATTTTCCTGAGACATTGCAATATGGGACAGGATGAAGTTGGAGTCATCTGTGGGCCAGATGTCATTTGATCAGCTGACTTTATCTTGTTGATATTGTGATGTACGAGCATGTTCCAGACATGATACATTATAGGAGTATATGATCTTAGACGAAGTGATATTCTGGAGAAGGTTGCAGTCTGTCTGTCTCTCTCTGTCTCTCTCTGTGTCTCTGTCTCTCTCTGTCTCTCTCTGTGTCTCTGTCTCTCTGTCTCTCTCTGTGTCTCTGTCTCTCTCTGTCTGTCTGTCTGTCTGTCTCTCTCTCTCTCTCTCTCTCTCTCTCTCTCTCTTCCTCCAGGTCCTCCACAAACTCTTACCTCCTTCTATTATCTCCCACCTCCTCTCTCTCCTTCTATCACCTCCCACCTACTGTCTCTCCTTCTGTCGCCCCCCACCACACCTCTTACAACCAAATTCTTTTCCTTCCTCTCCCGTCTCCCCTCTCTCTTCTCTCCCCTCTTCCCTCCTCCCCCTACCACCTGCCCTTCTACCCCTACCACCTGCCCTCCTGCCTCTACCTCCTCCCATCTTACCCCTACCTCCACTCTCTCATTACTCCCCTCCCCTCGTTACCTCCCTCCCCTCGTTACCTCCCTCCCCTCGTTACCCCCCTCCCCCACGGGGCACTATCAATACCCAGCGTCATAATTTACCGACCAGGAGTTCGGACTATATACATTTTTTATTCTCTTTTTATAATCTTTTCAGTAAATGTTGGAGTGATGGTTGAGAAACGGAGGCTTGAGCCCGCACCCCCTCCCAGCCTTAATGAAGCCAATGGTGGTAATGAAATTAATTTCCCCGTGGAAGGCTTGACGGGGGGGGGGGTAGGTGATGGGGAGAGGGGTGGTTGGGAGGTTGTAGGGGAGAGTAGGGGTGGTTGTGGTATGTGTAGGTATGGTCTACCCACCTTGAGTCTACCTGGATGGGGTTCCGGGGGTTAACGCCCCCGAGGCCTGGTTCATGACCAGTCCTGGCGGTGGAGCACGGCCTGATCAACCAGGTTGTTACTGCTGGCTTCACGTAGTTCAACATACGAACCACAGCCCGGCTGATCCGGCACTATGTCCAGCTCCCTGTGAAGGCAGCCAGGGGTCTATTGGTAATCCCCTTTATGTGTGCTGGGAGACAATTGAACAGTCTTGGGCCCCTGACACTTACTGTGTAATCTCTCAGTGTATTCATGGCGCCTCTGCTTTTCATTGGAGGAATGTTGCATCATCTGCCGAGTCTTTTGCTTTCATAGGGAGTGATTTCTGGGTGCAGATTTGGGACTAGTCCCTCTTAAGGTTTTCCAGGTGTAAATTATGACGTGCCTTTCTCGCCTGCGTTCCAGGGAGTACAGGTCAAAAGACTTTTCAAAAGTTCCCAGTAATTGAGGTGGTTTACTGAACATAAGTGTGGAGTGAAGGTTCTCTGTACATTTTCCAGATTCATAGTTTTGCTTGTCTTGAAAGAGACCATTAATGTACAGCTATATTCTAGTTTAGATAGAAAATTCTCATTATCCATCCTGTTATTTTGAAGGTTCTCATTGTCCATCCTGTTATTTTGAAGGTTCTCATTATCCATCCTATTTTTATGAAGGTTCTCATTGTCCATCCTGTTATTTTGAAGGTTCTCATTATCCATGTGAAAGACAAAAGGCTTTTAAAAGTTCACAGCAATGCTGTCTACTGAGAGGAAACAGTTTACTTTTGTCCTAAAGACTGCTGTTAGCTAGTCAGTTGAGACAAGGATGGTAAAGCAGAAGGCTCTATCCCCACCTTCCACTCCCTTTAGCCATTGCTGGCAAGAAGCAGGGAGGGAAAATGTACCACAATAAACGGTATGGAATTCTCAGGAGGGATAAAAGTGGATGATAGAAGAGGATGACGGAAGTGGATGGAGTGCCAGGGCTACAGACTGTTTCTATAACTTAGTATTATCTGTCCTGTTCACGCTGTTACACTGGTTCCCGCACAGACTGTCGACCAGTAATTCTGTTTAAACATTCTCTCTCCTCTCTCTCTCTCACTTAGAGCAATGTGTGTGTGTGTGTACTCACCTGTGTGTGGTTACAGGAGTCGAGTCATAGCTCCTGGCCGTCTCTTCGCTGGTCGCTACTTGGTCTACTCTCTCCCTGCTTCAAGAACTTTATCATACCTCTTTTTATAGCTATGTATGGATCTTTCTTCCACAACATCACTCTGCAGATTGTTCCACTTCTCGACAGGCTGAAGAAATACTTCCTAACATCCCTATGACTCATCTGAGTTTTCGACTTCTAGCTGTGACCCTCTTGTTCCTGTGTCCCATTTCTGAAACATTTTGTCTCTGTTCACCTTGTCAATTCCTCTCTGTATTTTGTACGTCGTTATCATAATCCCCCTAGTCCTAATATCCTCCAGTGTTATCAGGTCGAGTTCCTTAACCTCTCCTCCGGGACTAGTCTTGTTGCAAACCTCTGCACTTTCTCTAATTTCTTGATATGCTTGACGAGGTGTGGGTTCCATACTGGTGCTGCGTACTCCAATATGCAGCACCAATAGATATGCCAGAGACGCATTTGCTGCAGCAGTTATTTAGTTGATGTGCTTCTCAGGGATGTGCTCTGTACGATACCCTGATGTTTTTCTCCTCGAGTGAGGTTTGCAGCTTTTGATCCCCGAGTCTGTTCTCCGTCTGCGATCTTCTTTATCCTTCTCCAGAGTTCATAATTTTGTATTTGGTGGGAATAAACTTAAGGAGCCATTCGTCAGACTAGGCTTATAGCCTTTCTGGTTCACTTCGTAGCCTTTCTTGGTTCTCGATTGCTTGTATTCTCCTCATTGTTTCACATCGGTTCTATTCCTTGTGTCATGTCATTCACGTATACAAGAAACAGCGCTGGTCCTAGGACTGATCCTTGTGGAACCCCGCTCGACGCATGCACTCTGACACCTCGTCACGGACCATCATTCGTTGTTACCTTCCTGGCTGGTATGCCTTTATCAATTGTACTGCTATTTCTGCCTGCTTCTCTAGTTTTTGCACCAGTCTCTTTTGCAGTACTGTGTGAAAAGCCTCCTTACAGTCCAAGGAAATGCAGCCTACCCATCCCTTTCTCTCCTGTTTTACCAATATTACCTTGTCGTAAAACTCCAGTAGGTTTGCGACACAGAATTTCCCCTTCTCTGAAACCCTGTTCAATCACTCTCCTCCTTTTAATCTTTTCCATGACTTTGCATACTCTACATATCAGTGGCACTGGTTTGTAGTAAACTACAGACCAGTGCCTATCTGTCACCTCTCTTACTACATTTGCTGTCTTCCACATCTCAGGTAGTTGCTCAATTTCGATAGATTTGTTGAAAATTGTTGCTGACAATACACACACTGCCTCTGCTCTCTCTCTAAGGACCCATGTAGAGATATCTGGTCCCATAGCTTAGGAGGTAGCCAGCTCACATAACAGTTTCTTCACCTCCCCAGTTATGTGTATTGTGTCTAACACTGGATGATGCACTCTACCACTTCAGTTTGCTGGAAATCTTTCCGTCTCCTCAGAGAATACCTCGCTAAATCTCATGCTGACCTCTTCACGGACTTCCTGGTCATTCCTTGTGAGCTTCCCACCTTCCTTCAGGCTCTACGACTCAGTTCCTTGTTTTCCTGAGTTCTTTGTCTTCTGTACTTTTTCCATGCTATCCCACATTTGATTTTGGTCTCTCTAAAGCTCTGGTAAACGATGGGTTCATTCTGGTCTTCCCATTGTTTCTATTGCTCCTGGACACGAACTTCTCTTCTGCCTTCTTGTAATTTCTTATCACATGCTTCAATATCTCATTTATTGTGTTTCTAGTTCTTTCCCACTGTACACATGCTTGTGTAGTTCCCTCTTTTGAAATCTGGTTTCTTACCTCCTTCCTGTTTCACTCTCCACTGTTAATTCCACAAGGTATTCAAAGCTCTGGACCACGTGATCACTAATACCGAGAGATCTCTTATATTTAATATCCCCTATGTTGGAACGACTCTGGGCGAATACGAGGTCCAGCCTAGCTGGTTCATTCTCTTTTCTCTGGTTGTGTTTCTAACAAGTTGGTGTATGAAATTCTCCATTATCACCTCCAGCATCTTGTCCCTCCATGTTTCTGATCTCCCATGGAACTCTAGATTCTCCCAGTTAGTCTCCTTGTGGTTCAAGTCCCCATAACCTGTAAGTAGCTTTGCCCTGCTCATGTGGGCCCTTCTGGCTACTATTGTCTTGGCCTCTTGCTATTTAGTGTAGGGTTGTACATCACTGCTATCACCACTTTGGCACCCCAGTCTGAAGTATGCCGCCTCTTAACCTCGGTGTCCCGCTGTATGATCCTGTCTTGTATCTTTCTGTTGTGAGGCTCGGTTACAGTGGATTAATTTTACTTCCATCTCTGAAAGTTTGTCACCTGAGACGTACCACCTTCCTGACGGTATTGTGGTGTCTGCGTTTTCTCCGCTTGTCGTATTTCACCACAAGTCTTCACTTCAGCCTCCTGAAGCCCGTGAAGAATTATAATGATTGTGTGTGTGTGTGTGTGTGGTGTGTGTGTGTGTGTGTATACTCGCCTAATTGTGGTTGCAGGGGTCAAGACTCAGCTCCTGGCCCCGCCTCTTCAGTGATTGCTACTTGGTCCTCTCTCTGCTTCCTAAGCTTTGTCATACCTTGTCTTGAAGCTATGTATGGTTCCTGCCTCCACTGCGTCACTTGCTAGGCTATTCCACTTACTGACGACTCTGAAGAAATATTTCCTAACATCCCGTTGACTCGTCTGAGTCTTCAACTTCCAATTGTGACCCCTTGTTTCTGTGTCCCCTCTCTGGAACATCTTGTCTCTGTCAACCTTATCTATTCCACGCAGTATCTTGTATGTCGTTATCATTTCTCCCCTAACCCTCCTGTTCTCCAGTGTCGTCAGTCCGATTTCCCTCAACCTTTCATCGTAGGACATTCCCCTGAGCTCTGGAACTAGCCTTGTTGCAAATCATTGTACTTTCTCTAATTTCTTGACGTGCTTGACCAGGTGTGTGTGGGGGGGGGGATACTTAATACTTGCTGGCGAGGGGAATGAGAGAGGGTAAGGAGGGAGGGGAAAGTAGTGGGAGCAGCTCAAGTTCACCCCTCAGCACAGATTGAACAAACTCTTAAAACTCATTTTGCTGAATGTAGAATCCAGCTTTCTGCCCAGGAAACTTTTAATAGTTTCTTTTAAAACTTTTGTTTACAAAAGTTTTATGATAATCCAACTGGTGATTCCTTGTAGTTGTGAGAGTGATGAGAGTGAGAGCACTCGCTTGTTTGTTGAGATTGTAAGGTTCTCAAACATATACATTCTTGAACCCGTGTGTGTATGTGTGTGTGTGTATGTGAACCCTCACCTGTTTGTTGTAAGGTTCTCAAACATACACATACTTAAATCCTTGTGTGGTCGTGCCACACACCGACCATCCATCTTAGTCACCTTCTTAAAGAACGTAACCAGGAGACCATGACAGTGATTTGAATATTGTCACTGTTCACTGAGGTTGTGTGACTCATTAGCTCCTGTCCCCCCAGGTCTTGAATTGAGTGACCCACATGGGTTTAACGCTTAACACGAATTATAATAACCCTACGTGTATTGTTCCAGTGGCCGTATGTAAAGCACTTGTACCAAACAGAAGAAAAACAGAATGGACGTAAACAGTTCTGTTGGGAAATTGTGGAAAATGGTACATGTTTTTCAGACGTTCAATATCTAAGTCATAAACGTCTTACAGTGTTGGTCCTAAACTCGAAGCAGATTTATACACAGATGACGACAACGAAATTATTGGAGTCTTCAGGGAGCAGTATGGACGGTGTTGAGTGATCCAGTGAATGTTGTGTGATCCAGTGATTGTTGTGTGATCCAGTGAATGTTGAGTGATCCAGTGAATGTTGTGTGATCCAGTGATTGTTGTGTGATCCAGTGAATGTTGAGTGATCCAGTGAATGTTGAGTGATCCAGTGAATGTTGTGTGATCCAGTGAATGTTTAGTGATCCAGTGAATGTTGAGTGATCCAGTGATTGATGATCCAGTGAATGTTGAGTGATCCAGTGAATGTTGAGTGATCCAGTGAATGTTGTGTGATCCAGTGAATGTTATGTGATCCAGTGAATGTTGTGTGATCCAGTGAATGTTGTGTGATCCAGTGAATGTTGAGTGATCCAGTGAATGTTGTGATCCAGTGAATGTTGTGTGATCCAGTGAATGTTGAGTGATCCAGTGAATGTTGTGTGATCCAGTGAATGTTGAGTGATCCAGTGAATGTTGTGTGATCCAGTGAATGTTGAGTGATCCAGTGAATGTTGTGTGATCCAGTGAATGTTGAGTGATCCAGTGAATGTTGTGTGATCCAGTGAATGTTGAGTGATCCAGTGAATGTTGTGTGATCCAGTGAATGTTGAGTGATCCAGTGAATGTTGAGTGATCCAGTGAATGTTTGTGTGATCCAGTGAATGTTGAGTGATCCAGTGAATGTTGTGTGATCCAGTGAATGTTGAGTGATCCAGTGAATGTTGAGTGATCCAGTGAATGTTGAGTGATCCAGTGAATGTTGAGTGATCCAGTGAATGTTGTGTGATCCAGTGAATGTTGAGTGATCCAGTGAATGTTGTGTGATCCAGTGAATGTTGTGTGATCCAGTGAATGTTGAGTGATCCAGTGAATGTTGTGTGATCCAGTGAATGTTGAGTGATCCAGTGAATGTTTAGTGATCCAGTGAATGTTGTGATCCAGTGAATGTTGAGTGATCCAGTGAATGTTGAGTGATCCAGTGAATGTTTAGTGATCCAGTGAATGTTGTGTGATCCAGTGAATGTTGTGTGATCCAGTGAATGTTGAGTGATCCAGTGAATGTTGAGTGATCCAGTGAATGTTGAGTGATCCAGTGAATGTTGAGTGATCCAGTGAATGTTGAGTGATCCAGTGAATGTTGTGTGATCCAGTGAATGTTGAGTGATCCAGTGAATGTTGAGTGATCCAGTGAATGTTGAGTGATCCAGTGAATGTTGTGTGATCCAGTGAATGTTTAGTGATCCAGCGAATGTTGTGTGATCCAGTGAATGTTGAGTGATCCAGTGAATGTTTAGTGATCCAGTGAATGTTTAGTGATCCAGTGAATGTTGAGTGATCCAGTGAATGTTTAGTGATCCAGTGAATGTTGAGTGATCCAGTGAATGTTGATGACCATGAATTTGGTGATCCAGTGAATGTTGAGTGATCCAGTGAATGTTGTGATGATCCAGTGAATGTTTAGTGATCCAGTGAATGTTGAGTGATCCAGTGAATGTTGAGTGATCCAGTGAATGTTGTGTGATCCAGTGAATGTTGAGTGATCCGATGTTGTGATCGTGAATGTTTAGTGATCCAGTGAATGTTAGTGATCCAGTGAATGTTGAGTGATCCAGTGAATGTTGTGTGATCCAGTGAATGTTGAGTGATCCAGTGAATGTTGTGTGATCCAGTGAATGTTTGATGATCCAGTGAATGTTGAGTGATCCAGTGAATGTTGAGTGATCCAGTGAATGTTGTGTGATCCAGTGAATGTTGAGTGATCCAGTGAATGTTGAGTGATCCAGTGAATGTTGAGTGATCCAGTGAATGTTGTGTGATCCAGTGAATGTTGTGTGATCCAGTGAATGTTGTGTGATCCAGTGAATGTTGAGTGATCCAGTGAATGTTGAGTGATCCAGTGAATGTTGTGTGATCCAGTGAATGTTTGTGATCCAGTGAATGTTGAGTGATCCAGTGAATGTTGTGTGATCCAGTGAATGTTTGTGTGATCCAGTGAATGTTGAGTGATCCAGTGAATGTTGAGTGATCCAGTGAATGTTGAGTGACCCAGTGAATGTTGAGTGATCCAGTGAATGTTGAGTGATCCAGTGAATGTTGTGTGATCCAGTGAATGTTGTGTGATCCAGTGAATGTTGAGTGATCCAGTGAATGTTGTGTGATCCAGTGAATGTTGAGTGATCCAGTGAATGTTGAGTGATCCAGTGAATGTTGAGTGATCCAGTGAATGTTTAGTGATCCAGTGAATGTTTAGTGATCCAGTGAATGTTGAGTGATCCAGTGAATGTTTAGTGATCCAGTGAATGTTGAGTGATCCAGTGAATGTTGAGTGATCCAGTGAATGTTGAGTGATCCAGTGAATGTTGAGTGATCCAGTGAATGTTTAGTGATCCAATGAATGTTGTGTGATCCAGTGAATGTTGAGTGATCCAGTGAATGTTGAGTGATCCAGTGAATGTTGTGTGATCCAGTGAATGTTGAGTGATCCAGTGAATGTTGTGTGATCCAGTGAAATGTTGAGTGATCCAGTGAATGTTGAGTGATCCAGTGAATGTTGAGTGATCCAGTGAATGTTGTGTGATCCAGTGAATGTTGTGTGATCCAGTGAATGTTGAGTGATCCAGTGAATGTTGTGTGATCCAGTGAATGTTGTGTGATCCAGTGAATGTTGAGTGATCCAGTGAATGTTGAGTGATCCAGTGAATGTTGAGTGTCCAGTGAATGTTGAGTGATCCAGTGAATGTTGTGTATCCAGTGAATGTGTGATGATCCATAATGTTGATGATCCAGTGAATGTTGTGTGATCCATGAATGTTGAGTGATCCAGTGAATGTTGAGTGATTCCATGAATGTTGAGTGATCCAGTGAATGTTTAGTGACCAGTAAATACCAGTCAGTGATCCATGATGTTTGTGATCAGTGAATGTTGATGCTCCAGTGAATGTTGTTGATCCGTGAATGTTTAGTGATCCAGTGAATGTTCAGTGATCCATGAATGTTAGTGATCCACTGAATGTTGAGTGATCGTAATGTTGATGCCAGTGAATGTGTGTGATCCAGTGAATGTTGAGTGATCCATGAATGTTGTGTGATCCAGGATGTTGTGTGTTCCAGTGAATGTGTGTGATCCAGTGAGTGTGAGTGATCCATGAATGTTGAGTGATCCAGGAATGTTGTGTGATCCAGTGAATGTTGTGTGATCCATGAAGTTGAGTGATCCAGGAATGTTGTGTGTATCCATGAATGTTGTGTGATCCAGTGAATGTTGAGTGATCCAGTGAATGTTGAGTGATCCAGTGAATGTTGAGTGATCCAGTGAATGTTGTGTGATCCAGTGAAGTTTGTATCCATGAATGTTGTGTGATCCAGTGAATGTTGAGTGATCCAGTGAATGTTGTGTGATCCAGTGAATGTTGAGTGATCCAGTGAATGTTGAGTGATCCAGTGAATGTTTAGTGATCCAGTAAATACCATGTTCAGTGATCCAGTGAATGTTGTGTGATCCAATGAATGTTGAGTGATCCAGTTTAGTGATCCAGTGAATGTTCAGTGATCCAGTGAATGTTTAGTGATCCAGTGAACACTATGAATGTTGAAGACCCTCCAGGAAGCTGTCATGTTCCTGAAGGTGAAGACCCTCCAGGAAGCTGTCATGTTCCTGATGGTGAAGACCCTCCAGGAAGCTGTCATGTTCCTGAAGGTGAAGACCCTCCAGGAGGCTGTCATGTTCCTGAAGGTGAAGACCCTCCAGGAGGCTGTCATGTTCCTGAAGGTGAAGACCCTCCAGGAGGCTGTCATGTTCCTGAAGGTGAAGACCCTCCAGGAGGCTGTCATGTTCCTGAAGGTGAATGCCCTCCAGGAGGCTGTCATGTTCCTGAAGGTGAAGACCCTCCAGGAAGCTGTCATGTTCCTGAAGGTGAAGACCCTCCAGGAAAGGGTGTCATGTTCCTGAAGGTGAAGACCCTCCAGGAGGCTGTCATGTTCCTGAAGGTGAAGACCCTCCAGGAAGCTGTCATGTTCCTGAAGGTGAAGACCCTCCAGGAAGCTTTCATGTTCCTGAAGGTGAAGACCCTCCAGGAGGCTGTCATGTTCCTGAAGGTGAAGGCCCTCCAGGAGGCTGTCATGTTCCTGAAGGTGAAGACCCTCCAGGAAGCTGTCATGTTCCTGAAGGGAAGACCCTCCAGGAAGCTGTCATGTTCCTAAAGGTGTGACCCTTCAGGAAGCTGTCATGTTCCTGAAGGTTGACCCTCCAGGAAGCTGTCATGTTCCTGAAGGTGAAGACCCTCCAGGAGGCTGTCATGTTCCTGAAGGTGAAGACCCTCCAGGAGGCTGTCATGTTCCTGAAGGTGAAGACCCTCCAGGAGGCTGTCATGTTCCTGAAGGTGAAGACCCTCCAGGAGGCTGTCATGTTCCTGAAGGTGAAGACCCTCCAGGAGGCTGTCATGTTCCTGAAGGTGAAGACCCTCCAGGAGGCTGTCATGTTCCTGAAGGTGAAGACCCTCCAGGAAGCTGTCATGTTCCTGAAGGTGAAGACCCTCCAGGAAGCTGTCATGTTCCTGAAGGTGTTGACCCTTCAGGAAGCTGTCATGTTCCTGAAGGTGTTGACCCTCCAGGAAGCTGTCATGTTCCTGAAGGTGAAGACCCTCCAGGAGGCTGTCATGTTCCTGAAGGTGAAGACCCTCCAGAAGGCTGTCATGTTCCTGAAGGTGAAGACCCTCCAGGAGGCTGTCATGTTCCTGAAGGTGAAGACCCTCCAGAAGGCTGTCATGTTCCTGAAGGTGAAGACCCTCCAGGAAGCTGTCATGTTCCTGAAGGTGAAGACCCTCCAGGAAGCTGTCATGTTCCTGAAGGTGTTGACCCTCCAGGAAGCTGTCATATTCCTGAAGGTGAAGACCCTCCAGGAAGCTGTCATGTTCCTGAAGGTGAAGACCCTCCAGGAAGCTGTCATGTTCCTGAAGGTGAAGACCCTCCAGGAAGCTGTCATATTCCTGAAGGTGAAGACCCTCCAGGAGGCTGTCATGCTCCTGAAGGTGAAGACCCTCCAGGAGGCTGTCATGTTCCTGAAGGTGAGACCCTCCAGGAGGCTTCTGTTCCTGAAGTGAAGACCCTCCAGAAGGCTGTCATGTTCTCTGAAGGTGAAGACCCTCCAGAGTGCTGTCATGTTCCTGAAGTGAAGACTCCAGGAGGCTGTCATGTTCCTGAAGGTGAAGACCCTCCAGAGGCTGTCATGATTCCTGAAGGTGAAGACCCTCCGAAGGCTGTCATGTTCCTGAAGTGAAGACCCTCCAGGAGGCTGTCATGTTCCTGAAGTGAGACCCTCAGAAGGCTGTCATGTTCCTGAAGGTGATGACCTCCAGGAAGCTGTATGTTCCTGAAGGTTGAAGACCTCCAGGGCTGTTCATGTTCCTGAAGGTGAAGACCTCCAGAGGCTGTCATGTTCCTGAAAGTGAAGACCCTCCAGAAGGCTGTCTTGTTCCTGAGGTGAAGACCTCCAGAGCTTCATGTTCCTGAAGGTGAAGCCCTCCAGAAGCTTCATGTTCCTGAAGGTGAAGACCCTCAAAGGCTAGTTTGTTCCTGAAAGTGAAGACCCTCCAGGAGGCTGTCATGTTCCTGAAGGTGAAGACCCTCCAGGAGGCTGTCATGTTCCTGAAGGTGAAGACCCTCCAGAGGCTGTCATGTTCCTGAAAGTGAAGCCCTCAGAAGGCTGTCTGTTCCTGAAGGTGAGACTCAAAGGCTGTCATGTTCCTGAAGGTGAGACCCTCAGGAGGCTGTCAGTTCTAGTGTCATTATTCGTCTCTGCGCTTCTAACTCCTCCCAGTAAATGCTTACACATTAATATCGTTATTGATATTAAAAGAATTATCGTACCCGTTTTTTCTAGTTGATCTTCAATTATTCAACTCGTCCAGGTTTGGTGCACCGAGTTGATTGTACAGACTCCTCTGTTACGAGTGGAATATTATGGATTGTGACTGTTACATGTCTGTGACTGGCTGCTTTGTACCGTGACTGACTAGTTCCGTGATTGTGACTGGCTAGTTTGTTCCGTGATTGTGACTGGCTAGTTTGTTCCGTGATTGTGACTGGCTAGTTCCGTGATTGTGACTGGCTAGTTTGTTCCGTGATTGTGACTGGCTAGTTTGTTCCATGATTGTGACTGGCTAGTTTGTTCCATGATTGTGACTGGCTAGTTTGTTCCATGATTGTGACTGGCTAGTTCCGTGATTGTGACTGGCTAGTTTGTTCCATGATTGTGACTGGCTAGTTTGTTCCATGATTGTGACTGGCTAGTTTGTTCCATGATTGTGACTGGCTAGTTCCGTGATTGTGACTGGCTAGTTTGTTCCATGATTGTGACTGGCTAGTTTGTTCCATGATTGTGACTGGCTAGTTTGTTCCGTGATTGTGACTGGCTAGTTTGTTCCATGATTGTGACTGGCTAGTTTGTTCCATGATTGTGACTGGCTAGTTTGTTCCATGATTGTGACTGGCTAGTTTGTTCCGTGATTGTGACTGGCTAGTTTGTTCCATGATTGTGACTGGCTAGTTTGTTCCGTGATTGTGACTGGCTAGTTTGTTCCATGATTGTGACTGGCTAGTTTGTTCCATGATTGTGACTGGCTAGTTTGTTCCATGATTGTGACTGGCTAGTTTGTTCCGTGATTGTGACTGGCTAGTTTGTTCCGTGATTGTGACTGGCTAGTTTGTTCCATGATTGTGACTGGCTAGTTTGTTCCGTGATTGTGACTGGCTAGTTTGTTCCATGATTGTGACTGGCTAGTTTTGTTCCATGATTGTGACTGGCTAGTTTGTTCCATGATTGTGACTGGCTAGTTTGTTCCATGATTGTGACTGGCTAGTTTGTTCCGTGATTGTGACTGGCTAGTTTTTTCCATGATTGTGACTGGCTAGTTTGTTCCATGATTGTGACTGACTAGTTTGTTCCATGATCGTGACTGACTAGTTCCGTGATTGTGACTGGCTAGTTTGTTCCATGATTGTGACTGGCTAGTTTGTCCCATGATTGTGACTGGCTAATTTGTTCCGTGATTGTGACTGGCTAGTTTGTTCCATGATTGCGACTGGCTAGTTTGTCCCATGATTGTGACTGGCTAGTTTGTTCCATGATTGTGACTGGCTAGTTTGTTCCATGATTGTGACTGGCTAGTTTGTTCCATGATTGTGAACGGCTAGTTTGTTCCATGATTGTGACTGGCTAGTTTGTTCCATGATTGTGACTGGCTAGTTTGTTCCATGATTGTGAACGACTAGTTTGTTCCATGATTGTGACTGGCTAGTTTGTTCCATGATTGTGAACGACTAGTTTGTTCCATGATTGTGACTGGCTAGTTTGTTCCATGATTGTGACTGGCTAGTTTGTTCCATGATTGTGACTGGCTAGTTTTGTTCCATGATTGTGACTGGCTAGTTTGTTCCATGATTGTGACTGGCTAGTTTGTTCCATGATTGTGACTGGCTAGTTTGTTCCATGATTGTGACTGGCTAGTTTGTTCCATGATTGTGACTGGCTAGTTTGTTCCATGATTGTGAACGACTAGTTTGTTCCATGATTGTGACTGGCTAGTTTGTTCCATGATTGCGACTGGCTAGTTTGTTCCATGATTGTGACTGGCTAGTTTGTTCCATGATTGTGACTGGCTAGTTTGTTCCATGATTGTGACTGGCTAGTTTGTTTCCATGATTGTGACTGGCTAGTTTGTTCCATGATTGTGACTGGCTAGTTTGTTCCATGATTGTGAACGACTAGTTTGTTCCATGATTGTGACTGGCTAGTTTGTTCCATGATTGCGACTGGCTAGTTTGTTCCATGATTGTGACTGGCTAGTTTGTTCCATGATTGTGACTGGCTAATTTGTTCCATGATTGTGACCGGCTAGTTTGTTCCATGATTGTGACTGGCTAGTTTGTTCCATGATTGTGACTGGCTAGTTTGTTCCATGATTGTGACCGGCTAGTTTGTTCCATGATTGTGACTGGCTAGTTTTTCCATGATTGTGACTGGCTAATTTGTTTCATGATTGTGACTGGCTAGTTTGTTCCATGATTGTAACTGGTTAGTTCTATGATTGTGACTGGCTAGTTCCATGATTGTGACTGGCTAGTTTGTTCCATGATTGTGACTGGCTAGTTTGTTCCATGATTGTGACTGGCTAGTTTGTTCCATGATTGTGACTGGCTAGTTTGTTCCGTGATTGTGACTGGCTAGTTTGTTCCATGATTGTGACCGGCTAGTTTGTTCCATGATTGTGACTGGCTAGTTTGTTCCATGATTGTGACTGGCTAGTTTCCGTGATTGTACTGGCTAGTTTGTTCCATATTGTGATGGCTAGTTTGTTCCATGATTATGACTGGCTAGTTTGTTCCGTGATTGTGACTGGCTAGTTTGTCCCATGATTGTGACTGGCTAGTTTGTTCCGTGATTGTGACTGGCTAGTTTGTCCCATGATTGTGACTGGCTAGTTTGTTCCGTGATTATGACTGGCTAGTTTGTTCCGTGATTGTGACTGGCTAGTTTGTCCCATGATTGTGACTGGCTAGTTTGTTCCGTGATTGTGACTGACTAGTTTGTTCCATGATTGTGACTGGCTAGCTGAGAGAATATGAGAGAATTCGTAGGATTGTGGATAGACGGAAAGAGACAGTTGTTGAGATATTCATCTGTTACGTACAGAACATAAATTCTTAATCTACATGTTCACGAATAATTAATGAGAGTCATAGAGGTGAATATTACATGAACAACGACTGGAGGAACACTGCAGAAGGCCAACTGTCCTTCCACCTTACCAAAACCACCCGTACCCAGAGCTACCCAAGAATTTACTCCCCTAACCACGACACTAACCACATCCAGCCCCTCCCACTCGTATATTTGTCCAATCTCTCTTTTTTTTTAAGCCAACCAGGATCCTAGCCTCGATCACCCTACTCGGAAGATTGTTCAACTCATCCACAACTCTGTTCGAAAACCAGTATTTACCTATGGTTTTTCTAAATCTAAATTTATCCAAGGCATAGACAGAGGTTATTGGTGGTAGGATGGTTGTTGTTGGTGGTAGGATGGTTGTTGGTGGCTGGATGGTTGTTGGTGGTTGGATGGTTGTTGGTAGGATGGTTGTTAGTGGTGGTCTGGTTGATCAGACTGATTCACCAGGCCTGGTCTCAGACCGAGCCGCGGGGGGCGTTGACCCCCAGAACCCTCTCCAGGTAAACTCCAGGTGGTAGGATGGTTGTTGTTGGTGGTAGGATGGTTGTTGGTGGTGAGCTGGTGGTAGGATGGTTGTTACTGGTGGGCTGGTAGTGGTAGGATGGTTGTTACTGGTAGGCTGATGGTGATAGGATGGTTGTTACTGGTAGGTTGGTGGTGGTAGGATGGTTGTTACTGGTGGGCTGGTGGTGGTAGGATGGTTATTAGTGGTGGGCTGGTGGTAGGATGGTTGTTAGTGGTGGGCTAGTGGTGGTAGGATGGTTGTTACTGGTAGGCTGGTGGTGGTAGGATGGTTGTTACTGGTGGGCTGGTGGTGGTAGGATGGTTGTTAGTGGTGGGCTGGTGGTAGGATGGTTGTTAGTGGTGGGCTGGTGGTGGTAGGATGGTTGTTACTGGTAGGCTGGTGGTGGTAGGATGGTTGTTACTAGTAGGCTGGTGGTGGTAGGATGGTTGTTACTGGTGGGCTGGTGGTGGTAGGATGGTTGTTACTGGTGGGCTGGTGGTAGGATGGTTGTTAGTGGTGGGCTGGTGGTGGTAGGATGGTTGTTACTAGTAGGCTGGTGGTGGTAGGATGGTTGTTACTGGTAGGCTGGTGGTGGTAGGATGGTTGTTACTAGTAGGCTGGTGGTGGTAGGATGGTTGTTACTGGTGGGCTGGTGGTGGTAGGATGGTTGTTACTGGTGGGCTGGTGGTAGGATGGTTGTTAGTGGTGGGCTGGTGGTGGTTAGGATGGTTGTTACTAGTAGGCTGGTGGTGGTAGGATGGTTGTTACTGGTAGGCTAGTGGTGGTAGGATGGTTGTTACTAGTAGGCTGGTGGTGGTAGGATGGTTGTTACTGGTGGGCTGGTGGTAGGATGGTTGTTACTGGTGGGCTGGTGGTAGGATGGTTGTTAGTGGTGGGCTGGTGGTGGTAGGATGGTTGTTACTAGTAGGCTGGTGGTGGTAGGATGGTTGTTACTGGTAGGCTGGTGGTGGTAGGATGGTTGTTACTAGTAGGCTGGTGGTAGGATGGTTGTTACTAGCAGGCTGGTGGTGGGGGGATGGTTGTTACTGGTGGGCTGGTGATAGGATGGTTGTTACTGGTGGGCTGGTGGTAGGATGGTTGTTTCTGGTGGGCTGGTGGTAGGATGGTTGTTACTAGCAGGCTGGTGGTGGTAGGATGGTTGTTACTGGTGGGCTGGTGGTAGGATGGTTGTTACTGGTGGGCTGGTGGTGGTAGGATGGTTGTTACTGGTAGGCTGCTGGTGGTAGGATGGTTATT
>NC_069486.1:3541444-3561444 GCF_026875155.1 Cherax quadricarinatus
CAACCATAACCATAACCACAGCAACCATAACTACCATGACAACTATAACTATAACCACAACGATAACCACAGCAACCATAACCAAAAACAACCATGACCACAACCACCACAACCACAACAAACCACACAACAAAACGATATAAATATTATTGGATTAATGCCTAGTTGGTGGTTGAATTGTGGTAGAGTAAGAGCGGTTATGGTGAAGTGGTTGTAGCTGGTTGTAGTAGTTGGTTGAGCAATAGTGGTAGGTTGATAGAAGGCTGGTAGGGGTGGTTGGTAATGGTGGTAGAGTGAGGGTGGTAGATTTTGGTGGATGGTGGTGAAGTGCATAATGGTGGTAGTTGGTTGATGGTGGTACTAGTTGAATAGTGGTAGTTATGGGTGTTCATTGTAGGTTGGTGGTAAAATGGTTGTTGGTGGGGGTGGGTAATGGTGTTGTAGGCTGGTGGTTGTTGGTGGGGTGGGTAAGGGGTGTTGTAGGCTGGTGGTTGTTGGTGGCATGCTGGTGGTGGCAGGATGGTTGTTGTTGGCATGCTGGTGGTGGCAGGATGGTTGTTGGTGGTGATGGTGGTGGCAGGATGGTTGTTGGTGGCATGCTGGTGGTAGCAGGATGGTTGTTGTTGGTGGTGATGGTGGTGGCAGGATGGTTGTTGTTGGTGGTGATGTGGTGGCAGGATGGTTGTTGGTGGCATGTGGTGGTGGCAGGATGGTTGTTGGTGATGGGGGTGGCAGGATGGTTGTTGGTGGCATGCTGGTGATGGCAAGATGGTTGTTGGTGGTGATGGCAGGATGGTTGTTGGTGGTGATGGCAGGATGGTTGTTGTTGGTGGTGATGGCAGGATGGTTGTTGGTGGTGATGGTGGTGCAGGATGGTGTTGTTGTTGGTGTGATGGCAGGATGGTTGTTGGTGGTGGTGATGGTGGTGGCAGGATGGTTGTTGTTGGTGGTGATGGCAGATGGTTGTTGGTGTGGTGATGGTGGTGGCAGGATGGTTGTTGTTGGTGGTGATGGCAGGATGGTTGTTGGTGGTGGTGATGGTGGTGGCAGGATGGTTGTTGTTGGTGGTGATGGCAGGATGGTTGTTGGTGGTGATGGCAGGATGGTTGTTGGTGATGGCAGGATGGTTGTTGGTGGTGATGGCAGGATGGTTGTTGGTGGTGGTGGTGGTGGTAGTAACAACAACCACCAGCTGTCACATGCACTTTAAGATAGAGACGTTCAGAGAGAACTCTCTCTTATTTTAACATCTTCTCTTCGTCCTCTCTTGCCTCCTTCTCCTTCCTTCTCTTTCTCATCTTATTCTTCTCTTTCTTTTCCCTTCTTATCCTCTCTTCTTTCCTCTTCATTCTCATATATATATATATATATATATATATATATATATATATATATATATATAAAATATATATATATATATATATATATATAATGTATATAAAATTTTATATATAATATATATATATATATATATATATATATATATATATATATATATATGTATGCAAGATAGGGCTCCTTGCAACACAAGGTGCAGTGCATGCTTGCAACACAAGGTGCAGCGCATGCTTGCAACACAAGGTACTGTGCCTGCTTGCAACACAAGGTGCAGTGCCTGCTTGCAACACAAGGTGCAGTGCCTGCTTGCAACACAAGGTGCAGTGCCTGCTTGCAACACAAGGTGCAGTGCCTGCTTGCAACACAAGGTGCAGTGCCTGCTTGCAACACAAGGTGCAGTGCCTGCTTGCAACACAAGGTGCAGTGCCTGCTTGCAAACAAGGTGCAGTGCCTGCTTGCAACACAAGGTGCAGCGCCTGCTTGCAACACAAGGTGCAGTGCCTGCTTGCAACACAAGGTGGCAGTGCATGCTTGCAACAACAAGGTGCAGTGCCTGCTTGCAACACAAGGTGCAGTGCCTGCTTGCAACACAAGGTGCAGTGCCTACTTGCAACACAAGGTGCAGTGCCTGCTTGCAACACAAGGTGCAGTGCCTGCTTGCAACACAAGGTGCAGTGACTGCTTGCAACACAAGGTGCAGTGCCTGCTTGCAACACAAGGTGCAGTGCCTGCTTGCAACAAAAGGGTTTGCAGTGCCTGCTTGCAACACAAGGTGCAGTGCCTGCTTGCAACACAAGGTACTGTGCCTGCTTGCAACACAAGGTTCAGTGCCTGCTTGCAACACAAGGTGCAGTGCATGCTTGCAACACAAGGTGCAGTGCCTGCTTGCAACACAAGGTGCAGTGTCTGCTTGCAACACAAGGTGCAGTGCCTGCTTGCAACACAAGGTGCAGTGCCTGCTTGCAACACAAGGTGCAGTGCCTGCTTGCAACACAAGATGCAATGCCTCCTTGCAACACAAGGTGCAATGCCTCCTTGCAACACAAGGTGCAGTGCATGCTTGCAACACAAGGTGCAGCGCCTGCTTGCAACACAAGGTGCAGCGCCTACTTGCAACACAAGGTGCAGTGCCTGCTTGCAACACAAGATGCAGTGCCTGCTTGCAACACAAGGTGCAGTGCCTGCTTGCAACACAAGGTACAGTGCCTGCTTGCAACACAAGGTGCAGTGCCTGCTTGCAACACAAGGTGCAGTGCCTGCTTGCAACAACAAGGTGCAGTGCTGCTTGCAACACAAGGTGCAGTGCCTGCTTGCAACACAAGGTGCAGTGCCTGCTTGCAACACAAGGTGCAGTGCCTGCTTGCAACACAAGGTGCAGTGCCTGCTTGCAACACAAGGTGCAGTGCCTGCTTGCAACACAAGGTGCAGTGCCTACTTGCACACAAGGTGCAGTGCCTGCTTGCAACACAAGGTGCAGGCCTGCTTGCAACACAAGGTGCAGTGCCTGCTTGCAACACAAGGTGCAGGGCCTGCTTGCAACACAAGGTGCAGGGCCTGCTTGCAACACAAGGTGCAGTGCCTGCTTGCAACACAAGGTGCAGGTGCCTGCTTGCAACACAAGGTGCAGTGCCTGCTTGCAACACAAGGTGCAGTGCCTGCTTGCAACACAAGGTGCAGTGCCTGCTTGCAACACAAGGTGCAGTGCCTGCTTGCAACACAAGGTGCAGTGCCTGCTTGCAACACAAGGTGCAGTGCCTGCTTGCAACACAAGGTGCAGTGCCTGCTTGCAACACAAGGTGCAGTGCCTGCTTGCAACACAAGGTGCAGAGCCATATTTTTGAGAGAATTTTAAACCCATTTTGAAGTTATCAATTGTCAAATATTTTTGGGGGGTAATGATTTTTTAGACGTTTGTGTTGCAAGATCAAAGGAACTGTTGCTGTCAGCTTTGTGTTTGTGCGTTGGCGTCAGGGCTGTTGTTATCAGCCTTTTGTTTGTGATCGTGTCAGCTGTTGTCAGCCTGGTGTTTGTGTCAGCTATTGTTCTTTAAATTGTTAAATACACCCACATTGTGGGAACACCCACAATGTGTTGCTACACTGTTCTATATGATAGTTACATTGTGGGAACACCCACAGTGTGTTGCTACACTATTCTATATGATAGTTACATTGTGGGAACACCCACAGTGTGTTGCTACACTATTCTATATGATAGTTACATTGTGGGAACACCCACAGTGTGTTGCTACACTATTCTATATGATAGTTACATTGTGGGAACACCCACAGTGTGTTGCTACACTATTCTATATGATAGTTAACGTTGTGGATATAGAAGCTAGCTATGATTCCCTGTCATATTCGATCATATAGCATGGGTTACGGGGTGGAATGTTTAGTTGAGGGGGTTGGAATGATTTGGGTGTAAGTTAGAGAGAGGTGGGGGAAGAGGAGAAGTGGTTGGGGTGTAGGGATGCTGCATGGTTGTAGGAGTGTAGTGGGGTGGAGGGCAGGGTAGTGATAGTTGTTGTGGTGTAGTGGTTTGAGATGTAAGTAGTGATGGGTGGGGTGGATGGGTAATGAGTGGGGAGGAAATGATAATGGTGGGGGAGGAATGGGTGTGAGGGGGATATGGGTATAGTGAGAGGTGGTGCAGGATGTAGGTGGTACGATGGTGATAATAATGAAATATATAAATATATGGTATTATTAATATTATATATATATATATATATATATATATATATATATATATATATATATATATTATATATATTATATATATATATATATATATATAACAAGAATTCTGTCAGATTACCATCACTATTAATTATGTAATTCACGAGGAACAAGTAATTGAATTACCTTGACAAGTACCACACAACACCCAAGGGAAAATTTCTCTGTAATAGATTGATAGAAGGAAAAGTTGAGTGAATGTCAGTAGAAGAAGAATCTCTATGTATCCACCCTGTGATGAATATTCAACTCAGGTCTATACGACTCACTGAATACTCATCCAGTGTTCACTGCCAGCTGGAATGCTGTGACAGATTTTAATTACCTCGGGTTGGGAGAGGGGGAAGAGGTGGAATCGTTATATGGATTGTGTACAGTACAGGTTGATGTGATTGAGAGGTATTATCTATTAAGACGTGAAGGTCTGTCTATTTCATACCTGTGGGTCCAATTTGTGGCCGAGTCATTTTTATAGATTTTGTCATCAAGTTAGTTTATTGTGTACCTCATATCCATCCTGTGGATGATAGTGGCTAGTTTATTGTGTACCTCATATTCATCCTGTGGATGGTAGTGGCTAGTTTATTGTGTACCTCATATCCATCCTGTGGATGGTAGTGGCTAGTTTATTGTGTACCTCATATCCATTTCCCGTGGATGGTAGTGGCTAGTTTATTGTGTACCTCATATCCATCCTGTGGATGGTAGTGGCTAGTTTATTGTGTACCTCATATCCATCCTGTGGATGGTAGTGGCTAGTTTATTGTGTACCTCATATCCATCCTGTGGATGGTAGTGGCTGGTTTATTGTGTGCCTCATATCCATCCTGTGGATGGTAGTGGCTGGTTTATTGTGTACCTCATATCCATCCTGTGGATGGTAGTGGCTAGTTTATTGTGTACCTCATATCCATCCTGTGGATGGGAGTGGCTAGTTTATTGTGTACCTCATATCCATCCTGTGGATGGTAGTGGCTGGTTTATTGTGTACCTCATATCCATCCTGTGGATGGTAGTGGCTAGTTTATTGTGTACCTCATATCCATCCTGTGGATGGTAGTGGCTAGTTTATTGTGTACCTCATATCCATCCTGTGGTTGGTAGTGGCTAGTTTATTGTGTACCCCATATCCATCCTGTGGATGGTAGTGGCTAGTTTATGTGTACCTCATATCCATCCTGTGGATGGTAGTGGCTAGTTTATTGTGTACCTCATATCCATCCTGTGGATGGTAGTGGCTAGTTTATTGTGTACCTCATATCCATCCTGTGGATGGTAGTGGCTAGTTTATTGTGTACCTCATATCCATCCTGTGGATGGTAGTGGCTAGTTTATTGTGTACCTCATATCCATCCTGCGGATGGTAGTGGCTAGTTTATTGTGTACCTCATATCCATCCTGTGGATGGTAGTGGCTAGTTTATTGTGTACCTCATATCCATCCTGTGGATGGTAGTGGCTAGTTTATTGTGTACCTCATATCCATCCTGTGGATGGTAGTGGCTAGTTTTATTGTGTACCTTCATATCCATCCTGTTGATGGTAGTGGCTAGTTTATTGTGTACCTCATATCCATCCTGTGGATGGTAGTGGCTAGTTTATTGTGTACCTCATATCCATCCTGTGGATGGTAGTGGCTAGTTTGTTGTGTACCTCATATCCATCCTGTGGATGGTAGTGGCTAGTTTATTGTGTACCTCATATCCATCCTGTGGATGGTAGTTGCTAGTTATTGTGTACCTCATATCCATCCTGTGGATGGTAGTGGCTAGTTTATTGTGTACCTCATATCCATCCTGTGGATGGTAGTGGCTAGTTTATTGTGTACCTCATATCCATCCTGTGGATGGTAGTGGCTAGTTTATTGTGTACCTCATATCCATCCTGTGGATGGTAGTGGCTAGTTTTGTTGTGTACCTCATATCCATCCTGTGGATGGTAGTGGCTAGTTTGTTGTGTACCTCATATCCATCCTGTGGATGGTAGTGGCTAGTTTATTGTGTACCTCATATCCATCCTGTGGATGGTAGTGGCTAGTTTATTGTGTACCTCATATCCATCCTGTGGATGGTAGTGGCTAGTTTATTGTGTACCTCATATCCATCCTGTGGATGGTAGTGGCTAGTTTATTGTGTACCTCATATCCATCCTGTGGATGGTAGTGGCTAGTTTATTGTGTACCTCATATCCATCCTGTGGATGGTTGTGGCTAGTTTATTGTGTACCTCATATCCATCCTGTGGATGGTAGTGGCTAGTTTATTGTGTACCTCATATCCATCCTGTGGATGGTAGTGGCTAGTTTATTGTGTACCTCATATCCATCCTGTGGATGGTAGTGGCTAGTTTATTGTGTACCTCATATCCATCCTGTGGATGGTAGTGGCTAGTTTGTGTACCTCATATCCATCCTGTGGATGGTAGTGGCTAGTTTATTGTGTACCTCATATCCATCCTGTGGATGGTAGTGGCTAGTTTATTGTGTACCTCATATCCATCCTGTTGATGGTAGTGGCTAGTTTATTGTGTACCTCATATCCATCCTGTGGATGGTAGTGGCTAGTTTATTGTGTACCTCATATCCATCCTGTGGATGGTAGTGGCTAGTTTATTGTGTACCTCATATCCATCCTGTGGATGGTAGTGGCTAGTTTATTGTGTACCTCATATCCATCCTGTGGATGGTAGTGGCTAGTTTATTGTGTACCTCATATCCATCCTGTGGATGGTAGTGGCTAGTTTATTGTGTACCTCATATCCATCCTGTGGATGGTAGTGGCTAGTTTATTGTGTACCTCATATCCATCCTGTGGATGGTAGTGGCTAGTTTATTGTGTACCTCATATCCATCCTGTGGATGGTAGTGGCTAGTTTATTGTGTACCTCATATCCATCCTGTGGATTATCAAACTAGTGTTCAAGACAGTGATCAAAAGGCTGACCATGTACTGGGCAATTAGTTTGATCCTCATCTGTGTGTCTGTCAGACTGCCAGAAGTACTTGTAACCAAGTCTAAGCCTGGCCACTACAACATCAGTCAGTCTGTGTGTCTGTCAAACTGCCAGAAGTACTTGTAACCAAGTCTAAGCCTGGCCACTACAACATCAGTCAGTCTGTGTGTCTGTCACACTGTCAGAAGTACTTGTAACCAAGTCTAAGCCTGGCCACTACAACATCAGTCAGTCTGTGTGTCTGTCACACTGTCAGAAGTACTTGTAACCAAGTCTAAGCTTGGCCACTACAACATCAGTCAGTCTGTGTGTCTGTCACACTGTCAGAAGTACTTGTAACCAAGTCTAAGCCTGGCCACTACAACATCAGTCAGTCTGTGTGTCTGTCACACTGTCAGAAGTACTTGTAACCAAGTCTAAGCCTGGCCACTACAACCCTCAGTCAGTCTGTGTGTCTGTCACACTGTCAGAAGTACTTGTAACCAAGTCTAGCCTGCGCACTACAACATCCTGTCAGTCTGTGTGTCTGTCATCACTGTCGAAGTACTTGTAACCAAGTCTAAGCCTGGCCACTACAACATCAGTCAGTCTGTGTGTCTGTCACACTGTCAGAAGTACTTGTAACCAAGTCTAAGCCTGGCCACTACAACATCAGTCAGTCTGTGTGTCTGTCACACTGTCAGAAGTACTTGTAACCAAGTCTAAGCCTGGCCACTACAACATCAGTCAGTCTGTGTCTGTCACACTGTCAGAAGTACTTGTAACCAAGTCTAAGCCTGGCCACTACAACATCAGTCAGTCTGTGTGTCTGTCACACTGTCAGAAGTACTTGTAACCAAGTCTAAGCCTGGCCACTACAACACCAGTCTGCCTGTCTGTCTGTTGGTGGTGACCCGCTGACCCATATATCCATCACAGCCTGGTTGATCTGGTAAATAGTTCAGTTTGCACAATACCGTGACTGGAACGATACACAAATAACCCACACATAGGAGAGAGGAGCTTACGACATTTCGCTCCGGGTGACACTTCAACCCATGGCAAGTTATTATCTGTAGAGGTGTAATGGGCGCCTGTGTCGCCTGGGGTGCCACAAGAATCAGTACTGGGACCACTTATTTCTTGTTTACTCGAATGATTTGACAGTGAAGATAATCAGAAGTTTACCTGTTTGTAGACCATGTGAAACTAATGAGAATCCAAACAGGTGAGGGCCAGGGAAGCCTTTGAATGTACCTTAGCAGGTGTGGTTTGACTGGATTATTATAATTTAAATCCAGCAAATGCAGTATTATGAAGACTGGGAACGGGCAGAGAAAACCGCGAACGGAGTACAGGCTGGGGGAGAGGACGAAGGCTATAAGTAGGATTCATTCATGGCATTACGGCACATGACAATTTAGATACTGAGTATGCAGCACCAGTATGGAACCCACACCTGTTGAGGCATGTAAAGAAACTAGAGAAAGTGTAGAGGATTGCAACGAGACTAGTCCCGGAGCTAAGTGGTATGATAATGTTAGAGGAGAGACAAACTAGGGGAGACATGATAACGATGTACAAAATACAGAGTGGCATTGACAGGGTGGACAGAGACTGTTCAAGAGGCGGGGAACAGGTACCTGGGGGCACAGCTTGACGTTGAAGACATAGATGAGTCACATAGATGGTAGGAAGTATTTCTTCGGCCTTAGAGTTGGTTGGAAGTGGAGCAATCTGGAGTGTGTTGTAGTGGAGGCAGGATCCATACATAGCTTTAAGAAGAGGTATGATAAAGCTCATGGAGCAGGAAGAGAGTGAACCTAGTAGCGACTAGCGAAGAGACGGGGCCAGGAGCTAGGGAGTGGACCTAGTATCCACTAGCGAAGAGACGAGGCCAGGAGCTGTGAATCGACCCCTGCAACCACAAATAGGTGAGTATACACACAGACTGAAGGTAATCTGACAGAGACATCATTTTCCAGGTCTTGTTCCTACTGGTGGACAGTATTAACGGTGGTCCTGGCAATAAAAGGCTCCTCGACTTGCCTCTTAATATCACTCTGTGGCCGCCGGTGTCTCTGTCAACCATGGTGGGGAATCAGGGACGCCAGGCTGCAGGAAGGGACGTCTGGGGGGAAGATAGGGACGGCTTGTGGGAGGAAGGGAAATCTGGCAGGAGGAAGGGATGTCTGGTGGAAGAAAGGGAAGTCTGGTAGATGGAAGAGACGTCTGGTAGGAGGGAGGGACGTCAGGTGGGAGAGACGTCTGGTGGGAGGGACTTCTGATGGGTGGGGGGAGGGACGTCAGGTGGGAGACTGTAAATTATAATGTATCTTTCTCGGCTACGTTTCAGGGGAGTCTTCCTGTCTCCCTCTCCCATCCTCTCCTCTCTTCCCTGAACATCCAAGACCATGTTGTACTGGTCCAGTAGTTGTGAGAGGCAGGAGTGACCATCCAAGACCATGTTGTACTGGTCCAGTAGTTGTGAGAGGCAGGAGTGACCATCCAAGACCATGTTGTACTGGTCCAGTAGTTGTGAGAGGCAGGAGTGACCATCCAAGACCATGTTGTACTGGTCCAGTAGTTGTGAGAGGCAGGAGTGACCATCCAAGACCATGTTGTACTGGTCCAGTAGTTGTGAGAGGCAGGAGCGACCATCCAAGACCATGTTGTACTGGTCCAGTAGTTGTGAGAGGCAGGAGGACCGACCTGTTCTTAACCATGTTGACCTGGTGCCATCAGTGTTGTGTGACTCCGTTAGTTGTAACAGATCTTGCTTCTTAAACTGTCAGTAGATGTTGATAATATGGACTCGTCATGTTGTCAGTCTATAGTGTTACGGCTAATGCTTTACTCACCCATTTGTGGAGTGGGCTATCATGTTTTTGTGACTGTTGGTTAACAATCTTGTCGTAAGACTCCTCGGTGCTTATAAAGGGACTAGTGTTGTCAGTCTATGTGTACGGTTTCTGCCACCTTTGTGGAGTGGACAATTCATGATTTTTATGACTGTGGAATGATCCTAGTGTCTGACTCCGTCTTCTAAATATTTGAGCATGTGATATGGTTCTTGCAATTTGCAAATTGGTTTGAGTTCAGGTCCTGGTAGAGTGCATGGTCATGCGTCATGGTTTTTGAGGTTGGTCAGTCAAGTTTGGGTGTTGGGTGAGTCTTGTGCGTCACTCGGATTATATATGTATCGTCTGATTGAGGACTCTGTGAACACCCTAACACCCCACCCTCTTTCTCAGCTCCCCACCTCCTTCTCCAGTCCCCACCCACTTCCCCAACTTTCACCTTCCCAACCTCCCCTCACCTACCGCCTCCATTCACTTCCCCCATTTTCTACATACTCACCTCCCAGGCCCCTACCCGCTTTCTAACCATCACCCACCTTCTCAGCTTCCTCACCTTCCCCCACCTTCCCCCACCTTCCCCCACCTTCCTCTTACACAGCAGCATCTGCCCACATTATGGTCGCTCAGACAAAGAGGGGAAAGTTAGGGCATAATTTACATTCTGAAAATGGGAGACACGAACAGTATATGTTGGGGCGAGGATAGGTGGTGGTAGGGGGCTGGTGTTATGGTGGTGGTAGGGGGCTGGTGTTATGGTGGTGGTAGGGGGCTGGTGTTATGGTGGTGGTAGGGGGCTGGTGTTGTGGTGGTTGTAGATGGAGTGGTATTTGTGGTGGTAGAGGGTTGTGTTATTGATGGTGGTGGTGGTGGTTTAGTATGAGGGCGGGGGTGTTATGTGGTGCGGTGGTGGTAGGGGCAGTGTTATGGTGGTGGGGTGGTGGTGAGAGGGCAGGTGTTATGGTGGTGGCGGTGGTGGTAAGGCAGGTGTTATGGTGTGTGGTGGGGTGGTGAGGGGCTAGTGTATAGTGATGGTGGGTAGGGGTCTAGTGTTAGGGTGGTAGGGGGATGGTGGTTAGGGTGAGGGTTTGGAAGGGGGCTAGTGTTAGTGATTGGGGGTGGTAGTAGGCTGGTGTTATAGTGATTGGGTAGGGGGCTAGTGTTAGTGGTGGTTGTAGAGGGGTGGTGGTTTTAGAGGGCTGGTGTTATGGTGGTGTAGTGGTAGAGGGCAGGTGTTATGGTGGTGGTAGAGGGCTAGTGTTAGTGATGGTGGTAGGGGGCTAGTGTTAGTGATGGTGGTAGGGGGCTAGTGTTAGTGATGGTGGTATGGGGGCTAGTGTTAGGTGATGGTGTAGGGGGCTAGTGTTAGTGATGGTGGTAGGGGGCTAGTGTTAGGGTGATGGTGGTAGGGGCTAGTGTTAGGTGATGGTGGTAGGGGGCTAGTGTTAGTGATGGTGGTAGGGGGCTAGTGTTAGTGATGGTGGTAGGGGGCTAGTGTTAGTGATGGTGGTAGGGGGCTAGTGTTAGTGATGGTGGTAGGGGGCTAGTGTTAGGGTGATGGTGGTAGGGGGTAGTGTTAGTGATGGTGGTAGGGGGCTAGTGTTAGGGTGATGGTGGTAGGGGGCTAGTGTTAGGGTGATGGTGGTAGGGGGCTAGTGTTAGTGATGGTGGTAGGGGGCTAGTGTTAGTGATGGTGGTAGGGGGCTAGTGTTACGTTAGTGATGTACTCATCCTAGGGACATTATAATTACTCACATAACTGTACTCACCTAATTGTGGTTATGGGTGTCTAGTCCAGTGGTCCAGTGACATTGTTCAGTGATGGCAGTTTTGCAGGCACCTCGACTGTGCAAAATTTTAATTAGAATCTGATAGAGTATAAAACACTGCAACCACTCACAAATAATGAGGACCTGATAAGAGACATAAGAATATAAAAAACAACTAATTCCGATCACAATCTAATCGAAGTCCAGACGTACATGCATAGGGGTCCTGATCAGCAGAATGCATGTACCTGTGAAGGTGTCTTCACAAAATACAACTTCAACAACAAGAACATCAACTGGGACCAGGTAAACCATGTCCTAAACGAAACATGTTGGGAAGATGTCTTAAATGACATGGATCCAAACCAGTGCCTTGAAAGGATCAACTTCCTGGCAGCTGAAGCATGTTCTAGGCATATTCCCCTAAGAAAGAAGAAGAGCAGGAGTAAACTGGAGAGAGAAAGACGCTCCCTCTACAGAAGACGACGAAGAGTCACTGAGCTCCTCAGGAGTGCTAGAATATCTGATACACGAAAGGAGGCGCTGACAGGGAAGTGGAAACTATCGAACTTAAGTTAAATGACTCTTACAGGAACCAGGAGAGGCAGGAGGAGCTTAAAGCTATTAGTGAAATTGAAAGAAATTCAAAATATTTCTTTTCCTATGCCAAAAACAAGGCAAATACCACATCTAGTATCGGGCTCTTACTCAGACAGGATGGGACTTACCCAGATGACAACAAGGAAATGAGTGAAATATTGAAATCCCAGTACGACTCTGTGTTTAGTGAACCACAATCGGTCTGAGGATCGACGACCCAAATGATTTATCATGAATGAGCCTCAAAACTCCATAAATGTAATGCCAGATTTCCGACATTACCCTAACTCCCATAGATTTCGAAAAAGCCATTGACAACATGCTATGCATTCAGCCCGGCCAGACCGTGAACTCTGTTTTCATTATAAGAACTGCAAGAAACCCCTCTCGCGTGCCCTAAGTACACTATGGAGGAGGAGCTTGGACATGGGTGAAATTCCACAGTCACTTAAAACAACGGATATAGCCCCACTCCATAAAGGTGGCAGCAAAGCATTAGCTAAGAACTATAGACCAATAGCTCTGACGTCCCACATCATAAAAATCTTTGAAAGAGTGCTAAGAAGTAGGATTGCAAATCACCTGGATTCCCAAAATCTGCACAATCCAGGGCAACATGGGTTCAGGGCAGGTCGCTCCTGCCTCTCACAACTACTGGATCACTATGACATGGCCTTGGATGCACTGGAAGAAAATCAGAATGTAGATGTAATATACACAGACTTTGCAAAAGCATTTGAGAAATGCGAACAAATCGAACAAAACGAGTAGTGGATCAAAAGCAGAGTATTAAATATCGGAGGCTGCCATAGTGAAGAGCTCTGTTCCACAAGGCACAGTACTCGCCCCCATCATATTCCTTATCCTCATATCAGACATAGACAGAGATATACACCACAGCACCGTATCATCCTTTGCGGATGATACTAGGATCTGCACGAGGCTGTCATCTGCTGAGGACGCGGTTAACCTCCAAGAAGATATAAACAAAGTTTTCCAGTGGGCAACGGTAAACAATATGATGTTCAATGAGGACAAATTCCAACTACTCCGTTATGGAAAACTGGAGGAGATAATAACTAGAACAGAGTATACTACTGACTCCGGCCATACAATAGAGCGGAAAAATAATGTAAGGGACCTGGGAGTATAATGTCTGAGGATCTCACTTTCAAGGATCACAACAGTGCCACGATCGCACGTGCAAAGAAAATGATAGGATGGATAATGAGAACGTTCAAAACGAGAGATGCCAAGCCAATGATGATCCTTTTCAAATCACTTGTTCTCTCTAGGCTGGAACACTGCTGTACATTAACATCTCCATTCAAAGCAGGTGAAATCGCAGATCTAGAGAGTGTACAGAGATCCTTTACTGCACGTATAAGTTCTGTCAAGCACCTTAACTACTGGGAACGCTTGGAAGCACTTGACTTGTACTCATTGGAACGCAGGAGGGAGAGATATATCATAATCTACACTTGGAAAATCTTGGAAGGAATGGTCCCAAATCTGCACACAGAAATCACTCCCTACGAGAGTAAAAGACTGGGCAGGCGATGCAAAATGCCCCCAATAAAAAGTAGGGGCGCCATTGGTACACTAAGGGAAAACACCATAAATGCCCGGGGCCCAAGACTGTTCAACAGCCTCCCATCAAGCATTAGGGGAATTACCAATAAACCCCTGGCTGCCTTCAAGAGAGAGCTGGACAGATACCTTAAGTCATTGCCGAATCAGCCGGGCTGTGGCTCGTACGTTGAACTGCATGCGGCCAGCAGTAACAGCCTAGTTGATCAGGCCCTGATCTATCGGGAGGCCTGATCATGGACCGGGCCGCGGGGGCGTTGATCCCCGGAATAACCTCCAGGTAACCATCGGGAGGCCTGGTCATGGACCGGGCCGCGGGGGCGTTGATCCCCGGAATAACCTCCAAGTAACCTCCAGGTAACCATCGGGAGGCCTGGTCATGGACCGGGCCGCGGGGGCGTTGATCCCCGGAATAACCTCCAGGTAACCATCGGGAGGCCTGGTCATGGACCGGGCCGCGGGGGCGTTGATCCCCGGAATAACCTCCAGGTAACCATCGGGAGGCCTGGTCATGGACCGGGCCGCGGGGGCGTTGATCCCCGGAATAACCTCCAGGTAACCTCCAGGTAACCAGGTAATATAGAGGAAGAGTAATGTGAGGGACTTAGGAAGAACTCTGGATGCTCAAACTTTACACCTTCTAACACAAACCAGATAAGATATATCTCACTTCAGAACATTCTGGAAACATTACCCCCCCCCCAACTATGTTCACAATGAAATCTCTCTCTACGATGGTGGGGAGAGTTGTTTTTCACCCTGGAAGACTGTTTTAGACCGTTGTAGATCGTTTTAGACAGTTTTATACCGTGGTAGATTGCTTTAGACAGTTTTTGACCGTGGTAGATTGCTTTAGACAGTTTTAGACCGTGGTAGATTGCTTTAGACAGTTTTTGACTGTGGTAGATCGTTTTAGACAGTTTTAGACTGTGGTAGGTCGTTTTAGACAGTTTTACACCGTGGTAGATCGTTTTAGACCCTGATAAACCTTTTTAGACCGTATTCCTCCAATCAGACAGCTCTAATTCCTTTCCCAGGGGGCGTGAGGAGCCGAGATATAATGCAGTGTAGTTCTAGATGTGGGAGAGGCAGCATCAGGCAGCATCAGGCAGCATCTCAGGCAGCATCTCAGTTGTATTATTTACAGGAACGTCAGAAAAATCATGGAAACTAAGTTATGAGAAAAGTTATGAGTGTGAACGTGTCTTAGATTATGTCTTAGATTATACTAGAAGTAATATTTATTAAGAAATTCAAGGAAACCGGTTAGCCGGACTCGAGTCCTGGAGGTGGAAAGTACAGTGTTGGCACTCTGAAGGATGGGTGGTGGTGGGAAGTACAGTGTTGGCACTCTGAAGGATGGGTGGTGGTGGGAGGTACAGTGTTGGCACTCTGAAGGATTTGTGGTGGTGGTGGGAGGTACATTGTTGGCACTCTGAAGGATGGGTGGTGATGGGAGGTACAGTGTTGGCACTCTGAAGGATGGGTGGTGGTGGGAGGTACAGTGTTGGCACTCTGAAGGATGGGTGGTGGTGGGAGGTACAGTGCTGGCACTCTGAAGGATGGGTGGTGGTGGGAAGTACAGTGTTAGCACTCTGAAGGATGGGTGGTGGTGGGAGGTGCAATGTTGGCACTCTGAAGGATGGGTGGTGGTGGGAGGTACAGTGTTGGCACTCTGAAGGATGTGTGGTGGTGGGAGGTACAATGTTGGCACTCTGAAGGATGGGTGGTGGTGGGAGGTACAGTGTTGGCACTCTGAAGGATGTGTGGTGGTGGGAGGTACAATGTTGGCACTCTGAAGGATGGATAGTAGTGGGAAGTACAGTGCTGGCACTCTGAAGGATGTGACTGTAGGGGACACAGCGTCACAGTACCGTGACTGTAGGAGACACATCGTCATAATACCATGACTGTAGGGGACACAGCGTCACAATACCGTGACTGTAGGGGACACAGCGTCACAATACCGTGACTGTAGGAGACACATCGTCATAATACCGTTACTGTAGGGGACACAACGTCACAGTACCGTGACTGTAGGGGACACTGTTATAATACTGTGACTGTGGAGGATACATCGTCATAATACCGTGACTGTAGGGGACACAGCGTCACAATACCGTGACTGTAGGGGACACAGCGTCACAATACCGTGACTGTAGGGGACACAGCGTCACAATACCGTGACTGTAGGGGACACATCGTCATAATACCGTGACTGTAGGACTGTGTATGTGTGTACGTTACTATGTGTATGTACTCACCTATTTGTGGTTGCAGGGGTCGATTCACAGCTCCTGTCCCCGCCTCTTCGCTGGTCACTACTAGGTCCACTCTCCCTGCTAAATGGTCTTTATCGTGTATGTGTGTGTGTGTGTGTGTGTGTGTGTGTGTGTGTGTGTGTGTGTGTGTGTGTGTGTGTGTGTGTGCATGCATTCGCTCGCGTGCAGGTAGCAATGTTTGTCAGTGGGCTTGCAAACAACCACAATCAACCAACAAACAGAGAACACAAACACAAGCCCACAAGGAACCATCTTCAACTCGGGTCAACAAAGCAACCAAAGGTGAAATTTCCATTGCTTGACTGTTTACATCCGGCCTTATAGCCGTACAAACAAGTCTGCAATAACACAAGTATTCTTTACCTGCCCGTCTAGCAACACTGTGTTTGCTGCAACACCAACACTACACTGTCTACTACGAACACACACACACACAGTCATAGAGTGGTCAGGAAGTGGAACAGTGGAAGTGGAGGCAGGAACCATAGCTTTAAGACGAGGTATGACAAAGCTCAGGGAGCAGGGAGAGAGAGGACCTAGTAGCGTTCAGTGAAGAAGCGGGGCCAGGAGCTGAGTATCGACCCCTGCAACCACAATTAGGTGAGTACACACACACACACACACACACACACACACACACACACACACACACACACACACACACACACACACACACACACACACATACACAGTCAGTAGAAGAGATTGTATTCCAATTATCCATAATATTTGTGTCTGGTCAACTCAGAAATGTGATTTATATGTATTATATGTGTAGTTAAGCACATAGGTGACCTCTGGTCACGGTTCAGATGATGCTGTGAAGTGAAACATTCTCACTCATCCTTTAGGCACTGTACTTTCCACCTCCAGGACTCGAGTCTAGGTAACCAGTTGCTCTGAATCCATAAATGTTACCTCGCTCACATTTCAACTGGACGTCAGGCTTCAAAAAGGATTTCTCTTTTCGATCAGACACGCCTATATACGCCTGCTAGATGCTTAAGCCCCAACCACATAAAGCCACCTCCAGAACCTCCTTCCCCATTCCATCCTGAGATACATACACCCTGTTTGTCATTCTTGTCTGTTTCTCCCTCTCTGAACTGCCCAAAACCACCGAAATTAACATTTCCTGGCACTCTGAATAATAGCTTCCATAAACCCACAACGTCTTCTAAATTCTACTCTCTGTATTGTCTCTACATAATATTCACGCCGCACATTATTCTTAAACACATCTCCACTGCTTCCAGCATCCTCCTCCTCGCTGCAACGTTTAAACTCCATAACTCAAACCCACATAAAACAGTTGGTACCTCTACGTTACATTCTGCTTTCATATATAATTTTTCTCCCCACACATCAAGAGTCAAAATATTCCCTACGTCTCCCCATCTATCATCTCCCCGTCTATCATCTCCCCAGTCTCATATTTAACTCCCTTGTCTAGTTCTCCAGGCTCGTATATATAAAAAAAATCGCTCGGGTTTCTTCAACAATGCAAGCTCCTGATGTGTTCATTGCAACACGAAAGGCCTAGAGCTATCTTTCAACTTTCCCGTGGTTTTCTGCATAATATTATATATATTATAATATATATATATATATAATATAATATATATATAATATATATATATATAATATATATGCAAGAGACAAGCCACGGGGGGGGGGAACCTTTAGCTTAAGTACTTTCACTCTTCTCGGTGCGTCATCAGGAGCTATGCAAAGTTGCAATGCAACAACTGAAGGAGTGAGGAGAGTTTTCTCAGAGTAGTGCAGTGCGGGTTTGTCGCCTGTAATAATAGTAATAATAATACTAGCAATGATAATACTAGTAATACTAGTAATAATACTAGTGATAATACTAGCAATACTAGTAATACTAGTAATAATAGTGATAATACTAGTAATACTAGTAATAATACTAGTAATACTAGTGATAATACTAGTAATACTAGTAATAATACTAGTGATAATACTAGTAATACTAGTAATAATACTAGTGATAATACTAGTAATACTAGTAATAATACTAGTGATAATACTAGTAGTACTAGTAATAATACTAGTAATACTAGTGATAATACTAGTAATAATACTAGTGATAATTCTAGTGATAATACTAGTGATAATACTAGTAATAATGCTAGTGATAATACTAGTAATAATACTAGTGATAATACTAGTGATAATACTAGTGATAATACTAGTAATAATGCTAGTGATAATACTAGTAATAATACTAGTGATAATACTAGTGATAATACTAGTGATAATACTAGTAATAATGCTAGTGATATTACTAGTAATAATGCTAGTGATAATACTAGTAATAATACTAGTGATAATACTAGTAATAATACTAGTGATACTAGTAATAATACTAGTAATAATACTAGTAATACTAGTAATAATAGTAATAATACTAGTAATAATACTAGTGATAATACTAGTAATACTAGTAGTAATACTAGTGATAATACTAGTAATAATACTAGTGATACTAGTAATAATACTAGTGATAATACTAGTAATAATAGTAATAATACTAGTAATAATACTAGTGATACTAGTAATAATACTAGTGATAATACTAGTAATACTAGTGATACTAGTAAGAATACTAGTGATAATACTAGTAATAATACTAGTAATAATACTAGTAATAATACTAGTAATACTAGTAATAATGCTAGTAATAATACTAGTAATACTAGTAATAATACTAGTATATACTAGTAATGCTAGTAAGACTAGTAATAATACTAGTAATACTAGTAATACTAGTAATACTAGTAATACTAGTAATAATGCTAGTAAGACTAGTAATAATACTAGTAATAATGCTAGTAAGACTAATAATACTAGTAATACTAGTAATAATACTAGTAATACTAGTAATAATACTAGTAATACTAGTAATAATACTAGTAATACTAGTAATAATAGTAGTAATACTAGTAATAATACTAGTAATACTAGTAATAATACTAGTAATAATACTAGTAATACTAGTAATACTAGTAATACTAGTAATAATACTAGTAATACTAGTAATAATACTAGTAATACTAGTAATACTAGTAATAATACTAGTAATACTAGTAATAATACTAGTAATAATACTAGTAATACTAGTAATAATACTAGTAATACTAGTAATACTAGTAATAATACTAGTAATACTAGTAATAATACTAGTAATAATACTAGTGATAATACTAGTAATACTAGTAATAATACTAGTAATACTAGTAATAATACTAGTAATAATACTAGTAATAATACTAGTAATAATACTAGTAATAATACTAGTAATAATACTAGTAATAATGCTAGTAAGACTAGTAATAATACTAGTAATAATAAAACACATCAATAACAATTATTGGTCTGTCAGAATCAAAATATAATTTTGTATAATTCGTGTTTATAATCTCTATTTTATTCACTTGTGAGTGTGGAATAACATAGTCGAGTTAGGCACTCGTGTGTCTCCTTCACTCTCATATTATCTGATAATTCTCCTAAATTATCGTTCACGATGATATCTGACAGTTCTTAAATTATTGTTCAGAGTGATATAATCTGATAATTCTCCTAAATTATCGTTCAGATTTATATAATCTGATAATTCTCCTAAATTATCGTTCAGGATATCTGATAATTCTTACATTATCGTTCAGTGATATAATCTGATAATTCTCCCAAATTATCGTTCAGGATATCTGATAATTCTTACATTATCGTTCAGTGATATAATCTGATAATTCTCCCAAATTATCGTTCAGGATATCTGATAATTCTTACATTATCGTTCAGGATATCTGATAATTCTTACATTATCGTTCAGCGTGATATAATCTGATAATTCTTAAATTATC
>NC_069486.1:3571444-3578944 GCF_026875155.1 Cherax quadricarinatus
GAGCAACAAAGTACCAGTTACAGTGCCAGACAGTGTATCCTGTTTACCCCAACTGTGGTACACAACCAGCAACGTCTAGAATCTAGAGCCAGACTTTGAACAACATAGATACAAAGACACAAAGATTCTTGAAACAAAGATTCTTCAAGACTCTATGTACAGCTCAGCAAATTGTGAATATGATTCTTGTAAAATGCATTTGCAAGGACACCGGTACACACACTGACTCACTAGCAGAGTTGTGTATATACATACGAGCCTATAAAATACTTAGACAAAATGGTTATAATCGTAACTATAATTTTTATAGGGGTGGAGGGGTAAGCCAGCGGAAGAACTAGGTCATATGACCAAAAGCTCCGGCTGTGGGTCATCATATGACTAGGACCCGCATCAGGAAACACTTGTCCTGTTTCCTGACAAACCTTACCTAACCTAACTCAGAAATGAAGAGGTACGAAGAATCAGAGTCCTGTGGGTAGCCCACACTCCAGCCGTCCTCCAGGAACTTGAGATAATGACATAGGTGAGTGACACTCAAGAGAAACGTAGTCTACACACACACAAGTACATGAATCAGTACAGATATTGACATAAGTAAGGAGGCCACACCCCCTCCAGGGCACTAGCCAATAAAACCAGCATGGGAAAACACTAAGAGCAACCCACATACTGTGGTCCACTATGATGCTGGCGTCCTGTCATGCACTCCCAGAACTGCTTCGTGCCAAAATACACACCAGAATATATAGTATTACTCTCATTTTCTCATTTTCCACCTGAAAAGGGTATGTTTTGCATTAGATAAATCCTGCTAATTCTTTTGGGGCCTTGTTCCTAGGCCTATCTGTATCCAAATGGTCTTGTACGACCCTCCACTGGAAAATTATGGAGTACACTGATTAAATGCCTCGGTGGCAATATCTAAATTAAAATCTAAAAAAAAAAAAAATTTCACTATGCTAGAGTAATAAATAACAAATGAAAGAAATGTACAGTAGCACACACACACACACACACACACACAACACACACACACACACACACACACACACACACACACACACACACACACACACACACACACACAATACTCCATCCATTACAGTATATTCCATGAACACTCCCATCCTTCCTCCATTCCCTGCCTTCCTCCACCAACTCTCTCTCTCTCCTATATTCCCTCCCTCCATCTGTTCCTCCCCTCCCTCTCTCTTCCTCAGTCGTGATATGAAGTGCATTCAGTGAAGACGTTCCCCCTTCTACTGCATTCCACATCCCTCCCCCCTCCTACACTCCACAGCCCTCCCCCCTCCTACACTCCACAGCCCTCCCCCCTCCTACACTCCACAGCCCTCCCCCCTCCTACACTCCACAGCCCTCCCCCCTCCTACACTCCACAGCCCTCCCCCCTCCTACACTCCACAGCCCTCCCCCCTCCTCCACTCCACAGCCCTCCCCCCTCCTACACTCCACATCCCTCCCCCCTCCTACACTCCACATCCCTCCCCCCTCCTACACTCCACAGCCCTCCCCCCTCCTACACTCCACAGCCCTCCCCCCTCCTACACTCACAGCCCTCCCCCCTCCTACACTCCACAGCCCTCCCCCCTCCTACACTCCACAGCCCTCCCCCCTCCTACACTCACAGCCCTTCCCCCTCCTACACTCCACAGCCCTCCCCCCTCCTACACTCCACAGCCCTCCCCCCCTCCTACACTCCACAGCCCTCCCCCCTCCTACACTCCACAGCCTCCCCCCTCCTACACTCCACATCCCTCCCCCCTCCTACACTCCACAGCCCTCCCCCCTCCTACACTCCACAGCCTCCCCCCTCCTACACTCCACAGCCCTCCCCCCTCCTACACTCCACAGCCCTCCCCTCCTACACTCCACAGCCCTCCCCCCTCCTACACTCCACAGCCCTCCCCCTCCTACACTCCACAGCCCTCCCCCTCCTACACTCCACAGCCCTCCCCCCCTCCTACACTCCACAGCCCTCCCCCCTCCTACACTCCACAGCCTCCTCCTCCTACACTCCACATCCCCCCCCCCTCCTACACTCCACAGCCCCCCCCTCTACACTCCACAGCCCTCCCCCCTTACTAACTCCACAGCCCTCCCCTCCTACACTCCACAGCCCTCCCCCCTCCTACACTCCACAGCCCTCCCCCCTCCTAACTCCACAGCCCTCCCCCTCCTACACTCCACAGCCCTCCCCCCTCCTACACTCCACAGCCCCCCCCTCCTACACTCCACAGCCCTCCCCCTCCTACACTCCACAGCCCTCCCCCTCCTACACTCCACAGCCCTCCCCCTCCTACACTCCACAGCCCTCCCCTCCTACACTCCACAGCCCTCCCCCCCCCTACACTCCACAGCCCTCCCCCCTCCTACACTCCACAGCCCTCCCCCCTCCTACACTCCACAGCCTCCCCCTCCTACATTTCACAGCCCTCCCCTCCTACACTCCACAGCCTCCCCCCATCCTACACCCCCACAGCCCTCCCCCCTCTACACTCCACAGCCCTCCCCCTCCTACACTCCACAGCCCTCCCCCCTCCTACACTCCACAGCCCTCCCCCCCTCCTACACTTTACAGCCCTCCCCCCTCCTACACTCCACAGCCCTCCCCCTACTACACTCCCCAGCCCCCCCCCTTCTACACTCCACAGCCCTCCCCCTCCTACACCCACAGCCTCCCCCTCCTACACTCACAGCCTTCCCCCTCCTACACTCCACAAGCCCTCCCCCCTCCTACACTCCGCGCCCTCCCCCTCCTACACTCCACAGCCCTCCCCCCTCCTACATCCACAGTCCTCCCCCCTCCTACATCCACAGCCCTCCCCCCTCTACACTCCACAGCCCTCCCCCTCCTACACTCCACAGCCCCCCCCCATCCTACACTCCACAGCCTCCCCCCTCCTACACTCCACAGCCCTCCCCCCTCCTACACTCCACAGCCTCCCCCTCCTCCTCACTCCACAGCCCCCCCCCTCCTACACTCCACAGCCCTCCCCCCTCCTACACTCCACAGCCCTCCCCCTCCTACACTCCACAGCCTTCCCCCCTCCTACACTCCACAGCCCTCCCCCACCTACACTCCGCAGCCCTCCCCTCCTACACTCCACAGCCCTCCCCCCTCCTACACTCCACAGCCCTCCCCCTCCTACACCCCACATCCCTCCCCCTCCAACACCCCACATCCCCCCCTCCAACACCCCACATCCCTCCCCCCTACACCCCAAAACCCCTCACCCTTTCCCTCCTCCCACCTCTTTACTTCTCCCCCCCACACCCACTCACCTCCCCCTCCCCACCACAGCATCCACCAATATCACTCCGCGCTGGAATCTGTCAATATCCCCTCAAGTCTGTGGGGGCCCCTCCCCCTCCCCTCCTTCCCCCACCCGTTTCTCCCCTCTCATCTCCTTTTCCCCTCTTCTTCCTTCCTTCCTCTTAACTCTTATTCTTTTCTGTTTCTTGCTTTTTTCTGCCTCTTCCTCAGATCAAACCCGATTATTTTTCATTTATAGCTCCCTACGGGTTTGGCGTCTCCCCGTAAATAAGAGAGTTTACTGGTGCCAAGACTCTTCAACCTATCAGCAGATACCTTCAACCTGCTATCAGCAGATATCTTCAATCTGCTATCAGCAGATACCTTCAGTCTGCTATCAGCAGATACCTTCAACCTGCTATCAGCAGATATCTTCAACCTGCTATCAGCAGATACCTTCAACCTGCTATCAGCAGATATCTTCAACCTGCTATCAGCAGATATCTTCAATCTGATATCAGCAGATACCTTCAACCTGCTATCAGCAGATATCTTCAACCTGCTATCAGCAGATATCTTCAATCTGATATCAGCAGATACCTTCAACCTGCTATCAGCAGATATCTTCAACCTGCTATCAGCAGATATCTTCAACCTGCTATCAGCAGATATCTTCAACCTGCTATCAGCAGATACCTTCAACCTGCTATCAGCAGATATCTTCAACCTGCTATCAGCAGATATCTTCAATCTGCTACCAGCAGATATCTTCAACCTGCTATCAGCAGATATCTTCAACCTGCTATCAGCAGATATCTTCAACCTGCTATCAGCAGATACCTTCAACCTGCTATCAGCAGATATCTTCAACCTGCTATCAGCAGATATCTTCAACCTGCTATCAGCAGATACCTTCAACCTGCTATCAGCAGATATCTTCAACCTGCTATCAGCAGATATCTTCAATCTGCTATCAGCAGATACCTTCAACCTGTTATCAGCAGATATCTTCAACCTGCTATCAGCAGATACCTTCAGTCTGCTATCAGCAGATATCTTCAACCTGCTATCAGCAGATATCTTCAATCTGATATCAGCAGATACCTTCAACCTGCTATCAGCAGATATCTTCAACCTGCTATCAGCAGATATCTTCAACCTGCTATCAGCAGATATCTTCAACCTGCTATCAGCAGATATCTTCAACTTGCTATCAGCAGATATCTTTAACCTGCTATCAGCAGATATGTTCAACCTGCTATCAGCAGATATCTTCAACCTGCTATCAGCAGATATCTTCAACCTGCTATCAGCAGATATCTTCAACCTGCTATCAGCAGATATCAGAACACTGTTTCAACATTAGCTGTGTTCTATCTCTCGGGCCATGTATTTTCCCTTATGCTTTTAAGGTGGGTTGAACCTCGGCTCCTGGTCACGCCTGGATCAGCATGTTTATGGCCTTGTGGGGTTCTGTCGTATCTAACCTTAAAACTGTGTATGTGTTGTACTTCATCTTAAGAACCTGTGGCTGAAAAAGTTCTTCCTAGCAACTCTGTCTTCATAATTTCCAGTTGTGCTCTCGTGTACCTGTTTCCCGCCTCTCGGATTGTGCTCACCTACTTGTGTTTGTTGGGCTCAAGACCCGGCTCCTGTGTGTGTGTGTGTGTGTGTGTGTGTTGTGTGTGTGTTGTGTGTGTGTGTGTGTGTGTGTGTGTGTGTTGTGTTGTGTTGTGTGTGTGTGTGTTGTGTGTGTGTGTGCGTGTTGTGTGTGTGTGTGTGTGTGTGTGTGTGCGTGTTGTGTGTGTGTGTGTGTGTGTACTCACCTAGTTGTACTCAGCTAGTTGAGGTTGCAGGGGTCGAGTCAAAGCTCCTGGCCCCGCCTCTTCACTGATCGCTACTAGGTCACTCTCCCTGAACCTTGAGCTTTATCATACCTCTCCTTAAAGCTATGTACGGATCCTGGTGTGTGTGTGAGTACCTTCCAGCAGTGGGTAATATCACAGTAATTGTCGTGTCCCAATTACCAAAATCTTAGTCTAATTGTTAGAGATAATTGTTGATTGTTCAGAGGTGATGTTATTGATGGTGGTGTGGGCAAGATGGTGGTGGTGTGGGCAAGATGGTGGTGGTGTGGGCAAGATGATGGTGGTGTGGGCAAGATGGTGGTGGTGTGGGCAAGATGGTGGTGGTGTGGGCAAGATGGTGGTGGTGTGGGCTAGATGGTGGTGGTGTGGGCAAGATGGTGGTGGTGTGGGCAAGATGGTGGTGGTGTGGGCTAGATGGTGGTGGTGTGGGCTAGATGGTGGTGGTGTGGGCTAGATGGTGGTGGTGTGGGCAAGATGGTGGTGTTGTGGGCAAGATGGTGGTGGTGTGGGCAAGATGGTGGTGGTGTGGGCTAGATGGTGGTGGTGTGGGCAAGATGGTGGTGGTGTGGGCAAGATGGTGGTGGTGTGGGCAAGATGGTGGTGGTGTGGGCAAGATGGTGGTGGTGTGGGCTAGATGGTGGTGGTGTGGGCAAGATGGTGGTGGTGTGGGCAAGATGGTGGTGGTGTGGGCTAGATGGTGGTGGTGTGGGCAAGATGGTGGTGGTGTGGGCTAGATGGTGGTGGTGTGGGCAAGATGGTGGTGGTGTGGGCAAGATGGTGGTGGTGTGGGCAAGATGGTGGTGGTGTGGGCAAGATGGTGGTGGTGTGGGCTAGATGGTGGTGGTGTGGGGATAGATGGTGGTGGTGTGGGCAAGATGGTGGTGGTGTGGGCTAGATGGTGGTGGGGCGATGTGGTGGGGTGGGCAAGATGGTGGTGGTGTGGGCATAGATGGTGGTGGTGTGGGCTAGATGGTGGTGGTGTGGGCAAGATGATGGTGGTGTGGGCAAGATGGTGGTGGTGTGGGCAAGATGGTGGTGGTGTGGGCTAGATGGTGGTGGTGTGGGCAAGATGGTGGTGGTGTGGGCAAGATGGTGTGGTGTGGGCAAGATGGTGGTGGTGTGGGCAAGATGGTGGTGGTGTGGGCAAGATGGTTGGTGGTGTGGGCAAGATGGTGGTGTGGGCAAGATGGTGGTGGTGTGGGCAAGATGGTGGTGGTGTGGGCGTTAGATGGTTGGTGTGGGCAAGATGGTGGTGGTGTGGGCAAGATGGTGGTGGTGTGTGGCTAGATGGTGGTGGTGTGGGCAAGATGGTGGTGTGTGGGCAAGATGGTGGTGGTGTGGGCAAGATGGTGGTGGTGTGGGCTAGATGGTGGTGGTGTGGGCAAGATGGTGGTGGTGTGGGCAGATGGTGGTGGTGTGGGCAAGATGGTGGTGGTGTGGGCTAGATGGTGGTGGTGTGGGCAAGATGGTGGTGGTGTGGGCAAGATGGTGGTGGTTGTGGGCAAGATGGTGGTGGTGTGGGCAAGATGGGTGGGTGGGGGGTGGTGTGGGGCAAGATGTGGTGGTGTGGGCAAGATGGTGGTGGTGTGGGCAAGATGTTGGTGGAGGTGTGTGGGCAAGATGGTGGTGGTGTGGGCAAGATGGTGGTGGTGTGGGCAAGATGGTGGTGGTGTGGGCAAGATGGTGGTGGTGTGGGCAAGATGGTGTGGTGGTGTGGGCAAGATGGTGGTGGTGTGGGCAAGATGGTGGTGGTGTGGGCAAGATGGTGGTGGTGTGGGCAAGATGGTGGTGGTGTGGGCAAGATGGTGGTGGTGTGGGCAAGTTGGTGGTGGTGTGGGCAAGATGGTGGTGGTGTGGGCAAGATGATGTGGTGTGGGCAAGATGGTGGTGGTGTGGGCAGATGGTGGTGGTGTGGGCAAGATGGTGGTGGTGTGGGCAAGATGGTGGTGGTGGGCAAGATGGTGGTGGTGTGGGCAAGATGGTGGTGGTGTGGGCAAGATGGTGGTGGTGTGGGCAAGATGGTGGTGGTGTGGGCAAGATGGTGGTGGTGTGGGCAAGATGGTGGTGGTGTGGGCAAGATGGTGGTGGTGTGGGCAAGATGGTGGTGGTTGTGGGCAGATGGTGGTGGTGTGGGCAAGATGGTGGTGGTGTGGGCTAGATGGTGGTGGTGTGGGCAAGATGGTGGTGGTGTGGGCAAGATGGTGGTGGTGTGGGCAAGATGATGGATGGTGTGGGCAAGATGGTGGTGGTGTGGGCTAGATGGTGGTGGTGTGGGCAAGATGGTGGTGGTGTGGGCAAGATGGTGGTGGTGTGGGTAAGATGGTGGTGGTGTGGGCAAGATGGTGGTGGTGTGGG
>NC_069486.1:3583944-3596444 GCF_026875155.1 Cherax quadricarinatus
GCTCTGGGACTAGTATTGTTGCAAACTTTTACACTTTCTCTAATTTCTTGACATGCTTGACCAGGTGTGGGTTCCAAACTGGTGCTGCATACTCCAATATGGTCCTGACGTATATAGTGTACGGAGTCTTGAACGATTCCTTACTGAGGTATCGGAATGCTATACTTAGGTTTGCCAGGCGCCCATATGCTGCAGCAATTTTCTGATTGATGTGTGGCTCAGGAGATGTGCTCGGTATTATGCTCACCCCAAGATCTTTCTCCTTGAGTGAGGTTTGCAATCTTTGGCCACCAAGGCCATGCTCTGTATTACAACCCAGGAATCCAAATGGCCTGTTATCCTGGGTGTAAAGGGAGCAAAATAAACACAAAAGATAAGTTTTGAATTATCCTTCACCAATTTAGAACAGCAGTATGTACACTATATGCACTATGTACAGTGATAGGTATTAGTGCACTCCACGGTAAGCAAGGCAGAATAGAAGCCACTAGAGAGCAGACCGTGCTTCAACCAGCTCTAGAATGGGAATGACAAGGGCAGACAGGAGAGTGGTACCCACATAACCTCTGCGATTGCCAAAACCATCTTATTAGCTGGAACCTGGTCACTAGTTGAACGACGGGGCCCCATCGTCAACTCTGTCACCTGGTTCGCTGGTTGGGGAGATAGCCTGTAAATGAGGGTGTGTACATGCGCCGAATAAAGGTTACGTGCTATTTGCATGCCACACTCTGTCTGCGGTCTTCTTTGCCCTTCCCCAATCTTCATGGCTTTGCATTTGGCGGGGTTAAATTCAAGGAGCCAGTTGCTGGACCAGGCTTGTAACTTGTCCAGGTCTCTCTATAGTCCTGCCTGGTCCTCGACCGATTTAATTCTCCTCATTAACTTCGCATCATCTGCAAACAAGGACAGTTCTGAGTCTATCCCTTCCGTTATGTCGTTCACGTATACCAAGAACAGCACAGGTCCTAGGACTGACCCTTGTGGAACTCCGCTCGTCACAGGCGCCCACTCTGACACCTCGTCACGTACCATAACTCGTTTTTGCCTCCCTGTCAGGTATTCTCTGATCCATTGCAGTGCCTTTCCTGTTATATGTGCCTAGTCTAGCTTTTGCAGTAACCTCTTGTGAGGAACTGTGTCGAAGGCCTTCTTGCAGTCCAGGAAAATGCAATCTATCCACCCCTCTCTCTTGTGTCTTCTGTTAACTAAAAAAAGGCACGATACTGTGACTGGAACGATACACAAATAACCCGCACATAGGAGAGGAGCTTACCACGACGTTAGTGTGACTTTGTCAATGGTCCAAGGCGGACCGAAACGTCGTCGTAAGCTCCTCTCTTCTATGTGCGGGTTATTTGTGGTACTTCCGTCACAAAACTCCAGTAGGTTTGTGACACAGGATTTCCCTTCCCTGAAACCGTGCTGGTTGTCGTTTATAAGCTCATTCCTTTCTAGGTGCTCCACCTAGACCATGACTTTGGATACTATACATGTCAGTGACGCTGGTCTGTAGTTTAATGCCTCGTGTGTGTGTGGGGGGGGGTAATTTAGTGTTCTGTTTACGGGGGTAGAGGCACTGCCCCTGATCCCGTCTCTTGTTTTAGCAATGGTCGACATCTGCTGGACTAGGTCCTCTACCGTACCTACTCTTAAAACCGTGTGTAGTGGCAGCCTTCACCACCTCAAGTACGTCCAACTTATCCATCACCGAGACTAAAGAATTACTTCGTAACATCCCTATGGATCATCCTTGTCTTTAGCTGTCTACCAGTACTTTAATCTTTTTCGTCAGCAACAGACACACATGATTTAGTTCCGTCAGTTTGTTTACGCTTATAAACAAGAATACTTACCCTTGTGGTAACCCACTTGTTATCGTCGCCCATTCCAACTCCTCCCTAACTATCTGTGTCCTGTCTCTCAGGTATTTTATGACCCACTTGTGTGCGTCAACCCTTTTCTGGATTAACCTCTCATGGAATGGTGTTTCAGATGTTGTCAGTCAAAAATAATGGCACCATCCCTGCCATTCTTGTTTTATCCTCATAACTGTGTTGTAAAAATCCCAAGTGGTTTTGATGCTCGACTGTTTTTTCTGTCAAGTTAATGTGAAAACGAGATAGTCTCTCGCTGGTTTATCATTTTTCCGCTGCACAATTAAACCGCACATAGGAGAATGATCCTTATGATGACTTTTCGGTCTGATTTGAACCATTAAGTAGCCACACACTAACACACGAAGGTAAGGGAGCCAGAATATATACGTACGTTTGTGTGTGACTATTTGTGTGTGGTTCCAGTCACGGTATTGTGAATTTTTCTTGTCCTCCTCCCCATTTTTGTAATTTATATGATGAAAATGGCACAATAGCATGACTGGAACAATACCTGGATAACTCTGGCGATGGTCAGGCTCCAGGAGGAGAAAGACTCTAGAAACTCATCAAAGGTAAGCTTCTTTTTGTTATGTACGGGTTATTTGTGTTTTTTATAAGTTGCCCGTTGAAGTTCCTCATGGCTGCTTCCATGGATTTTGCTTCTCAGGTTTCCAGTCCACGATGATGGTACTGGATCTTCCTGTTCCTCATTGCTGCTTCCATGAGTTTTGTTTCTCAGGCTTCCAGTCCACCATGATGGTACTGGATCTTCCTGTTCCTCATTGCTGCTTCCATGGATTTTGCTTCTCAGGCTTCCAGTCCACCATGATGGTACTGGATCTTCCTGTTCCTCATCGCTGCTTCCATGAGTTTTCTCAGGTTTCCAGTTCCACCATAATTGTACTAGCTCTTCCAGTTCATTTGTGGATAAAATCTTCTGGAACTGCAAGTCTTGTCACTATCCATGCTTTCTCTCCTTTATCAAATTTATTGTCGTTTTGACGTACTCTAATCTTTCGTTTCTTATTAAGTGAAGATTATAAACGACAACCACTCTGGTTATTACTGTCGCTTAAGTGTAGTCTTGAAATAAGCTCTTTTATACTTTGACAAAGCTTCAAAGTAACTTTGTATTCATGTCTTCTTAGATTGTATCCCCCACCTTTCCTCCTCCTATTCTTGCAAGGGACTTGGAAGCCATCAGGGACAGTTTTATTATCTTGGAAAGCTCAGTCTCTGTTAGTGCCATGATGTCTGGCTTCTCTTCTGCTATTGTGTCTTTTACCTCCTAACTCTTGAGATATCGTCTACATCTGTTTATCAGAATTTGATTGTTGTATCTTTAATTGTTTGCAAAATCCCACTAGTGGACACTAGTAGCAAAAAATCCTTCAAATGCAACGTTTTGCCCGAGGCTGGGATTTAATAAGTATTGCAGTAAAGGGTTTAGGAAATCGGCAAGTTGAAGAATTAAATACTTAAGCAACGTTTGGGAATCTCTGTAGTGGAAACGTTTCGCCATTAAGTGACTTCCACAGTCCGGTACAGAGATGCATGAGGGAATATATGGAGGAGTTGGAGGTAACGAGTCTCTCAGTCGATATGTTCAGTGAATCGATTTAAGTCTGAGGGACTGATTACCTAAACTCATCTTTCACCATTCATCTCTGTAGTGGACTGAGGAAGCCACATGTTGGCGAAACGTTTCTACAACTTAATAAGTATTGTATATCAGTGGTACACAATACCGACAAGATGAACAATTAGACACGTGCAAAACATCTGGATATCTTTATATGTTAGGTAAAAAGGACACAAGTGCAACAGTTGCACATTTTTGTGGCAACGTTTCGCTCTCCAGGAGCTTTAAGCCATATGTAGGTGAATGGTTCAAAGAACCGACAAGTCTGCAGGTTCTACAGGAAATTGTGCAACAGTTAGGTATCTTTATTAATGACACGTTTCGCCTGACCGGTAGGCTTCTTCAGTCAGATACAAAGGGAGAAACAGTAATGAAATAAAGATGATGTAATCAGTCCCTCAGCCTGGAGAAGAGTTCAGTTCCATGGAGCTGGACTCTTCTCCAGGCTGAGGGACTGACCACCTTGTTCCAGACCATGGAGCTGAACTCTTCTCCAGGCTGAGGGACTGACCACCTTGTTCCAGACCATGGAGCTGGATCTTCTCCAGATGAGGGACTGACCACCTTGTTCCAGACCATGGAGCTGGACTCTCCTCCAGGCTGAGGGACTGACCACCTTGTTCCAGACCATGGAGCTGGACTCTTCTCCAGGCTGAGGGACTGACCACCTTGTTCCAGACCATGGAGCTGGACTCTTCTCAGGCTTGAGGGACTGACACCTTGTTCCAGACCATGGAGCTGGACTCTTCTCCAGGCTGAGGGACTGACCACCTTGTTCCAGACCATGGAGCTGAACTCTTCTCCAGGGCGAGGGACGACCACCTTGTTCCACCATGGAGCTGAACTCTTCTCCAGGCTGAGGGACTGACCACCTTGTTCCAGACCATGGAGCTGAACTCTTCTCCAGGCTGAGGGACTGACCACCTTGTTCCAGACCATGGAACTGAACTCTCCTCCAGGCTGAGGGACTGACCACCTTGTTCCAGACCATGGAGCTGAACTCTCTCCAGGCTGAGGGACTGACCACCTTGTTCCAGGACCATGGAGCTGAACTCTCTCCAGGCTGAGGGACTGACCACCTTGTTCCAGACCATGGAGCTGAACTCTCCTCCAGGCTGAGGGACTGACACCTTGTTCCAGACCTATGGAGCTGAACTCTCTCCAGGCTGAGGGACTGACCACCTTGTTCCAGACATGGAGCTGAACTCTCCTCCAGGCTGAGGGACCTGACCACCTTGTTCCAGACCATGGAGCTGAACTCTCCTCCAGGCTGAGGGACTGACCACCTTGTTCCAGACCATGGAGCTGAACTCTCCTCCAGGCTGAGGGACTGACCACCTTGTTCCAGACCATGGAGCTGAACTCTTCTCCAGGCTGAGGGACTGACCACCTTGTTCCAGACCATGGAGCTGAACTCTTCTCCAGGCTGAGGGACTGACCACCTTGTTCCAGACCATGGAGCTGAACTCTTCTCCAGGCTGAGGGACTGACCACCTTGTTCCAGACCATGGAGCTGAACTCTCCTCCAGGCTGAGGGACTGACCACCTCAAATAAAGACACCCAACTGTTGCACACGTGTCTCATAATCTTCAACTTGTATTTTATACTATTTTCAGCCTTAGAGGAGAGTTGTGAGAAAGTCTTCCTTGCAACTTCAGAAGTTGCTGATGTAGTGTCTAGCAGCTGATAAACTAGCAGTCTGAAGCGCATGTTTCAGGGTACTTTAATGTGTGTGATGCTGCAGGCTCGAACCTCCGACCTTTGGTAAGGAAGCACAGTCTCGACTCTGGTATAAGAGTAGATAATATTTTAGGCTTTAAGTCACAGTTGTTGACTTATTAATGATGGGTCTGAGCGGACCGAAACGTCTAATGGGCCAGAATGAACCGAAATGTGTTTCGTTCGTGTTTGTGTTTTGGGCCAGTATTACGTATCAGCTTCTCAATGTTAGACTTCAAGGAGGAGCTGGACCGATACCTAAAGTCAGTGCCTGATCATCTGGGCTGTGGTTTCTACGTTGGATTACGTGTGGCCAGCAGTAACAACCTGGGTGATCAGGCCCTGATCCACCAGGAGGCCTGGTCATGGACCGAACAAAGGAATGGAGGAAGGCTTCAGAAGGCCTGCTGACCCATACTAGGCAGGTCTTTCATTCCCACCCACCCACTTGTCCAGGTGTTCCTCCAGTAGACAGGTTGATTCCTCTAGCGTTTCCTTAATGTCTCACCAATGTATATCCTCTGGGGAATACTGTGACTGCTATCGTGGGACGTAACAGACAGGAGAGGAGAATCTTATGGAAGGGCTTACCCAAGGGAATCCATCACGCACAGTGGGGATTTATGGTTCGCAGTGGGGATTTGTTACACAGTGGGAATTTGTCATGTGGGGATTTGTTACACAGTGGGAATTTATCACTAGTGGGGATTTATCAGACAGTGGGAATTTGTCACTAGGGATTTATCACACGGGAATATATCGTCACTAGTGGGGATTTATCAGACAGTGGGAATTTATCGTCACTAGTGGGGATTTATTGCACAGTGGGAATTTATCGTCACTAGTGGGGATTTATCGCACAGTGGGAATTTATCGTCACTAGTGGGGATTTATCGCACAGTGGGAATTTATCGTCACTAGTGGGGATTTATCACACATCAATTTGTCACTAATGGGGATTTATCGCCCACAGTAGGGATTTACCGAGAGATAAATCCCACTAAGACTGATAAATCCTGCTATGATAGATTCTCTTCACCTGCGTGCAAGAATGGCACTTAAAATACATCAGCAAAAGCCGAAATAAACTACTGTATGAAAAATAAATCCCAAGACGAATACAACAGCGTAAATATTACGTAAAAAAAAAATCGGCGATTTAAAAGAAATTGGTCAAAAAAAATCTTAGTTTTTTCTCTCAGAAAAAAATGGGAAAGAAACACATTGAAAAAAATTCTGGAAATATAATTCTGAGAAATAATTTTGCTGAAAATTATGAGGGAAAAAATAATTCTTTGTTAATGGAAAAATTTGGAAGAGGACAGGAAATGAGGAAACATATGAGTGTATGAGAAACTGTGGTAGGTTGATATCTGGTGGTGGTAGGTTGATATCTGTTGGTGGTAGGTTGATATCTGGTGGTGGTAGGTTGATATCTGGTGGTGGTAGGTTGATATCTGGTGGTGGTAGGTTGATATCTGGTGGTGGTAGGTTGATATCTGTTGGTGGTAGGTTGATATCTGTTGGTGGTAGGTTGATATCTGGTGGTGGTAGGTTGATATCTGGTGGTGGTAGGTTGATATCTGGTGGTGGTAGGTTGATATCTGGTGGTGGTAGGTTGATATCTGTTGGTGGTAGGTTGATACCTGGTGGTGGTAGGTTGATATCTGGTGGTGGTAGGTTGATATCTGGTGGTGGTAGGTTGATATCTGGTGGTGGTAGGCTGATATCTGGTGGTGGTAGGCTGATATCTGGTGGTGGTAGGTTGATATCTGGATGGTGGTAGGTTGATATTTGGTGGTGGTAGGTTGATATCTGTTGGTGGTAGGTTGATATCTGGTGGTGGTAGGCTGATATCTGGTGGTGGTAGGTTGATATCTGGTGGTGGTAGGTTGATATCTGGTGGTGGTAGGTTGATATCTGGTGGTGGTAGGCTGATATCTGGTGGTGGTAGGTTGATATCTGGTGGTGGTAGGCTGATATCTGGTGGTGGTAGGCTGTATCTGGTGGTGGTAGGTTGATTATCTGGTGGTGGTAGGTTGATATCTGGTGGTGGTAGGTTGATATCTGTTGGTTGGTAGGTTGATATCTGGTGGTGGTAGGCTGATATCTGGTGGTGGTAGGTTGATATCTGGTGGTGGTAGGTTGATATCTGGTGGTGGTAGGTTGATATCTGGTGGTGGTAGGTTGATATCTGTTGGTGGTAGGTTGATATCTGGTGGTGGTAGGTTGATATCTGGTGGTGGTAGGTTGATATCTGGTGGTGGTAGGTTGATATCTGGTGGTGGTAGGTTGATATCTGTTGGTGGTAGGTTGATACCTGGTGGTGGTTAGGTTGATATATGGTGGTGGTAGGTTGATATCTGGGGTGGTAGGTTGATATCTGGTGGTGGTAGGCTGATATCTGGTAGGTGGTAGGCTGATATCTGGTGGTGGTAGGTTGATATCTGGTGGTGGTAGGTTGATATCTGGTGGTGGTAGGTTGATATCTGTATGGTGGTAGGTTGATATCTGGTGGTGGTAGGCTGATATCTGGTGGTGGTAGGTTGATATCTGGTGGTGGTGGTGATATCTGGTGGTGGTAGGTTGATATCTGGTGGTGGTAGGCTGATATCTGGTGGTGGTAGGTTGATATTGGTGGTGGTAGGCTGATATTGGTGGTGGTAGGCTGATATCTGGTGGTGGTAGGTTGATATCTGGTGGTGGTAGGTTGATATGGTGGTGGTAGGTGGATTATCTGTTGGTGGTAGGTTGATATCTGGTGGTGGTAGGCTGATATCTGGTGGTGTAGGTTGATATCTGGTGGTGGTAGGGTTGATATTGGTGGTGGTAGGTTGATATCTGGTGGTGGTAGGTTGATATCTGGTGGTGGTAGGTTGATATCTGGTGGTGGTAGGTTGATATCTGGTGGTAGTAGGTTGATATCTGGTGGTGGTAGGTTGATATCTGGTGGTGGTAGGTTGATATCTGGTGGTGGTAGGTGATATCTGGTGGTGGTAGGTTGATATCTGGTGGTGGTAGGTTGATATCTGTTGGTGGTAGGTTGATATCTGGTGGTGGTAGGTTGATATCTGGTGGTGGTAGGTTGATATCTGGTGGTGGTAGGTTGATATCTGTTGGTGGTAGGTTGATATCTGGTGGTGATAGGTTGATATCTGTTGGTGGTAGGTTGATATCTGGTGGTGGTAGGTTGATATCTGGTGGTGGTAGGTTGATATCTGGTGGTGGTAGGGTTGATATCTGGGTGGTGGTAGGTTGATATCTGGTGGTGGTAGGTTGATATCTGGTGGTGGTAGGTTGATATCTGGTGGTGGTTAGGTTATATCTGGTGGTGGTAGGTTGATATCTGGTGGTGGTAGGTTGATATCTGGTGGTGGTAGGTTGATATTGGTGGTGGTAGGTTGATATCTGGTGGTGGTAGGTTGATATCTGGTGGTGGTAGGTTGATATCTGGTGGTGGTAGGTTGATATCTGGTGGTGGTAGGTTGATATCTGGTGGTGGTAGGTTGATATCTGGTGGTGGTTGGTTGATATCTGTTGGTGGTAGGTTGATATCTGGTGGTGTGTAGGTTGATATTGGTGGTGGTAGGTTGGATATTGTTGGTGGTAGGTTGATATCTGGTGGTGGTAGGTTGATATCTGGTGGTGGTAGGTTGATATCTGGTGGGGTAGATTGATATCTGGTGGTAGTAGGTTGATATCTGGTGGTAGTTGGTTGATATCTGGTGTGGTTGTATTGGTTGATATATCTGTGGTGTAGGTTGATATCTGGTGTGTAGGATGTATTGGTGGTGTAGGTTGATATCTGGTGTGTAGGATTGGTGAGTTATCTGGTGGTAGTAGGTTGATATCTGGTGGTAGTTGGTTGATATCTGGTGGTGGTAGGTTGATATCTGGTGGTGGTAGATTGATATCTGGCAGTGGTAGGTTGATATCTGGTGGTAGTAGGTTGATATCTGGTGGTAGCAGGTTGACACTGCCACTTTCTTCCTCTCTCCACTGCCACTTTTTTCCTGCCTCTCCCCACTGCCACTTCCTGCCTCTCCCCACTGCCACTTTCTTCCTGACTGTCTCCACTGCGACTTTCTTCCCGCCTCTCCCCACTGCCACTTTCTTCCTGACTCTCCCCACTGCCACTTTCTTCCCGCCTCTCCCCACTGCCACTTTCTTCCTGACTCTCCCCACTGCTACTTTCTTCCTCTCCCCACTGCCACTTTCTTCCTGCCTCTCCCCACTGCCACTTTCTTCCTGCCTCTCCCCACTGCCACTTTCTTCCTGACTCTCCCCACTGCCACTTTCTTCCTGACTCTCCCCACTGCCACTTTCTTCCTGACTCTCCCCACTGCCACTTTTCTTCCTGCCTCTCCCCACTGCCACTTTTCTTCCTGCCTCTCCCACTGCCACTTCCTGACTCTCTACACTGCCATTTTCTTCGTGCCTCTCCCCACTGCCACTTTCTTCCTGCCTCTCCCCACTGCCACTTCCTGACTCTCTCAACTGCCACTTTCTTGCTGCTTCTCCCCACTGCCACTTTCTTCCTGACTCTCCCCACGGCCACTTTCTTCCTGACTCTCCCCACTGCCACTTTCTTCCTGCACTTTCACTCAGAGAATTTTTTTCCCCTCTCTCGATCCTGGAATTCGTGAACCAGTTTTTTCCCTTTTGGTGGATTTCCTTCCATCTCTCTCCCATCTTTCTTCTATCTCTCTCCCATCTCTCTTCTATCTCTTCTAGCTCTCTTCCATTTCTTCCCCTCCCATCTCTTCCATTTATTGGCCTTCCATTTCTGTCTTTCATCTCTTTCTCTCCCATTCCTCTTCTTCTTTCTCTCCCTTTCCTTTCTTTCTTCTATCTCTCTCTCTTCCATTTCCTTTCGTTTCCCTCCCTCCCCTTTTCGAATTCTTCCCTTTTTGCCCTCCCTCTCTTTTTATTCTTCCATTTCTTCTCCCCTCCCATTCTCTATTCTTTATTGCTACTTCGTAGTTTTTTACCCTTCCACACTATTCCACTTTATTCGGTATAGACAGATCTGAGCTTTGTTTGGTGTCAATTGTGGTAGTTGAATACTGGTAGGTGGTGGTGGTGGGTAGTGGTGGTGGGAGGGAATGATGGAAGAGGGGAAGGAATTAGAGAGGGTGGGAATGTTTACGTGTGTAAATTGTGTAGTAGGAGAGAGAGAGAGAGAGAGAGAGAGGAGAGAGGAGAGAGAAGAGAGAGGAGAGAGAGAGAGAGGCTGCTACTGTTAAGTACAAGGCTTGGAGAAGGTATAAGAGGTATCCCACTATATGTAACAGGAACCTGCGCAGACAAACCTGTTAGCATATTGGCGAAGTCTAAAAGAGGGCTATGTCTAGATGGGAGGCTGACACACAGGAAGAGTGCTTTCCAAAACCTGGTGGTCTTTGGTCAAGGACCAACAAGGTTATTCACCTGGTGAAATTATTCCACCTGTAAATCTACAGAATGGGACCACCTCTACTAGCAGTCAGGAGAAATCTGACCTCTTTGCTGAACACTTTGCTGCCAAGATGCAAGTTGCTGATCCAGCAAGGGACCCTCCTTGGCTAGCTGCAAGAACTGTGTCAAAACTGTCAGTGGTGACAATAAGGCAGGAGGAGGTGCATTTCCTTCTTAAATCTTTCGACCAAGAAAAGGCTGTTGGCCCAGACAAGTTGAGCCCAAGATTGCTTAGATGTGCAGGACCAAGCTAGCAGCATCATAACTAGCATCTTTCAGACTGCCTAGTACAGTGTCATGGGCCCTCTTTTCCCTTTTTAGCGGTGGAAAGAGGCAATTGTAGTCCTTGCTTCACCAAAAAGAAGCCAGTACAGAAATCAACTACAGACCAGTGTCGCGCCTGTCAGTCACTGGCAAGACCAGTGTTCTACTCATGTCAGTCACTGGTAAGACCAGTGTCACTTCTGTCAGTCACTGGCAAGACCAGTGTCACTACTGTCAATCACTGGTAAGATCCTTGAGACAATAAGCTCAAGACAAATGACAGGTTTTTGGACTACCACTCACCTACTTGTGATCGTCAATATGGCTTCAGGACAAGTCTATCTCTGTGCGATCTGTTGTTAAACCTCTCCACTAAGTGGCACCAGTCACTGGTGCTTTCGACCGGGCGTGGCACCATGACTTCTTGGCCTAACTGCAAGCACTGGCAGGACATCTTACTGGTACAAATGTTCCACAGGGAAGTGTGCTGGGACGATTATTATGGAATGTCTACTTCAATGACCTTCTTCATCTCATCCCAGAATCCCATGCATATTACAGAAAGACTGTACTCTGACACTGAACTTATGCAAGAGAAGAATACTGCGGCTCTAATAGCTACACCAATCACCAGCTTACAGCTATATCAGTCTGGGGTAAACGATGGCAGGTCACATTTGCTCCTGAGAAAACACAAATGATGATGGTCTCCAGGTACCATGAATGTAATGCTGGGAAACACTGTTAAGTATGGATGGGGAGAGTGTTGAGTACCGCGAATGAGTTGATATCCAGGAGTGAAATTTGACTCCTAACCGACCATGAAGATACCACGTTGTAATCTTGCAAATCAAAGCAGCCAGGGAAGTTACAGCTCTTTGACGAGGCGCAAGTCGCTCACACCTTCGTATACTCCCATTTTCTTGACTGCTACCACCCCCCCATCTCATCTGCGACTTCTTGACAGAGTAAGACAAAACAAGGACGCCTTATCTATGGCCTGGACACAGCTGGACAGATCTATTACTTTACCAGAGTCTTCACACAGGAGGATGTGGGTGGCTTTACTGTTTTGTACAAGTCAATAATTGACAAAGTGCCACACTTGGCTCCCATTCCGAGGACAGCTTCTACATCACAAGGACGGGCACGCCCGCATCAACGCATCTCTAAACCTTCTCCAGAACTCTTCATCTGAGATCATTTACCCAGGAATGACATCAACGAACTTTACAGTCAGCTGACCAAAGGAATTGTGGGCCCACAGATGGCTCCAATTTCACCCTGTTCCCTACCTGAATGTCTCATAATAATAAAAAAACTTGTAAATAAAGTGTGAAACCTTAACCTAACCTTGTTTAAACCCCGTGTAAAGACAAAATGAAAGGAGAGAGAGAGAGAGAGAGGAGAGAGAGAGAGAGATAGGGAGAGAGAGAGAAGAGAGAGAGAGAGAGCAGTTCTTATCTGTTGGGATGTGGACGTCTATGGTGTGTGTGGTGTTTTGTGTTGTATGCGTTGTGTGTGTGTTGTGTGTGTT